>CM067366.1:79369646-79969646 GCA_034401795.1 Chaetoderma sp. LZ-2023a
ATGCCTGTGCGCCGGAGCTTCACGAGGAGGCCATCCTTCCACACCTTGTCAAATGCTTTCTGCAGATTGATAAAGGCAGCTAGCATCACCTTCTTGGCTTGAAAAGTGTCCTCTATGACCTGTGCAAGATGTGTTGTTTGATCTTCTGTGCTCCTGTATCTTCTGAATCCGGCCTGCTCTGAAACTATAATGTTCTCTGACTCCAGGTACCACTGCAACCGCTGGTTGATGATGCGCTCCATGGTCTTGCATATGCAGCTTGTAAGACTGATAGGACGGTAGCTCAGCACTTTCGTCTTGTTCTTTCCTTTTTTCAGAATAGGAGTCATTCTGGCTTCCTTCCAGCACTGAGGAACCTCTCCATTGGTCCAACTGAGATTAAAGATGTCTAGCAACTTGCGAAGAGATGCATTACCAAGGTGTTGGATCATTTCATTCGTAATGCCATCTGGCCCGGGAGATTTCTTCTTTTTCAGTTGGCGGATAGCCTTCTTCAGTTCTGTTAAACTAATGTCAACTTTCATTGCATCGTGAGTGTTGGTGTCTGTTCTTTCCTTTTGCTCTTTTCTAACCTCCCTTTGACGCATTCGTGGTATAGAAATGTTGCTTTCTTTTGCATATGCCTTCGCAAAGGCATCTGCTGCCATCTTTCCTGTCAGTGTTTGTCCATCTTCTTCAAGAGTAATCTTCTCTCCCCTGACATCCTCATCATTGAGTGCTTTAGTCAGTCTCCATAGTTTTGTGGTGTCTCTCTCTAAATTAAACCCTGCCGTCTTTTCCCTCCAGCTTCTTCTTTTGGCCTCCAGCTTGGTCTTTAGATACCTGGCTTTAGTTTGTTGTAGCGTGAAGTGGTTTTCATGACAGGGATTACCCTCTGCATCTTCTCTGGCCTTGTCTAGTTTATCATGTGCTGCTTGCAGTTCTGTTGTCCAGTAGGGGTGGTAGCTTTTCCTGAACCCTCGAGAAATTGCTTCGTTGGCAGCCTTGAGGATACTTGAATTAAATTCCTTGACCACATTGTTGATGTTTCTCCCTTCTACTGCTATATTATGGGTAAGCTCATTGGAACGAATGCCGAACAGACTCCAATTTGCCTTTTTGTAGTTCCACCTTGGATGTTGAGGTGAACTGGTCGAAATACTTCCAGAAAGAGAGAGGAGGACTGGGCGGTGGTCGCTTCCTCCTAACTGCGATCCGACCACTCTACTGAGGTTTCTGTGAATGTCTTCTGTACAAAATGCCAAGTCCGGCGTTGTTGTCGAGTGCCATCGGCGCGAGTAGAAGGTAGGCTGATCTGTGGGATCGTTGACAAGTAAAAGGTGCTTTTCATCTTGCCATGCTTCAATGTCTTCTCCTCGTTTATCAAGTGTTCTGTATCCCCAGCTCTGGGACTGGCTATTAAAGTCTCCCGCAATGAGGAAGTGGCAGACCGGGACCTGGATTGTGTCAAGTGAGAGATTCTTGTCATTAGGGCAGTAATAATTGACAATTTCAATCACAGAGTTGCTGGTTGTTACCTTGATCTTGATATATTCTGCCTCTTCCATACAGGTTTTGATCTGGCTGGCGTTCACGCTGTTTCGGACCAAGGTCATCACCCCACCTTTCTTTCTTCCTCTTCGATCACACCGGAAAATCTGGTAACCTCTGATCTTAAATGGTTTTCCTTCTTGCAGGTGTGTCTCTTGAATGCAGCAGATATCAATGTTGTTTTCGTACAGGAACTGTTCGAGCTCTGATTTCTTGTTGGTAACCCCTTCTGCATTCCAGTGCATGATGTTGATACTGGGGTTCTCTTTGGGTTTGGTCTTCTCTTTCCGTTGGCCAGTAGCTCTCCATCCTCGTCCCCTGGCTCCACAAGACGAGTTGATGGGACCTCCAGTAGCTGAGGGTGGGCTCCTTCGAGGCATGGAGCCCGGCGCTGCACCTGCCTGGCGGATCCTCACAGGGCGAGCACCATTTCGATTGATTCGATCTCCAAGTGTAATTTCATTAGCGTTGTGCATAATGCTCTGGTTAGCCCCTCCAAATGTCTGGATTGACACCCAGTGGGTTACACCCCTGTGCCACGTTGAGGCCGAGCATATAGTCTTAAACAGGGGCACCTGTGATCAACCACACATTACATACAGACAGAGGCATAATAACATTGCAGCAAACAAAAAAAACCCTAAAAAACCTATACAATTCCCGGACCCCCACCTGTCCAGGAGAAACCACGCCCCCCCCCCCCCATTATCACCAGCCTCTGGCCAGCCTCTCTCTCTCTCTCTCCTCTCTTTATGTGGGCTTGTGCCTTGAGCCCGCACTGGGTGGGGGTGGGGGGGGGGGAGTTGGGTTCCCTCATTGCTCCTATTTTTGTCATTGCACCCCTACACTAGTTAAATTTTGTTTTGAACCGGGTACCATCTAGCTGAGGTATTTTGAGAAATTTGAATCATGGTTTTTTATTATAATTCAGCACTGTTATGAATTGAGCCAACGGGGAACCAATAACTAGCTTACAAATAAAGACATTTATGTTTTATGAATTGTTGTGCAATAATAGCAAACAGATCAATCGGACTGATAACGCACTGATAACTACATTTTGAAATTATTGACAACAGTCTACAGCAACACACTGATAACTACATTTTGAAATTATTGACACGTCTATAATATGTATATATGTATATATGTATGCTGGCGTTATGATGGCACTCTGTAGGTATATATTCCCTCTGCTCTGTGAAACTGGTGCGAATTCGTGAATAATGCATGCATAGCCAAGATAGCTAATGTGTTGTTTTGTTTATATGTTGAATTACACTTAAAAATCGCTGGTTCAACTCTCGCTATGTATTATTAGTAAACTATTACTCCCAATCACATAAAAATTACACACATTACAGTTCTTACCGAATTAATACTATCGTCATATAACACCTACAAATGACAATTCTGCTACAAAAGATATAAACCTAGCCGATATGTTTACAGATTTTTTCCTTAGGATATTCATATCATAGACAACGCATAACAGGTTATCAGCTAAATCTAGGTCATTTTTTTTATTAATGCATACATCGCCGAGATAGCTAATGCGTTGTATTATATGTCGAATTACGCTTAAAATCACCGGTTCACATCTTGCTCTGTATTATTAGTAAATGTTATTGAGAGTAAGAGGATTGCCAGATAGTAGAGCACGCTGGACAACTTGATGATGATTGATGATGATGATTGATAGTGATTGATGATATATGCTGATTGATGATATGATGATGATGATTGATGATGATGATAGACGTAATGTTGGATCACAAATACATGCCACGCCTCATGTCTCCATATTGAATCAAACAAACATGTAGTCATGACCATTGTCACATCAGCATGAGGAGATTACCCACAGGCCCTTTCAGCTGCCTTGGCAATGCCCACTTGGCAGAACGCTAAAGTGCCTACCATCTAAGAAAATTTACCAAATTTCTTTTTCACGAGATGACATACTTACCTCCCTAACACTCTTGATATACTAGTATATCGGCTCTAAATTCAATAATATTCAGAATTATAAAGAGTTAGGTGCCCCTAATGGGCAGATGGATGTACACAGTCATGCACATGACAGACCCCACCCACTGCGCATGCGCATACTGGTACTTCCGTTACTAAATATTGGCTGACATAGAAGCAACTATTCAAATAACCAAAGGACCAGGCCTCTGTGGAGTGGAGAGGGCGGGATCCTGTTAGGGAGGTATGTCATCTCACTCGTGAAAAAGAAATTTGGTAAATTTTCTTATTCCACATCATGAGAACATACTTACCTCCCTAACACTCTTGATAAAAGCCAGAATTTGAAAGTCAATTTGGTGGGAGGGAGGCAAGGTCCTGAAAACCAGCACACCCTCGAAGAGACTAGCTCATACTCAACAGATTTAAAAACATCTGAAATTGTATCTGAAAACACAATCAGGAATAGAATTTTGCATCGGATAATCGACCGATGAAGAGATATTGATCAAAAAGCAAAAGCGCTCCACCCGCCCCCTCTTTCTGAGGAAGGTTAGGAAAAAAATGCTCCTCTAAATGACTAGCACATTCTCTAATACTTGATGAAAAGTATTACTAGACATTGGAAAAAGAAGAATTGCTTCATTTTCGAAAAACTCTCTGAAATAACCACAATTAAGAGACATTAACCATCACCATATTAAAAAAAAAAAAAAATATGACACCATTACCAAGACAAAAAAAAAAAGGGTCACATATACTGACCTCTGATGTCTTGGGCGCGGCACTCATCTCTTCCCCCACCGGATGAAGAGAATTGTACCAGCTAATAGTAGAGATACCCTACCAACAATTGTGATATTTGTAAATAGCAGAGGAGGAAAACTAATTACAAATACATACCTCTACATTATTTATTTTCTGAGGACTGAGATGGCGAGCGGGTTAGAAGTGTCACGAAGGTAATGGTCGGTAAAACTTGATTCACAGTGCCACTGGGCTACTGACATAATGTCTTCAATAGAAACACCATTAAATAATGCTGCGGAAGTTACCGCACCACGGACACTATGAACCTTGGCTCTATCTACCTGGATTCCACTGGCTGTTTTATGACAGAATTGAATACATTTTACTATCCATCTGTAAATAGTGTCTCTTGACGCCCTACCATGGGGTTCAATATATGACAACCAGAGGAAACATGGGTCCATCCGCCAAACCTGAGTTCTTCTCTTGTACTTATTTAAAGCACGGACAGGACACCATGCTTTATCACCAGGATCATATCTGGTTAAGGCAGGTAAAATAATAGGTTAACCCGGATATATTAAAGATTGATTCTTAGCCAAGAAATTCAATCTTGGTAGAAGTTTACGACCTTCACCTGTAACTATATAACGGTCAGGCTCAGCAGACAAGGCATGAATTTCACTCCTGTGTCTGGCTGATGCCGCCGCAAATAAAAATACAGTTTGAAGTGTCAATAATTTTACGGTGTCAGTGGAGGATTTCTTGGTCTGAGATTGCCCATACCTTTAATAAGAGTATTTAAAACACTTACTTCATCACTTCCCCTCTTTGCCAAGCAAGGGATAACAGTCATTAATGCTGATTTGTATCCAGCAATAGAATTAGGCTTAAGACTATAGGCATCATACAGGTGACAGAGAAAATCAGCTACTACCTGAATAGATGTTTCCATCGGATTGATACATCTCTTTGAGCACCATTCTGCAAATCTGTTGATTTTATAATTATATGCTCTTGAGGTTGACCCCCTTCTGGCTCTGGCCATGAAATTGGCTGCTTGCTAAGAAAAGCCCTCCTTAAACGCAGATTTTTTTTTACAACATCCCTGCAGTCAATTGAAACATTGAAGGATTGTTGTGAAGGGTCTTGCCCTGTAAGATAATATTGTCCATCAGAGGCAGAGGAACTGGATTGCAAACCACAAGGTCCAGCAGATCCGTAAACCATGATCGGCCTGGCAATACGGGGTGATCAGAAGCACTTGGCATTCCTCTTGCTTGATCTTCTGAAGAATCCTTGGAATCAGGATTGTTGGAGGGTATGCGTATGCATACATTCCCTTCCAACTGATAGCTAATGCATCTATTGCGATCGCGCTTGGATCTGGAATCGGAGAAACGTACATCGTCATCTTCGCATTCTTCTTCATTGCGAACAAATCTATGTTGGGCTTTCCCCAATGATCGAACAGGTGATCCGCCACACATTGATTTAGTTGCCATTCCATAGGCAGAATGCTCATCCTTTGGCTCAATGAGTCTGCTAACAGATTCAGCCTTCCCGGATTATGAACTGCTTTCAAGGTGATCATATGATCCATGCACCAGCAATGCAGCTTCCATGTCATCATAGAGACTGGGCGACTTCGTTCCGCGCTGGCGGTTTATGTAACTCACTACTGAACGTATCATCACAAATTTTCCCACCACTTCTTTAAAGAAGTGTTCCAGGCCTAGAATTACAGCCCGCAATTCTGGCATGTTGATATATTCCTTTGACTGTTCCAGATTCCAAAGCCCTGCTATAGTGGCTTCTTCCAGGCAAGCTCCACATCCCTCCATCGATGCATCTGTAAACATCGTTATTTGAGGTTGGGGAGGGGTCAGCATGACACCCGCTAGGAGATTTTCTCTCTCCAGCCACAAATGAAGATGATCAATGAGAGGGTCCAACACTTAAATGCGTCAGTCCAGTGATCCTGAACTCTGCATCCACTGAGCCATGAGAAACAATTGAATCGGCCGCCTGCGTAAGGCCACCTGAGGAATGACTGGTTCCATTGAAACCATCAGAACTAACATTCTCAGATAGACTCGTGCTAGAATATAACGACTGTTGTAAACCAACTGAATGCCTGAGAGGAGATTTTCCACTCTCTCCTGGGATGGATAAACATATCCTATCTCCAGATCGAAGAACATACCCAGGTAAACAAACTTCTGGGATGGAGTCAGCTCTGATTTCTGAAAGTTGATTATTCAGCCTAAATCTGAGTTTTCAAAACTATCTCCAGATTTGCTGTCAAACTTTCTGGGTTGTGTGCTTTCAGCAACCAGTCGTCTATGTAACTGTGAACAGCTGTATTTCTCCTGCGGGGGTATGCCGTGATAGCAAGTACCACTCGAGTGAAGACCCTGGAAGCAGTCGAGATGCCGAATGGAAGAACCTTGAATTCCCATTGGCGTCCCTGAAAAGCAAATCTCAGGAACCGACGAAAACTCCTTGCAATTGGAATGTGGAAATAAGCATCCGTGAGATCTATTGATGCTGACCACATCCCCCTCTCTAACCCCAACAACACCGATTTTATTATTTCCATTTTGAAACTCGGTGTATCTATAAACTTGTTTAGAGATTTGAGGTTGAGAATTGGTCTCCAACCACCCCCCCAACCCCTGCTTCCCCCCCCCCCCCCCCAGTGTTCTTTGTCTTTGAATAGAAGCCCGGACAATTTTGCGCCGGTTGAATTGCTTCCTTTAGAATTAGAGATTCTATCTCCTCTTCTATGCACTACCGCGAGTCTGGATCTCTTGGAATTTGAGTCCGAACGGGTACCAGAGACAGATGCAACGGCGGATGTCTGACTAGGTCACTAGGCTGTATCCGCACGAAAGCCATTGCAAGACTAAGCGGTCCTGAATTAACCGCTCCCACTTCTGAATGTGGCAAGTCAAACGACTTCCCACTGGTGCACCTAGGGTTGATGGGGTGCCCATAAATTTTTGAAGTGGGAGTGTCTCTGGTACGAGTGACAACACCCGAGTGGTACCTGTGGTAACCTGAACAAATTTTAGCCCATCAGGCCCGGTTACCAGGTGCCGATCCTCGCGCGCCACGCCCAGCGCCACATGCACCATGGTGCGCGGGCTGCTGTCTGGCTGGCTGTGCTTGAGGCACTGGCTAACGTACAGCAGCACGCTGCTGCTGGCACAGCCGAGGCGGTCTCTGAATCCAGCCGGCCTGCTGGCCTCTGACAATGCCAGCACCGCCACGAGCGTACTGCTGTCGAGCAGCCGCGGGCTGAACATGTATGTGTTCTCTGCGCAGCACTTCAAACTGTGCGCGCAGCGCCCTCTGGTTGTTCACCACAGTCACTGTCTCTTGGAGGTGCCGACAACCTTCACCTCCAAAAAGACCAGGGCCCGCCATCAGCACTTGCAACAAGCGCGACTTGAGCTCTTGAGACGGGCACAAATTGTTCAAAGTAAAAGTGTGCCGCGTCCTCAATGACTTCATGACTGACCTAGTCAGACATCCAACGCCAGGTTGATCCCATCCTGGATGGCTCGTTGGACTGTCACGGGGCTAGGTTGTTGCCGCACCGAGGCTGCTACTACCCCAGATAGCAGCTGAGAGACATGCGACAGCGCACTAATCGCTGCTCGCGAGCTCTCCTCGGTGTCGCGCAAGGCGGCATTAGCCGAGCGCATAGCGCCCGAGCACAGCGCTCCAATGTCAGCACGGGAACCCCGCCGCATATCTTCTCCCAGAGCGGCGTGGTCATCCGCGCTCGGTCTGGGCGCTAGGCCATATCGAGCATACTGACTAGCAGTAACCCGAAATTGCCTAGCAACCTCGCAGGCGGCCTTCGCGAGGCGACCTTTCATTCTAATCGACTCCTCTGCCGCAGAGAACATATCTAAGATATGTTCAGCATACGGCAGAGACAGAGTTGTGTTGGCCAACGGCTTTGCCTGTAACCATGCCCGAGGGTTACCGGCGGCCGTTTCGTTCATGGAGAGCTCTGGTCTGACAGCAAGGTGCCACGCGCATGCTTCAGACCAGTCTTCATCCGTGGCTACCTACGAATTGCCGGCGAGCAGCGGGCCCTCGTCATCCTCAATGGCATTCGCAGCTAAGGCCGAGGTGGAGGCTATAGACAAACCCGGCTGCCCAGGGAATGCATACGGGCCCACGAGGGCTGGCATAACATTCTCCATAGGCTGACCGGGAACCAAGGCCGCGCTTGTGTGAGGGGTAACATGCACACCAGCGTGGCCTGGATCGCCCGTATGAGATTCCACGCTTAAGCGTGGAATCTTATACGGCCGGCCGGCCGCTCCAAACCGGCCCATAGGCTGAATCATGAAGCATGCTCCCCAGGGAACAGTGCCATAGGTGCGAGCGGCTGCGCTCCCCATGTCTTCATGCTCATCCTGCTTCATCATCTTCCTGGTCAGGAAAGCTAGACTCTGGGTTAGCAAGAAAAACTAACCCAGACTGACCAGGAGAATGCCCGAAAGCAGATGACGAGGGTTCTCCGCGAGTGATCGTGGTCAGGCCCGCTGGTCGGGTCCCGCCTGATGCTGCTCGCGTCGCTGGATCACCAGGCGATGCAAACATTAAGCCTGGGTCCAAGACGGCCGCCCCTGGATCACTAAACAATTTGTCCGAGCTAGTAGGGTATGATCCAGGGACAGGGGCTACCTGCACTGAGGTCGATGTGCAGGAAGTTGAAACACCTGTGCCAGGCAACATGCCGCGAAGCATGTCAGGCATCAAATCTTTCAAAGTCCTGCGCATCTCACTCACTAACTCAACCTTGATGGCCTCGAGCTCACCCTCCTTCTTTGCCTTCTTGCCCTCTCCTCAGCCATCAGCTTAGCCTGAAAAGCAAAGAATTCACACGTTAGATCGCCCCCCCCCCCCCCTCTTTACAAAAGACACATTTGTTAGACAGCCTACACACTGAACAAAGATGGCAAGGGTGGGGGAAGAATCTAGCCTTCATAGGCTTGAAGCAAGATGGACATGACTTCTGAAAAATGGAATGCATACGACAATGAGTATTATAGTTTTCAAACCCTTGTTAATTGACTATTAGTACAAAACAAGAACAAACTTGAGAGAAGACATCCACTTTTATTACAGACAACCCTGACGGGACAGCTGACTTCTCTAGTAAATAATAACAAATTACAACCAGGATCCCAAATTAAGAAAGAGAGAGAGAAAGATTAATGACTATCTAGATATCTCTCCACCTTCATAATAAAGGGTGATAAACACATCAAAGACTTCTCTAAACTAAGATTATGACATCAAGGAAAGAGAAAACACTCTGGTTGATTATAACATCAAACCTCAATGCAAAAGCTCCTTCAAGGAGAGGGGACGTCAGAAATGAATGCAAGAAACATCTAGAGATTAAAGACATTCATACCTCCCGAATAATATATCAAATTATATATATTCGAGAACCGATGCACACACAACAGAGAATACAGTGCAATAACAAAAGGCAGCAGAAAATTGTGATTAATTTCAAATAATTATGTGCCATAACTAATATACTCCCTTAGCCTGAGCACAGGCAAAACCATCCTCTTCTGCAGGAGAACACGTCCATCCATCCATTCGACGAGACTCTTCCTTCAGAAGAACTGATGAGGAGGATGGGACAGAAGGAAGGAGATATTTCTTATATTCATTTAATATATCTCCAACCCTTAGACATATCACAGTGATAATTAAAAAAAGAGACGTGAACAACCTTCGAGAGAAGAACAGGACCACTTACTCATCCATAAGTTGAACCTGTGAACACAAAGCACAAGGGATTAATATCCCTAGGCGCTGGGAGAAATTTAACAAGGATTCCGAGCGCCTGAAAACGCGGTAATGCCAAAACGGCCACGACGAAAAAACAGGAACATATAAAAAAGTTACAAGTCTATAATTAATAAATGGAACAATATCACCTTAACAGATGACGAGGCAGACTCCTCTGCAGACCTTGAATCAGCCATAAATCCAAAAGGTGATAACTATTATTGAAAATTCTCAAAAAGAGACTAGGAAAGTTTTCGACATGTGGTTGGTCAGCCAAAATATTAGAAAATGGAAGTACCAGTATGCGCATGCGCAGTGGGTGGGGTTTGTCATGTGCATGACTGTGTACATCCACCTGCCCATTAGGGGCACCTAACCTTTTATAATTCTGAATATTATTGAATTTAGAGCCGATATACTAGTATATCGAGAGTGTTAGGGAGGTAAGTATGTTCTCATGATGTGAAATGCACCTTCACAGACTCTGGCATGTTTACAGGTGACACAGAGGATCTGGTGTTATAGCGGGAACTGCGGCTGCAGACAGCCCCGCCCTACCCTTTCTACACCATAGAAGTGGCAGGTAGACTCAATTTCCTCATGTGGGTGAAATCGGTCATAGATGTTTTTCCGCAGATGGTCGCGGAAGGGATTGTACTGAGGCCTGTATCGGAAGTGGGCCCACTTGGCATCAAATATCATGACTGTCTGTGAGGCAACCACCACAGGTATGAGCAGTAGTATAATCAGCATCCTATATATGGAGGGTTAAACCGAACAAGGTGAACCCCTCGAGAAATATCTGTGTTATATCGAGCCCTGTGCCATCCTCGATAACAATCTTCATCCCATCTGGGGCAGGTCTTAGTTGCTTCACTTTACCACCAGCTAGAAGCTGCAATTCTATCACAATGGGTGTTGTTTGCGGACTTGTGAGCCTGATACACTCGAGCAGCTTCACTGAGCCCTTCGCCTTTGAGGAGTGCGACACACCCTCAACCCGTAAGACACCGTCCTGAATATTGATGGCTTCCTCTGGTCCATCAAAGGGGTGGCACAGCAGGAGCTTTCCTCCAGTGACCCCAATCCTATATGGCCCACTGCAACTAGGGTTGTACCATCTCCTATATAGGGCAGGAAAGATGTCCCCCCCCCCCCAAGGTTATAAAGCTTCCGGACCGTGCCATCCTTCTTCACAATGGTGGGGAGTGGGGTGACCTCCATGTTAATAACTGCTGGAGGTATATATAGTGGCACCCATGCTCGCCACTTACCACCAGGTCCAGCGTGATACCACACTGCATTCTTTTTGAAAATTATCTGTAGCTGTTTCACCAGGGTCAACATCACACCATCATGTGACACAGTTGACTCTAAGACATGAAAGCTGAGGTCAGCGTCCAATGTGTTAACATCCTCAACCTTGTCTGGTGACTGTTCTATCAGGGGGTGGAGGATGAACTTCTTCGGGAAGTCATAGCGGAACACTATTTTGTCCCCATCTCTCTCTCGACCAAGACGTTCCTTTGAGACATCCTTTGGATCAGTGAGCAGCTCTACACTACCTCCACCGATGGGATGGAGGGAGAATGTATTGGAGTCTACTCTATATTGGAGGACGAACGACTTACCATCGCTTTCCTTAACCTTGGTGGCATCAAGGTATATATATATATATATATATATATATATATATATATATATATATATATATATATATATATATATATATATATATATATATATAAATATATATGGGGTTTAAACGGAGTGTATAGCTATGCTGCTTGTCCGATTTGCTACTCCAAAACGGGGAGAATGTCATCAGACCATCTCTAGTTGATAGACGTGTGGTTCAGTATCGCATACAATGGGTTCTTTTCAAGGTAGCTCAGCATTCCATCAAGTACATATGATATGATGTGTTACATCCGCCACCAGGGAGTACTTAGCACAGCTCACTGACTGAAGTAGGGTTAGACGTGATAGAATATCTGCCAGGAGCCACCAGCAAACTGTGGAAAGCATTCAGCCCCAACATGTTCACCCACGTAAATCACCTGTTTGACAGCTCCACCATTAGTCTATATGCCAGCATGGATGGTCTGTTAGAGTTTACGCTGCTGCTACTTATTGACCTATCCCCATCATGATGATGATGATATCATATCAGTATCAGGCATTCGCCGAGTTGTGGAAAAAGGAGATAGAGGAGCCACACGCCTTCTCCAGGATGACAGATATAGCGTTACAGGAAATGTGTTGTCGACAAGAAGGCGAGCAACGGCAGCGGGTGAGCTGGTATGAACAGAACGCCAGAGAGGCATGGAGATGAAGGGACTACAACTCTGTCCAAGAATCGGAGAGCCTCATCCAGCAAGAGAAGAGCATCGTAGGGTCAAACTTGTATGATTACTTGGATGACGAGTGTAATGAGTCTGTAGAAGTTTTGCAGTGGGAAGAGGAGAGGGTGCAAAAGTATAAATCCAAGAAATTCCACCACCGGCAGGCGCACTATCAGTGACAAGGTGAAGTTTCAGATGTGACAGCTGCGAAAGCAACTGGCCCCTGACATTATGCTGGATGAGGGGTGTTTGAGGGAGGTATGTCTCCACACCAACAAGCTTGTTCGGTTCGCCAGGCTCTCCAAGATGAATCCAACAATGACTCATCAGAAGATCCTACAGGTGATGCAAAGCTAGCTCGCATTTAAGAACTAGGTATACCATGGCTAAATCGGAGTGGCGAAAGCAGCCTGAACTATATTCCGCATTAGCACCTGAGGAGGGTGGTACAGTCCACGGCTGGCGACTCCAGCAGATTGACAACATCAGACAGAATCTTGTTCATGAGACATTAAAGTACAGCAGAACATGCAGGTGATATAAAACAGCCTACAACAGTCTAGCATGCACAACCACAGCTGCGGTGTGATTGGAGCCAGTGCTGGTGTGGCCGCCCTTGCCAACCTTGCTACAGGGGTGGGTGGTATCATTGCTATCCTGCTGGGTGGGGTCCTGGGCACCGGCTTGGCGGTTGGACAGCATCAGATCACCAGGAAGCTTGCTAAGTATGTAACACTGGCACAGAGCAGCCTACAGGCTATCGACTAGTCTGTCAGCAAAGCTCTCGAGGATGGACAGGTCAGTGATGAAGAGTACCACCCTATATTGAAGCTCCAAACCCTGTACTGCTCCAGTGGGCGGGTGGACATGGAGGAGTTAAAAAACGGGATGCTGCGACGGGGCCGCATCAAAGATCTCTACGGTGTCAAATAGTATGTTGCGTCCGCGCCTGGAACACCGACTTTAAGATGACTACTATAGATGGCCTTCCCGACAAACCTCACGACAATCGACCAGAGCCAACCGCCCCTCCTGGGTACACTCTGGACCTGCTGGACACATGATCTCCTGGATGACATACCGGACCTAACACCTATTTCAATCACAGTCGATGGGCGGTCCCGCATCCACTTCTCCATCAATCCGTGACCACTGATCAACCTTGCAATCACCATCAAGGATGTGAAGAAAGCTCATCCCTGGATGGCAGGCCCGAATCGCTCATTCTGGAACCAACAGCTGACCTTTGCCATGTGGTGTGTCGTGGCAGGATGCGTCGTCGTCGCGGGTTTGCTGCACTCCTGTTCTAGTACCCCGGAAGCTGTGCTCATTGCAAGCCATCTCAGATTCCATGTGTACTACACGGTGAGACGAATCCTCCATTAGCTGGGCGCAAGCCTGCCTGATACGAATGATTTTGATCCCCAGCCCATGAGCATCGGCACCGTAGGCACCGCTAGCTACAGCCTCTCAGCAGCCAGTAGACTCCAGCGAGAGTTCAATGCCCACTCAGACTATCGTTTCCATGGTGGAGACAACAGCGGTCTAGGCGTTATGTATGGCGACCCGAGATGAGACTACTCAGGCTTCCCCTATCAAACACCCAAAAAAATTGGCCGTCGGAAGACAGCGATGTTCCCATTCGATCCAGACTCAGAGCCCGGGGCACTGATGCAGAATATGCATATCACCGGAATCAGGCAGGACCATCCAGAGGCATGGAAATACTTTGTCCTACACACAACCTCAGGGCTCACACCAGCAGGGATCGTTCGAATCAACCAGTCCTTAGAAGCATTATGTTGTCTCCCGACAGCCCAGACCAAGCTGCGCCACCCCATAGATGGGGTGAGTGGAAAAGCGGTACAGGCCATGTTCAGCAGTCTCGTTGAGGACATGATCATTGTTGCAGATCCCAGTAGCCTCATTGCCAAGTTCCAGCAATCCTTACAGAAGACCCCTCATAAGCTCGACTTCGCTATATCGCCACACTTACGACTTAGTCTGAGCAATATGATCGTGAATGTCGAGGATCTGAAGATTAGGGGCTACAATAACATGATAGTCGAGGGAAACTCCCCTGGTGCGCACTTTGGGTTTAACACTGACATCAACTTGGCCGCGCATGTTGTCCTGATGCCAATGACACCTCGGTCTCCGTAGTCTCCAACGAGGGCCAGTGCTACCGTTGTTCCGATTATCATTCCAACTGTCATTCCAACCGCTGGAACATCAGGAGTGCTGACTCCCACCACCTCGCCCGGCAGTGCTAGCAATGCTAGCAGGACGATAGCCCTACGAATGGTGTCAGGTCTGGCTATTGCTGTGCTCATCACCAGTCTTCTCTGCCGCTAATAAATCCTGCTCATAGAGCATGAGATCATCCTGACTCTCTTCCCGTGCGGGAGTCATGGCAAATGAGATTGCCTGACCTAGATTGGCCTGCCAGACAGCCCCCAAACACGCTGTCAGCATACACACCCAAGGACTGTATGGTTCGTCGGTACAGCCTTTTTCCAGCTTGTAGTAGTGCAGAGCCTTATTCAACTCAGTCGGGAGATGCCATGGATGCCTGCATCTGCTGGAACACGTCCGACAGATACTCCCGATCCTTGTAGAATCCCTTAGTATGCATGAGCTGCTCTACTATACTGCCACCCATAATGAGGTATTCAACGAAGCAGATCTGCCCCTTACCAAATCCTAGGTAGAGTTTCACAGCTGTCTGCTTCTCTGCTACCTCAGCATTAGAGAGCTGGGCGTGCTCATCTGGTGACTTCTTCTTATAGTCCTTCAATTCGGTGCTGAAGACGTCATAGTACCTCGTACACAGTACTAGTAGGTCCATGGTTTAAGCCGCTATGTATAGCACAGAACTGTATGGATATTCCCGAGTACCAATCTAATCAGCTAACAGATGCACTGGTCAGATCTGCTTAGTGCTCTCGAGGTAGAATGTACATGTTTAACCCCATTGTATGCTCAGGACCTAAACAATGACGTCAATGGCACAGATTGTAAAGCATCCCCCGGAGAGCCAGGCGAGTCTCCAGAAGGTGGAGAAGCTGCTCAAAAGCAAGACCCAGAACCTACTGACACAGGCTAAGCCCCTTGCCATTCATGTCACCAGTAACGTGGCCATGAATGTGGCCATGTCGACCACTGTAGGAATAGCACATCCCATCCCAAAGATCGCCATCTGTGGTGCCTCCTATACTGTTGCCGCCAAGATCCCTCTAATCGAAGCCGCGGTTCTAGGGCTAGCGATGAGTGCTATGGCCGAGATCATCGTGGCCTATGTCTAGATTTAAGACATATGTATACTCCAACAATGTCTCTGTTACTCACAGACCTAGAGAGCAGAGCTAGGTGATCTCACTCACTTGGGCAAGGCATGCCTTGGTTCAGATGAGACTGTTTCCCCCACCTCCTTCCTAGATTTCGATGAGAGGGGAGAACCTCGAGAGATCCGAGGTACCATCCCAGCAAGAGATTTCATCGGAAACACTGACATGGTAGGACAGTCAGCCATCAACAAGGCCAAGAGTGTATACAAGGGGATGGGCATCAAAGACAGGGCAGTGATACGAGGTATGCTCAGAGTCGATGCGGCTGGTGCCATCAAGGTTATGGCAGAGTCCTACGTACAGGACCTGGTTAAGCATCTCCTTAAACCCATTCCAACAAGATGGGGACAATCTCAAGGTAGGCACCATCAGCCTGAGCCATATCACGGTGGATGGCCAAGCGAAAGCAACAGCAAAGCTCCAACTACCCGAGGTGACGAAGTCGGGATTCTTTGGCCTGCCGTTTAAGATCACATAATAAGCATGACTGCTCGAGCTTGCATCACATGGATACTCGAGGTGCTAGACACTGTGGGTACTGACACAGGCCCTCTGCGTTACCTTCTCAGCTGTTGTTGGGATTTCATGCCTCTATCGCATCATTCATATCCACTGGCGGTACAAGGCTACCCACACACCAGGCAAAAGAGCTGGTACAGGAAGAACTGCCATTTAACCCCCCAGATATAGACGAGGCTACAGCTGAATACCTGTTGACCATCCTTCATGCACACGTGCAACATGTCAGTGCTATACAGTAGTAGACCAAATGATGTTGGTCAGGTGCTGCTGATCATCAGGACACGGGAAAAACATGTTGCTGCGGGCCCTGCTCGCCCAACATCTTCAGTCTCGAAACATCTTCCTGGTGTCCGACTCCGCCGCTGAGGCGGTCGCCAGTAATGATCAGTGGTACAATCACCAAGACGCACGACCTGCAAGCACTGATGGAGAAGCGGCTCGCGGCACTTGTTCTAGTTATCGATGACCCCACGATGGACCAGAAGACAGTGACATACCTCGGCAACATCACCAGAAACATTCAGCACACCAAGATCACTGTCTTCATCCTCTTTCAGAAGTACACCCATGAGATATCGCCAGATATCTGGCACAATGCGAGGCTCCTGTAATTTAGCTCGAAGAGTGGTCGTTCCCTGCTTGAGACGATATACAACAGTCTGACCCTCAAGGAGACCAAGCAAGACCTCATTGCAGGAGTGCAGTCGCAGATCTATACCTCTTCATCTTCAGCATCTAGGAGACAGGGGAGCTCGCACACTTCAAGCCCTCATTGGAGAAGGCTCAGAACTTCAGCTACAAGTTGAAATTCCGCCAGGAAGCTCACATGTCAGTTGGATCGACATGCCTGATGTGTCAGCCGGGATGTTTTTTTCAGGCTTGAAGAACTTGGTCCGCAGTTTCCGCTAGTTGCGGAACTTCATCCGCGGTTTCCGCTGCTTCGTCCGTAGACTTCGCTACCCAAGAGGGTTTGGGTAGGTGTTTCTGAAACTCGATCCACTGAGGATCAGATGCCTCGACTCTATTCTCATGGGAAATCCACTTCGCTCCCCTTCTTATCATTTGCCTTGAGACAAGTTTTGATGAGGTAGTCCTGGTAGTTCTCGGCGGGGAATATTCTAAATGCTGCCTCGTCTCTCGCCAGCCGCTCGCGCCCTCTTTCGTTGAAGATGTGCTCAACGGCCTCCTTGTGGCCGGCGGCCAACCGCTCCTCTCCACCTTCTGTGTGACCAGTGGCATGCCCAGCCTCATGGCCCTCAGTCACGGCTGCACCTATCTCCTCTCGGAAGTAATCTGTGGCCCCAGCCTGTATAGCATCCAACATCCGGTGTTCATCATCAGTGGAGGCTGAATATGCCAGCCCACTTCCCGACCGTTAGTAGATCTTTGGGATCAACCCTAGCCTTCCGGGGAGCTAGAATTACAGGACTCTTAGTGGGTGTCAAGGGGAGATCTAGTGACAAGCCCTGGGCACTGTCAAACTTCCGGTAGAGCATCCGAGTCAATAATGATGTAGAGCCAGAATCCTGCCGACTAATCTACCGAGCCAAGGGAATTTATCGTACCTACGTGAAGGGCTCTCTTGGCCCACTAGCGGCAGTTGTGGCTCTGATTGTTATGTTCATGACGAAGGCTGGCGAGACAGTCCGCAAAATCGCCAACAATTCTCTCCATCGAGTTGAGAAGATCTCTGAGGCTATTCCAGCCATCGCCTCGGGGGTAGGCACATTCTTTGGCATTGCCGGTCCATAGCACTCGCAGTCATCTGGGCTGCCGAAGATTTAAGACGTGCTATATAGGATGGCTTCTCTGCATGACCTGGTCAAGTCCCTTAACTGGCAAGCCTTTGTCAATAAGCTTCCTTTCAGTGACGACGCCAGCGCTGCAGAGATTAGACAACAGTGTTCACAGGTTTTCGAAGCGGTGTTCAGCCGCAAGGACTGCTGTCGGATGAATGACGGTTGTCTGTTCATCTGTCTAGAGTTTGCCCGAGATGTACAGGAGAGGACAGGAGTCGACGTCAGCGATGAAGTCAGAGTTCACCTGCGGTCTCAGGCGTTCCGACTGCCTCTCTTGAAGATCTATATTACCGACCCGGCGGCTATTATCGCGAACCTCACCAGCTGATCGAGGCTGCACATTGCAAGGGTCATAGATTCACCTTGGAGATGGTTAGCCAGTGGCTCACCAGGCAGGCGATGTGGCAGATCTACAGACCTCGTCCACAGCACATTCGCTATGCACACTTCGATGAACCTGTCCCGAACAGAGTCCATCAGGCTGATGTGCTGTTCCTTCCGCATTAACGGGTCTGTTCCAGAGGAACATGCAAGACCTACAAGTACGCCCTCACCATCATCGATGTCGCCAGTGAGTGCCTCTCACGGATAAATCTGCGGGTCAGACAGCTTCCAGGTTCCAGAGTATCTATGAGGACCAACAAAATCCCCTCCAGTGGCCAGAGTTGCTGCAAGTGGATGAGGATAAGGAGTTTAGAGGTGAAACTGCGGCCCTCATGCAGAAACATGGTGTAGCGATTAGACGAGGCAAGGTGGGACATCACTGTGCTCAGGCTATCGTTGCGCGGTGGAACCGGACACTGGCAGAGAGGCTGTTCCCACATCAGTATGCTCAGGAGATGGCTGTCCCAACTGGCAGTCATTCCAGGATATGGGTGAGAGGGTTGCCCATTGTGGTGGAGATCCAATGCCGAGCTTACTAGCCTGATAGGACAGAAGCCAGTCAATGCCATTCAGCGATCCTCTGTGTCCAAACCGTCAGAACGACTATGCTCTGTTCAAGAGCTGTGCTTGGAGGATAGACTTCCATCCGATTGCTTGGTTCGGTAGTTGTTAGAGCCTGGTGAGTTGGAGGGTGGATGTAGGCGGGTGACTGACCCTAACTGGTCGATAGATGTACATAAGATTGACAGGTATGTGGATATAGCTGGACAGTCTACGCTGTACTACCTGGAACACCAGCATGGAGTGCGGAGCAGTTAAAGGCAGCCGTTTGTGCGAGAGGAGATCCAGCTTATCCCTACAGACACCCAGCTACCTCCACCGGGAGTGCTTACGTCGAGTAGACATCCTCCAGATGGTGTCAACACCGAGCCCTGGCTGTTGCTTGATGTCACATGATGCTCATACCAGCAGCTCTTCAAAATCCATTGGAGTGATGGCATCCTTGTGACCATAAGCCAGGGTGTGAATACCATCGGGAGCGATCCATCGCTTTGTGTCTGAGGGGCTGAGGCGTGTCTTGTTTTGGTAGACCCCATGGAAGTGGTGACCCTCACTTCGCAGCATGTTTATACCATGGTGCAAGACCTTTCGCTCGAAGAGGCATTCCTTGTACTGCTCATGGCGAATCTGTCTAACCACAGCCCTGCGCACACTCTTTGCGTTCTTGACTTCCTGCTCATCCGACCGCTTGATGGAGTACATCTTCGGGCACAGGCCAACAAACCCCTGGATTGGCACGACAGCACACTCATCCTTCACCTTGCCCAGGACCTTCTTGTTGGCAGTCCTATGTAGCGGGTGTCTTACTGCGTAGTCGCTTGTGTCATAGAGGTCACTCCTCGCAGCCATATCATTGTAGATGTCCTCTGTCTGAACCTCTAGCAGGAGGCTGTCAGTGTCTGTGTACAGGAGCCCACAGTGGGCACCATATAGTCACTTCAGCTCGTTGTAGTAGAAGTCATACATGATGTGCTTCGAGAGGTCCATGATGGGCATGACAGGGCAGTTCAGCAGCAGGCTTGTCTTGTACATGTGGAGAACAGCTAGATCATCATCGAACACCTTCGCCCGGCAGAAGTTGTGCTTGGCTATTAGGCAGCGCAGCTTGTCCTTCTCGGATGATCGCACTAGCTTGACATCCACTTGCTTGCGCAAGTTATCCATGGTCTTACCGAAGACACCGTTATTCATCAGCGTGTAGAGATCCTTCTCAAAGTCATTGTTGGCCTTCTTACAGAGCTCTGTGTTGACTCGGATGTAAGGCTCCATCTACGGCAACTGATTGAAGCGTAGAACCCTGTGCATCTCCTTCAACCTCATACCCAGGCTGAGGTAGAGCTTCAGGTTGCGGTAGTGTAGGACATAGCACTCTTGGTCTCTCAGGTTAGGCACCAGTTTTTTTGCTGTTGTCTCTGCTATCGATTCGCCCAAAGCACACTGATACCCTGAGAGCCACTCTCCCTTCAATTTCATCCATTCAGGAGCCAGCGGGGAGGCATTGTGCATGTCATGCAGCTCTTGTGGGCAATCAAGGTCAACCTCTATGATGTAGCCCTTTTCATCATCATCGGGATGTTGTGTAATCTCTTTGACATCAATGTCCTGTTCTGTAGGAATGACACACTCAAACCCCCAGTCGGTAGGTGTTGGCTCATTGCCCAGCCATAGAGATTGTTAGCATCCAGATACATGATGTGGCTTGTCGGCTGTTGTGAATTATATCCAGCTATGCATGGGTTGTTTGCCTTAGCATAGCATTTGCTGACCATTGATACACCACCCCTGAATCCTTTCTCTATGAAGAGATGCATGTCGTAGTCAGTGAGGCGCTCCAGCTCCATATCTGTCTTCCTCAGAAGTGCATGCCAGCTCAACCCCGGGCTTGTGTAATAGTGTGCTGGGTCCAGACGATACTGCTGGAGGCATGTGATACAGAAGTTCTCCAAGACATCTGCAAGGAGCAGTCTCAAACTGCAGATAGAGGTCATGATAGTGTCCCGTGGTCTGGCAGCCGAACTGGGCCCAGACAGCCTGTGTGTGGTTGTAGTCGCTGTCAGATATTCCTTCGCCAGAGAGTTTACTGTAGAAAGCAGCTTGAGGTGGGAGAGGTCTCATTGAAACGGTGCCACCCATCCATGTGCTCATAGGGGTATACACCCTTGCAGAGCAGGAGCTCATACTTGGCAGTGCTAGGTTCATACTCCTTTGTAAGTGGGAACGTTGTGGAACTGGCGACAAGCTTGTCAAGTGATGCTTGGAGGAACTGGGCCGAGTCGATGAACCGCAGCCGGCGGAGGCTGAAGGAGAAGTACGTCTCCATATTGTTGGGGATGCAGCTGATATGTCCCTCTGTTTGGGAGATGGCCTGCATGATGAGGTGAGAATCATACCCACGCCGGTTGTGGAACATGACCGGGATGGTGGTGGACTTGGCGCAGCTTTAGATTACACATTCTGTGCTGCTCCCCGGTAGAGACCAATGATGTGGCAGTAATCTCTGACACTGTCTGTGACTCCGTCATGAGCTAAGTGTATGTCGCACACATGGCAACTGACTGCGGTTTTATGAGCTCGCCAGTCCTCTCTAGTCATCTCCATCGGCTTAGGGTGGGCGAGCACAGTCATTATCTTCTCCTCTTCCAAATGCCAATCGATCCAGGAAGCGCTTAGCTGCATCTTCTTGATACAGCACTGGTGGTTCACTGACACTGTCACAGCGGACCACAGTGTATGAGAACCCACAGATCTCATGGTATTGCATTTTCTGTGTGCTGCTCTGAGCCAGATTCACCTCTGGCCCCGCAACCTTGGTTGTTAGGGCTTCAAAGTCAGCATAGATGATGAATGGCACCTTGAGTTGCATGTGGTAGTTGGTGAACTATAGCATCTTTCTGTCCTCTGTAGGCATTCTTACGCACATTGGTCTGTCACCGATACCGCAGCACTCCGGTTTGTGCTTGATGAGGTCTTCGCGAGAATAACAGTGGAGACCGCTTGCAGAAGTGCTTTCTCCCTTTATACCGACTCTGATCATGGAGCAGACAATTCAGGTTCTTAATCCAGGTATAGTGTCGCTTGCCACCCTTCTCGATAAGCAGCAGATTTGTCCTCGGAATGACGGGATCAGCATCACTCAGATGCAGTGACACCTTTGTCATGCCCGAATACATTAATGGCCAAGCCATTCTGTCGCTCAACACGCTTAAGCTGGTGGAGAGGGGTTGGAGAGTCTACAGCGCTGAAGTCAAGGGTGTCCCAGTGCCCTAAATACTTCAATGTCTGCTGGGGAGTACTGTCTGCAGGATAAGTAGCAGCCAAGAGAGACCAGCGAAGACAGTGGTCATCATTGTTCTGGACATTAACCACGGCACGTTTTTGCTTAATCGAAGCGGAGAGATCGATGTAGGACCCACCACATAGTGGTTGATATCTGGCGATGTTGAGGTACAATCCATCAACCTGGTCGACTGCCCAGTCAGACCCCTCACAGGTGTAGTTCTCAAGGCCTTGCAGCACATTGGCTTTGGCCTCCTTCACAACCTCGCTAATATTGCTTGCCTTCAGGATGGCATGCTGCTTAGACCAGAATGGGGGATCTGTGGTGACCTCTGTCCCATCATTCTTCTCCTTGTAGAGGATGATCTTGAGAGCAAGGCAGAACTTCACCCTCTACAGGTCGAGGACCTCTTACACCAACTTCCTCTCGATCTTGTCCAGGTTTTTATCCAGGAAAGCTCTTGGATCTTTTCCCCATGTCCACGAAGTTCCCATCCCCACAGATAGTTCTGGATTGCATGTGGGACCTTCACATATCCTGGGGGTATGTCCCTCATTTCCTGGAATAAAGCATCAAGAAAACTGTTGATCTCCTCATCTGTGAACTTGGGTGGGGTTTCTTGCTTTGAGTGGGGGGGGGGCTTCTCAGGAGTGGTTGGTAGCTTCCTGCATGGGGCTGGGGTTGGCTTCTCGGGGAGGAGAACTGCCAGGTTCTCAGCATAAGTGGTATGGCTAATAAGCCCCTGCTGCAACAATCTCACCAAATTTTGAAGTACTTTATCAATGCCCACAGCAGATATTTTCCCTATACAGTTGCGTTTCTCTAATAGGGGCATTTTGATGGTATCATCCTTTACTAATAGTGGATTTGTAGTGGAAGTTTTGTACTTTCCTGGCGTGAATAAACTTATGATGGTGTAGGTCAAAATGGATGATGTTTACCTATACAGTTGCGTTTCTCTAATATGGGGATTCTTTTTTATGGTATCACCCTTTACTAATAGTGGATTTGTAGTGCAAGTTTTGTACTTGTCTGGCGTTAATAAACTTAGGATGTTGTAGGTCTAAATGAGTTTTGTACTTTCCTGGCATGGTCTGAACTCAGCAAATGTCTGATGGGGGGGGGGTCCACCGGGGGGAGGGGTTGCGTTGGGCCCTATGTTGTAAAACACATCGCAGCCAATATATATATATATATATATATATATATATATATATATATCGGCTCTGTTCTGACAACCCTCCTCCCTCTATAACCACCGATCGGCGATCCGTGACTACCACCAATTAAAACAGTCTACAACAGTCAGCCTCCTGTAGCCACCTCTGTTCTAACCTGTTTTGACAATCCACCTTCCCTCCTGTAGCCGCGGATCGTGGATCGGCAGCTCCCACAACGTTCTGTTTTGAAACCCCTAGTTCATAACTACTAAGGGTTAAGGTCTGTAATATACTAGTAAGTACTTATTATATTACTTACAGTAGTTTGAGGCTCTTAAGTCCATCAAGTGATCCTTGCTTCATAGTGACAATTCCTAAGCCACTTAAATCACTGTTTTAGAAAGATACAGAGATAGTCAGTAAATTAGAAAATGAAATACACAGTGTTTAGATACATATGATAATTTGTTCTGCGAAAATATTGCTGGTCATTTTTCCATTACAAGTAGTTGTACGTTCAATAATGGCATGTGCAAATCATTAACATGTCCTCAACTATACCATGTTTTATCCAATGTGCTAGAAAAAGTCTGAGAAGCATGACTGATCAACTACTAAATAGAAAATAAACAGTTATACATTGTGATATATGAATAAACAAATACAGTCTAAATAACTCTCACACAAATCTCGGTGTTTTAAAATTGTTTAAATCTAGGCAGAGATCAATACATTAATATATAATTATTCTATTATTTCAAAGATAGATGAGCACACCAACTTACAGTTGTGGCAGTAAATGAAGATCCTGAAACACACTGCTATCAAGCACTGGAATCACACCACAGAATTCAAGATTGCTGCAACATAGTATAATAAAGAACACTAAAATAAAACCGGATACGGCAAAATGAGAATTAAATGGTATGTACCATATTTCGCCTATTAGTAGCTTTGCTAAAATAAAATACCACCCCTTCAACTTTGACATATGAGCTGCAATTATTTCCTAGCAGTTTTAAAATGGTAAAACTCTGTACTAGAAGCCCACAGCCTAAGACCAAATTTTACCAATTTTGTAAGAATCGCATGTATGTGTAGCATGACAACAATAGCAATCGTGTCACGGAATCACTCTACTTTATACCGATCTTGGCTCGGACACATTCCCAGCCCCTTACAAATCAATGTTGGCCTTGGATTTGTAGATCTCGGCCACCTATTATTTTACTACTAATAGTAGTAGGCCACATAGTTTCAAGATATAATAGTCTATTCCACGATTTTGCGGTCAAAATACACATAAAATATGATAAATACCTGCCTTATAAAGATATTTTACGACCTAATTTATGTACCAAACAAGCAATCAATTTTGCACATCCATTTTGCAATGTAAGCAACCAACATAAAATGATCCAAAATGGAATCGGACGTTAAAGAATTAAAATGAGGTAGAGATCCCTTCTTACGTTTGTGAGCCTGTAACAAAATAAACCTCTTTTCGTGATTGGAGGCGCATATTGACATGTTCTCATAAGATCTCATACCCCAATTGGTTTGAGACAAGAATGCGTAGATCACACTGAACTAAATGTTCCTTGTCTGAAGCAACTCCTATCAATGTACGATGAGTTATGATCGATGATTGATATATCCCATGTTCCAATATTGGTAGAAGTCGTGGAGAGTGGGAGTAGCATTGGTTAGGTCACATACACACATTGATAATAGTGTCATAAAAATGTCAAACTGTTGAATAGTTTGAGATTAATTTAACTGGAAGGCATCAACAGCTTCCTAAGAAAGTCATTTTCAAATATTCAATATGACAGTCTAAATTGTTAGTGATTTTCCAATCTTTTCAGCTTAGAAGAGCAAAAAATTATGATATTCAAAGGCATATAATTCAAAAGATTAAATGGAATCTAGGATTTTTCTTCTCACAAGAGAGATGATACTTACCATTACAAAGACTCTTGATATATGCTAATATACCCAATTGGCTCAATTATGTATAGAATTTAAACTAAAGCTGCCCCTATTAGGCAGGTTAACAACTGTCCAATCTTGGTGCATCCGGAAGCCCAACTGCGCAAACGTGACGCATGTGCCGAGTGACACATCACCAAAACAAAAGATAATTGGCTTGAAACTAACAACTGCGTAACATGACCAGGCCACTGACTTCAAAACAGTGTAGACTGTGTACAATGGTTTTTTTTGATAAAATTATTTTTACATTAAATATAAACAATATTATAATATAGTCAAATATTCCTTGGGCACGATAGTAGCCAAAAGATCTATGTGAGGACAACCGAACTGAAGACAAATTTACTTGACTACAGCCTCTTTCAATTCCTATTCCATTTCGGGGATCCAGGAAGGACGAGATAATTGGTCGGCGAGAAAAATTTAACTTGTCTGGGACATGGGCTGCACAGACAGAAATGCTGCGGGCTCTGCACCAGTGAAGCATTATCAAGGACCCTTGGCAGAGAGACACCGACCTGATCCTTCCCTGATGATTGATGAACTAGACTACTGTAAAATTGTCCGAGCGGATAAGAATTGATAAACCGCGTATCATGGGATCCCAAAGGATTAGGGCATGGAAAAACGGTCGACAACTCGAAAAGGTTGACGTGGTAAGAGGCTTCCTGAGGGGACCAAGTGCCTGAAATGTTCATGGAATCCCAGATTGATCCCCATCCTTCCATGGATGCGTTCGAGAAGACGATGGCTTAAGGAGATGGAATGTGTCACAGTGATGATTTTGTGTAAACAAATAACCTGAGGAAAGGGGAATGAATTGGACCACCGTGTAGAACAGATTGGATGTCTTTCCAAAACTGATACTCATAAAATGGAATTTAATGAGGAAACAAGGAATTAGAGGATCCAGATAATAGATCCCAAGGGACATGAGGAAAAGCTGAAAGGCCTTCTCCTGAAATAGGCCCAAGAAAACACCTTTTCCACCGACACCATCAGGTCTATAATATGAAGAAAGACCTGGCCGAAATGAACTGGCCCACACTGAAAACATTGGATAGTAGATATAAGGACCTTAACAATGGTGAGGGAAGGAAAAAGCTTCCTTTGGACAAGATCAAAAAGGATCTCTAAGTGAGTGAATATCTGATTTGAAGATAGATGAGATTTCCCATGTTGACAATCCAGCCTAGATGAAGACATATTCAGATAACTACTGAGACATCTGAGAGGCATAGGGAATTAAGCCTTGAAGAGTTAATCGTTGATGTAGACCTGAACTGAAAAAGGGGTTAAAAATTAAGACAAGCAGACATGAAGAAAGATTTGGGTGAACAGGAAAGGGGGAAAAGGAGAGGCTGAGAGTTAGGAAGTGGCACTGCCATACTAGGTTGAGGAATGAGATACGAAGAGAAATTTTGAAAGGAAGGGTGAAAAGGGACTAGAAATAAGAGTCCTTCAGGACTAGAGAAAGGTCCATAAGCCTACCTGAAAAGAAAGAATTAAAGACTGGACCGAAATATTTTGAAATTGGAAGCCAAGATGAATAGTCAGCGCTCTGAGGCATCTGAATCCCATGCCTGAATATCTACTTGGAATGAGGGAACTGTGATCCAATGAGGAATAAGAGAAAAAAGAGAGTGGATCCTCCGACAGAGAGGGTAATGACCGTGAGAAAATGTATTAACAATACACTGATCAAAAGCAGAAACGCAATGGTCTTAGAAGAGGGATAACCGACTTCCTCCAAGGATAGAAGGCAAAACTGAGAGCATTGGTAAGGAGAAATCTATAATTACGGTAAGGATTGTAAGAAATCCACCTCCAGAACAAACTTGGGTATTAGGAAAACCTCAAACTCACAAGATGCACAGACCAGAGGAACCGTACCATAATATGATATCAAAAAAGCAATCTTTTGCAACAAATAAGACAAAATATGGAAAGACAACCCATTAAGGATGCTTATAAATCGATCCTGATTACAAAATGAAATGTACACATCAGTTATACACATAACACATTAAAAATAAATCAAGAAGACCTAGTAACAAAGGAGATAAGAAGCCTACCAATGGAAGATATACTTGTATGATACCTAATATCTGAATAAAGAAAGATATAAATGAAGAATAAAGGCTAAAAAGCCTCAATATTCCAGTTAGGCCTAGGCTGATAATAGTTAGGCTGTTTGATAGTTAAGTTATTTCTTGATTATCTCAGTATTAGTCCAAACTGTTCTTGAGTCTGTTTAAATAATTTAGATATTTCGATATTTATGTCCATTCATGTCAACCACGTAACTACGAGGAGCGGCTTCAGCTGTGATGGATGCTGGTTTCCACTGATCTTTCGGAAAGACTTACACGAACAGGCTGTCTGATAGACAATGGTGGTAACTGGTTCGCATGTCTGTCATGATACGATTTGGCGACTTTCCACTTATGTATGACATCTGCATCAACTCTTAGTTGAAGATATGGTTTGTACAGTTCTGGTACACATGGTAAGAATGACCGGGTTCTACGCGACATAAGACGTTGAGCAGGAGATGAAATCATATTTGTTGATGGCGTGTTTCTCCACTCGAGTAGAGCTTTCCAAATGTCTCTCCCGTCATCAACAGCTTTTATGATGTGTTTTTGCAATCTTTACTGCCAACTCTGCTTTGCCATTGGAGCGACTATGATATGGCCTAGAGATTAGATGTTCAAAATCCCAGTCTCGAGCAAAGGATTGGAAGTCTTCTGATGCGTAATTAGGTCCACCGTCCGATGTCAGAGAACATGGTACACCATGTATTGCAAACACAGGTTTCAGTGTACCGATTAGGTATTCTGTAGTCATAGATTCAGTTTGCATTAGTTCAATATAATCAGAGTAAATGTCAACATGTACACAACAGTGCTGCTTGTCGACTTCGAAACAATAGGAAGCTACAATTTGCCATGGTGCTTTGGGTATTGGGTATGTCATTAATGGTTCTCACTGTTGAGAGGGTTGATGGGCCTGGAAAATCTTGCGCTTTCCAACTGCTTCTGCTAAGTCACTATGCATCTGAGGCCAATACATAATGTCACGGGCTGTGTGAATTGTTCCATTAATACCAAGGTGTGATGCATGCGTCCGTGCGAGTGATCATGTCATTATGTATTTTCTTACGAATTACGATTCAAGTTCCTCTGAGAATGAGACCGTTCTGTGTTGCCATTTCATCATGGTAGGGCCAATATTTGGGCCAACCAGTGGTGATCATATCAATTAAGTCCTGCATAGACGGATCTGCACACGTTTCTAACTGAATGCATCGCAACTGTTCATCAGTTATGAAGATAACATCATCATTACGAGTCTGTTCAAGATTATGTTGGAGCTTTTCTTCCAAAGTGATTTCATATAAAAGATAGTCGGGCATAATTGCACTTTATTCTTGCGGAGGTAGGGATGTGTGAGACAAAGTGTCAGAAATGTATTGGCTTATATTTTACTGTTAGTGAGAATTTCTGTAACCATAACCACATTTTCTGTAGTCGTTTAGGACTGGCTAAGATAGTCTTTTTGAAGATTGACATCAGCGGCTTATGATCTGAAAGTACTAGCACGTTATGCTTTTCAAGAATGCATTGTTCAAAGCGCTCAGTCACAAAGACGATTGCAAGGCACTCCTTTTTGATTTGAGCATAGTTACGTTCACAGGGATTTAAGGCTCTTGATGCATAGGCAACGGGATGTCCATCTTGAAGCAGGACAGCACAAGTCCAACTTCTGCTCTATCATATTCGATTGTCACATCCTTATTCACGTCATAGTAGTGTAGAATAGGGGCATGTGTGATTAGCTGCATGATTTCATTCAGCGCTTTCTCATGTTGTGGCAGCCAATCGAAATAGGAATCTTTGTTAAAGTGGCTCACATACACTGCCGAGTCATGGTATGAATTTTGCTAGGTAGGGTACTACTCCAATAAGTCTCTGAACAGCTTGTAAACAGTCAGGTTTTGGCATTGCTAACACTGCTTTGACTTCTTCTGGATCTGGGGAAATGCCTTTAGCACTTAACACGTGCCCCATGTTGCAACCTATCCATTTTGTAACAGAGTTTCTTCTTGTTGAGCTTAAGATTGCCTTCACAGCAGCGACTGAGGAGAGCCTCGAATGCACGATCA
Source organism: Chaetoderma sp. LZ-2023a (assembly GCA_034401795.1). Lineage (NCBI taxonomy): Eukaryota > Metazoa > Mollusca > Caudofoveata > Chaetodermatida > Chaetodermatidae > Chaetoderma > Chaetoderma sp. LZ-2023a. Next base: position 79,399,291 of record CM067366.1, read on the forward strand.
TGAGATTTGGATAACTGTTCATCCGCGTCACCTGTACACCAGATGAGAATGTCATCCACAATGGATACTACATTTTCTAGACCTTCAAGCGTTTCATGTAACCGACACTGAAATTCTTAAGGCGCTGAAGAAATACCAAAAGGCATTATTTTCTAGCGGTACCGACCATATGGCGTCCAAAATGTTGTTATGTATGAAGCGCTATGTCATCTATAGTTGGGATCGCCCAGTGATTGCGAAGAATTGCTTTGTTCAGATTCTGTGGATCTAAACATACGCGAAGTGGCTTTCCAGGATGTTGAACTGTGACCATGTTGCTGATCCATGGGGTTGGTGTGTTAGCCTTAGATATGACATCCTTCTGTTCATAGTCATCTAATTTTGCTTTCAATTCACATTTTACCGGAATAGGAACATGACGCGGATTGTTTTGAACAGGCATTATGCTTGGAACGACCTCAATGTGGTAGTCATCTGAAAACCTTCCTAAGCCTTCAAAGACATCTTTGTATTTGTCTATTATAGTATCACATGATAGGACATTATCTGATACACAGTGTATTAAGTGTTCATCGTTGAATTTGACTAAATTCAAGGCTTCACACGCGTTTCCAGAGAGGAGTGTGATGGTCGCATCTTGCACAATTTTGAAATGTATTTTCTTGCTAATTTTGCCATATGTACAGTACAGAGAAGCTGCTCCAATTGGTCGCATTGTTGCCTGATTATACATTTTGAGCTGCTTATCAGAGTGTTTCATTTTCGGGTCGCTACACTGCATTAGTTTATGGTAGTCTTCCAGCCGCATTATGCTACAGCTGGCACCTGAATCTAGCTGACATTTGACTTTTGCTATGTTGCCATTGGGTGCAGTTATTGACAAGTTAGTGAAGTACTGTTTGTGTGTAGAATCTGATGAGTTAAAAATATAGACTGATTCGTCACTGTCACAAAAGCCCTGTTCATGTAATGCGTGAACTTTGATATTAGTCTTATACCTATCACCTGATAATTTCTGCTGGCAGACTTTGGCAAAATGATTCCGCATTCCACAGCTTTTACACCATTTTCCATATGCAGGACACTGTCCTCTGGGATGGTTGTCTCCACAGTACCTGCACGCAGATGCTGATCTAGCACATGAATAATTGGACTTGCATGGAGACTGATTTTGACTGCGACTACGATTGCTAGCTTTATGATTTATATAAGTTTGTTTGACATAGTGTTTATTCTTTTGGGCATAGTTTACCAATTCAAGTTCACCACTAAGCTTTTCTACCTGGATTGAGACTATTTCTGCTGCCTTAACAGTTTCTATTGCTGAGTCAAGAGTTAATGTTGTCATAGTTAGCAATTTTTTCTGCACATTTTTGTCTGTGACACCGAGCACAAATATCATTGTATCAGTTAAACTGCCATAGTTGCATGTACTAGCTAGCTTACGAAGCTTATTAACGTAAGTGTCTGCATTGTCAGTGCCCTGGTTGGACAAACCAAAGACTAGGTCGCCATTCTGGTATCTAGAGTGAATGTTCAGCTTTAACTTCAGATTTTTTGATTCTGGTATTTGGAATGATGGTTCAGCTTTAACTTTTCCCCCGTACCCGACCAGGAACCAATCTGAATTAGCCGGCTTACTCACTAATTCTAACAATGTTCCAGGATATATGACCGAATTCACTATTCATATGCGGGCATGAGCATGAACTGGCACCATGTTATAGTTTATGCAATGGTTTGATGAATAGACATGAATCAAGATTATAATTGCTTTATTTTACTACTCAGCATTAACTACCTAGTTGCCAGATTGTCCAGCTTAAAGCTGACATAGCATCTTCCATAACAACGACCTATATAAAAAGTGACAGGAACGATGATGACAATCTGACTGCTACCGGAAGTCGATAAGAAGGGAATGTAAAAGGATAAATTTTGAGCCCAAAATAAACGAAATCTAGGATTTCTTTTTTCACGAGAGAGTTGATACTTACCTCCCTAATACTTTTGATATTGCTAAATATCGGCTTTCACTCAATAAAACACTCAGATTAAAAACAGTTAGGTGCCCCTACTGGGCAGGGAGTCAGAGGTAGTCCGGCGGATGCTCGCCCCACCACCGCGCATGCGCCGACTACTACTTCCTCTGGCTCATTTATTGGCTAACACATGCAACTACCAAGAGCCTGAAGACCGAGCCTCTGTGGGGCGGAGAGGCCGGGTCAGTATCTAGGGAGGTAAGTATCAACTCTCTCGTGAAAAAAGAAATCCTAGATTTCGTTTATTTCACATCAAGAGTATACTTACCTCCCTAATACTTTTGATATTGCCAGAATTCGAAAGTGAATCTGGCGGGAGGGAGGCGAGGTCAAAAGACCAGCTCTTCCCTCTACGCTTTCAAGCGTTTAAGGCACTTATGACGTCTGAAACTGTGTGAAAACACAGTCAGGATTTGATAAACCATCGGATAACACAACCGATGCCTGAGAGATGACCGATTTGTCATATGCGCTCCCCCCGCCCCCTTGGGAGGAAGATTAAATGACCTCAATGTCCTACACGCTCTCTTCGTACTAGTGCTAAGTACTATAGGACAGAGACGAAAAGGCTCCATTTTCGTATACTCTCTCTAAAGAACCACAACCCACATAAACCATCACCATATTAATAACACTGGGTAACGTGACAATACAAAACAATGAACAACACATGAACAAGACTGACCTTGTTGTACTAGGAAGCTGTCATCATGAATCCAGTAGAGAAGGATGATACAGTCCCGACAAGTGGTTGTCACCGTCGCTGAATGGCGAAGTATATAAGCAATGCGGAGGCACTCTTCACAAACATAAAGCGGTTATTGTTTCAAAATCGACAAGGCGAGAGGGTTAGAGGTGTCATGGAGGTAATGGTCTGTAAAACTTGACTCACAGTGCCACTGAGCCACTGACATAATATCATCCACAGGAACCCCACTAAACAGGGCAGTGGATGCCACGACACCGCGGACACTGTGAGCCTTGGCCACGTCAACCTGTCGCCCGGTGGCGGATTTGTGACAAAATTGAATACATTCCACAATCCACCTAGAAATGGTGTCCTTAGACGCCCTACCATGGGGTTCAATATATGACAACCATAACGCTGACTGGTCGGTACGCCACTCCGAAGTACGCTGTTTGTACCGGAGCAGCGCCCGTACGGGGCACCATACTTTAGAATTAGGATCATATCTAGTTAAAGATGGCAAAAAAATAGGCTGACCTGGATATTTCAATGACTGATTTTTAGACAAGAAATTAATCCTAGGTAGAAGCTTAAGGCCTTCCCCTGTAACCACAAAACGGTCAACCTCGGCTGATAAGGCGTGAATTTCACTCCTACGCCTCGCCGAGGCCGCAGCAATTAAAAATACAGTTTTAAGAGTTAACATTTTCATAGAAATGGAACTAAGTGGTTCAAAAGGCTTATCACCTAGTACCTGGAGCACCAGTGATAAACTCCAAGACGGAATCAGTGGAGGATTCCTTGGTCTTAGATTGCCCATGCCTTTAATTAATACATTTAATGTACTTACTTCATCACTCCCCCTATTAGCCAAGCAAGGAATAACAGTCATTAAAGCTGACTTATAACCAGCAATAGAGTTAGGCTTGAGGCTATAGGCATCATATAGGTGACAGAGGAAATCAGCCACTACCTGAATAGATGATTCCATTGGATCAATACATCTTTTTGAGCACCATTCTGCAAATCTGTTGATTTTATAATTATATGCTCTGGAGGTTGACCCCCTCCTGGCTTTGGCCATAAACATGGCCGCTTGCTCAGAAAAGCCCTCCTTAATTCTAGATTCCTTGACAACATCCACGCAGTCAATCGGAACATTGACGGATTGTCGTGAAGGGCCTTGCCCTGGAAGATAAGGTCGTCCATCAGAGGCAGCGGAACCGGATTGCAGACCAGAAGGTCCAGCAGATCCGTATACCACGATCAGCTTGGCCAATCCGGGGCGATCAGAAGCACTTGGCACTCCTGCTGCCTGATTTTCTGAAGCACCTTTGGAATCAGGATTGCTGGGGGGAATGCGTATGCATACATTCCCTCCCAGCTGATAGCTAACGCATCTGTTGCGAAAGCGCTTGGGTCTGGAATCGGAGAGACGTACGTCGTCATCTTCGCATTCTTCTTCATTGCGAACAAATTTATGTTGGGTTTCCCCCAATAGTCGAACAGACGATCCGCCACACATTGATTTAGTTGCCATTCCGTGGGTAAAACACTCATCCTTCGGCTCAATGAGTCTGCTAGCAGATTTAACCTCCCCGGAATATGAACTGCTTTCAAGGTGATCCCATGATCCAGGCACCAACAAAGCAGTTTCCATGTCATCATACAGAGACTGGGCGACTTCGTTCCGCCCTGGCGGTTTATGTAAGTCACTACTGTCGAGTTGTCTGAACGAATCAGAACAATCTTGCCCTGAACATTCTTTAAGAAATGTTCCAGGCCCAGGACTACTGCTCTTAGCTCTAGTAGATTGATATGTTCCTTGGACTGATCCAGATCCCAAAGCCCTGATACTGTGGACTCTTCCAGACAAGCTCCCCACCCCTCCATCGATGCATCTGTATACACAGTCACCTGAGGGTGGGGAGGGGTTAGCAAAACCCCCGGCAAGAGATTCTCTGTATTCAACCACCATTGCAGGTGGTGAATCAGAGGCGCCAACACTGACACGTTCGAGTCCAGCGAACCTGAACTCTGGGTCCACTGTGTCATGAGAAACAACTGGATCGGGCGCCTGCGCAAGGCGGCCTGCGGAATGACTGGTTCCAAAGAAACCATCAAGCCCGGCATTCTCAAGTAAACCCATGCCAGGACATGACGACTGTCGCACACCGACTGTATTACCGAGATGAGTATTTGAACCCTCTCCTGAGTGGGGTACACATACCCCGTCTCCAGATCGAAGAACATGCCCAGGTAAACAAACTTCTGGGATGGAGTTAGCTCTGATTTCGGGAAATTGATCATCCAGCCCAAGTCCGAGAGAGTTTTCAAAACAATCTCCAGATTGGCTGACAACGATTCCCGGGTGTGTGCTTTCAACAGCCAGTCGTCTATGTACGTGTGGACTGCTATGCTTCTCCTGCGGAGGTATGCAGTGATCGCGAGAACCACACGGGTGAAGACCCGAGGAGCCGTGGAAATCCCGAAGGGTAACACCCTGAATTCCCACCGCCGGCCCTGAAATGCAAATCTCAGGAAGCGACGGAAACTCCTCTCTATGGGAATGTGGAAATAAGCATCCTTCAAATCTATTGACGCTGTCCACATTCCTCGCTCTAACCCCGCCAACACCGAGCGCACAGTCTCCATCTTGAAACTGGGCGTCTCTATGAACTTGTTCAATGGCTTGAGGTTGAGAATCGGCCTCCACCCTCCGGTGTTTTTCATTACTAAGAACAGGGTTGAATAGAAGCCCGGGCACCTCTTTACCGACTGAATGGCTTCTTTTAGTATGAGGGAATTTATTTCCTCCTCTATACACAACCTCTGATCCGGATCCCGTGGAATAGGAGTCCAGATCGGCGCGAGAGACAGTCGCGATGGCGGGCCTGTCACCCAGTCGGGACGATACCCGACTGAAAGTCATCGCAAGACTAAACGGTCCTGAGTCAACCGCTTCCACTCTGGCAAGTGGGCGGCCAAACGGCCGCCCACCGGTCCACCTAGGGATAGAGGTGGACATAAGGAGTGCCAGAGTGGCACTGTTCTCTCGGCGTGAAACACCGGAGTGGTTCCCACCGCGGTAACCAGGCCATCAGGCCCGATTGCCGCGACCAGATCCCCGCGCGCCCCGCCCAGCGCCGCGCGCACCACGGTGCGCGGGCGGCTGTCTGGCTGGGTGCGGCTGGGGAGCCTGCGCCCCCCTCACTGCTGGCCGAATCGCCCGTGGCCTAGGCCTACGTTGCGACGGTGGCTGGCCTCTGACCTGGCCAGCACCACCTCGAGCCTGCAGAGGACGATACGCAGGGGGTGCTGCGCGAACACGCTCCCGCCGGAGCACCTCAAATTGTTCACGCAGCGCCCTCTGGTTGTTAACCAGAGTGACCGTCTCCTGGAGGTGCCTGCATCCCTCACCTCCAAAGAGACCAGGACCTGTCATAGGCGTCCGCAGCAGCCTATTATACAGGTCCTGGGACGGGCACAGATTGTCAAGCGCAAACGTGCGCCTCGCCCGGACACTTCTGGTCACCGCCCGCGTCAAACAGTCCAAAGCCAGGTTGATACCATCCTGGATGGCTCTCTGGACTGTTACCGGGCTTGGCTGGCGTGATGCGGAGGCCGCTACCACCCCCTGTAGCAGCTGGGAGACGTGGGACAGAGCGGCAATCGACGCCCTCCCACTCTCCTCCGCATCACGCAGCGCAGCATTCGCCGAACGCAACGCGTTCGAGCACAAGACTCCCGTGTCAGAACGGGAGCCCGGCCGCGCATCTTCGCCTAAAGCCGCGCGATCATCAACGCTTGGCTTCGGCACCACACCGTACCGCTGGTAATCCAGGGGCACGATGCGGCAACGCTTCGCCACCTCGCGAGGGGCCTTCGCGAGACGTCCATTAACCTTAATGGACGCCTCCGCCGCTTCGAACATGTCCATGACATGCTCAGCCAGCGGCAGAGATGGCATAGCGGTAGCCGCCGGCCTACCAGCTAACCACGGCCTATGGTCACGCTGGCTAGCCGGCAGCTCCACGGGTAGATCGGGCCGAACACTTACCAGCCACTGGCAAGCATCCGACCAATCCTCCTCCGTGGCTAACTGCGAGCGCTCTACTAGACGAGGGCCTTCGTCTTCCTCCAGAGCACTCGCAGTTGACGTCGACGGCGGATAAGCTGATACCCCTGGCAAGCCTGGAAAAGCATGCGGGCCCGAGAGAGCAGGCATGCTAAACTCTGCGGCTTGACCAGGAGCAGGCGCCGTGGCAGAGTGTGGGGTAAACACCGCCCTACCGCGGGTCTGACCAGCACCAGCAACACCATCGGCAAGCCGAGGTATGCGGTATCCGTGGTCAACAGCACCGCCCGGGGACACCTTCTGGACCGTGAAATCTACTCCTGCGAGAGTAGAACCACGGAACACGTCGCCTGTATTCCCCGCGAGGGGTGTACAGACGTCGTATTCCATGGCCACGTCCTCAGAAGGCGACCCTAGCAGGAGATCCTCTTCCTCCTGGCCAGAAAGATTAGACTCCGGGTCAGCAAAGAGAGCTAACCCGGACTGGCCAGGAAAGGTGCCATAGGAGGCTTTGACACCTTCGGCGCGCGGATACCCGGGGTCTGATGAGCAGACCGCGGGTCCCAGCAACAACCGTTGTCCACGGCCCCTCGGCGCGGCGCCATGCCTGCTGCCAGGGTCTTGGACTGCCCCCAACAAAGGGGCCACCTCTGAATCCACAAACGGACCGGACCTAAAGAGACCGGATTCAGAGGCGGGGATCACCTGCTCGTAAGCAGATGCCGAGGACAACAAAGGAGCTGGCCCAGGGAGCATGCCGCGAAGCAACTCTGGGACCAAATCCTTTATTGTCCTCTGCATCTCTTGCAACATTTCGGACCTGAAGGCCTCCATATCCACCGCGGATGAGGCCTTCTTCTTACCCTTCTTACAACCCTCCTTCTTCTTCTTCCTCTCTTCCTCCATCACCTTCTCCCTTGCCTGCAATGAGAGAAAATCAGACATTAGATCTCCCCCCCCACTGCTTACATACGTCGCACTTCAGCAACGGTCCACAGGGACTGCAACTGAAGCACAAGTGCGGAACGAAGCGGTTTTTCAGAAACCTCCCGCAGGACGGGCAACCAGGTCTCTGAAACAGGACAAAGGACAGGGACAATGAGCAAGATAGTTAAGGTTAGCGAACTCAAAACCAACTAAAAAGAGAGGGACAGGATCCTCAAGATCGCAAATCAAGAAGAACCAGCCTTGGACAAAACGTTAATTGTTAATAAAGGCCAAGGCCGATTATGACGTCATCACTCCCGTGACCAAAATAATCGATCCGCAACAAGCACCAAGTGCAAGAACGAATTGTATAAGTAACCGGAACATTCCCGTTGAATTGGCATTTCGAGTACACAACAATCAGATATACAGAGATAACTCCTTCCAATTCTAGCATTGGCAAAAAAGGAAATTATCTCCCCTTTTGTTTATCAATAATTAGATACCTGACACTTGTACAGACAAACCATCCAACGTGATGAACCGGAGAACTCCACCATAGTACGCCTCTACATTCTCTCCACCTAAGGGGAAGGAATTGGATCAAGAGGGCAAAGTGAGAAGACCTTTATAACAGGCCTCCAACTCACTGAACATAGCTTTTGGTTAGATAACCTAACAGTATTAGTAGGAAATGGAACCGTGGTGGAGAGAAAACATATCCTCTTGTGCCAAGAAGTCCATCAAAGCTTCTACGTGATACCTGTGGACAAAAACACAAAGAGAAATGAGACTTATGAAGCACCATGTTGTAAAAAACCAACACAAACAGGCGCTAATCACGGTAAGCGCGAGTCCCGGAAATACATTAAACCGGGACAAAACACGCTAGCATATCAAAGAAATCACCTGATAAAGAGATCCCGCTCCTTCCAAAGGCGAATCCTCCCTTTCCGACATGCTTCCAACGTACAAGAATCGTCAAATTTGAGTAAAAAACAAGGTAACGCGCAGAAAAGTATAGGTAACACAAAACCGCATGTAACCCTTTGCCAATAAATGAGCAAAGAGGAAGTAGTAGTCGGCGCATGCGCGGTGGTGGGGCGAGCATCCGCCGGACTACCTCTGACTCCCTGCCCAGTAGGGGCACCTAACTGTTTTTAATCTGAGTGTTTTATTGAGTGAAAGCCGATATTTAGCAATATCAAAAGTATTAGGGAGGTAAGTATACTCTTGATGTGAAATCACCAATCCCGCGATGGCAGGAAAGAACATGACTCTAAATAAAAGGTTTTAGCTAAAAATAAGAAAATAGCCTTGAAAAATGGGTATATAGTGGAGAAAAAAGCGATAATGTCACCGAAATGAAATGAGACTAGGATGAATAGACTGCCATAACTACGAGGGTCGGTGATAAAACTGACAGATACTGAAAGAACAGAGAAAATTTGGGAAAGATACATCTAGTAAAGAAAGTCACAAAACACCATGAGGGCAAGTGTAATCTGACTTTAGGAAATGAATATTTAAAAACAAAAGGATGATAAATAGGGAGAAATAGCCTTAAAAGAGTGAAATATTCATGATAAAGATAGCATAACAAGTAAATTTTCCTAAAGTTATGAAAGTATGTCAACCTGCCAACATAGAAGGCAGGTGTACTATACAAAAAGATGAATGGCCCGAATACAACTGCGCCTCTAACGTGGGACGAATAATGACCAAAACATAGCTAATTAGAATTGCGAAGTAATCTGACAGACAGGAAAGAGTGCAGGGAGAAAAAAAATGAGAATTACTATAACTTAAATTGGGAGAAGTCAAGGAGAGATAACATGCAGAAAAATGGGAGAACACAGCCTAAACCACTAAGATATCACAGGAGAGAGTGCTACTAGATAAGATAATGATAGGCACATATGTAATAAGGTGAAAAAAGATCCCATTGGAAAAAACTTACCTAGCTAAGAAATATCAATATTCAAAACAAAAAAGATGATAGTAGGCCCGAACCCCTATCCAAAGAACTGAGCCGAACCCGTGTCCACAAAAGTGACTAGGGCGGGGCTCCACTAAACCTGGACCTGAACCGTAAGCCGTTCAGGACCGGGGAAACATGAGAAAAAATGCCCAAAAAATTTGTGGAAAAAATTTAAATGAAATTAAATTCTGACACTCCGGGGTCCGGGTCCCAGCCCAGTCCAAAGCCGGGCCCGGGGTGGAAACCTCAAATCTCTAGAGAAAAAGATGGAAGATGATGCAAGGCACCCGGCTCCAGAGCCCAACTGGGCCCCAGGACCAGGGGACAAATTTAAAATCACATGGATACTGGCCAAAACTAGTTTGAAATTGAATCTGATATGCCAGAAGGCCCACCCAACCCCGGGATCGAAGCCGGAGCCAAAGCGGAGAAGCCATAGCCCGGACCTGAGTGTGGAGCCGGGCCCGGACCCAGAACAAAACCGGGGCCGACAAGAACTCTAAACTAAGCCACTCATGATCCAGACCTGGGGTCAGGAATATAGCCGGACCCGGAAGTCGAGCAGGGGAGGCGGCAAATACAATATATGAAGACGAGACTGTCCTTTGCATTCACTAGAGCAGCCATAGAAGTACAAAGTGGCGAGAAACACGACCGACTTAAAACCCACTTGAGCCCGAGAGGTTAAACCGAACTCTGGCCACATGGGTGCAGGCTGCGGAATGATGATAGTAGAGGTACTTATGGATCTGCTGGATTTTAAACATGACCAACTTATAACCCGCTTGGGCACGAGAGTTTAAACCAAACTCGGGCCACATGGGTGCAGGCTGCGGAATGTTGATCAAAGAAGTACATGGATCTTCTGAATCCGAGCACGGCTTGACTGGCTTAGGAACAGGCAATAAACGAGGAGAAACCCGAGTCTTAGTACTTTTGTTCTTTCCAGTTTTTGTGGTACTTCTGAAACAAAGAATGTCAGTAAGTGGTAATTAATTTTTTCATTTAGCAAATAGACGCTTCCTGGGAGCAGCAAACTGCAATGTTTCACATTCAACGTTAAGTGATGAAACATTGAGGTCTGATCGATCCGAGATTATCTAGTTAATTCTGCTATCAATAGAGGAGTCAATCTTATGGACTTGTTTCTGAAGACACTCCATGGGCTGCACGATTCTCTCCAGAATGGCTGAATCAGCTGTGGCCTCAGGTTTGGCCTTTATCTTAGTCAGCTACCTTGAAGGAGAAGGATTCCCAGAAACAGGAAAATTAGAAAGAGGCGCGAAAGAGATTTGAAAACGGTCAGCCTATCGGGTTGGGACCATGACTCACATATCAAGCAAGAAGATTCATAGGTATATGATGTACACTCTAAACACACATGACCAGCGTGTTCAGATTTTATGAAATGTTGGCAACTGCCAGACGGACATCTTGTTGAATGGCTCTTATCTTTGACTTTTTCCTTGTCTTTCTTTGCCGATTTTTCAAATCTGAATCGTAAATAAACAGAGACTGATAGAGCAAAAGCTTTAATGTGTGACTCAAAGATAGGTAATGCTAACCTCAATATAATAATAGAGACCCTACTGATCTCTGATAAATCAGTGATTTATATTATTCTTTTGAGAGAGTATGTTGACGTGAGATAATGCAGGTCATGTTCAAATACAGCGAGCATGACAATTCGGAAGCTTATACATGCTACCGATAATAATGAAGGAGTAAAGTGGACAAATTATAGTCCATAAGATACCCTGGCCACAAGCACCAAAACGGGTAACGCGCCTACCACAAAATCAGAAATGATCATTAAAATCATAACTAAGTCACTAGTACTGACAAACCACTTATCTTTGAAGGTTTACTATGTTTGTCTGACATCCTTAATGAAATACAGTAACGCTTTACTTAACCTCAACATTAAGGCGTAGAAAATTTTTATTCACCTTCCACTTCAGAAGTAGGAAAATGAATGAAGTCTTGGTTGCTATCAACAAGGTCATGTGATAGCTATCAACCAATGAGGTTGTCATTGTACTTAATGACCTGCTCAGTGGCGCTGAGTATTGGATTAACCCTCTTCTTGCCTCATTCTGAGATATAGCATTCAAGTGCATTACTATGGATCTCATCATTAGAGGGAGTATGGAGATACATGAAGGGGCCTTCAGTCACTCTGTAACCACAATATCCAGCAAACAATGGCTCTAAAAAATTCATCCTACTACGCTTCCCTTCAGAGAAGGAAAGAGCAATAGTAATGCAAGGAGGTAGGTTGTAATGTAGTAACAACACAAGTTTATTTTAAGCCAATTTCTTAGCAAAGTGATCTGCCACATGTGTCCCACTTACGCAGTTGGGCTTTCGGATGCGCCAGGATTTGACAGTTGCTAACCTACCTAATAAAAAGTTTTAGTTTAAATTCTGTGCATAATTGTGCCAGTTGGATATAATAGCATTGTATTGGTAAGTATACTCCTTGAAGTGAAACTGTGCACAGGAAAGAATTTACCAGACAGGTTTGCCAGAAAACATTGTGACAAACATCACATATAAAGTTAAATAAATGTAGATGAATATATAAAATTGAATAGTCACCAAAGTATTGCTGTCATTTTGGCAGCTCAGCTCTTAAAGACAAAACACTATATATTATCGCACAGAATACAATATTTATGATGCGTAAACAGGTACATACAGATAGCGAAGATTTGACAGTCCCTCAAAGATCTTTTCAAGGCTTGTTAGTCTGTTGTAGCTCAGATCACTGTGAAATAAGATATAGTTGTGTATATAATCTTTTATTGAAAACCTGTGCATGTGGGAAATGACAGACAATTATGATTTAACGCTGACAAAAATCTAATTTTAACCATTCACAAAGATGGCTTTAAAGAGTCAGTCAAATATGTAGAAATTCTCTTGAATAAAAATGTACTTTCCTTCTCAGAACTGACTAATAGAAAATCCTGGGATATCACCCATGGTGACATTAGTAGTGCCAATGAGAGTAAACCAAATGTTGATGCCATTAGATGTTAAAGGAGACTAAACACGAGGGGTTAAAATTAATCTCATTCTAATATATATATTGTGGATTAATTTTGATGTAATAACTGTTTATTAAAGTGTACGCAATATTTATGCGGTCCCATTTAATAATTTCACTACCGCAAATGATGGATATGATGTATACATTAATCATGGTCATGACCGCAAGAACTTGTAGTGTGAAAATGTATTTTATTTTCATGCTGGTGTCTACAATCACTTAAAACGACTTAGCCATTTTAGAGAATCGATTTTTCTTGTGAAATATAGAAATATATATAATAAAAGTACCGTATTTCGCTTAATACTAGCCTAGGCTTCTATTAGGACAAGAGGTGTTCAATTTCCAACCAAACATCTCGGAGAAAGTGGGTGGGCTTATATCAGTTTTCACAAAAAAGTTTTCCAAAATTGATACCATGGAAATTCAACGTATTTTCTCCTGTAAAAATTCCCACCGCCTACGTTTAATGTATACCTCAAAACATCACCGGGGAAGTGAAATTATTTAATTTGAGCGCCTAAATATTGCATATCCTTTAATAAAGCTCGTTCATTACATCAAAATTAATCCACAATAAAATGGCGTCGCGAAAAAATACAAATCACGTGATTCAGCTCCAATTGAAGAGTTTATTTTAGAGCGAGTACTCGGATATAAATATTCTGGAATCGGGGACTCGGAACTCGGGAATATCTATGTATTATCATTGCGCGATAGGAACTGAGTATTATCCTGACCTTAAAAAATGGGTACCCGTTTGATAAACTCCCGTTAGTGTATAATATATCACGAGAACATGATGCCTCCCATCTCAAGAACCACTGGCTCGCCAACGTAAGAAGCCGGCTATAATGTCGTTCGTAACAATTCAACTTGGATCATTTAATGTTGATCGGCGTTACAATATTGATGCGCATTTTCTCCCTTGCTTGTTATTTTTGGTTCATAAATTTGGTCTTAAAATATATTTATAAGGAAGGTATTTAATCATGCCAAGACTGTTTTACGCGCATTTTGACTACAAAAGTGTGGAATAAATTTTCTTATATCTTGAACATACATGGCCTACTACTAGTATTAATCTAATAGCCAGTCGAGATTTACAAATCCGAGGCCTGTATTGACTTCTAGAGGGGCCGGGAATGTATCAGGGCAGTGATTGGTCTGAAGTAGACACACCCTGTGACACGATTGTTATTATTATACACACTATTCTTACAAATTTGCTCTTAAGAAAAATTTTCCTATAGGGTCTGCTGAGTTAGGGGGTGGGCTTCTAATACAGAGTTTTGCCGTTTTGAAACTGCTAAGAATTCATTGGAGCTCATATGTCAAAGTTAGGGGGTGGGCTTCTATTAGAGCATAGGCTACTATTAAGCGGAATACGGTAGTAAAGATTTGGATTTAAACAATTTACAGCCTTATCCTATTAGAATCTGGGATTGCAAATATGCAATTGTTGGTAATTAATTTCCTCCCACCCCACCCCAAATATATATATATATGTCACATATATATATATATATATATATATATATATATATATATATATATATATATATATATATATATATAACATTGTCTATTATTAAAGCAACCAAAACCAATAAATAGAGGTTTTATGCATGTAGGTGCACACACATGGATATACATTGAAAGAGAGAGGAACTATGTGATAGAACATTAGATTGATAAATATACATACAATCTACGCAAATTTCCCAGTGGTTCAAAAACAGCAGTTGGAATGTGTGCAAGCTTATTGTCCCTGAGGTTCCTGCAAAACACAAATAAAATTCAATTACACCACTGAAATTTAAAATAGACCAACATTAACCATTTGAGCCCTGGGTCTAATATGTGTGGTGGCCATGTCTACGCTGATTATAAAGAGAACAAATCATAGTAGTAATACCTACAGCAATCATGCGGCTACATTAATCCTTGAATCTGTTTGATTATATTAGTTTGTCACAATGAACTGGCCTAGGAGTCTGATCTTGTAACCTTCATAATATGTGAAGGATAGGCATCTATTCCTCAAAGTAGAGGCATTGGATGCTAAAGACCTCAAGCATTTTAACTATGGCGGATGGTTACCGACAATATGCCATTGAAAAGAAGCATATCCATAAGACAGCTGTTACATGTATATTATAATATTTATTTTTTAAAGACCATTACACCCAAGTCTCAACAGTCTGTCAATGTACAATAAAAACAAGCATATCATATAATATATAACACAAAGCAGTGGCACATACACATTAACTAAAACATTATTTAAAAATAAATGTTTTTAGGTTTGATTTAAAATTGGTAAATTTAGTAAGATCTCAACTCAAGTGGAAGTGTTCCACAGTTTCTGTGCCGCTACACTCATGGCACGGTCACCGTACTGTTTCGAGGTTTTCTTGCCATGGGACTTATGAGGGTGTCAGCTTCACCTCAACGCTACTCCTAGTGCCATATAAAGGCTTTTGAATTTTCATGATATCAGTGAGGTAGCTAGGCGCTGACTCACCATGGCGTATAACCTTGAAAATTAAGCACAAAATTTTTCAGGTTTATATGAACATACATGCATACCGATGGGTTTGTGTAATTCACCATGGACATTTTCCAATCAAGATGACCAAAGTTTCTTAGCTTTAATTATCTAATTAAGCACAAATTAATATCTAGGTTTAGATTACGTTATACTGGTATTGTAAACAATTTCTCATGGAAACTAATTTGGCCAATGGTTTCCAACAATATGTTATAGAGAAGGCAGATACTGATGATATAGATGTTACATGTGGATTCTCAGCATTATATAAATATACACGTACGCCCATGAGTTTGTTCAATTCACTGACAAAGTTTTGCTATATGATCCAGATTTATTATCTTTAACTATCTACTTAAGCACAAACAACTACCTAGGCTTAGTTTATGCCAAATTGATTTTCTAAATAATTTATTGTAGACACTTAGCAGCAGAATAGACAATGAATAACATTTGCATGTGTTAGTCGGAGTTTACACCATCATGAGAAATTATTGTAATAGTACTATGAAATTGGAATTGCTAGCATTACTTTAGGAGGGAGCCGAGTTCTAAATTTTGTAATTATTGGATGGGAATAAAATTCAGTCTTCAACGATAATAACAATCATTCTTATTTACAATCACCACAGCTAGGAACCTGAAATCAGTTGTTGAGTCATTTACCAACACATAGAGCAAGTAGTGCTATTTAGGAAGTACTAGCCCAAACTAGCAACACCATGATTCCAATGTAAATGCATATGGAAAAGACAAATCAGCGACCCAATGTGAAGGAAGTTGTTTCTACCAGGGAATGTGTATTCCTGTTATCTATAATCTTGATCCTTTTGGCAAAATGTTAAATATTTTAGAGTAGAAGTAGATCCAATACTTCCTAGAATGACATATATCGGTAAGATTTAACAAATATTGAAAGAGTAATTTACAGTGAAGCAATTAATCAGTGAATCAATAAAATACAACCATACAAGAAAGATGTTTAATATTTTGAAAATAATTTGCCTGGAACTTATCTCTATCACAGCAACAACAACTTCCAGTCAAATTACTTGCAAATTATTCAACAAAGTATTTTTTACATCATAAAGAATTTGTTGTTTCTGGTTTGTTGTAAATGTTAAAGGGTTAAGCGAGTGAGTGACTACAGTTCTGTGTTATTAATGTTCACCCAGGATTATTTTGTTTGATGATAGAGAGGTATGCTAGAGATAGATGCGTTAGCTGGATATTCCACCTTTCATTGCTTGACAGAAATATGCCATACTGGCATGGATATAGTTAATGATTGTATCATACCTGTATAGTAAAAATGGTTAATCTATAGATTGGATGACAAAAACAATAGTACTTACAAGTCAATGAGATATTGAAAACTAGAGAACGACACCATCTCTATCTGCATCTCATTTGAGGCCAGGTTGCTGAGAAACAAAATATACAAATCTCTGCCGTGATCAGAATAAATGGTATGCTATATTTATAATTATATTTATGCAAAAACAGGAGGCATCTATTACCAACCTGGAACATCAGAATTTCAACACCATCTGAATTCTTGACACTTTGTCCTAAAAGCTATCAAATACAAAACTAAGTACATAAATTAAAACTAGGATTGGCTGACAGAAAATCCTGGAAAATTAAGAAACTTCAAGATAGCCTTTAAACAAATGGACTAATCCGATTTCTATAAGTACACTAGTTGACTGTATTAGGGTTATTCCAGACAAATCTGGTTCAGATTCTCCTACTTGTTAATGAGTAAGGGTCATGTAAAGAAAGTGGATGGATATCAGAAATAACAGATGGATTGATGTCATATCATACAATCGCTTGCCACTCTTGATTAGGTCCACTAATAAAAATGCATGTAATACAAACAAAATCTAGCATTTCTTTTTTCAGGAGAGAGTAGATACTTACCATTACGAAGCCTCTTGATATATGCTAATATATCCATCTGGCTTAATTATACACAGAATATAAACAAAAACTGTTCCTATTAGGCAGGTTATCAACTGTCCAATCGCGACGCATCCGGATGACCAACTGCGCGTGCACCGAGTGACGCATTACCAAGATAAAAAATCTCTGGCCTAAAACTAACAACAGCGTAATATGACCAGGTCTCTGTGGGTCGGAGAAGCCGAGTCGCTTCATAATGGTAAATATCAACTCTCTCTGGAAAGAATAAACCAGCTGTTTCCCTGAAAGTGTCTGCAGATGTTAAAAATAGCAACCAGGGAATAAATAAGTGATCAGCTGTTTTAGCAATTGCGGATGAGAAAACCTCTGCAAAATTCACTCCACGCCCCCCCCCCCCCCTCCCCCTCTTTGTAATAGATGGGAGCGATAAATGCATAGATGAACTACACACTCTCTGTACTAGTGACACAGCATTATAGAACATCAAATGAATGGGCTTCTCATTTGTATATGCTCGATGAAATATCTTATAGTCATGATGACGAGAAGATGTGCAGCATGCTTGTGCGAGTGCTCCTTGATCTCAAGTGTAACACATGTTATCAATGGCCACTATGCGCCGAAGGCTGTGAGCCGTGGTCAAATCTACATGCCTACCGATTGCAGATTTGTGGCAAAAAATATGAATACATTCGACAATCCACCTGGAAATGATGTCCATGGAAGTCCTACCATGGAGTTCATTTAGGATAACCACAGAGAACTTGGGTCCGTCCACCATTCCCGCATGTGTTGTTTGTATTGGAACAATGCACGGACGGGACACCGAACCTGTGAGTTTGTGTCAAATCTCATTATGGCAGGCAAAAAATAGGCTATCCCGGGTTTTTCAGACTGATTTTTGGCCATAAAATTAAGTCTAGGTAGAACTCTAAGGCCTTCCCAATGTAACCACAAAGCGGTCTGGCTCAGCTGACAAAGCGTGAATTTCACTTCTACACCTACCAGAGGCGGATGTCCACATTCCTTTTCTCAATCCTGCCAACACCGATTTTACTATTTTCATTTTGAAACTTGGTGTGAGAATGAATTTGTTCAGTGGTTTTAGATTGAGAATTGGTCTCCACCCACGGGTGCTCTTTGTCAACAGGAATATGGTTGATTTATCTGGGACGACTGAATTGTGGGTTTTGATGAGACATTGTATTTCCCCCTCTATTCACAACCGCTTATCTGGACCTCTTGGAACTTGAGCCCAAATAGGACCTGGAGACATCAGCCGTGGTAGCTGATTGCCTATCAGAACATGACTTTAAGACAAAATTTACACAATCCCGAAAACAGATGGCACTAAGCGTGACAACTGATATACTAGAAGTGATATACCTGTAGAGTAAGGACCTCATCCACCACTATTAGAGGGTAAAGGTTTCATATTGCATAAATCCTAGCTCTATCACTCCAAATAATTAAAGAAAATTTCAAATTTTAGGCCAGCAAGCAAAACACAGTTTCTAACTCGCTTCAGACCTAAACGACCGATCTGAGCCAATCATTTTGAAGGGCTCTCTGCAGACAACATAGCTTTACATTCAGCAAGGAACAACACTAAGTGGATAGTAAAATGAAAGTCTACAGAAACTTGTTCTTCATAGACACAGTTGTACAATGGAACACGCTAGATGAAGATATTGTCTGTACAGACAGTCTTAGAACAACTGGAAACATGATTTAATTGTGCTCTCTCTCTCTCTTTCTCTATCTATCTCTCTCTCCGGACATCTCTTTTTTCTCTCATTTTTTGATTTTCATTTCCTTCATGTTTCTGTGTGTGTGTTGGCAAAATAAACATGAGGCCCAAGGGGCCTGTGTCGCTCACCTGGAGCATTATGTATTTTTGTCACAATTGTTGGTGGGTAGTTTAGTAGTCTTCTAAATGAGTTTGTGGACAGTCCAATATGGCCACGAAACATGCTACATTTTAATTGGTCCACTGCCGCCATGTTTCTGACATAGCGTCTTCCCTTGAAAAAAATTTAATGGCACTCAGTGCGTAATTATACCTCCCAAATTTCGACCCAATCCGCTCAGTGGTTCTGGAGTCATTTTGGCAAAAATTAGGTTATCCAAGATGGCCACCAAACCATTTGGCCAATCTAGTTCCCTTGAAACAAACTTGGTGCAGCTCTTGCCCTAGATGATATTTCATGTGTTTTGAATTGATCCCCCAAGTGGTTTTGGAGATTTTTAAACACATTTTAAAGGGGCCAGTTTTTTTGACGGATCAACTTCTCTTGGACAAACCTTAATGGCCCTTAGTCCTTAATCATATATCACAAATTTTGGCCTGATCGCTTCAGTAGTTCTGGGGAAGTTGTTTTTGCGAAAACGCCGTCATCCAAGATGGCCGCTGAACCATTTCGTCAATCAAGTTCCCTTGAACAAACTTGGGTCAGCTCTTACGACAGATGATATTTCATGAGGTCTGAATAGATCCTTCAAACGGTTTTGGAGAAGATTTTTAAAGACATTTCTAAAAATCAGCCGAAATCCAAGATGGCTGCCAGCCAAATTGTCCGATCGGCTTCGTTTGAGCAAAATGGAATCTCTATGCCCTAAGGATGCGTCCTACCAAATATAATTGAAATCAGTCCAGTAGTTCTCGAAAAGAAGACAATTTGAATTTTCCAATGCTTTAGTATGGGAGCTTTTGGCAGGAAGATGATCCAAGATGGCCACTAAACCATTCATCCGACAGTTTCGAAAATTGCAAATTTTAAATCAGAATATCCAAAAACTAATATAAAAACAATTTCAGCCTCAAAGTCCATCAAATAAAAAAATCCAATATGGCCACCAAACACGCTATATTATGATTGACCCACGGCGGCCATGTTTGTTGATGGATTAATTTCTCTTGAACAAACTATAATGGCCCTTAGGCTCTAATCATATATGCCAAATTTTGGCCTGATCCCTTCAGCAGTTCTGGAGGTCATTTTCGCTAAAATTAGGTCAACCAAGATGGCCGTCGAACCATTTGACCAATCTAGTTCCCCTGAACAAACTTGGTTGAGCCCTTAACCTGAATCATATTTCATGAGGTTTTATTCAATCTATCAAGCGGTTTCGGAGAAGATTTTTAAAGATGTTTCTAAAAATCGGCCAAAATCCAAGATGGCCACCAGCCAAATCGGCCGATCAGCTTTCTTTAAACAAACTTGGATCCCTATCCCCTAAGGATGCTTCCTGCCAAATATAATTGAAATTGTCCCAGCGGTTTTGAGAAGTTGTTTTAAAGGAAAAGTTGACGGACGGATGGACGACGGACGGTCGCAACGACTTAAGCTCACTTGGCCTTTCAGGCCAAGTGAGCTAAAAATACTTCTAACAGGGATAGCGATTATTACCATTAACTAAAAAAAAGTGAGAGAACACTGTGGGGATGGTCCCCACATGGAGCAGGGACATAGTGAGAGAGTCCCGACAAATGTGAGAAACACTGTGGGGACATACTCTCTAATTGGCAGTTCATGCAGTAGCACCAGTATGTGGATGGGAGATTACACCGCCGCCTAGTCTGCCTAGTTTCCACGGCACAACCCTACAGATACAGATTTGGTTGTTATCACAGCTAGGTTGCTTCTCAGTCAGTGGTCGTTAATAATAAGCAACCCACAAACGAACACCCTTGGTCATCTGTCTTGTTTTGATCGCCTATCGGTCATCTGTCAGTCATCTTGGTTGCTTTTCAGTCAGTGATCAATGGGCGGTAGTAATAAATAAGCAACCAACAAACCTTGGTCGCTTATGTTGTTTTGGTTGCTTATTGACCGTCTGTCAGTCATCTTGGTCATTTTTTGGTCAGTGATCAATCAATGGTCAGTAGTAACAAATAAACAACCCACAAAGCTTTGTCATTTGCGTTGTTTGGTTCGCCTATTGGTGGTATTGCAGTTGCCTTGGTCGTTTCTTGTTTTCTGATTGATGGTCGTCGTCTGCTTGGTCGTCGTCAGTCACTTGTCCAAGCAACTGATGAAAAGCCGATGAGATAACAAACTTAAGTAAACACCGAGTTTGTGCTACTAAATGAAAGCTATGTTGGTCACCTTTTAGATGTTGTGATTGTTTTATGTCACTACCAGACCAGACTAAGACTGAGTGTACAGGACAATATAGCATGGTCCAATGTCAATCTGGTCACTTTCAGGATATACCATTGGCCTAGATTTAAGCTTAAAATAAAATCCTTATGACGTAATAGTGATGAGTGCACACATACATGCGCATATGGGTCACGGTAAAATGGAAACCTTTATACAAATGGCCGCAGAATCTAATAACAATCTGTCTACAAAAGTTTCAAAATGATCCAAGTTTGTGGATTTAATGATCAATAATAAACTCTGAAACAAACACATAATATATCCATGTTGTAATCTGCTTAATTTCTATTGTAATAACAAATCAATTATTGCTACCAGTTTTCGTTTTGAAAACATCAGTGGTATGGTCATATCTGTGACAATACTTCCATGCACACAATCATGTTAGCTTTCACCTATACTAGGAAAGAGATAACAATGTCTGAATGATTTAGCCAGAAAATAAGTAAATTTATCAAATTTCTTTTTCACGAGTGAGATGACATACTTACCTCCCTAACACTCTTGATATACTAGTATATCGGCTCTAAATTCAATAATATTCAGAATTATAAAAAGTTAGGTGCCCCTAATGGGCAGGTGGAAGTACACAGTCATGCACATGACAAACACCACCCTCTGCGCATGCGCACACCGGTACTTCCGTTACTAAATATTGGCTGACCTAGAAGCAACTATTCAATAGCCAAAGGACCAGGCCTCCGTGGGGTGGCGAGGCCGGGATCCTGTTAGGGAGGTAAGTATGTCATCTCACTCGTGAAAAAGAAATTTGATAAATTTACTTATTTCACATCATGAGAACATACTTACCTCCCTAACACTCTTTTGATAAAAACCAGAATTTGAAAGTAAATTTTGGTGGGAGGGAGGCAAGGTCCTGAAAACCTGCACACCCTCGAAGAGGCTAGGCTCTTTGAATTCTCAAGAGATTTAAAACATCTGAAATTGTGACTGAAACCACAACCAGGAATAGAATTTTGCATCGGATAATCGACCGATGAAGAGAGATTGATCAAAAGGCAAATGCGCTCCCCCCCCCCTCTTTCTGAGGAAGGTTAGGAAAAAACGCTGCTCTAAATGATTAGCACGTTCTCTAATACTTAATGAAAGTATTACTAGACATTGGAAAAAGAAGAATTGCTTCTATTTCAAAAACTCTCTGAAAAACCACAATTAAGAGACATCAACCATCACCATATTAAAAAATAAAATGACACCATCACCAAGACAGAAAATCAAAAAATGGTCATAACCACTGACCTTTGATGTCTTGGACGCGGCACTCATCTCTTCCCCCACCGGAAGAGGAGAAGTGTACCAGCTAATAGTAGGAATACCCTACCAACAAATGTGATATTTGAAAATAGCAGAGGAGGCAAACTATTTACAAACATAAACCTCTGCATAACTATTTTATTTCCTGAGGACTGAGACGGCGAGTGGGTTAGAAGTGTCACGAAGGTAATGGTCGGTAAAACTTGACTCACAGTGCCACTGGGCTACTGACATAATGTCTTCAATCGAAACACCATTAAATAATGCCGTGGAAGTTACCACACCACGGACACTATGAGCCTTGGCTCTATCTACCTGGATTCCAGTGGCTGTCTTATGACAGAATTGGATACATTCCACTATCCATCTGGAAATAGTGTCTCTTGACGCCCTACCATGGGGTACAATATATGACAACCATAGGGAACATGGGTCCGTCCGCCAAACCTGAGTTCTTTTCTTGTACTTATTCAAAGCACGGACTGGACACCATACTTTAGCACCAGGATCATATCTGGTTAAGGCAGGTAAAATAATAGGTTTACCCGGATACTTTAAAGATTGATTCTTAGCCAAGAAATTCAATCTAGGTAGAAGCTTAAGGCCTTCACCTGTAACTATATAATGGTCAGGCTCAGCAGACAAGGCATGAATTTCACTCCTGCGTCTGGCTGAAGCCGCCGCCACTAAAAATACAGTTTTAAGTGTCAATAATTTTACAGATATAGCACTAAGTGGTTCAAAAGGCTTACCACTCAAAACCTGCAGAACCAGAGAAAGACTCCATGACGGTGTCAGTGGAGGATTTCTAGGTCTGAGATTGCCCATACCTTTAATAAGAGTATTTAAAACACTTACTTCATCACTTCCCCTCTTTGCCAAGCAAGGGATAACAGTCATCAATGCTGATTTGTATCCAGCAACAGAATTAGGTTGAAGACTATAGGTATCATACAGGTGACATAGAAAATCAGCTACTACCTGAATAGATGCTTCCATCGGATTGATACATCTCTTTGAGCACCATTCTGCAAATCTGTTGATTTTATAATTATAAGCTCTGGAGGTTGACCCCCTCCTGGCTCTGGCCATGAAATTGGCTGCTTGCTCAGAAAATCCCTCCTTAATTGCGGATTGTTTGACAACATCCATGCAGTCAATCGAAACATTGACGGATTGTTGTGAAGGGTCTTGCCCTGGAAGATAATATCGTCCATCAGCGGCAGAGGAACCGGATTGCAAACCAGAAGGTCCAGCAGATCCGTAAACCATGATCGGCTTGGCCAATTCGGGGCGATCAGAAGCACTTGGCATTCCTCTTGTCTGATCTTCTGAAGGACTCTTGGAATCAGGATTGTTGGAGGGTATGCGTATGCATACATTCTCTTCCAACTGATAGCTAGCGCATCTATTGCGATAGCGCTTGGATCTGGAATCGGAGAAACATACGTCGTCATCTTCGCATTCTTCTTCATTGCGAACAAATCTATGTTGGGCTTTCCCCAATGATTAAACAGGTGATCCGCC
Organism: Chaetoderma sp. LZ-2023a; assembly: GCA_034401795.1. Classification (NCBI taxonomy): domain Eukaryota; kingdom Metazoa; phylum Mollusca; class Caudofoveata; order Chaetodermatida; family Chaetodermatidae; genus Chaetoderma; species Chaetoderma sp. LZ-2023a. Next base: position 79,423,513 of record CM067366.1, read on the forward strand.
ACACATTGATTTAGTTGCCATTCCGTAGGCAGAATACTCATCCTTCGGCTCAATGAGTCTGCTAACAGATTCAGCCTTCCCGGAATATGAACTGCTTTCAAGGTGATCATATGATCCATGCACCAGCGAAGCAGCTTCCATGTCATCATACAGACTGGGCGACTTCGTTCCGCCCTGGCGGTTTATGTAACTCACTACTGTAGAGTTGTCTGAACGTATCATCACAAATTTTCCCTTCACCTCCCCTAGGAAGTGTTCCAGGCCTAGAACTACAGCCCGCAGTTCTAGCATGTTGATATGTTCCTTTGACTGTTCCAGATTCCAAAGCCCTGATATAGTGGCTTCTTCCAGGCAAGCTCCCCAACCCTCCATCGATGCATCCGTAAACATCGTTACTTGAGGGTGGGGAGGGGTCAGCATGACCCCCGCCAGGAGATTTCGTCTCTCCATCCACCAATGAAGGTGATGAATGAGAGGGTCCAACACTTGAATGCGCGAGTCCAGTGATCCTGAACTCTGCGTCCACTGGGTCATGAGAAAAAACTGAATCGGCCGCCTGCGTAAGGCCGCCTGAGGAATGACCGGTTCCATTGAAACCATCAGACCCAACATTCTCAGATAGACCCGTACTAGAATATAACGACTGTTGCACACCAACTGAATACACGAGAGGAAACTTTCCACTCTCTCCTGGGACGGATAAACATATCCTATCTCCAGATCGAAGAACATACCAGGTAAACAAACTTCTTGGATGGAGTTAGCTCTGATTTCGGAAAGTTGATCATCCAGCCTAAATCTGTGAGAGTTTCCAAGACTATCTCCAGATTTGCTGTCAAACTTTCTGGGTTGTGTGCTTTTAGCAACCAGTCGTCTATGTAAGTGTGAACAGGTATATTTCTCCTGCGGAGGTATGCCGTGATAGCAAGTACCACTCGAGTGAAGACCCTTGGAGCCGTCGAGATGCCGAATGGAAGAACCTTGAATTCCCATTGGCGTCCCTGAAAAGCAAATCTCAGGAACCGTCGAAACCTCCTTGCAATTGGAATGTGGAAGTAAGCATCCTTGAGATCTATAGATGCTGTCCACATCCCCTTCTCTAACCCCAACAACACCGATCTCACTGTTTCCATTTTGAAAGTCGGAGTGTCTAAAAACTTGTTTAGAGGCTTGAGGTTGAGAATTGGTCTCCACCCCCCGGTGTTCTTTGCCACAAGAAACACGGTTGAATAGAAGCCCGGGCAATCCTGCGCCGGTTGAATTGCTTCTTTTAGAACGAGAGAATCTATCTCCTCTTCTATGCACAACCGCTTGTCTGGATCTCGTGGAACTTGAGTCCAGACCGGTACCAGAGACAAATGCAATGGCGGACCTCTTATCCAATCTGGACTGTATCCCTGCGAAAGCCATTGCAAGACTAAGCGGTCCTGAATTAACCGCGCCCACTTCTGAATGTGACAAGTCAAACGACCTCCCACTGGTGCACCTAGGGTTGACGGGGTGGCCATAAACTTCAGAAGTGGGTGTGTCTCTGATACGAGTGGCAACACCCCAGTGGTACTTGTGATAACCGGAAAAAATTTTCTTGCATCAGGCCCGGTTACCATGCGCCGCTCCACACGCGCCGCGACCAGCGCCACGCGCACCACGCGTGGCGGGCTGCTGCCTGGCAGGCTGCGCTTGAGGCGGCGGCTGTCGCACAACAGCACGCTGCTGCTGGCGTATCCGACGCGGTCTCTGAAACCGGCCGGCCTGCTGGCCTCTGACACTGCCAGCCCCGCCACGAGCGTACGGCTGTCGAGCAGCCGAGGGCTGAACACGCACGTGTTCCCTGCGCAGCACTTCAAACTGTGCCCGCAGCGCCCTCTGGTTGTTCACCAAAGTCACTGTCTCCTGCAGGTGCCGACAACCTTCACCTCCAAAGAGTCCAGGGCCCGCCATCGGCGCTTGCATCAAGCGCGACTTGAGCTCCTGAGACGGGCACAAATTGTCCAGCGCAAAAGTGCGCCTCGTCCTCAGCGACTTCGTGACCAACCTAGTCAGACAGTCCAACGCCAGGTTGATGCCATCCTGGATGGCTCGTTGGACTGTCACGGGACTAGGATGTTGCTGCACCGACGCTGCCACCACCCCCGACAGCAGCTGAGAGACATGCGACAGCGCACTGATCGCTGCTCGCGAGCTCTCCTCGGTGTCGCGCATGGCGGCATTCGCCGAGCGCATAGCGCCCGAGCACAAGGCTCCCGTGTCAGCCCGGGAACCTGGCCGCGTATCTTCGCCCAGAGCGGCGCGGTCATCCGCGCTCGGTCTGGGCGCCAGGCCATACCGAGCATACTGACTGGCAGTAACCCGACATCGCCTAGCTACCTCGCGGGGGGCCTTCGCGAGGCGACCTTTCGGTCTGATCGACTCCTCTGCCGCCGTGAACATATCTAAGATATGTTCAGCATACGGCAGAGACAGAGCCGTGCTGGCCAATGGCTTCGCCTGTAACCACGCCCGCGGGTTACCGGCGACCGTCTCATCCACGGTGAGCTCTGGTCTTACAGCGAGGAGCCACGCACACGCCTCTGACCAGTCTTCATCCGTGGCTACCTGCGAACTGCCGACAAGCAACGGGCCCTCGTCATCCTCAATGGCATTCGCAGGTATGGCCGAGGAGGAGGCTATAGACGAACCTGGCTGCCCAGGGAACGTATACGGGCCCGCGAGGGCCGGCATAGCATTCTCCATAGGCAAACCAAGCTCCAAGGCCGCGCTTGTGCGAGGGGGGTTACACACACCAGCGCGGCCTGGAACGTCCGTGTGAGATTCCACGTCCAACCGTGGAATCTTATACGGCCGGCCGTCTGCTCCAAAGCGGGCCACAGGCTGAACCATGAAACCTGCTCCCGAGGGAACAGTGCCATAGGTGCGAGCGTTCACGCTCCCCAACAGAGGAGTGTAGGCGCTCACATCCATGTCTTCATGATCCACCTGTGGACCGAGCAGGTAGTCCTCATCATCTTCCTGGTCAGGAAAGTTAGACTCTGGATTAGTAAGGAAAACTAACCCAGACTGACCAGGAGACTGCTCAAAGGCAGATGACGAGTTTACTCCGCGAGTGATCGTGGTTAGGCCCGTTGGTCGGGTCCCGCCTGATGCTTCTCGCGCCGCTGGCACCCCAGGCGATGCGAACATCAAGCCTGGGTCCAAGACGGCCGCCCCTGGATCACTAAACGCATTGTCCGAGCTAATAGGCCATGATCCAGGGACGGGGGCTACCTGCACCGAGGTCGATGCGCAGGAAGTTGAAACACCTGTGCCAGGCAACATGCCGCGAAGCATGTCAGGCATCAGGTCTTTCAAAGTCCTGCGCATCTCACTCACCAACTCACTCTTGAAGGCCTCGAGACCACTCTTCTCCGAGGCCTTCTTCTTACCATCCTTCTTTGGTTTCTTCCCCTCCTCTGCCATCATCCTCGCCTGTAAAGAGAAGAATTCAGAGGTTAGATCCCCCCCCCCACTTTTCACAAATAACACATTTGTTGGACAGCCTACAAGCTGAACACAGATGGCAAGGGTGGGGGAAGAATCTAGCCTTCATAGACTTGAGGCAGGACGGACACTTCTGAAAAGACGGATACGAAGACAATGAGTATGACGGTCTCAAAGCCTTGATAATGGATCTTTTAAGAAGAAACCAAAACAACCACGAGAGAAGACATCCACTATTACGACCACCCTGACGGGACAGGCGACTTCTCTAGTTAATAACTCCAAATACAACCAGAACCCCACTCTTTTTAGATTAAGAGAGAGAGAGAAAGAACATGACTATCTAGATATCTCTCTACACTTCTTAATAAACAGGGGATGAACACATCACCGACTTCTCCAAACTAAGATTATGACATCAAGGAAAGAGAAACTCTGGTTGATTATGACATCAAACCTCACTATGCAAAAGCTCCTACCAGGAGAGGGGACGTCAGATTTATGTAAGAAATATCTAGATCTCCAGACATTCTCAGCTCTCGGCTAATATAATATTAAATTATATATACTCGAGAACCCATGCACACGCAAGAGAGAAAATAGTGCAATAGCAAATGGCAGCAGAAAATGTAATTATTTTCAAATAATCATGCACCATAATTAATAACTCCCTTAGCCTGGGCACAGGCAACCATCCTCTTGTGCAGGAAACACGTCCATCCATCCGCCGAGACTCCTCTTCCAGAAGAACTGATGAGGGGGGATGGGACAAAAGGAAGGAGATATTTTATTTATTAATATATTATATCTCCAACCCATAGACATATCACGATGATAAGTCATCCTGGGACGTGAACACCTTCCAGAGAAGACCAGGCAACCTTGTATTAGGCACTGGGAAAAAATTTACAAGGATTCCCAGCGCCTGAAAACGCGGTACCGCCGAAAACGGCCGCTACGAAAACCGGTAACACACGAAAGTTACAAGTCTCAAATAAAAGCCAGGAACAATGTCACCTTGGATGATGACGAGGATGGCTCCTCTGACATTTTCGCATCAGCCATGATAGATTTGGATGTATTGTTCTCTTATGAATTCAGAAAAGCGCCTGTGAGGAATTTCCACCAGTTGCTTCCAGCCAATATATTAGAAAACGGAAGTACCGGTGTGCGCATGCGCAGAGGGTGGTGTTTGTCATGTGCATGACTGTGTACTTCCACCTGCCCATTAGGGGCACCTAACTTTTTATAATTCTGAATATTATTGAATTTAGAGCCGATATACTAGTATATCAAGAGTGTTAGGGAGGTAAGTATGTTCTCATGATGTGAAAAAACAATACGATACCATGATAGAGGAGCAAGAAAAAGGATTGACAAGCAAAACACTTTCAAAAGTAAATTTAGGGAAGCCATCCTGCAATCTCCCTATTTAACTCTGTACTGGAGATAGGCTAGTGTACCAGATTCGTGCATGAGAAACCGCGGATTTAAGATGCCGGTCCAAGGGCTGACAGCTGTACAGGTCTCCTTTACATACCTGTACAAAGTCTTTAATATCTCTATCTATCAGTGGAGCTAGGAAACAGTGGTACACGTAAAAGTAAATTTACCTTTACATATGACCATGGGAACACATTACAGAAACCAACAAAATTTTAGTCATATTCGATACATATATGAACAAAATACATGACTTTCAAAAACTGGTATCACACACATGACACCACTCATATATTGGTTTGCAACACCTTAGGCTGAAGAACATCTGAGGTGGAGGGTAAAGGTTCCATTTAGTAATAGCCTAGCGCTATCACAATCCTAAAGCTAATAATAATTGAACACAAATCCCTAAAAAGACGAGTTTATTTTAAGACAATTTTTTTTAGCAGTGATGTGTCACTCAGCGCATGGACCTCACTTGTGCAGTTTGACTTCTGGATGCACCAAGATTTGACAGTTGTTAACTTGTCCAGTTGGGGCAGTCTTAGTTAAAATTCTGTGTATAATGATGCTAGTCGAGTATATTAGCATATATAGAGTCTTCGTAATGGTAAGTATATTCTTGAAGTGAAAAAGCTGATATCCGCCAGACACATCATTATTCCTAGTTTTCTGATGGCCAAGTTCTGTGTTTTGTTAGGTTTGACTTTTGCTATCTCAGTAGAATGAGTAATTATGATGCTGACCTTTTGACCACAAAATTATTTGTCTTTTCAGGCTCCCAACGGTGATAGATCTCTGTGCTAAATGTGTTGATGATGTCCAGCTCGAGTGAAAAATAATTTCCCTAATTGGGTCAACATGACATTGGCCTCATGTGAGCAGTAGATTCCAATCAAATGAATTTTAAAATATTCAACAAATTATTTCTTATATTTATAAAATAAAGTAGTGAAGATAATCTCACATCGCTCTTGCTTTATGATCAAGGTTCTCAGGCAGATATTTCAGTGACAATTGACTGCAGTCAAAATAGAGGCCATGCGCACGGCATGGTGACGGATCCTGAATATCTGAAAGTTAAACAAGAGCTATCAAAAATAAATTTAAACTGTACATGAATGGGCCTTTCCACTGTACCCATCCATCATATGATGTCATAATCAACTACGTGGTCTATAGAATGACATCACAATCAATCACATCATTATGACATCATGAATGACGTAGATAAGTACGTCTCGAATGCATAGTTGAAGACAGACTATGCGTTATTGTACGGATTGTATGTCTTTACTATTTAATAAATATCTTGTTGAACATTTTAAAACTAATTTGACGGGGCCATAGGCAGCAACAGCACCCAGTCAAATTAGTTACAGAATATTCAACAGCTTAACTGTATAGTTTTCAGGAAATTGATTGTCAGGGCTTTCAGGGATCGATCAATCACAACACGGCAAAGTGTGGGTGGAGCTTAGCTAGTGATTGGCGGGGTATAGCTAAAACTGGAAAGGTCCATTACCTTCACGTATCAGTACCTATGTTAATCACTGATCAAAGGGCCTTAACCCTTTAACCATCAAATTGGTTCAAGAAATTTCAATCTTCTCATAGAAAATGTCCATTTGCAGACCAAGAGAGTTTCTGAAAGTTTACCATTGGAATAACTGGCTCGGGTATCAAGCCAGTTATTCAAGTGGGAAATTTTCAAAAATGGTCTGCAAATGGACATTTTCCAAGACCACAGCATAAACTGTTTTGGGCTGATATGAGTGTTAAAGCATTAATGCTCATCTGTATACGAGTTACACAGGATTCTACATTCTCATTTTGATTGGCCCACAGCGCCCATGTTTTTTTGATGGATCAACTCCCCGTGAACAAATTGTAATGCCCCAAATCTTGGCCCGATCCCTTCAGCGGTTCTGGAGAAGTCGTTTTCGGGAAAACTAGGTGATCCAAGATGGTCGCCGAACCATTTGGTCAATCAAGTCCTCTTGAACAAACTTGGCTTACCTCTTGGCCTAGATGAAGATTTCCCAAGTGGTTTCGGAGAACATTTTAAAGACATTTCCTAAAATCGGCCAAAATCCAAAATGGCCACCGGGCAAATTGGGCGATTGGGTTCATTTGAACAAACTTGGATCCCTATGCCCAAAAAGATGCTTCCTGCCAAACATAATTGAAATCGGCCTAGTTGTTCTCCAGAAGAAGACATTTTAAATTTCCCATTGCTTTAGTATGGGCGCCTTTGGCGGAAAAATAATCCAAGATGGCTGCCAAACCATTTATCCGACAGTTTCGAAAATGGCAAATTTGAGCCCAGAATACCCAAAACCATATAGAGAACCAATTTAGGCCTCAAAATTCATCAAATAAAAAAAATCCAATATGGCCGTCAAACATGCTACATTTTGATTGACCCACGGCGGCCATGTTTTTTGAAGGGTTAACTTCACTTGAACAAACTTTAATGGCCCTTAGTCCCTGATCATATCGCCCAAATTTTGGCCTGATCCCTTCAGCAGTTCTGGAGAAGTCATTTTTGGGAAAACTAGGTCATCAAAGATGGTCACCGAACCATTTGGTCAATCAAGTCTCCTTGAACAAACTTGTCTTACCGCTTTCCCTAGATGATGTTTCATGAGTTTTGAATCAATTCCTCAAGTGGTTTCGGAGAAGATTTTTAAAGAGGTTTCCTAAAATCTGACGAAATCCAAGATGGCCGTTGGCCAAATTGGCTATATTTGAACAACCTTGGATCCATATGCCCTAAAAATGATTCCTGCCAAATATACTTGAAATTGTCCCAGTGGTTCTTGAGAATAAGTCGTTTAAAGGAAAAGTTGACGGATGGACGGACAGCCAGATGGATGGACACACGATGGATGGTCACCATGGCATAAGCTCACTTGGCCTTTCAGGCCAGGTGAGCTAATAATACACCAAGAGATGCTTGTAAAATTGTTCATTGGTTCTAAAAGGAAAATTAACCTTTTGACTAAGACAGATTGAAATAATGCTTATATGTCTGGTAGATTATGTCCAAAGATGTCCACCCGACAGCTCTAAATATATTTACCCATTCAATGGTCAAGTCAGCCAGCATAGCTTCTCTAGTGGTCTTGAGGCATAAGCATTTACAGGCCAAGCAAAAAATATTCTTTAAAATTTATCACTGGTATGACCGAGCCAGTCATGCAAATGGTAAACTTTCATGAATAGTTTTCTCCCTGGCCAGAAACCAACATTGACTAAGTAAAGATTTATATTGTCATGACTATATTGACCATTAAAACATTAGGACTGTTCAGTTTACCACAGAGCTCCTCATCATCCACATGAGGACATTGTCCAATACCATCGCACAGGTACACCAGGGGGACACACACCTTTGAACTACGGCATTGATACTGGCCATTACATGTGTAATCTGGAAGAAACATGTATGAATATCACACAGATAATGGTACCACAAAATCACAAAGATAAAGAGACTGTTATTTACTTAGACAAAGAAAACAATTGTACAAGAAAGGTTTATCTAAATAATGGCTGGATACTCGTGACACGGATAACTTGTACAGGTGTGACAACCCAGTAGCATGGTAGCAGACAAAGCTACGGCTGCTTGGAAGCATCCACTGTCATGATGTTGGTATCCAACAATAAAACACCTTTAGGATTAACGTTCAAGCATTGTTTCAGGAGGTTAAAGTCTATGAGACAACCTTAATCATGACAGTGGATGGTTTTAAAGCTGCAGGTTGCTAAGGTAACCCAAACATAGGAGCAGATGCTGCTGTCTTATATAATGTGCTCAGTTATGTGTGCATGTGTTAATATGGAGTAATGTCAGTATCAAATCATTAGCGGTATATAAGAACAAGATTGCTACACCATGATCCGCCTTGGCAATACGGACATGGAAAGATTGCCAAAACAAAGTAATCGTTTCATTGACAAGTAATTGAACAGCTATTGTTGAATAACAAGGAGAATAAACAACTTTCACGCAAAAAAACACCATACAAAATATTCTAATGTCTGAAACAGTGAAAACAAGAGCTCTGCAAGCGGTGCATAATACCCCGCCATGATGACAAACCAATGAATGAGAGCTATCAGAAAATATTTATTTCTTCCTCACCCTCAGACCAGTCATCCTTATGAAGTGTTAAAGCGATCCGTTAAACGGTCAAGGAGGTATTGTCCGGAAACCAATTTTCAAGATGGCTGCCACTGACTGGCGGCCATATTAGATTTTGGATTATCTTCACCAGTTTCTTCACCAGACATATTCCAACAACCGTAGGAAGTGATCCAATAAATGAAATCCAGAAACCAACATTCAAGATGGCAGCTCATGGCTGGCGGCCATCTTGGAGTTTGGATCATCGTCAATTTTGAGAGGTTTCTTCGCCACACCTAGTCCAACCACGCTATGAAGTTTCAAAGGGTTCCGATAAATGGTAACTGAGTTATCATCCAGAAACCAATTTTCAAGATGGCCGTCTGTGGCTGGTGGCCATCTTGGATTTTGGGTTATCATCGATTTCGATAGGTTTCTTCCGCAGACCTAGTCCAACAACTCTATGAAGTTTCAAAGCGATCCGATAAACAGTAACGGAGTTATCATCCAGAAACCAATTTTCAAGATGGCTACTGGTGGCTGGTGGCCATCTTGGATTTCAGATCATTGTCAATTTGGATAGGTTTCTTCCCCAGTCCTAGTCCAACCACTCCATGAAGTTTCAAAATGATCCGATAAATGCTAATGCAGTTATCATCCAGAAACCAATTTTCAAGATGGCCACCGGTGGCTGGTGGCCATCTTGGATTTTGGATCATCATCAATTCCGATATGTTTCTTCCGCAGACCTAGGCCACCCACTCAATAAACGGTAACAGAGTTATCATCCAGAAATCGATTTTCAAGATGGCTACCGGTGCCTGGCCGCCATCTTGGACTTCAGATCATCGTCGATTTCGATAGGTTTCTTCCCAAGACCTAGTCCAACCACCCTATGAAGTTTCAATGCGATCCGACAAACGGTAACAGAGTTATCATCCAGAAACCACTTTGCAACCCACACACCGACCGCCCACCCGCCCGGACGGACAGCGCCATTACATAATAACCCACCAAATCTTTTGGCAGGGTATAAAAATAGGAAACTTTTCCTGTATTCTCACACGCATTAATAAAAATTGCATCTCTGCATGCCATAGAACGATCTCTGCTGTATTTCTTTGAAATCTGAAGAGACAGCGCCGAATGCTAAAGTAATATATTGTTAATTTCTATTTGAAAGATTAGGGGCCTGCGGCGACATTTTTTAGATCTATAACAAATTTCACTAAACGGGCCCATCCTTATCTGTCACACATGCCTTTTACCATTCAGTAATGGCGCCTGGTGCCGATGTGTCATCACCTGCTAAAGGGTAAGCGGTGGCTAAATCCTTGTGCTTCTTGCTGTTTTTCTTTGTGGGAAAATAAAGCATCCAATCCCACCAACGAGACTGACCAATTCTGCATACATACAAGTTGTGGTAATAAGGGGAGTTGTAGCGACAGAGTAATGGTGGGGACCGCAGTGCACCCCACCACACACCCCACCCGAATTTTCTTAGCTACATATACCCACCTTATTACCACATAAACGAAATCAAGGATTTCTTTTTTCACGAGAGAGTTGATACTTACCTCCCTAATACTTTTGATATTGCTAAATATTGGCTTTCACTCAATAAACACTCAGATTAAAACAGTTAGGTGCCCCTACTGGGCAGGGAGTCAGAGCGTAGTCTGGCGGATGCCAGCCCCACCACCGCGCATGCGCAGACTAGCACTTCCTCTGACTAATTTATTGGCTGATACACATGCAACTATAAAGAGCCTGAAGACCGAGCCTCTGTGGGGTGGAGAGGCCGGGTCCGTATCTAGGGAGGTAAGTATCAACTCTCTCGTGAAAAAAGAAATCCTTGATTTCGTTTATTTCACATCAAGAGTATACTTACCTCCCTAATACTTTTGATATTGCCAGAATTCGACAGTGAATTCGGCGGGAGGGAGGCGAGGTCAAAAGACCAGCTCATCCCTATACGCTTTTCTGCGTTTAAGGCACTTAAACTTCTGAAACTGTATGAAAAACAGTCAGGATTTGACTAACCATCGGATAACACCCCCGATGTATGAGAGATGACCGAATGTCATATGCGCTCCCCCCCCCCCCCTCCTTCCTGGGAGGAAGAGTCGAATGACCTCAATGTCCTATACGCTCTCTACGTACAAGTGCCATGTACTACAGGACAGAGACGAAAAAACTCCATTTTCGTATACTCTCAACAATGAACCACATAAATACACAAAACCATCATCATGTAAATAACGGGTAACGTGACAAGACAATCAACAATGGACAACACATACACAAGACTGACCTTGTTGAAATGGCTGCTGACATCCTCTTCCCATTGGTGAAGATCGATGCAGTCCCAAATTAGTGGTTGTTTCCATAAATTAATTGTGAAATATATAAGCAATGAGGAAACCCCATCAAAAATATATATGCCTAGTTATTTTTTCAAAATCGACAAGGCGAGAGGATTAGAGGTGTCACGGAGATAATGGTCTGTAAAACTTGACTCACAGTGCCACTGAGCCACCGACATAATATCATCCACAGGGACCCCATTAAATAGGGCAGTGGATGTCACTACGCCGCGGACACTGTGAGCCTTGGCCACGTCAACCTGCTTCCTGGTGGCGGATTTATGGCAAAACTGAATGCATTCTACAATCCACCTGGAAATGGTGTCCTTAGAAGCCCTGCCATGGGGTTCAATATATGACAACCATAACGCTGACTGATCGGTGCGCCACTCCGCCGTACGTTGTTTGTACCGGCGAAGCGCCCGGACAGGACACCATGCTTTAGAATTAGGATCATATCTAGTTAAAGCAGGCAAAATAATAGGTTGACCTGGATATTTCAACGACTGATTTTTAGCCAAGAAATTAATCCTAGGTAGCAGCTTAAGGCCTTCCCCTGAAACCACAAAACGGTCATCCTCGGCTGATAAGGCATGAATCTCACTCCTACGCCTAGCCGAGGCCGCAGCAATTAAAAACACAGTCTTCAGTGTTAATAGTTTCATAGAAATGGAACTAAGTGGTTCAAACGGCTTATCACCTAGTACTTGAAGCACTAGCGATAAACTCCAAGACGGAATCACCGGTGGATTCCTTGGTCTTAGATTGCCCATGCCTTTAATTAATACATTTAATGTATTCACTTCATCACTTCCCCTCTTAGCCAAGCAAGGAATAACAGACATTAAAGCTGACTTATAACCAGCAATAGAGTTAGGCTTGAGGCTATAGGCATCATAAAGGTGACAGAGGAAATCAGCTACTATCTGAATAGATGCATCCATTGGATCAATACATCTTTTTGAGCACCATTCTGCAAATCTGTTGATTTTATAATTATATGCTCTGGAGGTTGACCCCCTCCTGGCTTTGGCCATAAACATGGCTGCTTGCTCAGAAAAGCCCTCATTAATTCTAGATTCCTTGACAACATCCACGCAGTCAATCTGAACATTGACGGATTGTTGTGAAGGGCCTTGCCCTGGAAGATAATATCGTCCATCAGAGGCAGAGGAACCGGATTGCAGACCAGAAGGTCCAGCAGATCCGTATACCATGATCGGCTTGGCCAATCCGGGGCGATCAGAAGCACTTGGCATTCCTCTTGTCTGATTTTCTGAAGAATTTTTGGAATCAGGATTGCTGGAGGGAATGCGTATGCATACATTCTCCCCCAGCTGATAGCTAACGCATCTGTTGCGAAAGCGCTTGGATCCGGAATCGGAGAGACGTACGTCGTCATCTTCGCATTCTTCTTCGTTGCGAACAAATCGATGTTGGGTTTCCCCCAATGGTCGAACAGACGATCCGCCACACATTGATTTAGTTGCCATTCCGTGGGTAAAACACTCATCCTTCGGCTCAATGAGTCTGCTAGCAGGTTTAACCTTCCCGGAATATGAACTGCTTTCAAGGTAATCTGGTGATCCAGACACCAACAAAGCAGTTTCCATGTCATCATACAGAGACTGGGCGACTTCGTTCCGCCCTGGCGGTTTATGTAAGTCACAACTGTTGAGTTGTCTGAACGAATAAGAACAATCTTGCCCTGAACTTTCTGTAAGAAATGTTCCAGGCCCAGGACTACTGCTCTTAGCTCCAGTAGATTTATATGTTCCTTTGACTGTTCCAGATTCCAAAGCCCTGATATCGTGGATTCTTCCAGGCAAGCTCCCCAGCCCTCCATCGATGCATCTGTATACACAGTCACCTGAGGGTGGGGAGGGGTTAGCATAACCCCCACCAAGAGATTCTCTGTGTCCAACCACCATTGCAGGTGATGAATCAGAGGCGCCAACACTGACACATTCGAGTCCAGCGAACCTGTACTCTGGGTCCATTGTGTCATGAGAAATAACTGGATCGGCCGCCTGCGTAAGGCGGCCTGAGGAATGACTGGTTCCAATGAAACCATCAACCCCAGCATTCTCAAGTAAACCCGTGCCAGGACATGACGACTGTCGCACACTGACTGAATTAATGAGATGAGTTTCTGAACTCTCTCCTGAGTAGGATAAACATATCCTGTCTCTAGATCGAAGAACATCCCCAGGTAAACAAACTTCTGGGATGGAGTCAGCTCTGATTTTGGGAAATTGATCATCCAGCCTAAGTCTGTGAGAGTTTTCAAAACAATCTCCAGACTGGCCGACAAACTTTCCCGGGTGTGCGCTTTCAACAGCCAGTCGTCTATGTACGTGTGGACTGCTATGCTTCTCCTGCGGAGGTATGCGGTGATCGCAAGAACCACACGGGTGAAAACCAGAGGAGCCGTGGAAATTCCGAAGGGTAGCACCCTGAATTCCCACTGTCTGCCCTGGAATGCAAATCTCAGGAAGCGACGGAAACTCCTGTGTATGGGGATGTGGAAATAAGCGTCCTTCAAATCTATCGACGCTGTCCACATTCCCCTCTCTAACCCCGCCAACACCGAGCGCACAGTCTCCATCTTGAAACTGGGCGTCTCTATGAACTTGTTCAATGGCTTGAGGTTGAGAATTGGTCTCCACCCTCCGGTGTTCTTTGTTACTAAGAACAGGGTTGAATAGAAGCCCGGACACCTCTGTGCCGGCTGAATAGCTCCTTTTTGTATGAGGGAATTTATTTCCTCCTCGATACACAACCTTTGATCTGGATCTCTCGGATTTGGAGTCCAGATCGGCATTAGAGACAGTCGCGATGGCGGGCCTGTCATCCAATCGGGATGATACCCGACTGAAAGCCATCGCAAGACTAAACGGTCCTGAGTTAACCGTTCCCACTCTTGCATGTGGTCGGCTAATCGGCCTCCCATCGGTCCACCTAGGGATAGAGTCGGCTAATCGGCCTCCCATCGGTCCACCTAGGGATAGAGTCTCCTTTGCCAGAAACACCGGCGCGGTTCTCACCGCGGTAACCGTCCCATCAGGAACGATTACCCCGCCCAGATCCTCGCGCGCCACGACCAGCCCCGTGCGCACCTCGGTGCGCGGGCGGCTGCCTGGCTGACTGCGCCTGAGGAGCCTGCGCCCCCCTCGCTGCTGGCCGAATCGCACGCGGCCGAGGCCGGCGCTGCGATGGTGGTTGGCCTCTGACCTGGCCACTACCACCTCGAGCCTGCAGGGGACGATACGCAGGGGGTGCGGCGCGAACGTTGGCACGACGAAGCACCTCAAACTGTTCGCGCAGCGCCCTCTGGTTATTGACCAGAGTAACCGTCTCCTGGAGGTGTCTACATCCCTCACCTCCAAAGAGACCAGGACCTGTCATAGGCGTACGTAGTAGCCTATTGTAGAGGTCCTGGGACGGGCACAGATTATCCAAGGCAAAAGTGCGCCTTGCCCGGACACTCCTGGTCACCGCCCGCGTCATACAGTCCAGAGCCAGGTTGATACCATCCTGGATGGCTCGCTGGACTGTGACCGGACTTGGCTGGCGCGATGCGGATGCTGTTACTACCCCTTGTAACAGCTGGGAGACGTGGGACAGAGCGGCAATCGAAGCCCTCCCACTCTCCTCCGCATCACGCAACGCGGTATTTGCCGAACGCAACGGGAGGCTGGCCGCGCATCCTCACCCAAAGCCGCGCGGTCATCCACGCTCGGCTTTGGTACCACACCGTACCGCTGGTAGTCCAGGGGCACGATGCGGCAACGCCTGGCCACCTCGCGCGGGGCCTTAGCGAGATGTCCACTCGCCTTAATGGACGTCTCCGCCGCCTCGAACATGTCAGCGACATGCTCTCAGCGGCAGAGAAGGCATAGCATTAGCAGTAGGCTTACCAGCTAACCACGGCCTGTGTTCACGCTGGCTAGCCGACTGCTCCACGGGCAGATCTGGTCTAACACTCACCAACCACTGGCAAGCGTCAGACCAATCCTCCTCCGTGGCTAGTTGCGAGCGCTCTACAAGACGGGGGCCTTCGTCTTCCTCCTGAGCACAAGCAACAGAGCTTGACGGCGGATACGCTGATATCCCTGGCAAGCCAGGGAGAGCATGCGGGCCTGATAATACCGGCATGCTAATCTCACTGGTTTGACCAGGAGCAGGCGCCGTGGTAGAGCGCGGGGCATATACCGCCCCACCACGGCCCCGGCCAGCACCAGCTACACTCTCGGCAAGCCGAGGTATGCGGTACCGCTGGCCTTCAGCGCCCAGGGCCACAGTCTGAACCGTGGATTCTACCCCTGGGAGAGTAGAACCGTGGAAAAAGGCGCCTGTATTCCCCGCGAGGGGCGCACAAACGTCATATTCCATGGCCACGTCTTCAGACGGCGACCCTAACAGGTAATCATCATCCTCCTGGCCAGAAAGATTAGACTCCGGGTCAGCAAAGAGAGCTAACCCGGACTGGCCAGGGAAGGCGCCATACGAGGTACTGGCAGCCGCGGTGTGCGGATACCCCTGGACTGATGAGCAGCCCGCGGGTTCCAGCGACGACCGTCCACGGTCCCTATTGGGCGCGGCAATAAGCCTGCTGCCAGGGCCGTGGAACACCCCCTCTAATGGGGCCACCTCTGAATCTTCAAACAACGGAAGCGTACTAAGGAACGTTGATTCAGAGGTGGGGATTACCTGCTCCGAAGCAGATGATGAGGTCAATAAAGGATTTGGTCCAGGAAGCATGCCACGAAGCAACTCTGGAACCAAATCCTTGATTGTCCTCCTCATCTCTCCCAACATCTCGGTCCGGAAGGCCTCCATGTCCACCGCGGACGAGGCCTTCCTCTTACCCTTCTTACTTACGACCTCTTTTTTCAGCTTCTTTTTCTCCTCCTCCAACTTGTCCTTCGCCTGCAAGCACAAGAATTCGGACATTAGCTCGCCCCCCCAGTGCTTACATATCTCGCAATTAAGCAAGGGACCACAGGGGCTACACTGAAAACATAGATGAGGGCCAAACTTGTCCCTCAAAAATCATCCACAGGACGCACAACCAGGTCTCTGAAAAAGGCCAAAGGACGAGGAGTATGAGCAAACTAGTTACGCTTAGAAACTAACCAACTCAAGAGAAGGAAATGATCATAAAGATCATAATTTTTATGAGAAACCAGCTTCGGACAACTTTAATTGTAATTAAAGAGCAAAGCTGATTATGACGTCATTAATCCTATGACAGGACAAAATCGATCCCAACAAACATCCCAGTGCAAGGACGAATTGTATCTCTAACCAGAACATGTGCAGAATGGACATTTCGACTACACAAGCATCAGATAAATACTGATAACAATGGCAAATAGTGTTAATTATCTCCCTTTCTCATATCAATAATTAATACCTGACACCTTGTCTAGACAAACCATCCAACCTGATGAACTGGAGAACTCCACCACTGAACGCCTCTTAACTCTCTCCACCTCAAGGGGAAGGAATTGGATCAAGAGGGCAAAGTGAGAAGACCTTTATAATAGGCCTCCAACTCACTGGGCATAGAATTTTTGGTTAGATAACCTAACAGTATTAGTAGGAAATGGAACCATGGTGGAGAGACACAAACCCTCTGCTGATGTCATGTCCTTATTTCTCCTTCACACAGACCTGTGGACATAAACACAAAGAGAGATTAGTCTTGTATAGCACCTAGTTGAAAAAACCCAACTAATTAAGGCGCTTATCACGTTTAGCGAGAGTCCCGGAAATACATTACAATGGGACAAAACTCGCTAATTTTACTAGAAGTCACCTGATTTAAAGGTCCAAGGCCCTCCTGTGGCGAAGTCACTCTCTCAGCCATCTTTGTCAGCGGTAAACTTCTATATAATAGTCTTAAAAAGCTTTGAAAAGAGTATAGAAAGATTCTATCATGAAAACATGTGTTGTCTCTCAGCCAATAAATTAGCAAAGAGAAAGTGCTAGTCTGCGCATGCGCGGTGGTGGGGCTGGCATCCGCCAGACTACGCTCTGACTCCCTGCCCAGTAGGGGCACCTAACTGTTTTAATCTGAGTGTTTATTGAGTGAAAGCCAATATTTAGCAATATCAAAAGTATTAGGGAGGTAAGTATACTCTTGATGTGAAAAAGGTCCCGCCCTCCCCACCCCACTTGGTATTATTTTGTACTGGCAAAATTTCTAATGACGTTTGTCGGCGATTGTTGTGCGTTGCTAAGTAACTGTTAGCCGATAGGTGGGGTTGGTCATGCATCCGTACATGTGGAGAGGTGTACATATCAGCAGAGATAGGGGATATATGGAGTGGAGGCACAAGGATTGAGTTTACCAAATGTAACGGCTAGGGTATGAGTTCATACAAGTTGTGGTAATAAGGTGAATATACATAGCTAAGAGAATGGGGGGGGGGGGGGGGGCACTGGGGTCCCCACCATTTGCAGACCAAGGAGACTATTTTTGAAAATTTACCACTGGAATGAATGGCACGATAAATGAGCCAGTCATTCCAGTGGTAAATTTTCAAAAATAGTCTTCTCTTGGTCTGCAAATGGCAATTATATGGGAGAAATTTGAAAATTTCTTGAACAAATTTAAGTGTTAAAGGGCTAAATGTGTACTTTTTGTTTGCTCACCACTATGTCACAAAATCTTTATTGTAATAACTGTATTGTATTGCGTATTGTTTTGTGACTGCAATGCAATACAAATATTGGCAAGGCTCA
This sequence comes from Chaetoderma sp. LZ-2023a, assembly GCA_034401795.1. Classification (NCBI taxonomy): domain Eukaryota; kingdom Metazoa; phylum Mollusca; class Caudofoveata; order Chaetodermatida; family Chaetodermatidae; genus Chaetoderma; species Chaetoderma sp. LZ-2023a. Next base: position 79,441,687 of record CM067366.1, read on the forward strand.
TATTGCAATACACATATATGTATTGCGTATTCCCTACAGCCCAGTACGTCCATTTTCAGTCCTCAAGGTTTCTGTCAGGGCTACCTCACCCTGGGGATTTTAAATCATGGTCTACATTCCCCTAAATAAGCAGCCTACCATGGCTAATGAGTCTCATCTATTTGTGATGCATGACCAATGGGGCATTTCACAGGCAGAGAAAGAGAGCTCATCCTCGTTACCACCCAGGTATTGACAACCCCGTTATAATAGTAAAGAAGCAGATTGCATCTCTGTATTGCATAAACACATATATAGATTAATTGAAATCTGAATAGCCAGTGATGAATAATAAACCTAATAAGATTTTTAGTAAAACACTGGAAGAAGTACAATCACGTACTCTTGCTTTCACACTGGGTGCGAGAGAGAAAGTCATTAAATTAGTCTTCAAGGAATCACGTCTGAAATTGGTATTTTTAACACTTTAACCCTCAAATTTGCTTACAAAAATCGAATTTTTTCATAGAAAATGTCCATTTGCAGTTCAAGAGATTATTTTTGTTAAATTTACCATTGGAATGACTGGCTCGGTTATCGAGCCAGTCATTCCAGTCGTAAATTCTAAAAAATAGTCTTCTCTTGGTCTGCAAATATACATTTCTCAAGACTACTGCAGAAACAATTTTTGTCTGATATGAGTGTTAAAGGGTCAATATCAGACCACCATGTATGGCTACAGCTGAAAGTTGCCATTTCCACATGAGAATTTATATACATACCTTCACAATTAGCCTCATCAATACCATATGGACAATCAGGCTGACCATTACATCTATACCAGGTAGGAATGCAAAATTCACCCGGACATTTCATAGTTCCATATGGACAAGTAAAATTTTCTGAAAAAAGTAGATCACATGTTAACCATGTATAAATACGTATGCAGCCATTCAGCAGTCTTACTGTAATATAATTGTCCTGGTGTATGACAGTACAACAGAACAGTGATATTATAACAAAATAAGAAAATTTACCAAATTTCTTTTTCACGAGTGAGATGACATACCTACCTCCCTAACACTCTTGATATACTAGTATATCGGCTCTAAGTTCCATAATATTCAGAATTATAAAAAAGTTAGGTGCCCTTAATGGGCAGGTGGATGTACACAGTCATGCACATGACAGACCCCACCTACTGCGCATGTGCATACTGGTACTTCCGTTACCAAATATTGGCTGACATAGAAGCAACTATTCAAATAACCAAAGGACCAGGCCTCCGTGGGGTGGAGAGGGCGGGATCCTGTTAGGGAGGTAAGTATGTCATCTCACTCGCGAAAAAGAAATTTGGTAAATTTTCTTATTTCACATCATGAGAACATATTTACCTCCCTAACACTCTTGATAAAAGCCAGAAATTGTAAGTCAATTTGGTGGGAGGGAGGCAAGGTCCTGAAAACCAGCACACCGTCGAAGAGACTAGCCCTTTGAATTTTCAAGAGATTTAAAAACATCTGAAATTGTATCCGAAAACACAACCAGGAATAGAATTTTGCATCGGATAATCGACCAATGAAAGAGATTGATCAAAATGCAAATGCGCTCAGCCTCCCCCCCCCCCCCCCCCCCACCCTTTCTCTGAGGAAGGTTAGGAAAAAAACCACTGCTCTAAATGACTAGCACGTTCTCTAATACTTGATGAAAAGTATAACTAGACATTGGAAAGGAAAAAGAAGAATGGCTTCATTTTCAAAAAACTCTCTGAAAGAACCACAATTAACAGACATTAACCATCACCATCTTAAAAATAAAAAATATGACACCATCACCAAGACAAAAAACAAAATGGTCACATATACTGACCTCTGATGTCTTGGACGCGGCACTCATCTCTTCCCCAACCGGATGAAGAGAATTGTACCAGCTTATAGTAGGGATACCCCACCAACAAATGTGATATTTGTAAATAGCAGAGGAGGAAGCTAATTACAAATATATACCTCTACATTATTTATTTTCTGAGTACTGAGACGGCGAGCGGGTTAGAAGTGTCACGAAGGTAATGGTCGGTAAAACTTGATTCACAGTGCCACTGGACTACTGACATAATGTCTTCAATAGAAACACCATTAAATAATGCCGTGGAAGTTACCACACCACGGACACTATGAGCCTTGGCTCTATCTACTTGAATTCCAGTGGCTGTCTTATGACAGAATTGAATACATTCTACTATCCATCTGGAAATAGTGTCTCTTGACGCCCTACCATGGGGTTCAATATATGACAACCATAGGGAACATGGGTCCATCCGCCAAACACGAGTTCTTCTCTTGTACTTATTTAAACCACAGACAGGACACCATGCTTTAGCACTAGGATCATATCTGGTTAAGGCAGGTAAAATAATAGGTTGACCTGGATATTTTAAAGATTGATTCTTAGCCAAGAAAGTCAATCTTGGTAGAAGCTTAAGGCCTTCACCTGTAACTATATAACGGTCAGGTTCAGCAGACAAGGCATGAATTTCACTTGCTAACGCAACTAAAAATACAGTTTTAAGTGTCAATAATTTTACAGATATAGCACTAAGTGGTTCAAAAGGTTTATCACTCAAAACTTGAAGAACCAGAGAAAGACTCCATGACGGTGTCATTGGAGGATTTCTCAGTCTGAGATTGCCCATATCTTTAATAAGAGTGTTTAAAACATTTATTTCATCACTTCCCCTTTTTGCCAAGCAAGGGATAACACTCATTAATGCTGATTTGTATCCAGCAATAGAATTAGGCTTAAGACTATAGGCATCACACAGGTGACAGAGAAAATCAGCTACTACCTGAATAGATGCTTCCATCGGATTGATACATCTCTTTGAGCACCATTCTGCAAATCTGTTGATTTTATAATTATATGCTCTGGAGGTTGACCCCCTTCTGGCTCTGGCCATGAAATTGGCTGCTTGTTCAGAAAAGACCTCTTTAATCACGGATTTATTGACAACATCCATGCAGTCAATTAAAACATTGACGGATTGTTGTAAAGGGTCTTGCCATCGAAGATAATATTGTCCATCAGAGGCAAAGGAACCAGATTGCAAACCAGAAGGTCCAGCAGATCTGTAAACCATGATCGGCTTAGCCAATTCGGGGCGATCAGAAGCACTTGGCATTCCTACTGCTTGATCTTCAGAAGAATCCTTGGAATCAGGATTGTTGGAGGGTATGCGTATGCATACATTCCCTTCCAACTGATAGCTAGTGCATCTATTGCGATAGCGCTTGGATCTGGAATCGGAGAAACATACGTCGTCATCTTCGCATTCTTCTTCATTGCGAACAAATCTATGTTGGGCTTTCCCCAATGATTGAACAGGTGATCCGCCACACATTGATTTAGTTGCCATTCCGTAGGCAGAATGCTCATCCTTCGGCTTAATGAGTCTGCTAACAGATTCAGCCTTCCCGGAATATGAACAGCTTTCAATGTGATCATATGATCCATGCACCAGCAAAGCAGCTTCCATGTCATCATACAGAGACTGGGCGACTTCGTTCCGCCCTGGCGGTTTATGTAACTCACTACTGTAGAGTTGTCTGAACGTATCATCACAAATTTTCCCTCCACTTCTGTTAAGAAGTGTTCCAGGCCTAGAATTACAGCCCGTGATTCTAGCATGTTGATATGTTCCTTTGACTGTTCCGGATTCCAAAGCCCTGATATAGTGGCTTCTTCCAGGCAAGCTCCCCATCCCTCCATCGATGCATCCGTAAACATCATTACTTGAGGGTGGGGAGGGGTCAGCATGACCACCACCTGGAGATTTCCTCTCCATCCAAATCTCAGGAACCGACGAAAACTCCTAGCAATTGGAAGCATCCTTGAGATCTATTGATGCTGTCCACCTGTGCCCGAGGCGACCTTTCGGTTAGCTAATCGACTCCTCTGCCGCCGAGAACATATCTAAGATATGCTCAGCATATGGCAGAGACAGAGTCGAGTTGGCCAACGGCTTTGCCTGTAACCATGCCCGAGGGTTACCGGCAGCCGTTTCGTCCCCGGAGAGCTCTGGTCTAACAGCGAGGAGACACGCGTACGCTTCAGACCAGTCTTCATCTGTGGCTTCCTGCAAATTGCCGACGAGCAGCGGGCCCTCGTCATCCTCAATGGCATTCACAGGTAGGGCCGAGGAGGAGGAGGCGATAGACGAACCCGGCTGCCCAGGGAATGCATACTAGGCATCACGAGAGGAGTGTAGATGCTCGCATCCATGTCTTCATGATCATCCTGTGGACCGAGCCGGTAGCCTTCATCATCTTCCTGGTCAGGAATGTTAGACTCTGGGTTAGCAAGAAAAACTAACCCAGACTGAACAGGAGAATGCTCGACAGCAGATGATGAGAGTACTCCGCGAGTGATCGTGATCAGGCCCGCTGGTCAGGTCCCGCCTTATGCTGCTCGCGCTGCTGGGTCACCAGGTAATGCGAACATCAATCCTGGGTCCAAGACGGCCGCCCCTGGATCACTAAACACTTTGTCCGAGCTACTAGGGCATGATCCAGGGACGGGGTCGATGCGCAGGAAGTTGAAACACCTGTGCCCGACAACATGCCGCGAAGCATGTCAGGCATCAGATCAGTCCTGCACATCTCACCCATTAACTAAACCTTGAAGGCCTCGAGCTCACCCTTCTCAGAGGCCTTCTTCTTACCTTCTTTCTTTGCCTTCTTGACCTCCTCAACCATCAGCTTAGACTGAAAAGCAAATAATTCAGAGGTTAGATCCCTCCAACCCACAACTCTTTACAAATGACACATTTGTTAGACAGCCTACAAACTGAACAAAGATGGCAAGGGTGGGGGAAGAATCTAGCCCTCATGGGCTTAAAGCATGATGGACATGACTTCTGAAAGGGAAGGCATACGAAGACAATGAGTATTATAGTTTGCAAAACCTTGTTATTTGACTATTTGTACAAAACACGAAGAAACTCGAGAGAAGACATCCACTTTTATTACAGACAACCCTGACAGGACAACTGACTTCTCTTGTTAATAATAACCAATCACAACCAGGATCATAAATTAAGAATGAGAGAGAAAGATTATTGACTATCTAGATCTCTCCACGTTCATAATAAAGGGTGATAAAAACATCAAAAAGACTTCTCTAAACTAAGATTATGACATCAAGGAAAGAGAAAAAACTCTGGTTGATTATGACATCAAACCTCAATGCAACAGCTCCTTCAAGTAGAGGGGACATCAGAAATGAATGCAAGAAATATCTAGAGACTAAAGACATTCATTACTCCCGAATAATATGATATTAAATTATATATATTCGAGAACCCATGCACACACAAGAGAGAATACAGTGCAATAACAAATGGCAGCAGAAATTTGTGAATATTTTCAAATAATTATGTGCCATAACTAATAAACTCCCTTAGCCTGAGCACAGGCAAAACCATCCTCTTGTGCAGGAGAACATGTCCATCCATCCGCCGAGACTCTTCTTTCTGTAGACCAGATGAGGGGGATGGGACAAAAGGAAGGCGATATTTCTTTTATTTATTTACTATATCTCCAACCCGTAGACATATCACAATGATAAGTAAAAGAAGAGACGTGAACAACCTTCGAGAGAAGAACAGAAACCCTTACTATCCATAAGTTGAACTTGTGAACACAAAGCACAAGGGATTAATAGCTCTAGGCGCTGGGAGAAATTTAACAGGGATTCCCAGCGCCTGAAAACGTGGTAACGCCAAAACGGCCGCGAACGAAAACCGGTAACATATAACGTTTTCGTTCGCGGCCGTTTTAATTAATATACGGAACAATATCACCTTAATGGATGAAGAGGACTCCTCTGACACTTTTGCATCAGCCATTATGAATTAAAGATGATAATAGATTGTGAAAATTCTCAATAAAGAGCTTGGAAAGTTTTCCACAAGTTGACTCTCAGCCAATATATTAGAAAACTGAAGTACCAGTATGCGCATGCGCAGTAGGTGGGGTCTGTCATGTGCATGACTGTGTACATCCACCTGCCCATTAAGGGCACCTAACTTTTTATAATTCTGAATATTATACTAGTATATCAAGAGTGTTAGGGAGGTAAGTATGTTCTCATGATGTGAAAATGTTGAATAGTTCTGAAAACTATTTACCAATTATTAAAAATCCTGTTTCCGTCACTCTTTATATTTTTAAAACTCTTACGCATGCTGCAGTCTGTGTATGAGCACATATTTTAAGGATGATAGACAGCTATTTAGAAATCAAATCTTAATTATTTCTCCACATTAGGATGGCTAAGGACAAAATCGTGACACTCAACTCCTAGTATGCATATGGGGAACCGTCGATAACAAAGCTTAGTAGCTCCAAAGATGATCAACTAATCTTTCTAGTTTATGACATAGCTATGCTACACAAACAACTCTATTTTCTCTGGTAAATTAGAAATGAGTCCATGTAAATTCTCACCACAGCTGCGCAGGTGTGACATATCTCTGCAGCCACCTTCTCTCTCATATATGCACCTCTTATCACTTTCAATACAGAATCCATTAAGACATTTAAACTGTGATGGACTACATCCTTCCAGGTATGCTATAGACAAAAATATATAAATATATATATATATATATACAATTTTCTGCAAAGTGTATGTATGTGTGTGGGTGCATGTGCATGCATGCATGCGCAAGCATGTATGCATCCATGAGTGCATGCGTGGACACACATAAACGATTTCTAGTATTTGGGATGACTGCTCAGCTATTGCTAATGAGCTACATTTGTTGCATTGGGGATTGTATGGCATAGGTGTCTGCCTAGTATTAATGGACAGATATAATGAATCTTAAATTGTATTCAAGCCCGCCAATGTTTTATGCTATTCTGTTCAATAATTTCTGCTTAATCTTTTAATGATGAAGCCGGACGAAACCGGCCTCTGCAGTGGTCTTGAGGAATGTCCATTTGCAGCTCAAGAGATTATTTTCGAAAATGTATCACTGGAATGACTGGATTGGTAACCGAGTCATTTCAGTGGTAAATTTTCAAAAATAGTCTTCTTTTGACATACAAATATCAATAAGAAAATATTTTGATTTTTTTTGGACCAAATTAGTCATTACCGGGTTAATCCTTTAATGGGCATTTTGAAATTTTTGCTTAGTGAATGTCAACTTGCAGGCCAAGATGACTATTTAAAAAAATTTACTATTGGAATGACTGGCTCTAATATCAAGTCAGTTTTGTCCTGACCATTAAAGGGTTAACTATCAGATTATAGTTTTTCACTAACTGCATATCTGATCATAAGACATCAGCTCATTATTCAGCACACGTCCAGGTTCATCCTCATATGTAAATCCTTCACAGTCCACCTGCCCATCACAGTACTTGTCGATTGGTAGGACAGAACCATCGTAACACATGAATATGTGATGTTGTTGGTCATCTGTGGAAAAAAATGCCAGATGTTAGAGTCAAAGTGTGGTTATATACAACTGTTACACTCGGAGCACACAGAAGCCCAACTGTCAAAGCGTGGCCCATGCCCCTAGTGACATGATGGTACCAACTCTCTCATGAAAAAAGAATCCTACAATTACACCACAACGACTCTTGATATACCCAGAATTTGCAAGATAATTTGGAGGGACGGAGGAGTGGTCATCAGACCAGCTGTTTGCCTGAAAGAGGTTTTTGTTTTTGGAGGCACAAAAACATTTGAAATTATATAAATTGCAACCAGGAAGTAAATTAGCGATCAACTGTTTGGCCAATGCAGATGAGACAAGCGTTTCACAGAATGCGCTTCCCTCCCTTCATTTTCCCTTGAATGCATCGATGAACTACACGCTCTCTCTACTAGTGCCAGAGTACTATAGAACATCAAACGAATGGGCTTCACATTCGAATACTCTCCATGTAAGACTGATATAAAACATGAAACATCAACATAAATGACTAAACCATAACAACGCAGAACAACACAAACATCGGACCGACCTTGTTTGGCGATTGCAGACAACCTTCATGCTTTTATGAGATGTGTAGCACGTTTGTGCGAGTGCTCGTTGATCACAGGTGTAATACATGTGATCAATGGCTTTTATTTACAATATTAATATGTGAAGATTATAGGTCAATTCCTGTGTACATCGTCTATTTTCGATGATATATGAAATTGTAATCGTGTATGCATCTTAATTATTAAGCTTGTTCCTAATCACAATGGCGTCACAAATCCCAACCTAATTTATGTCTCCTAAATAACGGAAGATTTATGGTAATCACATTATGACCGCTTGTGTAAATATTTTGACTGTTGCTGACCATCGAAGCAATCGTAGCTGTGAATCCAAATGTCATCCCCACACTCTTAGGACATAATTTCCGTAAGTGTTAAGACACTATTTATAATTAGAGAACGTATTATATGTCCGGGATAACCAAATAAACATGCAAAACGTGTTTATTTAACCATTTAATTAACAAAAATTGGTAACTATCACATCGGCCGTGTCAAGTGGCATGTTCGTCAAGCGTATTTATCATTGCTTTATGGGAATATGTACTGTTATGTTAGTTGATTAACTGTATGTTGCTAGAAGCATTCCTCTGCTAGTTTATTTCATGAAATATGCCATACTGAATACAATGTATCTGTCAAAGCTGTTTAAGTGAGTTACCTCCCTCATTCTGTTTTGTTGTGAAGGGGAGTTATCTCTCTTCTACCGCAAAACAGCATGAATGGGTTACCTTGCTTGTTCTGTTATTGACATGGAGGAGTTATCTCAAATGTTATAATTTTCATGATTCTTAATTAATATGATTGTCACTGTTAATGGAAATATTAATATTATTAATATGCTATTAATTCGGGAGGGGGAGTGGGTGCATTCCTTATCAGTCTCCTGTGATCACTCCTTGTCTTGGTTTACTGACCATGGGATCCGGTCCTTTGTAATCGATCAACTGCGGCCCTTTGTTGGCTTATTAAACCATGCCCAAATAGCCCGTGTTTCCTGTCTCTAATCTGGTGACAGACTTTATCAGCCGACCACCTGTGGGGCACATGGCTTCGTATGTTTCGTATCACACATGTGTGCCCAGGTCATGAATATTGATGAGGGTTGCTGTGACCCTATCACAAACCGACCATGCGCAAGGCACGTGCCTGGCTCCTCTTCCCCTTGCCCAGGGCATCCAATAGATTTTCTATATCCGCGAGTGGTGCGATATACTCTCGCATGCACCCGTGGGCATACTCATATCAGTTTTGTAGCTGCTGCCTTTTACACGCTTTTCTGATGTACCAACGTGTTTAGTCACTGTAGAACTAGGATGCGTGACAGATTATTGTTTTTGTTGCTACCTTAGGCAGATGGGGGTGAGAATAGCATGTTAAGTCTTTGAACCCGAGTCCCCAGAATATCAATTTCAATGTAGTTATATAGGAATGCTGTTGGGTATTTTGAAACAGATTTGACAGGAACTTGTTGCTACCATATGCAGCAGCAACTCCCGGTCTGGTTAGTTTAAAAATACTCTACAGAATATTTATTAAATCATAATGGATTTTGGCATGGCTGCATTTCTGGTTGAAATGGTTTAACTGATTAGGATTTTAATCAAACTTTAATTGCTCATAGTTAATGTTAGCTTTTTTATAGTTTAGTAGTTGCATTTAAGTGTAAAAATAAGGAGAATGAGTTAATCTCAGCGATGTGTCTTATCTAACCTTGTGCATAGTGCTCAGTATGATGAAATATAAGTGATATCATGTTTCAAGCAGGTTATTTAGGTTATTACCGTAAATGTAACAATGTTTTAATAGATGTATCTGATGTATTGAATCACGGCCATTGGGCATAATTACTGTAAGGGTGAGTATTGATGTTTTGCTTGCTTGTTAAATAAGCCACATAATGTATTTTTACTGTACGGGTAAATTTCATTGTCTAATAACTGCAAAAGTAATTGTTTTCGTGGGAGCTATATTTGCCAGCTTATCAAAACATACAAGATATGTGTTTACTGTAAAAAAAAGTAAATTTTATTGTTTCAGATATTTACAACTATGATTATAAACATATGACCTAGGAATGCTTGTATGCTTATGTTGACAGGTTTATTGGGTTTGTCCGGTTTGACAGTTGTGTCATGTATTTTGAGCATAATAAAGAACACCGTGTCTCCAATGCTGGTCTTTGTCATTGAGGACCCCCGCAGTTTATATCTGGCGCTGGGCGAGCAGGATGCTCAGAAAGATCGACACACATCAGACCCCCAGGCTGCCTCTGAAACGGATGGCGCGCTGCGACATGCACACATTTAGTCAATTTATTGCTAATTGCATACATAACATTGAACAGAACTTTGAACATTTCCTGTTTTCAATACATATATATTGATTTAATCCATAGACTTAATGGAATTAAGCTATAGTCCTGCTTGTAGACCATTTGGCATGTTTAAATTCTAATTTTCTCTAGTGAAATTGATACCAATTATATGTAGTTGATAAGTTATATTGTGTTTCTGGACTTGAAACCGATTATATGTAGTTAATATGGTAAACCATATTGTATCACCATCATTGGTCACTGCTCATCATTCATTGCATCACATTCATTACATATCATTACATTTATTGGATATCATTGCATTGTGTTCATTGCTGCATGAATCTATGAATATTATGATTAAGTGCTGATCAATTAGGTATGGTGCCAAATACTAATGACCCAGTATGTATATCAATGTTTATCTGAGATTAATGTTTTAATTCACTGCATATCGGGTACATGTATGATGATGATTGTGTATCTATCATTGATATAATCGTTTATCTGCAGTTGACGCATTAATTCATTGCATATCAGGGATGCTTGATGATGATGATGATGATAATTGTCTCACTTGGATTGATAATCAAATCATTTTCTGTATCTGGTGTTATGGTGTAATTATGATAGGTAGGGAGCTATCTGCGAGTGATACTGGTTATAATTTGCATTTGATGTTCATGCAGGTTATGATTGCTTATCTGTTGATTGTGTGTAGCACCTTGTATTGCTGATATAGTGTATCAGAGTGTATTAGACTAATTCTGTTGACTAATTAACCAAATAATTGTTTAGGTATTGCAAGTGTAAAATGGCAGAACAGAAAACAATTGATGATCTAAATAAAGAACTAGAGTTGGTTAGAAATCAGCTTCTCGAGCAACGAACCACTAATGAACATAGGAATAAACCATTTGTAGTCTTGCCCAGTCAAAGGCTGGATAAGTTTATGGACAGACCTCAAACACCAGGTGAGTTGTCTGTTCGTGAGTGGGTTGCAGATGTGTGAAGCATGGCTGACTGACATAAGTTGTGTAGTGGTGACTTTGCGAATTTAATTATTAGTCATCTGGGTGGTAAGGCCAGACAAGAAATCGTGGGTAGGGGTGAAGACATTAAGACGTCTCTTGAGTAGATAATTCAGGTTTTATTGACAGTTTTTGGTGATGATGATGCATTGCCTGTGTTACAACAGCGGTTTTATACTTACAAACAGGGCTATGAAGGTCTTCTCTCATGTTCATTAAATTTAGTCGACATCTACGAATCACTGAGAAAGGTAGTAGTTTTAAGACATGCCGTGAACTCTCATTGAAGGGCAGGTTCATAGAAGACGTGCAGGATGAAGGACCTAGGCGTGAGTTATGACGCTTAAATGAAGAGTTGCTGAGATTGACTTTCTTCAAGTTGTGTGATAGAGCAATTCGGTGGATGGGGACGCCCAAGCATAATACCAAGCAGAGCCGTAGCTGCTAATGAAACTGACACAGAAAAGGACCCTGTTATAAAGGCTCTGGAAAAGCAGACTGAAAGATTTGATGAGCAGCAGAGACAAATTAATGATCTGATTAAACTAATGAGAATAAAAAACCAGTGTACATAATTTCAATTCCAATGTGCCTTGAAGGTCCACAACCTTTAATAATCATGTTTGTTGGAACTGTAATTCAGCAGATCATTTTAGAAGATTGTCCAGAATTGAAATGGCATGTAGAAAGTAAACCAGGTTTAAACTTGTAGGACCTGCTGTGGAGAGCCATATGGTAGGTGATGAGTTGGCTGACTCACTGTTGCATAAAGCAATAGGTAAATGTCCCGAGTCTATGTTACTTATGGATGGTGTGGAAGTCCGCTGTCTCCTGGACACAGGTGCCCAAGTGTCGACGTTAACAGAGTAATTCTTCATGGACAATTTCTCGGATAGAGTACTTGTGGATATTAAGCAATACATTCATATTTATGCTGCAAATGGCCAGGATATTTCGTTCATGGGTTATGTCGAGATGGATTTACAAATTTCTGGTCATACATTTACAGAGATCGCATTTTTGTAGTTAAAAATCCAACTGGTGAATTAGGCAAACGAAAGAAGAAAGTTCCTGTTGTGATTGGCTCTAATGTGTTTTGTGAGATTAAACAGAAGAGTCTACAAGAATTTATCAAATTAGAAACATGGGGAGATATTCTTGCTTTGTATCAGGATATTCAAGTTTCTCATTCAAAATGTGACGAAGTTGCTAACTCTTAATTGCAAATAGCTGGAAGAATGCCTGTGTTCAATAATAGATGTAGAATGTTCAGTGAAAGCTTCAGTATTCGACAGTTACTCTGCTGTAGTCGAAGTAGGAAAGTAAAATCCAGTATTATCTGATGGTATATGTATTGGGTCATCATTGGTAACGGTTGGTGTGATTGGTCGTATTCCAGTGCAGTTTGCAACCTTTTCAGATACTGATATGTATTTACAACTGCGAACACCAGTGGGAGTGCTAACGCCAGCAGAAACAGAATCTGAAGTAGACATTGTGTTGGTAGGCATAAATGAAATCGAAATAAGAAATAAATGTACTAATAGTGAGTTTCAAAATCAGTTTAATGACCAGTTACTTTCCAGAATGGATATCGGTGGTAACTTCAACTTAGATCAAATGGATCAACTCCGAAGTTTGATAAAGCACCATGAACATGTTTTTAGTAAGTCAGAGGATGATATCAGATTCTGTGGTGTGGTTGAACATAGAATTATCACAACAGATGACCAGCCGATCAAAATTGCTCATCGACGCATTCCGCCGCATCAGTAGTCAGCAGTACAGGATTATCTTCGAAAAGCATCAGATACAGGCATAATCTGGGAAAGTTCAAGTCCATATGCATCACCTGTCGTACTAGCTCGGAAGAAGAATGGTAAATTCAGGCTGTGTTATGATTCTAGAGCTTTGAACACCAAGACATGGAAAGACGCTTATCCTTTGCCAAGGATTGAAGGAGCATTGGAGGCGTTGAATGATGCAAGGTACTTCTGCAGTTTGGATTTAGCACATGGATTCATTTAGCTTCCAGTAGCTAAATCAGATATTGAGAAGACTGCCTTTCATGTCGGGACAAGTGGCTTCTACGAGTACACTAAAATGCCCTTTGGCTTGACCGGAGCTCCGGCAACATTCATGAGGCTCATGGACAAGATTTTTGGTGACAAAAATTTTCAGAGTATTCGCATATATTTGGATGATATCCTCGTATTTGGTGCAACTTTCGAGGAGACACCTCACCGCCTCGATCTGGATTTCTCACGACTGTGCCATTTTGATCTAAAAGTAAAACCAGAAGAGTGCAATCTTTTTAAGGAATGGTTACAATATCTAGGTCATGTGATATCTGCAGATGTTATTAGTCCAGATGAAGAGAAAGTACTCACTGTGCGGGATTGGCCAAAACCAAAGACTGAGACAGTTGGGTGAAATTTTAGGTCTTGCAAACTACTACCGATGATTTGTGCGTGATTTTTCCAAAATCGCTGCTCCTCTTAACAGACTCCTGACACGAACCCATGGCAAGAAAACCAGAAAGCATTTAAGTATCAAAATGTGGGATTGTGCCTGTGATGAAGCTTTCATGCTATTAAAAGAGAAATTTACTGAAGCTCCAGTGTTAGGCTACCCAGATTTTAATCTGCCTTATATATTAGAAGTTGATGCTAGTCATTTGGAATTAGGTGCTGTGCTATCCCAGAAACAAGAATGTGGTCAGCTAAGCTATGCTAGTAGATCATTGCATAAATATGAACTTAGCATGAGTAATTACTCTAGTATGAAGCTTGAGTTACTAGCATTAAAATGGGCTGTACCGGAGAAGTATCGTGATCTTTTGTTGGGCTCAGATTGTGTTGTGTTTACTGATAATGATCCATTGAGTTATATTCAGACTACCACAAAACTTGGTGCAACAGAACTGAGATGGGTAGGTGAACGGTGAACTGTGACAATTCAACTTAAATATCAAACATCGATCAGGAAAGCACAATAAGAATGCTGATTCTCTTAGCCATAAAGTACAACATACACTAGAAGTAAGTTGACTTGAAGAGGTCATGGTCAGCACCATAGATACATTTGAGCAAAGGTCCACTAATTTCAGGAAATTTCTCAGCAGGCACTCAAACAGTTTTGGTGAAGATTTTTAGACATTTCCAAGATGGCTGCTGGCCAAATTGGCCGATCAGCTCCGTTTGAACAAACTTGGATCCCTATGGCTTAAGGATGCTGCCTGCCATATATAATTGAAATCAGCCTAGTAGTTCTCGAGAAGAATACATTTTAAATTTCCCATTGCTTTAGTATGGGAGCATTTGGCGGGAAAATGATCCAAGATGGCCGCCAAACTGTTTATCCAACAGTTTCGAAAATTGCAAATTTGAGATCAGAATACACACAAAAATAAATAAAAACCAATTTCAGCCTCAAAATCCATCAAATAAAAAGATCCAATATGGTCGCCAAACATGCTATATTTTGATGGGCCTACTGCAGCCATGTTTTTTGATAGATCAACTTCCCTTGAACAAACTTGAATGGCCCTTAGTCCCTAATCATGTCTCAAATTTTGGCCCGATCCCTTCAGCAGTTCTGGACAAGTCGTTTTAGCTAAAACAGAGTCAACCAAAATGTCTGCCAAACCATTTGGCCAATCAAGTCCCCTTAAATAAACTTGGTTCAGCTCTTGCCATATATCATATTTCATGGGGCTTGCTTCAATCCACCAAACAGTTTCGGAGATTTTTAGACGTTTCTAAAAATCAGACAAAATCCAAGATGGTCGGTGGCAAAATTGGCCAATCAGCTTCTTTTCGAACAACCTTTGAACCCTATGCCCTAAGAATGCTTCCTGCCAAATATAATTCAAATTGGCCCAGTGGTTCTTGAGAAGTTGTTTAAAGGAAAAGTTGACGGCCAATGGATGGATGACGGATGATCGCCACAGCATAAGCTCACTTGGCCTTTCAGGCCAGGTGAGCTAATAATATGACATTTTACATTTTATCCCAAAGGTCATTGTGTCATGCACACTCCATATAAGGAAGTATGTGTCCACATCTATGTCAAGAAAGATTAAGCATACATGAGATATGAACTGCTAGGTTGCTGCAAACACAAAATCTTAATGTTGAAAAAAATCTAAGTTTTTTTTACCAATTTCACAATAACTTTGACCGTTGTCCTTTTGACCCAAACATCATTGTGCGATGCCACCCAATTGTAAGGTGGTATGTGTCCATGGTTGGGTTGAGTATACTTAACCAAAGAAAATGTTGAAAAGTACAAGGTATTTACCACGGTCACAGTGGACTTAACATTTGACCTTTTGACGCCATCATCATTGTCTGATGTCGCATCATTATACGGAAGCATGTGTCCAAGTTTGGGTGCAGTATGATTAACCAAATATGAGATATAATCAGAAAATTTGAGATAAACTGAAAATTTTAATGTTGAAAAAAACACCAAGGTTTTCATGAAGGTGACAGTGACCATGACCGTTGACAACAAGGTCATTGTGTGATGCCGAATCATTATAAGGAAGCATGTGTCTAAGTTTGGGTCAAATATGATTAACCAAACATGAGGTATAAATATAAAAGTTGAGTTAAACAGAAATTGGACGACGATGATGCCACCACCACCGCCACTGGACGACAGTGAAGTACATCCGTCGCATCATCCGAGGTGGAGGGTAGAGGTTCCAATATCGATAACCTAGCTCTATCATAATCCAATAGATAATAAATAATTAACAAAAAACTCTGAAACACGAGTTTGTTTTAAGCCAATTCCTTAGCAAAGTGATGTCGCACTCGGCGCATGCGCCATGCTTTCAGATGTGCCTAGTTCCACAGTTGTATAACCTGCCTAATAGAGGCAGGTTTAGTTAGTATAATTGAGTCAACTGAATATATTATGAGTCTTCGTGATGTAAGTATACGCTTGAAGTTACTACTACTACTACTACTACTACTACTACTACTACTACTACTACTACTACTACTACTACTACCACTGCTACTACTACTACTACTACTACTACTACTACTACTACTACTACTACTACTAGCCACCACTACCACGGCTACTACTTACTTATGTGACATGACTCCTCATCAGAAGCATCTAGGCAATGGTTGATGAAGTCACAATGCTGGTACTGAGGGATACACTGTCCATTCCTACATGTGAACTCTGTGCTATTAATACACTCTCTTTGAACTGCAAGCATATTTATACAACATATATGCATTTTCAAATTCTACTGGGTGATGGAAAAAGGTCATCATCACCTGTCAAATGTGGGTCACTGTGCCGGCTTAGACTATATAATTGCAACATAAACGTTGATTGGTAGAAACAAGTTTCACATACTAATAAAAGGCATTCAAATTTTAACTTTTTCTACAATACTGTGCTGTAGATTTAGTGATAATCCTAAAACCAAGTGCATGAGGTTGCTAACAATGGCATTACTCACATAAACACTGATTGCTTTACAAAGCATTTACAATTAATGGCTCAAAGCTAGGAAAGTCATGGCATGAAAACCATTTTTCAGGAGGGCAGACTCGCCATCATATTGGATTTTACATCCTGACATATTTCGATAATGATGCTCGGGAGACCACAGCCAATTGAATTAAAGTTTGCATCAGTCTTGCAATGTTTTACACAGAAATAGTACAGATTTATGGAGTCAGAGTGAGAGCACTGGAGGAATCCAATTTTATCTATGCCCCCTCCCACCTCTAGCTAAGCCCCACCTACGCTTTGCACATGTTGGGATCGATCGATGCCTGCACTCTCTGAATCACAATTTCCATAGAACGCAATAATACAGGTAAGATGGTGAATAGTTTGAAGCTAATTTGACTGAGTGTTCTTGCTGCCATAGCCCAGTCGAATTAAGTTTCAAAATATTCAACATAATGATTATTAAGTAGTAAAGTCATACAATTCGTACAACTTGGCAGACTATTATGTATTAAAGACTGACTAAATCACGCCATTCATGACATAATTGATTATGATGGCAACCTACACATCACGTAGTTGATTATGATGCCATATGATTGATGGGAAAACTAGATTCCTCCATAACTTTATCACATGTTCAAGATTATAATCCATTGCATAACATTAATCCTTTACTTGTCAAATTTAGTCCAAAAATCTAAATATTTCCTTATTAAATGTCCATCTGCAGGTAAAAAGAAGACAAATTTTGAAAATTTACTACTGGAATGACTGGCTCGATTATCGAGGCAGTCATTCCGCTGGTAAATTGTCCTAAAATTGTAAAAAATCCTCTTCTCTTTACTTGCCTATGGACATTCCTCAGGACCACTGACTTAAATTAAAAGGTTAATTAAATTATTACACATGATTTTATTTCCCATTAGTGTAATAGATAGAAGGCTAGTTTCAAAACAATGTATTACAGCCTGCACACAATACCATGTTATTTGTGAATGGTGACATGCTTACCAGCCATTAATTATTAATTACAAATTTCCATACCATTTTATCTCATACAAGTAGTATCATATTTCGCCTATTTCAAGTCTAGGCTTCTATTAGGACAAGTAGTGTTCAATTTCCAAACCAACATCTCTGAGAAAGGTGGTTGGTTGGCTTATATTAAAGTTTCCCGAAAAAATTTCTAAAAATTAGAGCATGAAAATTTAATTTAATTTCTTGGTAGAATATTTTCACCGCCTTACGACTATGTTTAAAATTATCATCGCGGAAGTGCAATTATTAAATTGGAGCGCCTAAATATTGCATATCCGTTAACAAAGATCATTTATTACATCGACATTCATCTTGAATTTAACATAAAATGTAGTCGTGAAGATATAAATCACGTGATTCACCCCTAATCACAAAGGAGCTTTATTTAGAGTGAGTATTCGGATATAAATATTCTGGACTTGGACTTGGAACTCAGAATCGCTATATATTACCATTGTGCGATAGGAACTGATTATTGTACTTTAGGTCTGATCTGAATAATGGGTACCTTTATTTGATCTCACGAGAACACCGCACCTCAAAACGCAAAAAAGCCAACAGTATGGTTAATGTTCAGCTGTCTGCCAATCTCTCTGCATGACATACCAGTGGTATGCATGCCTATGATTTGCCATTTCACACGATAACTTAACCTTCGTCTTGCCATAGCGGTTCACAATCAAGAGCTAATTCTCTCTGTACAAATAAACCACGGTCATAAACACAAAATTCCTAATCTTGTCGCCTAAATCTGTATGTAATGTTCTACACCTCAAACTGGACTTTTACATAACTGAACACGTGTGCTGTTTCCCGCCACGCACGGACATCAAGCGGCGTGAAGTCATGCATGCATGTGCATTTCGTACTTGGAATTATGTCAGCTAACGCGGGAACAAAAAGTATGTCAGCCTAGTTGTACCATCATGTTTCTACGTTCTATTGTTTTTGCTGGTGCTTAACTTTTGCAAAGGTGTATATATGTAAAAAATAAAACCGTAAATACAATTTCTCATGACTGACTCTTACCACACGTTGTTTCATCATATCCTCCATTACAATGCTGAATGAAATCACAGAAATGATGGAGGGGGATGCAGGTATCATCACAGATGTACAAAGCAGGACCTGCACAAACTAAATCTGTGTGTTGAAGAACATATATTTTAATCAATTAAACCGTACAGATGGGATAGAAACACGTCTTTACCATGGCAGAGAATCTATTATGAATCCTTTGAAACAATGGCAAAATTAATCAAATTATGCTCAAAATACTGTGGCGATATTATTCAAAATAAATAAATTTCCTCTACAGTTGTCATGATATAGAGACCCTGGGAGTTCATTGGTGAAATGGTCGATCATGCATACATAATGATAATATTACTGCTTGTGCTGTTATAGTAACCTGTTGAAAACGTTCTCCATGAGGTTGCCTTAATTTATTTTAGGGGACCTGAAATGGGTTACCTTAATCTGTTGATTTTTAGTACGCACATCAATGAGCTTTCTAAGGTTTAGGTTACCATATGTCTCCTTAAAACATATGACAACCTATTATGGGCTACCATTGGAAATATTACAGCACCGGCCTGAATATTTAGAACATCTTTTAATTAACCCTTTAGCCCTCACAAACCAAAAACCAACAAATTCTTTATGTAAGCAATATTCCGTATGAATAGTTTAAAAACCAATTTGACCGGGGCATGTTTCTGTCAAGGTTTAAAAAGATAAATTTATTTTGAGTAATTGAAAAACAAATTGAATGAATGTCAACAACAACTTTCATTGATCCTCATATTTCTCTTCTACTGGTTCCTTAACAAGGTCAATATAATCTCAGTAGGTGCAGGTGAAGTGTGAAAAGTAGGTGACACTGAGATTATACTGACCTACCTTTGCTATGTTACATACCTTAAGCCTACAATGCATGCATACACCAAGTTTCATTACTGTATACAAAATAAACTCTGGAAACAACAGCCCAGAATAAGCTTTTGTGACTGACTGACTAAGTAAAGGACATGGTGCCGCATAGGCGTAGGAACTCCCAGGTTTTTCCTCTTCCATAGAGGCACACATCACCCCACACTCCCTAGGTTTTGGCCCAACCCATAGTTTAGCACCCTCCCAAACTCAAAACATGTTCCTACACCCTTAGGCGGATTATTGAGATGCTACACGCAGTTATAAATTATATCTCAGACAACAGGGGATGGTTTCACAAAGGCTAATAAGTTATGCCCTATTCCAAAGTAGGAAACAGAACACTTAGAATGTTGCATTTAACACTCATGGCTTACTTATGTACTCTATTGTATATAAGTACCCTTTGTGAAACTGGTTCCAGGGTGATGAGGTTTAATATATGTATCACCTGTCAAAATCAGGCAAAAAAGTATTTGGACAAAAGGCATACACGTTCTTACCACAATTTTCTTCATCTGATCCATCAGAACAGTCAGATATTCCATTACACTTAGCTGTTTCCAAAACACAGCCAAGTCCATCAGCACAGGTAAAATACGGAAAACCACATACCGGGTCACTACTATATCCCATCAACATGTCTGGTATAGCTATTATATCTAGTACCTTACTAGTTTTACAGAATTCTGGACGTGCTTCCATAATTTTATGTATGATAGATGATGACTGTAAACAAAAAGTGAATGTAATCACATCTTCCAGTGTCACAGAAATAATATGAGACATATTTGTGTCTTCCAGGCCTTGATAATTATGCACATAATTACGCACTGGTCCAATTAAGGAATCATTTCTGAGGTTGTCCTGTCTTTTCATAGCAACATTCACAATAATTAGGTTTGAAATTTCAGTTCTATCTCTTGCTTTAATTTCCTCCAAAATGTTCAAGAGCAGGAGATCTTCATCAATGGTCAGTTCTCTGTCCAGTCCCAATGGTGCCATATTGTCTGTATTCTCCATGAGCGACCATTTAATGCAGTAATTACTATGCCATGTCCACCCCTTTAAACATCCTAGTCAAGAAAACAATTTTTTAGTAAACAATAATACCCACTTATTCACAGAACAAAGACAATATCAAATCCATCTCTTAGTCCATAATGGTCTTAATACAATTAACCATTTAAGGGTCAATGCAGTCAAAACAGTCCTCTGCAGTTGTCTTGAGGATGTCAATTCGGAGGTCAGGAAAATATTATTTTAAATATTTTACTACTGGAATATCTGGTATGATTGCCTAGCCTGTTATTCCAGCAGTAAATTTTCAAATACATTATTTCTCTTGACTGGCAAATGGACATCCAATGAGTAAATGTTTTTATTTTCTTTATCAATCTTGACTATTAAATGGCCAAAGGATTTGTCTGAGATTATGCTATACCACTTACATATACAGTCAGTCACAGGTTGCTGAAAATCAAACATCAAATGATATCATATGGCACAATAATCTCTGTGTATGGCTGTTTATTCTAGATTTAGCGCACAATGAAAACAAATAGTTTCTTATATTAAATAGACCAAGGGCCATAGCGCTCCCCTAGCTGATGAGGAACTGTAAACATTTTTACATTAATTAATGCACAATGAGTATCATCAGGCAAGCACAACTGCTGCCATAGACCAATGGTCCTTATCATTATTGACCAGAGGCAATCATCCTTACCACTAATGACTAACAACGCAAGTGGTCACTGATACTATTGACTACTGTGACAAGCACCATTTGCCAATAGGATAAGCATAACTGATGCCACTGACCAATGAAACCATGGTCCTTGGCTTTATTGAGCAACAGGTCACGTATCATTGACACAATTTACCAATGTGGTAAGCATAACTGATGATATTGACCAATAAGTGAATCGGTTTATGATATTATTGACCAATAATGCAATTTCATTTACGCTATTGACCAATGAGACAAGTAGCAGTTGTCAATGAGGAGAGCGGGTGTCAATGAGGAAAGCGTAACTGATGTTAATGATTAATGGGTTAAGGGTCCCTGGAAAAAAAATGGGGTGGAAATATGAAAATTTGTGGGGGAAAAACAGTCTGTGTATGCCAGATGCCATTGACCACCAGACAAGGCACCATTCACTCACGGGGAATTCATAAATGATGTCATTTACATATGGATAAATGGTTACACGCAGACTTGTAAGAAATGTAAGAATATTGCTGTCCTTGACATTATTAACTAATGGAAAATGTACCATTGATCAACGGGTCAGCCATCCCATACACTACTGTCAAATGGTTCAAATATATCAACTGATGCCATTTACCAATGGGACAATGGGCAGCCATCCATGACACTATGGATCAATGATTCAAGTTTACCAACAAATGACATTTATCAATGGAACAATGGTTACAGTAAAACATTTGGATAAGGAAAAAGAATATCGGCATCATTGACATTATTGACTAATGGGAAAGGTACCATTGATCTATGGTGCAGACATCCCTGACACTTTTGACAATGTTGCCAGTGTACCAAGAGATGTCAGTTACTAATGGTCACAAGCAAAGGTTTGAGAGGGAAATGCAAAAAGCCCTACTGACCAATGGGAATAGTACCATTGGCCAATGGGTAGCCATCCATGAGACTTTTGTCAAATGGATAAAGTATACAAAAGGAACATTTCTGCAAACTCATGTTTTAATCTTACACAACTGACGAAACGTGACACAGATGCATTTTGCCTATAGGGTTTAATACTTAACAAGGCCTTAAAGAACCAGAGATTTCACCCTTTTTTCAAGCTGTGTCCTATTCATATTCATAGCGCAAATAGATATTGCCTGAAGAACATATCTGCTAAATTTGGTTGCAATCCATCAAACATTAACGAAATAAATGTATTTTCCACATTATAGGGTTCAATAGTTTATAGTCTTAATGAACCAGAGTTATGATATTGTCCAAAGGATAAATGACGAAACATCCCACAAACGTATTTCGGCATAAGCTTCAATACCTTGCAAATATAGCAAGGTCCATAGCTAATTAATAACATAATGGGTATTTGAAGATATGGTGACTTTATTTCCATAGCCCACATAGATATTGCCCAAAGGAACATATATCAAATCCGGTTTTAATTCATCAAAAAATTGTGAAATGTGCCACGATTGTTGACACACAGACAAATCACGAATGTATAAGTTCACCCAGGTTAGCTAAAAGGACATTTAAATTAAGCCTCACAAACCACAATCAGCACGTTCTTTTTGATGTAAGGATCATTATGATGAATATTTTGAAATTAGTTTGACTGGAAACTGATGACACTGCCTATGTTTCAGTCAAATTAATTTCAGAATATTCACCAGATTTCTTGCATATTATGTCCCACCCCTCTTTAGCTATGCTCCACCCACACTCCTCCACCTGTGTTTGAATTGATTGATCCCTGAACTCCCTGACTATCAATTTCCAGAAAACTATACAGGTAACCTGTCGAATATTTGGAAACAAATTTGACTGGTTGCTGCCTATCAGTATCTTTATTAAATCGTAGACATACAATTCATACAACGCCTATTCCGTCATCAATTAAGAGTTTGTGACAAACTTAGTTACGTACGCAGATGTACTATTATGATAATGTCTATTATCTAGTCTAGCTCAAAATAAACAATTAAAACTCTGCACTCTTTATGGTCCAGCCCATACTGTGTCCGGGAATTACCATAAGCCTCCAGATACTGAGTCAATTCCCAACTACAGTCAGATTTGTCTTATATTTGTCTTGACAAACAGCGAAAGCAGCTCAGCCTCACCTCAGCGGGGGCCCCTGACGCGGGCCATAGTACATCTGGTAAATATTATCAATTCTCGTAGAAACAAAAGCGGATGCTTTTTTGATTCTACTTCGAATAATACTTACCAGATGTACTATTATGATAAACTCCGGATTTCGACAGCCAAGAAACTCCGGTGGGAGGAGGCGAGGTAGGAAACACCTCTCATCTACCATCTGACAGAGAAGGTTGTGAAGAGACTGAGAACCCCAACATACGCTTGCATCTCGCCATCTGACTCATAGTGAAACTTCCATGGCCTAGATCGCACTCCACCACCCCCCTCATGTGTCCGCACAAATTCCAGAGGGATGTCAAAAAGGGAGGCAAGACCCATCAGAACCATGTCAGCCCCAAGTCTCAGTTAAGGCAATCCAGAAGAGTGCAAAGAAGTTACTACAACTTCTAATTTGGAAAAAAACTATCAGTATTTTGATTAGATTTTCAAATTTGAATGAGTCTATTGTCTGTTGCAATGAATAAGGTACTCTTGAATCAGACTTTTCACTTAATCAGTCTGGGAATTCGACTGTAAGTAAATTAATATTAGTCACTAAACTACGAAAACACTCACCACTCTGAGTGCTTGGTCTTTCTTGATCATCACAGGAGCTTTGCCCAAACCACGGTCGTTCACAGTCCATATGCATAACCAGTGTCAGTGCCTGTGGAAGAACCTTACGATGTATGTGATAAGAATTGGCAAT
This sequence comes from Chaetoderma sp. LZ-2023a, assembly GCA_034401795.1. Classification (NCBI taxonomy): domain Eukaryota; kingdom Metazoa; phylum Mollusca; class Caudofoveata; order Chaetodermatida; family Chaetodermatidae; genus Chaetoderma; species Chaetoderma sp. LZ-2023a. The sequence continues at coordinate 79,466,115 of CM067366.1, forward strand.
GGCTACCGGATTAAGTGCGCTGGAGATATCGCGAAGATAGAAATCAGTAAATGACAAACTCGGCATGCCATTGTGCTACAGACATCACCTCCTCTAAAGAGACATCCTTATAAAGGGCCGATGCTGCTGCTAGTGCTCGGACTTGATGGGCGTTTGCACAATCAATCTGCTTTCCTGTTGTGATTTTATGCGACATCTGAATAGCATCGATTATCCAACACGAAATGGTGTCTTTCGAGGCGCGAAGATGAGGAGCTTTGAGACATAACCACAGAGATTTTGGGCCATCTCTCCACTCCTCAGTATGTTTCTTATACATCTTTAGACATCTGACAGGACATCAAGCAGAAGAGTTTGGGTCATGCCTAACTAAACTTGGCAAATTGATCAGCTGTCCTGGATATTTAAGTGACTGATTCTTTGCCAGGAAACAAAGACGTGGTAATAGTCTTAAACCTTCACCCATAATGACAAAACGGTCTTGTTCAGCAGAAAGCACATGAATTTTGCGTCTCCTTCTCACCGACGCTGCTGCAAATAAGAAAACTAACTTAATAGTCAACAGTTTAATATCTATGGATCTAATTGGTACAAAGGGAGCATGCCCTAAAACCTGTAGAACAAGATAGATTCCATGCTGGGATAGGAATTGGCTGTCTAGGTCGCAGATTGCTCATTCCTTTAATAACTTCATTTAAAGTGTCGTTCTCTACTCCTACAATGGCCAGACTGGGAACGACTGAAGCTAATTCAGACATATATGCTACTAGGGTAGAAGGTACAAGTTTGTCAATCTCGTATAAATGACAGATAAAATCTTCTGGGCATTGGTCCGATCCCATTCCCCTGACACTGATAGCTCATCCAATACTGCTCCCCAATCTGTCGTCAATGCATCTGTGAAGATGGACATCTGTGGTTGAGGAAGTTGTAGAGGAACACCTCGCACAAGATTCTGTTCTGATAACCACCACTGAAGATGGAATATCAATGGTTCTTTTACTAGTATCCTCAGTGATAACCGATCCGCTCTCTGAAACCAGAGTGACATCAAATATATCTGAATCGGCCTGCGCCTAAGTGCCACATAAGGTACCACTTTCTCCAGAGATACTAGCAAACCCAGTATTCTGAGAAACTGACGCGCCATCAGATAGGCTCCTAGAGAAATTGACCCCAGACTCCTGGGATGGAGCTAATTCTGATTTCTCTAGATTCACAATCAATCATTGGTCCTTTAGTAAGGCCAGGACTACCTGAAGATTGCTGCGCAGAGTGACTGGATTCCCCGCCTATGTAAGTATGAACAGCTATGTTTCTCCTGCGAAGATAAGAAGTCATGGCGAGAACCACTTTGGTAAAAACCCTTGGGGCTGTCGTCAGACCGAACGGTAACGCATTGAACTCCAAGACATCATCTTGGAACGCAAAGCGAAGGTATTTCTGAAAAGGAATTAACATTGGAATATGAAAATATGCGTCCTTCAGATCTATCGATACTGCCCACATGCCTTTTCTCAGCCCTGTCATCACCGCTGCCCCAGTCTCCATCTGAAATTTTGTTGAAAGAATGAATTTGTTCAGCGGTTTGAGGTTGAAAATCGGTCTCCAACCTCCGGTGCATTTCGGAACGAGGAAAATTATCGAATAGAAGCGCAGGGAGGACTGATTGCAGACTAAATGAATAACATTCATTCGCTGAAGATCTATGCTTTCTGAGCAAATAACATCGAAACGATCAGATTCCCTTGGAACGGGACTCCATACGGGAGTCAAAGTTAATGGAACTAACGATTGACGGACGAGCCAGTCTGGTTCGTAGCCATTTCTTAGCCAATGACAGACTAAACATTGTTGCACAACCTGTTCCCATTGGCTTGAGAACAGCTGAAGTCTGCCTCCGACGGTAGGAATCTGCACACAGCTCGCAGTTGATGTTGCGCGACAAGATGTTAATTTGATTCAGTGAAGATACTCGACTCCCTACGTCCCTGGCACCACCTTTACGGGTCTCGCCGGAAGCCAGTCAGGACTGTCCCTCATGGCCACCTTGCGCCTTCTTGGAGTATGACGGCCCGGAACTGCCACCATGGCTATCCTTACTCCGCCGCATCCCGAGCTGCCACCCTTATTAACATCTTCATGTGGCCTCTTATTAGAGGACTTGTATGAAGATGAACAGCCAGGTCCCTGAGAACCGGATGCCCGATGGGAATCACGGCCAGATGGACAGAAGGGCGATCTTTGTCCTTGCCTCTGCTGCTCCTGATGGTGCTACTTATAGGACCGTTGCGGCCGAGTCCTTTTAGTCGACTGCCATGACTTGCCGACAACCTCCTGCTCGGCGCCCATGGACGCAATCTTGGAGAGCTTGTCTTGCCGAGCCGCCAAACAAGCCCGGACCAATGAAGGGCGCAGAAGACAATGCGACAATCATCTTGGGTCCTGGTTCTACATAATCGAGAACTATTCTCCTCCGCTCCGCCAATGATCTGGTGATCATCCTGGCAAGGTAATCTGGCACTACTCCGCCTTCCGCCGCGCAGGTCTGCGTCCCCTGCAGGACAGTACAGCCATGTGAGAGAGCAGCCATAGCTGCTCTCGCCCCATCCTCAATAAGCGTTAGCTCTTTGAATGCATCCTTGTTAGTTTGCGAAACTAAGGGTCGTGAACGACCCTTGGATTTCCCAACTAATGGCCTATTCAGTGCTCCACATTCCCTGATTGAAAGCCGAGGAACACGGGCATACTGATGGTAGGCCTGCTCCGGAAAACAGACCCTACTCGTTATCCCCTTAGGGGCCTTTGGTAGTGTATACTCCGGCTGATCCAAATGGTACGCCGCGACTTCCAACATGTCGGAAGACTGAGTATGCAACGGAAGGGTAGGCATGGCCAAAGAGCCACTCGACAGAGCTCTTTCCGCATGCTCCGACATCCGTTCCATCGCCGGATCATGCTGATATCCTTGGTCAGATGCCAACCCGAGACGGTCAGTCATCCAGCGAAGAACCTTCACCCACTCAGCCTTGGTGCAGAACAATGATTCGTCCATTAAAGGACTACCATTTTAATCCTCCTTACCCTTAGATAAGAAAGCCACCGACGATCCAGCTGACAATTCGAAGTGGGTTCATGCTTGACTACTCACGGCTCAAGTCTCTAGCGAATCGCCAGACAGGGAATCACCGCAATACATCGCATCCAGCGCGGGAGCCGGGACTACATCCGTTAAAACAGGAGGCCATGTGACTCCGAGAGGAGCCGGCATACCCACATTCACGATGCCGACGGGAGCCGTAAAAGACGGCTCTGATGGCATTCCGGATAGAGCGAAATCTGGGTGGAAGATGCCGACAGAACGTCAACCTCTCCGCCCGGCTGACAGACCCGAACAAAACGCAGGGGAGACCCATGGGAAAGTCCAGAATCCATCATCTGTGAAAGCTCTGGCATGCCAGTCTTCCATCAGAAGGATATTCTCTTCCTCCGTCGTCGGCTCTTGAGCCGGCGCAAGAGGAAGGTCAGGTGCATGTCCCTCCGCAGAACTGGCTGGACCACCGACTGGTTGTCCTGCACCAGACTGCATCGACGGGACAGATGACTGGAACAACTCGAACATTGCCTTAAATTGGGCCGCCCAGACACCCAAGGTCGAGTCCATCCGCTCATTCAGGCGCTCCTCCAGACCTTAAACGGACGCCTGATCCAACTTGGCCACCTTATCATTTGCGATCCTCTCAGCTCGTGCACGTTGATCACGATCAAACTCCGCCACTAAGTCCGGCGACCACTTTACACATACATCACAAGGACTTCCGACTTTACACTTGGCACAGGTGACACAGTGATGCCCTGCGAACTTCCGTTTCATGAAACGACTACAGCGAGAAAATAAGGTATCCGGTGGGGCCTTGCCCTGCCCCTTCACTTTCTGCGAACACATAATAAGAATTAAAACGCTGCACATGGTAACAGGAAGACAAGCAACATGCACAATGACTCGATTGCAATCACTAAATTACTTAGAAACATTAACTTTCTCTTAGATTAATGTTAATCAAGTTTAGGCAGGAAATGTTTGAAAATTTTTAGAGTGAAAATTTAATAAACTCAACTTGGAGATTAATTAATGTTAAAATAACCAAGAAAATGAGCCCGATCGCTACAAAGACCATGGACAATGAAGTGAGAGATAAAGATCGGCTCAAAACTGAGTGCATAGACACGCCAAGCCAAAACAAAACGTTAATCATGGACGCTGCCATCTTGGCTACGGGCACATCCATCTTGGAAGGAACCAAGTTGCAAGAGAAATGAACCGAGTACCCGGATAAGATTAAAAAGATAACAGGTAATGGAGCGACTCCAACACTGTCTACCATTTTAAAACAATGTGTCAATTTAAGAAAAGATCAAACAGTCATTATGGCACGAATGTATAAATTCTAGATTGATACAACCTGCCCCTGCGACGATTTCCCTTTTCCTTCCATTACGCCCGTGATTAGAACTTGCTCACGACACTCAAAACGCAAAAATTAAAGCTAATTTTCAGACTAGAAAAACGCGACTGATTAGTCAAGCAAAATAGATGAATCTGACTGTAGTTCGAAACCTGGAGGTTTATGGTAATTGCCGGACACAGTATGGGCAGGACCATGGAGTGTGCAGAGTTTTAATTGCTTATTTTGAGCTAGACTAGATAATAGACATTATCATAATAGTACATCTGGTAAGTATTATTCGAAGTAGAAACTGGATTCCTCCACTGTGACACTGTAATTTTAAGAGTTAATGAGATAACTAACTGTGATACCAATAAATCATAATTTCAAAGACGTTGAATATCTTAAATATAATTTGACTGGTAGATATTGCTGCCTCCCTGTCAAATTAGATTCAAAATATGAAACAAAATATTCTGTACACTATAAAGAATGTTTCAAATCTGTGCCAATAATTGTTCTAAACTGTTAAGAAACTTACTGCCAGCTTCTGTGTTAGGGTCCTCCTTCCACGATTCTCTAACCCAGTCTGAAAGATAAACGGTTAGTTAATATTGATATTAATATTACTAAATACGAGGACAGGAACAAGCTATGTCAGGATGAAATAGGAAAACTTTAATTATAATATGTATTAACTAATTAACTGTTTCACGGACAAATCCCTGTGAAAAAGTAAATTCTTTACAATATAAAACTTATTTTGTTGAATATTTCAAAATTAATTTGACTGGAAGTCATCGCTGCCTAAGCCCCACCCATCCCACCCAAGGTCTGACCAGGGCAGAGAGTAAGACGAACAATGAGATGGTTTGGGAGACAGTGAAGCACCATAGATTTATTAAGATCCAATTAAAACATATGGCTCCTAAGAGCCAGATACCAGTCAGCATCTTGGATATAATCTATGGCCCTCCCCTATATAATTAAACTACATTATATGCTATACAACTATACAATAAGCCGCGCAAAGCCAAAGCTGAGCATAAGCCAACATAAACCTGATATAATAAAACGGTGTTATACAGTAATATACATTATCATCACAGCAAGCATGCAGGATGGCAACGCAGAGCACCATGGTCAAGGTAACAGTATTATACAGCAATATATGTAAACCCAGAATAGGGTGTCACGGTTGTCACCCTGCAGTAAAATTGCTTAACTAGAGGAGGGTGGGAGGGACAAAGGAATGATGCTGAACTAACTGAGTCAGGTGCAGAAATGAATTGTGGAGAGCGAGCTAGAGGACTGCTACATATTAACTGTGATGTGGATTTTGATTGGGCGTGCGCTTGACCAGATGGGCATTTGTGACTGGGTGTCCTTGCCTCGAGATAGGGGGCAAGGACATGCCCTCTTGACTCTATGAATATTGATGAGAGAGAGAGAGAGGGGGAGGGCTGATGCCAAGCTTGGAATACCATAAACCCATACCTGGACAGGTGTTGTTCCGACAGTCTTCCGACTTCCTGGGATACAAAGCAATGGATATCACACCAATTGCCTAAAACCATACATTAACTTCCCATGATAGCCAAGTCAGCCAAAACACGCCTCGGCAGTGGTCTTGAGGAATGGCCATTTATAAGTCAAGAGAAGAGTTTTTGGAAAATATACAATTTGCTTAACTGACTAGATAATCAAGCCAGTCATTCCTGTTGCAACAAGAATCCAAAGGGCCTGTGACACTCACCTGGACCATTATTAGCATTTCAACCATTTGCATTTAAATAGACATTGCATTTAAATAGACATGATGGATAATATAAAAAAAAATCCAAGATAACCACCAAAGAAATTGACCAATCAAGATTCCTGTTGGTTAGGTTGAAGCCTACCGCCATAGTCTTGTTAAGTGATGATGTATTTCCGGGTTCAGCCCAATTGTTAAATACACAAAACAATGTTTTTGTTGAATAACAAATGATGATGTCATAAACACACACTTATGATGTAATAAAGCAAAATACACACTTCCTGGTTGCGAATCACGCGCAGTTACGTCATACTTAACAAGGGCACACCATCATTCCACACATTAATTAAGATGTAGCATTTTAAATGGTTCTGGAAAATTAAAAAAAAATCCAAGATGGGCACAAAAGAATAGACCAAACAAAATTCTGAATAGAAGTTCTAGAGCCTAATACTATAGAATCTTAATAGCCAAATTTGGATAAAATCCACCAGGTGGTTAAAATGAGATGCGTTTTGACAATTTTCGGTAAATTATTTATAAAATCTATGGTTTTCACTCAAAAACTTGACCAAGTAAAATTCTGAATAGAGGTTCTGGAGCCTACCGTGATAGGGTCATTCTAGCCAAATTTTGTTGAAATTTGTCAAGCAGCTAAGCGTTAAGGAGAAGCATTTTGATAATTTCTAGTAAATTTTTCATAAATAAGATTTGCACCCCAAAGAAATCGCCAAATCAAAATTCTAAATAGAAATTCTGGCGCCTAACCCAATAGGGTCCATCCTGCCAACTAGGGTTGAAAATCATCAACCGGTTAACATGAGTGGCGTTTTGACAATTTCCGGTAAACTATTAATAAAATCTAAGCGTTTCACCCAAAAACATTGACCAATTAAAATTCTGTACACAAGTCCCGAAGCCTACACCAATAGGGTTCTTCCAGCCAAATTAGTTTGAAATCTGTCAAGTGGTTAATGAGGAGTAGTGTTTTGACAATTTTCTGTAAATTAAGTAAATTTATCAAATTTCTTTTCCACGAGTGAGATGACATACTTACCTCCCTAACACTCTTGATATACTAGTATATCGGCTCTAAATTCAATAATATTCAGAATTATAAAAAGTTAGGTGCCCCTAATGGGCAGGTGGAAGTACACAGTCATGCACATGACAAACACCACCCTCTGCGCATGCGCACACCGGTACTTCCGTTACTAAATATTGGCTGACCTAGAAGCAACTATTCAATAGCCAAAGGACCAGGCCTCCGTGGGGTGGCGAGGCCGGGATCCTGTTAGGGAGGTAAGTATGTCATCTCACTCGTGAAAAAGAAATTTGATAAATTTACTTATTTCACATCATGAGAACATACTTACCTCCCTAACACTCTTGATAAAAACCAGAATTTGAAAGTAAATTTTGGTGGGAGGGAGGCAAGGTCCTGAAAACCCGCACACCCTCGAAGAGGCTAGGCTCTTTGAATTCTCAAGAGATTTAAAACATCTGAAATTGTGACTGAAACCACAACCAGGAATAGAATTTTGCATCGGATAATCGACCGATGAAGAGAGATTGATCAAAAGGCAAATGCGCTCCCCCCCCTCTTTCTGAGGAAGGTATAGGAAAAAACGCTGCTCTAAATGACTAGCACGTTCTCTAATACTTAATGAAAGTATTACTAGACATTGGAAAAAGAAGAATTGCTTCTATTTCAAAAACTCTCTGAAAAACCACAATTAAGAGACATCAACCATCACCATATTAAAAAATAAAATGACACCATCACCAAGACAGAAAATCAAAAAATGGTCATAACCACTGACCTTTGATGTCTTGGACGCGGCACTCATCTCTTCCCCCACCGGAAGAGGAGAAGTGTACCAGCTAATAGTAGGAATACCCTACCAACAAATGTGATATTTGCAAATAGCAGAGGAGGCAAACTATTTACAAACATAAACCTCTGCATAACTATTTTATTTCCTGAGGACTGAGACGGCGAGTGGGTTAGAAGTGTCATGAAGGTAATGGTCGGTAAAACTTGACTCACAGTGCCACTGGGCTACTGACATAATGTCTTCAATCGAAACACCATTAAATAATGCCGTGGAAGTTACCACACCACGGACACTATGAGCCTTGGCTCTATCTACCTGGATTCCAGTGGCTGTCTTATGACAGAATTGGATACATTCCACTATCCATCTGGAAATAGTGTCTCTTGACGCCCTACCATGGGGTACAATATATGACAACCATAGGGAACATGGGTCCGTCCGCCAAACCTGAGTTCTTTTCTTGTACTTATTCAAAGCACGGACTGGACACCATACTTTAGCACCAGGATCATATCTGGTTAAGGCAGGTAAAATAATAGGTTTACCCGGATACTTTAAAGATTGATTCTTAGCCAAGAAATTCAATCTAGGTAGAAGCTTAAGGCCTTCACCTGTAACTATATAATGGTCAGGCTCAGCAGACAAGGCATGAATTTCACTCCTGCGTCTGGCTGAAGCCGCCGCCACTAAAAATACAGTTTTAAGTGTCAATAATTTTACAGATATAGCACTAAGTGGTTCAAAAGGCTTACCACTCAAAACCTGCAGAACCAGAGAAAGACTCCATGACGGTGTCAGTGGAGGATTTCTAGGTCTGAGATTGCCCATACCTTTAATAAGAGTATTTAAAACACTTACTTCATCACTTCCCCTCTTTGCCAAGCAAGGGATAACAGTCATCAATGCTGATTTGTATCCAGCAACAGAATTAGGTTGAAGACTATAGGTATCATACAGGTGACATAGAAAATCAGCTACTACCTGAATAGATGCTTCCATCGGATTGATACATCTCTTTGAGCACCATTCTGCAAATCTGTTGATTTTATAATTATAAGCTCTGGAGGTTGACCCCCTCCTGGCTCTGGCCATGAAATTGGCTGCTTGCTCAGAAAATCCCTCCTTAATTGCGGATTGTCTGACAACATCCATGCAGTCAATCGAAACATTGACGGATTGTTGTGAAGGGTCTTGCCCTGGAAGATAATATCGTCCATCAGCGGCAGAGGAACCGGATTGCAAACCAGAAGGTCCAGCAGATCCGTAAACCATGATCGGCTTGGCCAATTCGGGGCGATCAGAAGCACTTGGCATTCCTCTTGTCTGATCTTCTGAAGGACTCTTGGAATCAGGATTGTTGGAGGGTATGCGTATGCATACATTCTCTTCCAACTGATAGCTAGCGCATCTATTGCGATAGCGCTTGGATCTGGAATCGGAGAAACGTACGTCGTCATCTTCGCATTCTTCTTCATTGCGAACAAATCTATGTTGGGCTTTCCCCAATGATTGAACAGGTGATCCGCCACACATTGATTTAGTTGCCATTCCGTAGGCAGAATACTCATCCTTCGGCTCAATGAGTCTGCTAACAGATTCAGCCTTCCCGGAATATGAACTGCTTTCAAGGTGATCATATGATCCATGCACCAGCAAAGCAGCTTCCATGTCATCATACAGAGACTGGGCGACTTCGTTCCGCCCTGGCGGTTTATGTAACTCACTACTGTAGAGTTGTCTGAACGTATCATCACAAATTTTCCCTTAACCTCCCCTAGGAAGTGTTCCAGGCCTAGAACTACAGCCCGCAGTTCTAGCATGTTGATATGTTCCTTTGACTGTTCCAGATTCCAAAGCCCTGATATAGTGGCTTCTTCCAGGCAAGCTCCCCAACCCTCCATCGATGCATCCGTAAACATCGTTACTTGAGGGTGGGGAGGGGTCAGCATGACCCCCGCCAGGAGATTTCCTCTCTCCATCCACCAATGAAGGTGATGAATGAGAGGGTCCAACACTTGAATGCGCGAGTCCAGTGATCCTGAACTCTGCGTCCACTGGGTCATGAGAAACAACTGAATCGGCCGCCTGCGTAAGGCCGCCTGAGGAATGACCAGTTCCATTGAAACCATCAGACCCAACATTCTCAGATAGACCCGTGCTAGAATATAACGACTGTTGCACACCAACTGAATACACGAGAGGAAACTTTCCACTCTCTCCTGGGACGGATAAACATATCCTATCTCCAGATCGAAGAACATACCCAGGTAAACAAACTTCTGGGATGGAGTCAGCTCTGATTTCGGAAAGTTGATCATCCAGCCTAAATCTGTGAGAGTTTCCAAGACTATCTCCAGATTTGCTGTCAAACTTTCTGGGTTGTGTGCTTTTAGCAACCAGTCGTCTATGTAAGTGTGAACAGGTATATTTCTCCTGCGGAGGTATGCCGTGATAGCAAGTACCACTCGAGTGAAGACCCTTGGAGCCGTCGAGATGCCGAATGGAAGAACCTTGAATTCCCATTGGCGTCCCTGAAAAGCAAATCTCAGGAACCGACGAAACCTCCTTGCAATTGGAATGTGGAAGTAAGCATCCTTGAGATCTATAGATGCTGTCCACATCCCCTTCTCTAACCCCAACAACACCGATCTCACTGTTTCCATTTTGAAAGTCGGAGTGTCTAAAAACTTGTTTAGAGGCTTGAGGTTGAGAATTGGTCTCCACCCCCCGGTGTTCTTTGCCACAAGAAACACGGTTGAATAGAAGCCCGGGCAATCCTGCGCCGGTTGAATTGCTTCTTTTAGAACGAGAGAATCTATCTCCTCTTCTATGCACAACCGCTTGACTGGATCTCGTGGAACTTGAGTCCAGACCGGTACCAGAGACAAATGCAACGGCGGACCTCTTATCCAATCTGGACTGTATCCCTGCGAAAGCCATTGCAAGACTAAGCGGTCCTGAATTAACCGCGCCCACTTCTGAATGTGACAAGTCAAACGACCTCCCACTGGTGCACCTAGGGTTGACGGGGTGCCCATAAACTTCAGAAGTGGGTGTGTCTCTGATACGAGTGGCAACACCCCAGTGGTACTTGTGATAACCGGAAAAAATTTTCTTGCGTCAGGCCCGGTTACCACGCGCCGCTCCCCGCGCGCCGCTCCCAGCGCCACGCGCACCACGGTGCGCGGGCTGCTGCCTGGCAGGCTGCGCTTGAGGCGGCGGCTGTCGCACAACAGCACGCTGCTGCTGGCGTAGCCGACGCGGTCTCTGAAACCGGCCGGCCTGCTGGCCTCTGACACTGCCAGCCCCGCCACGAGCGTACGGCTGTCGAGCAGCCGAGGGCTGAACACGCACGTGTTCCCTGCGCAGCACTTCAAACTGTGCCCGCAGCGCCCTCTGGTTGTTCACCAAAGTCACTGTCTCCTGCAGGTGCCGACAACCTTCACCTCCAAAGAGTCCAGGGCCCGCCATCGGCGCTTGCATCAAGCGCGACTTGAGCTCCTGAGACGGGCACAAATTGTCCAGCGCAAAAGTGCGCCTCGTCCTCAGCGACTTCGTGACCGACCTAGTCAGACAGTCCAATGCCAGGTTGATGCCATCCTGGATGGCTCGTTGGACTGTCACGGGACTAGGATGTTGCTGCACCGACGCTGCCACCACCCCCGACAGCAGCTGAGAGACATGCGACAGCGCACTGATCGCTGCTCGCGAGCTCTCCTCGGTGTCGCGCAAGGCGGCATTCGCCGAGCGCATAGCGCCCGAGCACAAGGCTCCCGTGTCAGCCCGGGAACCCGGCCGCGTATCTTCGCCCAGAGCGGCGCGGTCATCCGCGCTCGGTCTGGGCACCAGGCCATACCGAGCATACTGACTGGCAGTAACCCGACATCGCCTAGCTACCTCGCGGGGGGCCTTCGCGAGGCGACCTTTCGGTCTGATCGACTCCTCTGCCGCCGTGAACATATCTAAGATATGTTCAGCATACGGCAGAGACAGAGCCGTGCTGGCCAACGGCTTCGCCTGTAACCACGCCCGCGGGTTACCGGCGACCGTCTCGTCCACGGTGAGCTCTGGTCTTACAGCGAGGAGCCACGCACACGCCTCCGACCAGTCTTCATCCGTGGCTACCTGCGAACTGCCGACGAGCAACGGGCCCTCGTCATCCTCAATGGCATTCGCAGGTATGGCCGAGGAGGAGGCTATAGACGAACCTGGCTGCCCAGGGAACGTATACGGGCCCGCGAGGGCCGGCATAGCATTCTCCATAGGCAAACCAAGCTCCAAGGCCGCGCTTGTGCGAGGGGGGTTACACACACCAGCGCGGCCCGGAACGTCCGTGTGAGACTCCACGTCCAACCGTGGAATCTTCTGCTCCAAAGCGGGCCACAGGCTGAACCATGAAACCTGCTCCCGAGGGAACAGTGCCATAGGTGCGAGCGTTCACGCTCCCCAACAGAGGAGTGTAGGCGCTCACATCCATGTCTTCATGATCCACCTGTGGACCGAGCAGGTAGTCCTCATCATCTTCCTGGTCAGGAAAGTTAGGCTCTGGATTAGTAAGGAAAACTAACCCAGACTGACCAGGAGACTGCTCAAAGGCAGATGACGAGTTTACTCCGCGAGTGATCGTGGTCAGGCCCGTTGGTCGGGTCCCGCCTGATGCTTCTCGCGCCGCTGGCACCCCAGGCGATGCGAACATCAAGCCTGGGTCCAAGACGGCCGCCCCTGGATCACTAAACGCATTGTCCGAGCTAATAGGCCATGATCCAGGGACGGGGGCTACCTGCACCGAGGTCGATGCGCAGGAAGTTGAAACACCTGTGCCAGGCAACATGCCGCGAAGCATGTCAGGCATCAGGTCTTTCAAAGTCCTGCGCATCTCACTCACCAACTCACTCTTGAAGGCCTCGAGACCACTCTTCTCCGAGGCCTTCTTCTTACCGTCCTTCTTTGGTTTCTTCCCCTCCTCTGCCATCATCCTCGCCTGTAAAGAGAAGAATTCAGAGGTTAGATCCCCCCCCCCCCCCCCCACTTTTCACAAATAACACATTTGTTGGACAGCCTACAAGCTGAACACAGATGGCAAGGGTGGGGGAAGAATCTAGCCTTCATAGACTTGAGGCAGGACGGACACTTCTGAAAAGACGGATACGAAGACAATGAGTATGACAGTCTCAAAGCCTTGATAATGGATCTTTTAAGAAGAAACCAAAACAACCACGAGAGAAGACTCCACTATTACGACCACCCTGACGGGACAGGCGACTTCTCTAGTTAATAACTCCAAATACAACCAGAACCCCATTCTTTTTAGATTAAGAGAGAGAGAGAAAGAACATGACTATCTAGATATCTCTCTACACTTCTTAATAAACAGGGGATGAACACATCACCGACTTCTCCAAACTAAGATTATGACATCAAGGAAAGAGAAACTCTGGTTGATTATGACATCAAACCTCACTATGCAAAAGCTCCTACCAGGAGAGGGGACGTCAGATTTATGTAAGAAATATCTAGATCTCCAGACATTCTCAGCTCTCGACTAATATAATATTAAATTATATATACTCGAGAACCCATGCACACGCAAGAGAGAAAATAGTGCAATAGCAAACGGCATAATTAATAACTCCCTTAGCCTGGGCACAGGCAACCATCCTCTTGTGCAGGAAACACGTCCATCCATCCGCCGAGACTCCGCTTCCAGAAGAACTGATGAGGGGGGATGGGACAAAAGGAAGGAGATATTTTATTTATTAATATATTATATCTCCAACCCTTAGACATATCACGATGATAAGTCATCCTGGAACGTGAACACCTTCCAGAGAAGACCAGGCAACCTTGTATAGACACAAGACCGACCTGTAAGCATAAAACACAAGAGTTTATTAGCCCTAGGCGCTGGGAAAAAATTTACAAGGATTCCCAGCGCCTGAAAACGCGGTACCGCCGAAAACGGCCGCTACGAAAACCGGTAGCACACGAAAGTTACAAGTCTCAAATAAAAGCCATGAACAATGTCACCTTGGATGATGACGAGGAGGGCTCCTCTGACATTTTCGCATCAGCCATGATAGATTTGGATGTATTGTTCTCTTATGAATTCAGAAAAGCGCCTGTAAGGAATTTCCACCAGTTGCTTCCAGCCAATATATTAGAAAACGGAAGTACCGGTGTGCGCATGCGCAGAGGGTGGTGTTTGTCATGTGCATGACTGTGTACTTCCACCTGCCCATTAGGGGCACCTAACTTTTTATAATTCTGAATATTATTGAATTTAGAGCCGATATACTAGTATATCAAGAGTGTTAGGGAGGTAAGTATGTTCTCATGATGTGAAATTATCAGTCTAAGATTTGCACCCAAAAAATTTACCAATCAAAATTCTGCATATAAATTCTGAAGCCTAGACTAATAAGGTCCTTCCACCCAAATTAGGTTGAAATCTGCGAAGTAGTTAATGAGGAGTACTGCTTTAGCAATTTCTCATAAATTTGTTATAAATTCTAAGATTTTCACCCAAAAGATTTATCAATCAAAATTCTGTGTACAAGTTGTGAAGCCTACTACAATAGGATGAATCAAATGTCTGACAATTTCTAAAATTCTTGAAGCTTACCGTATTTCACTTAATTGAAGCCTATGCTCTAATAGAAGCCCACCCCTAACTTTGACATATGAGAGCCAATGATTTCTTAGCAGTTTCAAAACAGCAAAACTCTGTATTAGAAACCCACCCCTTAACTCAGCAATTTTCATAAAAAAAATTTTTTTTAAGAGCAAATTTGTAAGAATAGCGTGTATAATAATAACCATCGTGTCACAGGGTGTGTTTGCTTCACACCGATCTCTGCCGTGATACATTTCCGGCCCCTCTAGAAGTCAATACAGGTCTCGGATTTGTAAATCTCGACCACCTATTAGATTAATACTAATAGTAGGCCATGTATGTTCAAGATATAATAGTTTATTTTACACTTTTGTAGTCAAAATGCGCGTAAAACACACACAGTCTTGGCATGATTAAATACCTTTCCTATAAATATATTTTTAGACCAAATTTATGTACCAAACAAGCAGTATTGCGCATCAATTTTGTAATGCCGATCAACATTAAATGATCCAAAATGAATTATTACAAATGACAATATAGCCGGCTTCTTATATTGGCTCTTTTGCAATTGGAGGCGGCATGTTCTCGCGAGATATTATAAGCTAACGGGAGTCTATCAAACGGGTACCCATTATTCAGATCAGTATGATACTCAGCTCCTATTGCGCAATGATAATATATAGAAATTTCTGAGTTCCGAGTCCCCGATTCCAGAATATTTATATCCGAGTACTCACTTTAAAATAAACTCTTCAATTGGAGGCGAATTACATGATTTGTATTTTTTTGCGACGCCATTTTATATCAAATTGTGGATTAATTTTGATGCAATAAATGACTTTTATTAAAGGATACACAATATTTAGGCACTCAAATAAAATAATTTCACTTCCCTGGTGATGTTTTGAGGTATACATTAAACATAGGTGTAGGCGGTGGGAATTTTTACGGGAGAAATTGCGTTGAATTTCTGTGGTATCAGTTTTAGAAAACTCTCTAATATAAGCCCACCCCCTTTCTCAGAGATGTTGGGTTGGAAATTGAACACCTCTTGTCCTAATAGATGCCTAGGCTTCAATTAAGTGAAATACAGTAGACTAATAGGGTCCTTCCAGCCAAATTAGGTTGAAATCTCCGAAGTGGTTAATGACGTGTAGCGCTTTGGCAATTTCCGGTCAATTTGTCATAAAATCTAAGATTTTCACCCAAGAAAATTACCAATAACAATTTGGTATACAAGTTCTGAAGCTTACTACAAATGCGTGAATCAAATGCTTATTGAAAAATTCTAACATTCTTTAGTTCTTAAAAAGGAGAGAAAACTTGACTTACCTTGTAAAGGTATGGAAAAAAATTTAAATTATGCTAATTAGGATTTAGACTGGATACAATGATGGTATAGAACACATTTGTAAGGTTTTATTGAGATAGGATAAGCCTTTGATGAAGCAAATGTACACTGAGAAAATTGTAACATTCTGGATGCTGCTGCATACCATCTGGATAGCTATGTCGAGTCATCCTATGCTTTGCATAGGAGTTGACAAAAATAAAGGGCTAAACCACAATAATCATCATGAGCATAGATCCTGGTAGTCATTTGAGTCATACAGTACAACTCAGAAATAACATAAAATGTTTCCAAAACAAAATAAAATTGAACTGTTTGATATCTTGGGCGTAATTGAATTGGAAAACATTGTTGCCTTCCAATCCAATTATGCTCAAAATATTCAACAGAAACTTTCTTATTAATGAACATGTTTCTGTTTTTCTTTTTGAACCATTTTAGCTTATTTATGGCCTGTACTGTACCAAACAACTTTAGTTCAGGTTATAAATAAGTTAACATGGTTCGAAAATGTTTAGGTGTATCTGTGCATACTACATAACTTTCAGATGGAGTAAAATCTATTTACATATACCACTAACACTACTTTTTCTAAGAAAATTACAGTAGAGATTCTTACCCAGAGATGGCTTTTTACAGATGTAATAGCTAACCCCTTTGTTAGCACACATAACACTGTTCCAGTGGGCCGTGGAGTGTAAACTTAGAACAGTGATCACAGTACACCGAAACAGGTTCATAGGTGAGGGTTGAGGTGTGGCTGTCTCAGATGGCTGATCAACCAGCAGCTGCCTAAGAATACAGAATTTAAAAGAAAGCCTTAATACATATTATATACATGTGGTAGAAACAAAATCAAAATAAGAGCTTATTATTAAAAAGAAGAGGCGCATGGCGACTGCATCGCTCTAGTAACCTGGAACATTGGCTAGTCAGATTTTTGTATATAAACCTTTCATATGATTTCCCGCACTTTCAGAAACTCCAGGATGGCTACTGGAACTGAGAAAGGCCTAAAGCATTTAACATGAAAGAGAAATTTGTTTTAAAAAGCGAAACAGTAGCTGGAAAAAAGTGTACAAGCCAGGATGACTGTCAACCAAATTGACCACTCAGCTCCATTTTAACAACCTGAAATCTGATTCAAGAGAATGAAGTCACATCTCTCGCCCATGCAAACATTATCACGTTCACTGTCAAAATCCATGAACAAACAAAAGCTCGATTTTCAAATGGTCTGCTAAAACAGTCTGATTGGTCGATGGTGGTCATGTTTTTCAATGCACTAACTTCCCTTGAACAAACCTGAATGGCCCGTAGTCCTTAATCATACTTCCCAGATTTCAGGCAGATCCATTCAGCGATTCGGGATAAGCCATTTTCATGAAAATTAGGTCATCCAAGATGGCCACAGAAGCATTTGGCCAATCAAGTTCCCAATCAAACATGATACATCTGTTGGCCTAGATGATGTTTCATGGGTTTTGAATCAATCCCCCCAAAAGCAGTTTCTGAGATTTTTAAAGATGTTCTAAAAATCAGCCCAAATCCAAGATGGCCACCAGTCAAATTGGCTGATTGACTACGTTTGAACATACTGGGATCTCTATGCCCTAAGGATACTTCCTTAGTAAGGGAGTTTTTGGCGGGAAAACGATCCAAGATGGCCACCAAACTGTTTAGCTGACAGTTTTGAAAGTGGCGATTTGAAATCAGCATAGCCATATAAAACCAATTTCGTCCTCAAAATCTATCAAATAAAAAAAGTCCAATATGGCCGCCAAACATGCAACCTTTTGATTGGTTCATGGCCACCATGTTTTTTTACATATCAACTTCCCTTGAATAAACTTTCGTTTTCGCGGAAACTACGTTATCCAAGATGGCAGCCAAAGCATTTGGGCCATCAAGTTCCATGGAACAAATTTAGCTCAGCGCCTGCCCTAGATGATGTTTCATGTATATTGAATCGATCGATTTAAACGTTTCTAAAAATCAGACAAAATCCATGATGGGCAGCGGCAAAATTAGCTGATCAGCTTCCTTTAAACAAACTTGGATCACTATGACCTAAGGATTCTTTCTGCCAAACATAATTGAAATTGGCTGAGTGGTTCTTTAGAAGTCGTTTAAAGTAAAAGTTGATGGCCGGATGCCGGAAGGACAGATGGATGGTCATCATGGCATAAGTTCACTTGGCCATTCTGGCCAGGTGAGCTAACAATTCAATGAAAAAGGCATGTGACAAAAATACATTTACAAGTTGAGAGATGAATAGCTAAATTGAGAAACATGAGGCAACTACATTATGACATCCACATAGACTTGCTATACTATATTAGCAACAATAAGTATTTTCACTTCAAGAGTATACTTACCTCCCTAATACTTTTGATATTGCTAAATATCGGCTTTCACTCAATAAACACTCAGATTTAAAACAGTTAGGTGCCCCTACTGGGCAGGGAGTCAGAGCGTAGTCTGGCGGATGCCAGCCCCACCACCGCGCATGCGCAGACTAGCACTTCCTCTTTGCTAGATTATTGGCAGAGAGTTCACACATGTCCTTTTGTGCTGAAGCTTTTCTTTATCTTAAACTAGTTTAAGTGGTGTTGTTTGGTGTGATAGTCACTTTTTTGGATGGCGGGAAGTATCAATTCGCCAAAGGAGGACTTAGGACCTTTAAATCAGGTGACTTCTAGTAAAATTAGCGAGTTTTCTTCCCGGTGTATTGTGTTTCCGGGACTCGCGTTTACCGTGATAAGCGCCTTAGTTAGTTGGTTTAGGTCAACTCGGTGCTACCTAGGACTAATTTCTCTTTCTGTTTATGTCCACAGGTCTGTATGACGCTAGGTGGTGACATCACAGTTGCAGAGAGTTAGTTTTCTCTCCACCATGGTTCCATTTCCTACTAACACTGTTAGGTTATCTAACCAAATGAAAAATATGTCCAGTGAGTTGGAGGCCTAGTATAAAGGTCTTCTCACTTTGCCCTCTTGATCCAATTCCTTCCCCATGAGGTGGAGAGAGTTAAGAGGCGTGCAGATGGTGGAGTTCTCCGGTTCGTCACGTTGGATGGTTTGTCTATACAAAGTGTCAGGTATCTAGTTATTGATAATGTGGTGATGTTAATTATTGTAAACAAACAAAGGGAGATAATTAACATTTTTGCCAGAAAAGAGTTATCTATATGTATCTGATGGTTGTGTAGTCAACTTATCCATTCAGCATACAATTCGTCCTTGCACTTGGATGTTTTGTTGGGATCGAATTTTTCCTGTCACGGGATTAATGACGTCATAATCAGCCTGGCTATGTGTTTATCAGCAATTCAAGCGCTATGCTGCTTTCTGATGTATATTGATCTTTATGATCGTTTTTCCTTCTCTTTGAGTTGGATTGAGTTTCTAAGCTTAACTAGTTGCTCATACTCCTTGTCCTTTGCCCTGTTTCAGGGACCGGGTTGCGCGTCCTGTGGTCGTTTTCTTCTGGATAAGTTCTGGCCGCATCTGTGCTGTCAATGTAGCCCTTGTGGTCCATTTGTTAATTGTGACATATGTAAGCACTGGGGGGGCGAGTTAATGTCCGAATTCTTGTGCTGCTTACAGGCGACGGACAAGGTGGTAGAGGAGGAGAAGAAGAAGAAGCGGAAACGAGAGGTTGTAAGTAGGAAGGGTAAGGGGAAGGTCTCGTCCGCGGTGGATATGGAGGCCTTCCGGACCGAGATGTTGGGAGAGATGAAGAGGACAATAAAGGATTTGGTTCCAGGGTTGCTTCGTGGCATGCTTCCTGGACCAAATCCTTTACTGTCCTCGTCATCGGCTTCGGAGCAGGTAATCCCCGCCTCTGGATCGATTTTCCTTAGTCCGCTTCCGTTG
Source organism: Chaetoderma sp. LZ-2023a (assembly GCA_034401795.1). Lineage (NCBI taxonomy): Eukaryota > Metazoa > Mollusca > Caudofoveata > Chaetodermatida > Chaetodermatidae > Chaetoderma > Chaetoderma sp. LZ-2023a. The sequence goes on from CM067366.1 coordinate 79,486,005, forward strand.
TTCGACGATCCAGAGGTGGCCCCATTAGAGGGGGCGTTCCACGGCCCTGGCAGCAGGCTTATTGCCGCGCCGATAGGGGACCGTGGACGGTTGTCGCTGGAACCCGCGGGCTGCTTATCAGTCCAGGGGTATCCGCACGCCGCGGTGGCCAGTACCTCCTATGGCACCGTTCCTGGTCAGCCCGGGTTAGCTCTCTTTGCTGACCCGGGGTCTAATCTTTCTGACCAGGGTAATGAGGATTACCTGCTAGGGTCGCCGTCTGACGAAGGATGAAGACGTTTGTGCACCCCTCGCGGGGAATACAGGCACCTTATTCCACGGTTTTACTCACCCTGGAGTAAAGTCCGCGGCTCAGGTGGTGGCCCAGGGCGCTGCTGATGGCCAGCGGTACCGCATACCTCGGCTTGCCGAGGGTGTTGCTGGTGCTGGCCGGGCCCGTGGTGAGACTATATATACCCCGCGCTCTGCCACGGTGCCTGCTCCTGGTCAAACCAGTGATATTCTCATGCCGGTGCTGTCAGGCCCGCGTGTTTTCCCTGGCTTGCCAGGTGTATCAGCATACCCGCCGTCAAGCTCTACTGCTTGCGCTCAGGAGGAAGACGAAGGACCCCGTCTTGTAGAGCGCTCGCAGTTAGCCACGGAGGAGGATTGGTATGACGCTTGCCAGTGGTTGGTGAGCGTTAGGCCTGATCTGCCCGTGGAGCAGTCGGCTAGCCAGCGTGTTCACACGCCGTGGTTAGCTGGGAAACCGACTGCTAACGCTATGCCTTCTCTGCCGCTGGCGGAGCATGTCGTTGACATGTTCAAGGCGGCGGAGTCGTCCATTAAGTCGAGTGGACGTCTCGCGAAGGCCCCTCGCGAGGTGGCCAGGCGTTGTCGCATCGTGCCCCTGGATTACCAGCGGTACGGTGTGGTACCCAAGCCCAGCGTGGATGACCGCGCGGCTTTGGGTGAGGATGCGCGGCCAGGCACCCGTTCTGACGCGGGTGTCTTGTGCGCGAACGCGTTGCGTTCGGCGAATACCGCGTTGCGTGATGCGGAGGAGAGTGGGAGGGCTTCGATTGCCGCTCTGTCCCACGTCTCCCAGCTGTTACAGGGGGTAGTAACGGCATCCGCATCGCGCCAGCCAAGTCCGGTCACTGTCCAGCGAACCATCCAGGATGGTATTAACCTGGCGCTGGACTGTGTGACTCGGGCGGTGACCAGGAGTGTCAGGGCAAGACGCACGTTTGCCCTGGACAATCTGTGCCCGTCTCAGGACCTGTACAATAGGCTACTGCGTACGCCTATGACGGGCCCTGGTCTTTTTGGAGGTGAGGGATGTCGCCACCTCCAGGAGACGGTCACCCTGGTGAATAACCAGAGGGCGCTGCGCGAGCAGTTTGATGTGCTGCGTCGTGCTAACGCTCGCGCCGCGGCCCCGGCGTATCGTCCCCTGCAGGCTCGAGGTGGTGCTGGCCAGCCACCGTCGCAGCGTCGGCCTCGGCCGCGTGCGATTCGGCCAGCAGCGAGGGGGGCGCAGGTTCCTCAGCCGCCGTCAGCCAGGCAGCCGCCCGCGCACCGAGGTGCGCGCGGGGCGGGGCGGGGCGCGCGAGGATCTGGGCGTGGTTATCGGTCCTGACAGGACGCTTACCACGGTAAGAACCACTCCGGTGTGTATGGCGGCGGAGACAGTGCCGCTCTTGCATGCCTCGTGTCCACCGCGGTCCCTAGGTGGGCCGGTGGGAGGCCGGCTAGCCGGCCACATGCAAGAGTGGGAACGGTTAACTCAGGACCGTTTAGTCTTGCGATGGCTTTCCGTCGGGTATCATCCAGAGTGGGTGACAGGCCCGCCGTCGCGACTGTCTCTGGTGCCAGTCTGGACTCCCATTCCGAGAGATCCAGAGCAAAGGTTGTGTATCGAGGAGGAGATAAATTCCCTCATACAAAAGGGAGCTATTCAGCCGGCACAAAGGTGTCCGGGCTTCTATTCAACCCTGTTCTTAGTAACAAAACGCACCGGTGGGTGGAGACCGATTCTCAACCTCAAGCCATTGAACAAGTTCATCGAGACGCCCAGTTTCAAGATGGAAACGGTGCGCTCGGTGTTGGCGGGGTTGGAGAGGGGGATGTGGACGGCGTCGATAGATTTGAAGGACGCTTATTTCCACATCCCCATCCACGGGAGTTTCTGTCGCTTCCTGAGATTTGCATTCCAGGGCAGACAGTGGGAATTCAGGGTGTTGCCCTTCGGAATTTCCACGGCTCCTCGGGTTTTCACCCGTGTGGTTCTTGCGATCACAGCATACCTCCGCAGGAGAAGCATAGCAGTCCACACGTACATAGACGACTGGCTGTTGAAAGCGCACACCCGGGAAAGTTTGTCCGCCAATCTGGAGATTGTTTTGAAAATTCTCACAGACTTGGGCTGGATGATCAATTTCCCAAAATCAGAGCTGACTCCATCCCAGAAGTTTGTTTACCTGGGGATGTTCTTCGATCTAGAGACAGGATATGTTTATCCTACTCAGGAGAGAGTTCAAATACTCATCTCGTTGATTCAGTCAGTGTGCGACAGTCGTCATGTCCTGGCACGGGTTTACTTGAGAATGCTGGGGTTGATGGTTTCGTTGGAACCAGTCATTCCTCAGGCCGCCTTACGCAGGCGGCCGATCCAGTTGTTTCTCATGACACAATGGACCCAGAGTACAGGTTCGCTGGACTCGAATGTGTCAGTGTTGGCGCCTCTGATTCACCACCTGCAATGGTGGTTGAATACAGAGAATCTCTTGCCGGGGGTTTTGCTAACCCCTCCCCACCCTCAGGTGAGTGTGTATACAGATGCATCGATGGAGGGCTGGGGAGCTTGCCTGGAAGAATCCACGATATCAGGGCTTTGGAATCTGGAACAGTCACAGGAACATATAAATCTACTGGAGCTAAGAGCAGTAGTCCTGGGCCTGGAACATTTCTTACAGAAAGTTCAGGGCAAGATTGTTCTTATTCGTTCAGACAACTCAACAGTTGTGACTTACATAAACCGCCAGGGCGGAACGAAGTCGCCCAGTCTCTGTATGATGACATGGAAACTGCTTTGTTGGTGTCTGGATCACCAGATTACCTTGAAAGCAGTTCATATTCCGGGAAGGTTAAACCTGCTAGCAGACTCATTGAGCCGAAGGATGAGTGTTTTACCCACGGAATGGCAACTAAATCAATGTGTGGCGGATCGTCTGTTCGACCATTGGGGGAAACCCAACATCGATTTGTTCGCAACGAAGAAGAATGCGAAGATGACGACGTACGTCTCTCCGATTCCGGATCCAAGCGCTTTCGCAACAGATGCGTTAGCTATCAGCTGGGGGAGAATGTATGCATACGCATTCCCTCCAGCAATCCTGATTCCAAAAATTCTTCAGAAAATCAGACAAGAGGAATGCCAAGTGCTTCTGATCGCCCCGGATTGGCCAAGCCGATCATGGTATACGGATCTGCTGGACCTTCTGGTCTGCAATCCGGTTCCTCTGCCTCTGATGGACGATATTATCTTCCAGGGCAAGGCCCTTCACAACAATCCGTCAATGTTCAGATTGACTGCGTGGATGTTGTCAAGGAATCTAGAATTAAGGAGGGCTTTTCTGAGCAAGCAGCCATGTTTATGGCCAAAGCCAGGAGGGGGTCAACCTCCAGAGCATATAATTATAAAATCAACAGATTTGCAGAATGGTGCTCAAAAAGATGTATTGATCCAATGGATTCATCTATTCAAGTAGTAGCTGATTTCCTCTGTCACCTCTATGATGCCTATAGCCTCAAGCCTAACTCTATTGCTGGTTATAAGTCAGCATTAATGTCTGTTATTCCTTGCTTGGCTAAGAGGGGAAGTGATGAAGTAAATACATTGAATGTATTAATTAAAGGCATGGGCAATCTAAGACCAAGGAATCCACCTGTGATTCCGTCTTGGAGTTTATCGCTAGTGCTTCAAGTACTAGGTGATAAGCCTTTTGAACCACTTAGTTCCATTTCTATGAAACTATTAACACTGAAGACTGTGTTTTTAATTGCTGCGGCCTCGGCTAGGCGTAGGAGTGAAATTCATGCCTTATCAGCCGAGGATGACCGTTTTGTGGTTTCAGGGGAAGGCCTTAAGCTGCTACCTAGGATTAATTTCTTGGCTAAAAATCAGTCGTTGAAATATCCAGGTCAACCTATTATTTTGCCTGCTTTAACTAGATATGATCCTAATTCTAAAGCATGGTGTCCCGTCCGGGCGCTGCGCCGGTACAAACAACGTACGGCGGCATGGCGCACCGACCAGTCAGCGTTATGGTTGTCATATATTGAACCCCATGGGAGGGCTTCTAAGGACACCATTTCCAGGTGGATTGTGGAATGCATTCAGTTTTGCCATAAATCCGCCACCGGGAAGCAGGTTGACGTGGCCAAGGCTCACAGTGTCCGCGGCGTAGTGACATCCACGGCCCTATTTAATGGGGTCCCTGTGGATGATATTATGTCGGTGGCTCAGTGGCACTGTGAGTCAAGTTTTACAGACCATTATCTCCGTGACACCTCTAATCCTCTCGCCTTGTCGGTTTTGAAAAAATAAATCGGTTTATATTTTTTGAGGAGGTTTTTCCTCATTACTTATATATTTCACAATTAATTTATGGAAACACCCACTTTTTTGGGCCTTCATCAGTCTTTACCGATGGGAAGATGATGTCAGCAGACATTTTCAACAAGGTCAGTCTTGTTCATGTGTTGTCCGTTGTTGATTGTATTGTCACGATTACCCGTTATTAATATGGTGATGGTTTGTGTATTTGTGTGGTTCATTGTTGAGAGTTACGAAAATGGAGCTTTTTCGTCTCTGTCCTGTAGTACATGGCACTTGTACGTAGAGAGCGTATAGGACATTGAGGTCAGTCGACTCTTCCTCCCAGGAAGGAGGGGGGGGAGCGCATATGACATTCGGTCATCTCTCATACATCGGTGGTGTTATCCGATGGTTAGTCAAATCCTGACTGTTTTTTCTTACAGTTTCAGAAGTTTAAGTGCCTTAAACGCAGAAAAGCGTATAGGGATGAGCTGGTCTTTTGACCTCGCCTCCCTCCCGCCAGATTCACTTTCGAATTCTGGCAATATCAAAAGTATTAGGGAGGTAAGTATACTCTTGAAGTGAAATAAACGAAATCTAGGATTTCTTTTTTCACGAGAGAGTTGATACTTACCTCCCTAGATACGGACCCGGCCTCTCCACCCCACAGAGGCTCGGTCTTCAGGCTCTTAATAGTTGCATGTGTGTCAGCCAATAATCTAGTCAGAGGAAGTGCTAGTCTGCGCATGCGCGGTGGTGGGGCTGGCATCCGCCAGACTACGCTCTGACTCCCTGCCCAGTAGGGGCACCTAACTGTTTTAAATCTGAGTGTTTATTGAGTGAAAGCCAATATTTAGCAATATCAAAAGTATTAGGGAGGTAAGTATCAACTCTCTCGTGAAAAAAGAAATCCTAGATTTCGTTTAATCAGCAGTAACCTCTACGTACCAGTCAAAATACGAGGCTGTGTTGCCATCACTCCACAAATACTGACTGTTTTGCTTTGTTAAACCTGTAAAAACATGAATGGTAATTTGATAAGACAGTTCATCAGCAATTAAGACTTCTATTAACATGTTTATAGACTAGTTTATTTATATCAAATATAATTTCCCAACACCTCAGCAGAAGTACTGCTTCTGCCACCGCCGGTACTACCCCCCACCACTAAAATTAAATAGGGTTCTTCAGGATCACATGGGCAGCACTCACTAAGGGTTCCATATAGTCCATTAGGCCATCACAAACTTGATCTTCAGAAACCAATATCAAGCACATTCTTCAGGGATGCAGGGACAACAACATAGAACATAATAGGAAAGGTACCTTATGTAGAACTCGAGATCATCTGGAAACAAAATTTCAATAAGGGTTGCAATGAAAGATTAACATTTGATCTATGGCACAATTATGCCAATCCTGGTCCAACTCCTTTCCCATTATTTTGCCAGGATCATATTTCTGATGGCCAATGTTAACAAGAGCTCCGCAAACAGCGCATAATACCCTGCCATGATGACAAACCAATGAATGAGAGCTATCAGAAAATATTTATTTCTTCCTCAGCCCCATCAGACCAGCCATCCTTATGAAGTGTCAAAGCGATCCGTTAAATGGGCAAGGAAGTATCGTCCGGAAACCAATTTTCAAGATGGCTGCTGCTGACTGGCGGCCATATTAGACTTTGGATTATCGTAAATTTCTTTAAGTTTCTTCACCAGACATATCCCAATGACCGTAGGAAGTGATCCACTAAATGAAATCCAGAAACCAACTTTCAAGAAGGCAGCCCATGTCTGGCGGCCATCTTGGAGTTTGAAAGGTTTCTTCTCCACACCTAGTCCAATCACGCTATGAAGTTTCAAAGGGATCTGATAAACGGCAACGGAGTTATCATTTGGAAACCAATTTTCAAGATGGCCACCGGTGGCAGGCAGCCATCTTAGAGTTTGTATTATTGTCAATCTCAATAGGTTTCTTCCCTAGCGGTAGTCAAACCACCCTATGAAATTTCATAGTGATCCGATAAACGATAACTGAGTTATCATTTGGAAACCAATTTTCAAGGTGGCCACCGGTGGCTGGCGGGGTGGCCAAATTGAATTTTGGATTATTGTCCATTAGACCTAGTCCAACCATTCTATGAAGTTTCAAAGTGATCCGATAAACGGTAACGGAGTTATCATCCAGAGACCAATTTTCAAGATGGCTGCCTGTGGCTGGCGGCCATCTTGGATTTCGGATCATCATCGATTTCAATAGGTTTCTTCTGCAGACCTAGTCCAACCACTCCATGAAGTGTCAATGTGATCTGACAAACGGTAACGGAGTTATCATCCGGAAACCAATTTTTAAGATGGCCGCTGGTGGCTGGCGGCCATCTTGGATTTTGGATCATCGTTGATTTCGATAGGTTTCTTCCCAAGACCTAGTCCAACCACTATGAAGTTTCAATGCGATCTGACAAACGGTAACAGAGTTATCATCCAGAAACCACTCTGCCGCCCGCACGCCCGCCCACCCGGCCGGATGCCGCCATTACATAATACCCCAACAAATCTTTGGGCAGGGTATAAAAATTGGGTCACGATGAAGTTGAGCTTTGATCTTTTGAAACCAGAATCAGGAAGGTCCTCATTTATCCTATGAGGAAAGATTTTCCATATGTATGTCAGTTTGTTCATGGACCATTGACAATGCAATCAATAGAGGATCATGTGGCTAATCAGCAGACCAAGGTTGATAAGGAGAATCTGAGATATTATTTGGAAATGCAATCTCTATAATAGGATCATTATAATCTTGACCTTTGAACCATAAAACCAAGAGGATATTTAAGACTACGACTAAACAGGTCACAGTGGATGATGATATCTTCAGAATAATACATGTTATCATCCGGAAACCAGAGATACTGACTGTTCTGCCGAAAACCAGAGATACTGACTGTCCTGATTCCTAGCAACATCTTCATAATGACTGATAAATTCACATCGATTACAGTTTGTCTATGCTAACATTCACCTTGAATAACATAATTATAATATCACAATGAATCTGACAATTACTCAGACTTAGACCAGTTAGCCTATCGAGTTCCGAAACGATCCACTAAACGGCCATGGAATCCTTCGGAAACCAATTTTCAAGAGAGTCGCTGCTGGCCATATTGGATTTCAGATCATCTTCGATTTCAATAGGTTTCTTCCTCAGATGCAGTCCAGTTATCCTATGAAGTTTCAAAGTGATCTGCTAAATGGAAGTTAGTGATCGGAAAGCAATTTTCAAGATGGTAGCTAGTGGCAAGATTGGTACAGTAATTGAGTTATCATCCGGAAAACAATTTTCAGGATGGCCACTTTTGTTTGGTGGCCATCTTGAATCGCAGATTATTGTTCATTTCAATATGTTTCTTCTACAAACCTAGTTTAAGAACCTTATAGTTTCAAAGGGATCCGATTAACGGTAGTGGAGTTATCATCCGTAAACCAATTTTCAAGATGATAGCCAGTAGTTGGTTAACATCTTGGATATAGGATCATCACCAATTTTGATAGGTTTGTTTCTCAGACCTAGTCCAGGTATCCTATGAAGTGTAAAAGCAGTCCAATAAATGGTATATGAATTATCGTTCAGAAATCCATTTTCAAGATGGCCTCCTTTGGCGAGAGGCCATCTTGGATTTCAGATTATCATCGATTTCTATAGGTTTCTTCTACAGACCTAGTACAACCACACCATATGAAGCTTAAAAGGGATCCGATAAATGACAAGGGATCCGATAAATGGCAACAGAGCTATCATCCGGAAATCAATGTTCAAGATGGCTGCCGGTGGCTGGTGGCCATCTTGGATCATAGTTAATTTTGATAGCCTTCTTCCTCAGATCTTCGAATCATCGCCAATTTCGCAAGGTTTCTTCCCAAGACCTAATCCAACCACCCTATGAAGTTTCAAAGCGATCTGATAAATGGCAAGAGATTTAACATCAGGAAACCAATTTTCAAGATGGTCACTGGTGGCTATCTAGGATTTCGGATCATCAGCAATTTCGAGAGGTTTCTTCCCAAGACGTAATCCAACCACCCTATGAAGTTTCAAAGCAATCCGATAAACAGTAACAGAGTTATCATCAGGAAACTACATTGCCACCCGCCTGCCCATCCACCCACCTGGACGGCATCATTACATAATTTTATATCCAGCCAATTTTTGGTGGTGTATAAAAAGTGGGCGGAGCATAACTAGAAATGGGTGGCCAAATAGAGAAATGGCTCACTCTATTCTATAAAACCAACATAAATCTGCCTACCAATAGATAAACAAGTTCTTTATAGAGATCATCTACACTTTCAGAAAGTGTCTTTTTATCTGAAATGGAATGCTTACCAATATAAACAGGTTCTTTTAAGAGATTCTCACCAGTGATAATGGCAAAAATAAATTTCATCTCTGCTTCATTGAGGATGCTCGTTAACTCGGCACCATACGACTGACATTTTGACTGTGACTCCAACCATGATATGCCCTTTTCCTAAGAATATAAAAAAGAAAGTACAAGTGTCACATTGCCAAATTAAATTTATTTCAGAAAATTGCAAAATTAAATTTATTTCAGAAAATAAGTCGTGAAATTTATGGTGTGCATTGTTCAGAAACCAAAGAAGCAGTAAAACATATAAATTGTCATGCATACTATATTGATTCTAACCCCAAACTTTAAATGCTCTGTTTGGTGTCATCCGGGTGTTTTAGCATGTCTAGTAAAACCTCAATTTTTTTAAATCAAATATTTTACGCATTTTTAAGAAATCAAGAGGAGACAACTAAGGTGATTACAACCAGATTTTTGCTGTACACAATTCTAGTCAATGTTGTACACATAGGAGTGTATATTTTGAGAGATTTGAACTCAATCCATGCAGATTAGCTATTGAGCAGAAACCAAATATTTTATTTTAAGATTTTTTAAGAAAACAACAGGGATAGCTCAGGTGATTTCTGCAGTATGCAATCCCAGTAAACGTCTCATGTGGAGGTTTATATTTCTGAAAATTTGATCTGAATTCAACTATTTAAATCAAGGTAGATAATTCTAGTCAAGGTCTCAAGTGGAGGAATGCATTTTCAAAATGTGAACTGAATCCATGTAGGCCTACGCTAACTGAAATATCGAGTTTCCACCAAACATTATATGATTTTTCAAGAAATGAAGAGGATTATTCTGGTAATTACACCCGATTTCCACCAAATGCAATCCCAATCAAAGCCTTATGTGGATGGGTGTATTTTCAAAATATGAACTGATGCATGCTGGCTACCTGAAGTTATCGAGACGAAACCAAATATTTAAAAACTTTCCATAAAATGAAGTGATTGCTCTGGTGAGTAACCGGTTTTTGGCCAAATGCAATACCACTCAAGGTCTCATGGGGAGGTAAGTATTTCTAAAATTTGAATTCAATTCATGCAGGGTAACTGTTATCGAGTGGAAAACAAATATCTAAAAAAAATTCCAGTAACCAAGGAGGATTACTCTGCCGATAAAAGCAACATTTCTGTCAAATGCAATCCCACTCAAGATCTCATGCGGAGGGATGTATTTCTGAAATTTGAACTGAATTCATCTGGGATAGATAAAGTTATAGAGCGGAAACCAAATATTTTATGTGTAGACTGGTTCGGGAGTTTTATAGACATGTCTAGGTGTGGTTAACTGATGTGTGTTAAATTGGTATTTATATAAAAATCTCCAACTCTTAAACTTGTAAGTTTCAATGATTTATTAATCTATTCTAACAAATTTGGTGAAAGGCCAAACTCAGCTATGCTTATTATATTTTAACAGGTACTCCTCGACACTGTAGGCACAGGTAAGTGGTAGCCCACATATATGGTGAAGACAACGGTTATTACAGATCTCATGAGGCGTACCAGTCAAGTGTATGGGACAGGAAATAACCGTACATGCATTCTTCCACCAATGGAAATATTAATATTATTAATATACTATTAATGCAGATGTGGGTAGGGGTGTCTGTGCATAGCTTCCCATTTCCATCTGTTATGGTCATAGAGACCAGACCAGATGTCGATAGTTGCTTTGACAACTGTGAAAACACACCCGTAATCCGAGTTTCTCACATCCGCTTGTGTATGTCTAATTGGGGAAACATGTGGGAGGCGTCCATCCGGCCCTTTGTCCAGATGGAAGTCACTCCAGTCAAACGGCATCCCGTCCAGGTGTGACCTCGGTATACACATGCTTGCCCTCATTAATATTCATGAATGTCAGGGAGCCTGTCCCGTTCCCGCTTGGGCTGACCACGCCCAACACGCACGTGTGTTCCTCCACGGGCAGGGTCAATTGCTGACCAATGGGACGCACCCGCAGGTCTCCCTTTTAAACACCCCTGTTGGCCTCGGCACGTCATAATCTCGCCTGTGCACTTTGCCTCTTGCATTCCTCTAGTATTGCTAAAAATCCCTCCCTCCCACCCACAAATTCTTGCACAAGATTCCTGCACCTTCCACACGTACACTCACCTGCTGCCTTGCATATGCCAGGGTCACAACCAATTGTACAGTTAAACCTTTAACCCTTAAATTCTAAATTTTTCTCAAATTGTCCATCACGGTCTCTAATCCACTGAATGTTTGTGTAGGAAGTCACAGCTTGTGTTTCAATTCTAGGTGATTTATTACTTATTTAATATACAGTACAATGATCAAGTATTAAATTACGTCTGAGCTAGTAGATATGTTACGAAACATATCATAAGAGTTGGCCCTGTATGAGAGTTATTGAAGCAGAAACCAAATGTGGACACACGGACGGATGTGGCCTGTTTCTATAGGCCCCGTCGACTATGTCGGGGATCAAAAGGTAAGTCAGATTCTGAGCATTAGGGCTGCAACGACTCATTGATGCAGCACGATACTTTTCCTACGATGCAATACATGGTACACAAAAAAAATTACTTCAAGTGCGATTTATTTTGGATGTAACCATTGATTTCAGACGTTAAACAGTCTAAATAATATATGGAGACAATAACCTTTTTAAAATATGATGCATAGTTATCTCGACGAGCGAATTTAGTGAGTAAAAGTAGTGACAAGTCGCAACTGTTAGATACGAAATCTGGTAACTGCGCATAAATTTCAATTGGTCAATTCTTGCAGTCTTTTCACTAAATCATCTCAAATATATTTATTTCAGTGCTTAAAAACTTCTACAATGACAGCTAGCAATAAAAATTCCTTAAATTTGATAAAAATTTCTCGCGATAAAGAACCCTCGTGGGAGACAATGGAACAACTTGTACTACCGTATTTCGCTTAATAGTAACCTAGGCTTCTATTAGGACAAGAGGTGTTCAATTTCCAACCAAACATCTCTGAGAAAGGGGGTGGGCGTATATTTTTTCCCAAAAAGGTTTTCTAAAATTAATACCACGGAAATTCAACGTATTTTCTCCCGTAAAAATTCCCCCTGCCTACACCTATGTTTAATGCATACCTCAAAACATCACCGGGGAAGTGAAATTATTTGAGATGAGCGCCTAAATATTGCGTATCCTTTAATAAAGCTCGTTTATTACATCAAAATTAATCCACAATTTGATATAAAAATATAAAAATACAAATCACGTGATTCGCCTCCAATTGAAGAGTTTATTTTAGAGCGAGTACTCGGATATAAATATTCTGGAATCGGGGACTCAGAACTCGGGAATATCTATATATTATCATTGCGCGATAGGAACTGAGTATTATACTGATCTTAAAAAATGGGTACCCGTTTGATAAACTCCCGTTAGCGTATAATATCTTGCGAGAACATGATGCCTCCCATCTCAAGAACCGCTGGCTCGCCAACTTAAGAAGCCAGCTATATTGTCTTTCGTAATAATTCAATTTGGATCATTTAATGTTGATCGGCGTTACAAAATTGATGCACATTTTCTCCCGTCCTTGTTGTTTGGTACATAAATTTGGTCTTAAAATATATTTATAAGGAAGGTATTTAATCACACCAAGACTGTTTTACGCGCATTTTGACTACAAAAGTGTGGAATGAACCTTAGTATATCTTGAACATACGTGGCCTACTACTAGTATTAATCTAATAGGCGGTCAAGATTTACAAATCCGAGGCCTGTATTGACTTCTAGAGGGGTCGGGAATATATCAGGGCAGAGATTGGTCTGAAGTAGACACACCCTGTGACACGATTGTTATTATTATACACGCTATTCTTACAAATTTGCTCTTAAGAAAAATTTTCCTATACAGTCTGCTGAGTTAAGGGGTGGGCTTCTAATACAGAGTTTTGTCGTTTTGAAATTGCTAAGAAATCATTGGAGCTCATATGTCAAAGTTAGGGGGTGGGCTTCTATTAGATCATAGGCTACTATTAAGCGAAATACAGTATTTATGTACGACGCAGTGGGGAATGGATACGAAAAGGCAGCTTCAGTCAATGAGCACATGATGCAATACTATATACAATAGACAATAGAGGAATTTCATTCATAGATCTACACTAAGCTGCATAATGGGTCATTAAAGCAGCGTCCAATCCAATTACTCTGATAAATACTATGTCATTAAACATTATGCTGGATGTTTCCCCGCTAACTGCCTAGTTTTCGTCGGTTATCTCATTGTTTTTCAAGTAACTGATGCACATTTGTGTGCAATTTAAGACATGGTAAGTAAAATATAAAATGTCTGTAGTTAAACAACATCTCAAATTGCCTTATATGCGTTAACATGGGCATCCAGAACAACTGGAATGAGTCATCTTACGTATGTTAGCCCATAGTCAACCAGATATAGACAATTTAATGCATGTAACAGAGCTAAGATTTGGCTGGTTTGAACGATGATCTGACCGCCTCTCTCTGAAAGGTTTTAGAGATAAAAAATGTGGCTAATAAAGTTTTAAATATTTTACTTTGTCATTCTCATAGGTGTTGTTAAGTATTGTGACACGCATCGTATCATGGCTTAGTGTATCGTTGCAGTTCAACTGAGCATACAGATAACATTGCACTTATCATCTCAGCAAACAATTAACAATCATCAACACTGAGCTAAATTTATTTAAAAGGAAAGTGCCAGATGCTATAAAAGTTTGGGAAACATCGGTGCTATATGCAAAGTATGCCATTGGTCAATTATTCCTTACTGTTATGTGAGTCACAAAAATCTGACTAAAGTGGCATGCTAGTAACCAGCAGTGTGCACTGATAGTGATTATGAAGGTCGGAAGGTCATACACTGGCAAACCCAATACGACAGGTAGCCGATATTGTGTAAACATATTGCTAACCTTTTCAATAACATAGCAATGGCCGTTAGACTTGAAATGGTACCAGTCGTCGGGGCATGTTGCATTCTCCGCATCTGAAATAATGCAGATAAAAATGATACAAGCTCGCGTGAATGCATGCACGCACACATGTATGCATGAACATGTGCGCGCACACACGCATGCACACACACACACAGCTTTTGAATCCTGAATTCACACAATCTCAAGCTATAGGTAAGCTGTTGAATAGAGTATTTACTAAATCATAAAAGATTTTGCTGCTTTGGCCATTCAGGGTCGTTATAATTCCAGTATGTAACTATACTATATATCTTTTTAACCCCTATGACAAATTCTTTTTTTTTGGGGGTGGGGGGGGGGGTGGGTGGTATTAACAATGTCGTGGTCAGGCTGACTATAACTGGTCTTCGAAGTGGTCTTAAGGAATGGCCATTTCCAGATAAAGAGAGCACTTTTGAGAATTTATGACTGGAATACCCGACTCAATAACTGAGCCAGTTATTTCAGTTGTAAATTAAAAAAGATAGTTTTCTCTTGGACTGCAAATGGGCATTCAATAAACAAATATTTATATCTTCTTGACCAAATTAGACCATTATTTAATTATTTTCAGGGAACATAGTGAATATTGGAAACCTTTTTGAAAGTTCACACACATGTGAGTCACTGTTAATTGGGTTTATGGCTATAGTCATAAATCTAGTTATTTTCTCATATCATAACATTACATCGTGTCACGTAAATGTGTCCCTATTTCATGCCATCCGGAAATCTTTTACTGGATCCAGCTGATGAATTTCAGTGACTGTGGTGACAAAGCAGTTTTGTAACTTGTATCAAATGTCAAAATTCACGTGCACTGGTCTTGTGAGTGTCCAGACCGTTGATCCTTTAAATGTTATTAAAGTGTATCACATTTGGATACATGGAGAAGAGACGCGCCATGTGGTTGCCACTCAATAGTTGAGGCCTACGACATATAATGTCAAATGGCACTGTTTCCAGCCAAAGTAAGTTGAAATTAGTCAAGCATCTGTCAAGTGGTTAATGAGGATTAGCGTTTTGACAATTTGCAGTTAATTTTTCATAAAATATAAGGTTTTCACTAAAATAACTTGTCTAACCAAAATTTTTTATACAAGTTCTGACGGGTAACCCATGGGGTCCTTCCAGCCAAAGTAAGTTGAAATCCGCCAAGCGGTTAACGAGGAGTAGCATTTTGAAACTGTCCGTTAAATTTTTCATAAAATCAAATATGTTCATGCACAAAAATTGACCAATCAAAATTCTGTATAGAAATTCTGAACATGAAAACATTAGGGTCCTCCACGCCAAATTAGTTTGAAATCTGCCAAGCGGTTAATAAGTAGCGTTTTGACAATTTCCGACAAATTTTTCATAAAATTTCACCCAAAAAATTGACCAATCAAAATTCTGTATAGATGATCTGAAGGCTACCCCAATAGGGTCCTTCCAGCCAAATTAGATTGAAATCCACCAAGCGGTTAATGAGGAGTAACGTTTTTAAACAAAAGCTGACGGACGGACTAAAGGCGGTCGCTATGCGCATCAGACACTGACTTTGAACTTTTGACCCTAACATGATTGTGTGATGCCGGGTAGTGTGGCTGCAATGCAACCACGAAGCTCAACATTACGACTTTGCATTTGAACTATGAAGATTGACTTCAAACAAAAAACAAGATGCCCTGTGGCGCTCACCTGGACCATTGGCATTTATGATTTTCGGAAAATTCAAGATGGCCACCAAACAACTGTTGAAAGTAAGTTGAAATCTGCCAAGCGGTTAATAAGGAGTAGTGCTTTGAGAATTTCCAGTAAATTGTTAATAAAATCTATGGTTATCACCAAAAAGACTTGACCGATCACAATTCTGTATACACGTTCTGAAGTCTAGCCCTAATAGGCTCCTTCCAGCCAAAGTAAGTTGAAATCTGCCAACCCGTTAAAGAGGAATAGCGTTTAGACAATTTTCAGTAAATTTTTCATAAAATCAAAGATTTTCACACAAAAGAATCAACCAATCAAAATTCTGCATACCAGTTCTGAAGCCGAAAACATTAGGTCTTTCCAGCTAGATTAGGTTGAAATTTGCCAAAAGGTTAATGAGTAGCGTTTTGACAATTTCCGGTAAATTAATCATAAAATCTAAGATTTTCACCCAAAAGTTTGCCATTAAAGATTCTGTATACAAGTTCTGAAGCCTACCCCCATAGCGTCCTTCCAGCCAAAATTAGTCTGAAATCTGCCAAGAGGTTAATGAGGAGTAGCATTTTTGAACAAAAGTTGACAGATGGACGACGGATGCCATGCGTCAGTGACCTTGGCCTTTGATCTTTTGACACCAACATCATTGTAAGATGCTGTGTCATTATAAGAAGACATTTGTCCAAGTTTGGGCCCAGTAAGATTAACCAAACATGAGATATAAACAGAAAAATTGAGCTAAACTGAAGATGGTAAAGCTGAAAAACAAGATTTTCACAAAGGTCACAGTGCCCTTGAACTTTGACCTTAGGACCCTAAAGTCATTGTGTGATTCTGCGTCATTATACAGAAGCATGAGTCCAAGTTTGGGTCCAGTATGATTAACCAAACATGAGATATAACCAGAAACGTTGAGCAAAACGGGCAATGTTGAAGTTGAAAAAACAAGGTTTTTAACAAGGTCACAGTGACCTTGACCTTTTTTACCCCAGGGTGATTGTGTGATGCTGGGTCATTATAAGGATGCATGTGTCCAAGTTTTGGGTTCAGTATGATTAAGCAAACATAAGATATAAACAGAAAAGCTGAGCTAAACACAAATTGTCCACCGCCGCTGGATGACGTGCAGGGTATCACAACAGCTTACTTTACTTCATAAAGTAGAGCTAAAAACTGAAAAAACTAGGTTTTTTACCAAGGTCACAGTGACCTTGAACATTGACCTTTTTACCACAATGTCAGTGTGTGAGGCCGTGTTATTACAAGGAAGCTTGTGTCCAAGTTTCGGTCCAGTATGATTAACCAAACATGTGATATAAAAAGAAAAGTTAAGATAAACACAAATTGACCGCTGCTGCCAACAGCACTGCCACCGGACGATCTGTAGGGTATCACAATAGCTCGTTTTACTTCGTAAGGTCAAAATCATATTACCACAGTTGAAATCCACCAAGCAGTTAATGAGTAGCATTTTGACAATTTCCGGTAAATCTTTCATAAAATCTCAGATTTTCACCCAAAGAATTTAACAACCAAAATTCTGTATACAAGTTCAGAAGCCTTCCCAAGGGTCCTTACAGCCAGATTTGGTTGAAATCCTCCAAGTGGTTAATGAGGAGTAACACTTTTAAACAAAAGTTGATAGATAGACGACAGACGGTTGCCATGCATATCAGGGACCTTGGCCTTTTGACCCAATATCATTGTATGATGCCGTGTCATTATAAGGCCATATATAATATTTAGGACCAGTATGATTAAGCAAACATGAGATATAAACAGAAATGTTGAGCTAAATGCAAATTGGACATCGACACCACCACAGATGCTGACTGATGTGCAGGGTAACACAATAGCTTGTTTTACTTCATAAAGTCACGCTAAACATGTACCATGGCATGGAGTGCACAGTTTACCTTTTGCATTTTGAATACTTGTCAGTGTCTGTTGTTCATACTTCGCCTTGAATCCACGGCCGACTTGGGTTAAATCCGAGGCAAACACAAGATTGAGCTCCTGATTTGTGGAGATCAAAAAACGTGGCGGCGGACGACTATTACAATAGGCAACTGTGCAACACATAAGAGAAATGTTGCAGCATATTTTATCTGGTATGCATGAAATTTATAAAAATTGGGTGTGACGAGGGAGAGACATCAATTAGTGACCTGATGCCCGTGATCGAATACTGAATTTCATCTCTCAAGTTTTGTGTCCTCATACCCTTGGTCATGGAGGGTGGGGTGGTGGGGATGTGGAGGTGGGATTTTTAAACTACCCATAGAGGGAGCACAGTATAAAAAACCATAGGAAATATATATAGGAAATTATGATGTTCATTACTCAGAATCCAGTAGATGGCTTCTCAGATGATTCTATAGTCAACCCCACCCCTCTGTTAGAGGGACATCCCATTATAGACCCACCCATAACTGCCCCCAAGACATCGAGTACATGCCCATTACAACAAGGCAATCAATCAATCAATCAATGTTTAGTATTGAAATGATAATTTCTAATTGTATATGATTACATACATGTAATAAACACTAGTGGGCCCAGGCTGGCTCGGTTGCCGCGCACGGGAGGACAGGGATCGCTGCCCGTCAGGGTATCGGGTGTGTTCACTGTCACTTGGGAGCTGCTTGGCTGCCCCTCTACAAATATTTGCTGACCATTGAATTCCAACGTTTAATCAGAGTTGTCTGGGCAGGACATGACAGCGAACTCGGAAGGCTTTCGGTCTGGTTATTTCACTTATACACTTCAATTATCCTCCTATATTAAATTACTTAGTTCTACTTTCACATTTTGCATTGGCCTACAGTGAGTGCGAAGAGGAATTTATTTAGGCTTAATCTCTCTCCCTCCCTCCCTCCCTCTCTCTCTCTCTCTCTCGGGAAATAAAATATTAGTCGGCTTATACCTAACTTGGTGCGATATCACCAGACACCCCTAAGCAAGCTCTGCCGAAATAGTGGGAAACAAAAATGGATACAGGGGTGCAAACAGAAACACAAAGCCCATGCATGCACTCACACCCAACCTTCTTTCTGAATGCAGGAGGGCTATGCCACTTGAGCTAGGAGCTCATCAAGCAGGCAGAATCATTGGCTGCTTCAAAAGTGTTAGATTACAGGGGGAAGTGAGATGGCCTGGTTAATGCCTGACTGATGACGGTGGAGTCATCGTTCTACTCACTTGGGGAACCAGCTGAGATTAGTTTATGTACAGCTATACAATCTGTGACATAAAAAGACAAAAAGGTAAATAGCGCAAATCACATATTGCGTTATCCATCACTCAGCGAGCAGGCAAAGCAGCATGAAGGGAGTCTTTGTAGGAGATCCACTTGGAAGTTGGCCGATAAATCTACTCGAGGAGATAGCTATACAGGGAGAAAGTGCATGTCCTATCGCTTACTTGGCAGCTAAATTCTTTAGGCAAGGAGAGAACTTTTTTCAAAAAGGTAGCTTGTGTGATTTCCTATAGCACAAGGTGTACAAGGGTAGATGCGGTGTGGCTGGTGTGGGCAATGTAGAATGTTCTCGTCTGACGGACTGAGCGGATAGGACACCAACAGTCTCAGAGCTGGGATGTAGATTGTTCCAAGAGAGAAAGGGCCTAGAGTGGCCTAGCAGAGCGATCAGCAGTAAGAAACTTCTCAGGTGCTTTCCCAACCTACTTAGGTAAGTATTCAGATGTCTCAAAATGCTAACAGTAATAAGGATTGAAACTAGCTTGGATAACTTGTGGCTTGTATACTTTGTATTTGAAAAATAGAAAGCCGCACAACCTAATATAAACATGAGCCATCAGAAGATGGAATATCCACACTCATTGGCCGAGATAGAATTGATAGATGGACAGAGATTCTGAACAGATGGACGGATGTACATACAAATGGTGAGCACATGCACATCTGCAGATGATAAAGATACAACGTACCAACTTTCAAAACAATTGCAATTAAACTGTAGGAGTTGCATTGACAAAGCATGAATGGCATAGATGAAAGGACAGACAGATGGATGGCCATTCTGGATAGATGAATGGACATACAGGTATCTGAACACCATATAACCATCTTCAGGTGGTAATGATAACACTTAAAAGTTTGAAAAGGATCACAACCAAACTCTAGGAGTTGTGTTGATAAGAAATGATAGACAGACAGTTAGATGGATGGACATCCTGGACAAACGAATGGACATACATGCATACAGACAGCACATGGTAATGACAACACTTTACAAGTTTAAAACAAATTGCAACTAAACTGTAGGAGTTGTGTTGACAATAAATAGTTGGCAAAGATTGGACAGACAGATAGACAGACAATCTGGACAGACAGATGAACATACAGGCATATGGACAGCACATCTCCTCATCGTAGTTAAAAAGTTTCAAAAGAATTGTAATTAAGCTATAGGAGTTGCACTGACAAGAAATGGTTGTCAGAGATGGACAGACACACAGATCGACAGACATTCTGAATAGATAGATGGATGGATGGATGTAGAAGCATATGGATAGCACATGCACATCTTCAGGTGGTAATGATTAGCATTATCAAGTTTCAAAAGAATTGCAACTAAACTGTAGATGTGTTGACAAGAGGTGGACAGATGGACAGACAAAGATAGACGGTTATGCTGATTGCTATATCCCCATATCTTCCAGACCGGGGAGATAAAAAAAGGCCAGCCCAAATATTACAGTTCCAAAATCATAGTTCAAAGAAATATACGCGAGCACAATGATCTTAGTCACAGATCGCATCCAATACCTGAACAACATGCTTTCTTTTAAGTCTGGGAGCCAATTTTCCAAAGAGGCCTAGAAAACGGGTTTTGTGCAACACCCACTACACACTTGGTTTGTCACTTTAGGCTGTTTGGGGGATGTCTTAGGAACAATTCTAGCCCTGATGTACAGTTAAATTCTGGCAGCAACCATATGTGGCAGCCTATTTTCTATCAGGGGGGGGGGGGGGGTGGCGGCCGAAGCGTAAATCTGGAAAAAATCAGTATTTTTCTTCCTCTTCTACTAAAGCTTAAATTCCTCAAACAAATGTTCCTAGC
This sequence comes from Chaetoderma sp. LZ-2023a, assembly GCA_034401795.1. NCBI lineage: Eukaryota > Metazoa > Mollusca > Caudofoveata > Chaetodermatida > Chaetodermatidae > Chaetoderma > Chaetoderma sp. LZ-2023a. Next base: position 79,506,742 of record CM067366.1, read on the forward strand.
ATGTTGAGATAGGCATTAGTATTCTTGCTTCAATAGTTCATGTTTTCCAGAAAATAATCATGTGTATTGTTAAAAAACCCGACAAAGTTCCATGAAAATTATCGTTATATTTAAATTTTCTAATACAATTCTTCAGTAGTCAATCCAAAAAAACAATCAGTGTGTCAAAGCTGATAAATCTGTTAATTCCATATGTCTACTGTTCAGAAAAACAAGTGTTAACATCCGTTAAATAATCAGTAAATTATTGGCATTACCCTTCCCCAACCCCCCAAATTACAAACAAAATTATCACAAGAAAAGTAGCCTAGATGCCATATCTGCCTGTATATTACAATTATACTCAATATTAGCATCAAAAGTGATTGTTTTCAATGTTTTACAATGTCTAGATTAAAAATCAATACTAAAACAAGTTTTTGCTGACCTTTAAGATGAACAGGATCCCGTTGTGCTGACAGGCACACACTTTACTGCATTACCATGCAGATGTCTTATATCTGCACACAGTCAGCTCAACTAGTCCAACTGCGGCTGGGTCCATGGACATTAGGGTGGGTTGGAGAGATCCATCCTCAGTGTTCCAGCCATTACCATCTGGCTTACGTAGAGCTTGTTTGACGAGCCGTGACTACTTCCAGATAAATGACTGATAGTTAGCTCGATAGATATGTAGCTTGACACTGTCAGAAGCTGGTGGGAGGCATTCACTCTTCTACCTTTTCTAACAGAACATCCAATATCTGACTTCATCTGCCGAATCACCAGCTGTCCGATCTGTTGTGTACAGTGAACACACAAACCATTCGTATGCACAAACAGTGTCATCTGTTGGCTGAATGATATCTCCCAGCTGCGACACTTGCTTTTGCCACTTTTCATCTCTGCGGAGATGTCTCACAGCTGTCGTCTTTTCAATGCCACTGAAGGCACTCGTCAAGTCACCTCAAGTGAGTGCATGCAAGGATGGAAGTGCTTTACATACATCTGGACCAATTACCGAAACTATTTTGTGGATTGTGATGTATCCGTAGCCTTTGCTTCACTCCTGTATGAAACCAAAGTTTCTGGCACATCATTGCGTTGTACGTGTGTATGCATATGACAGCGACGTCTGTGTCTGGTGACTGCACAATAACCTGTGGGTGATCATATGAAGCATTGTCTGCATGCAGTATAAGCCTTGTATCGGCTTCTTCATGGTCAGACTCCAGTGATGAGAGTTTTGAGACACGTCCACCGAGAACCATCTGGTCACCGAGAGCCAGTTTATCTGGTGCCTCTTGACACCATTGTTCAGAGAGGAAGGCACACATATTCGCCTTGTTGTTGGGATTCTTGATGTACTTGTCCCATTGTTTGAGTACAGGTGTAGTGGGTCCCAAGATCTTAATTTCTAATGCTTAGATAACCCCCGTCACATACGTTCTCCTTGCCTTTATGGAGTTAGGTTGGTGATAGCGATAAAAAATCATGTCAATTCGGTTGCAGCCATTCTCACCAAGTGGTGTCGATATAATATCATAATACTTTTCCACCAGTTGTCCAAATGTCTTGGCGCTGCCAGATCTGATATTATGAACCATAGCCATTGCATCTCTGAAATTTGCAGTGGGTAGTGGCTCTTCACTAATGGGGAGTTTCAACAATACTTCGACATCCTTATCCAACTCCGCTAGCAGATCGCTCTTCACATTCTTACGCAAACTCCCATCAGAATGCGCTAGTGCACAAGGCACAGCTGATAGCTCATGTGCAAGAACTTTCTTCATATTTACATCTCTGGATCTAGCAGCAATCAGTTATATGCCAAAAATACCTCTATCAGCACTAATAACAGCAGCTACCTTATCTTTGGCTGCTTTCAGCGTCTTCTTCCTTACCATTGATGCAAAAGTCTTAATATTCATGTGTGACAGGTTTTCCCAGAAAGATTTCTCATTGCTGTAGAGGCGTTTCGAAACAAACTCATTAATTTGTTCCCGACCAGTTTCTTTTGCTGCCACGAGGCATGCTGGGACAGGTTGTGGCAGCATCACAACAGATACAATGTTGATAAGGAGCTGGCACTCTTCGAGTGTATCAATGTCAAAGAGATTTTTTGCAACACCTGAATTGAATGCAGACATCACCCTCTGGACATCACGGTCCCCTCTCTTTTGCCTCGCTGCACCGGTATCCGTGTGTGGTCCGACGTGTTCATTGTCTTGTACAGCACACATGTTCTTTGTAGAAGTGGTAATTGCTGCTTGCTCATGGCTTGTCAGGAACCATCTGTCTAGAACCTCTTGCTTTTGTGTGATACCCACGATCCCTCCCCTCTTTTTGGAAATTAGGTTTTGTTGATTGCTCTAGTGCCATGGCAGTCCAGACACGACTGTATGGTTGATTTGATCGACAGACAGCATGGTTACCTTTCATGAACTTTTTGTACACTTCAGGGAACTTCTCTGGTAGTTGATGCATATCACAAAGGTATACACGAAGCCATCGCGAGTAATTGGGGTGGTCCATAGCGAAAAAGTATGGAGCCATCCTGGCTACAGTGGCTATGTGTAACTTCCAGCACCCATCTCTCTCAGCACAAATGAACTCGAGCAACAACTGTACCATCTCAATGTAGGTATCCCAGAAGGAGAAGAGCTGTGATGCTGTCTTCACTGCAGTCCTGAAGCATGACATCAAGTTCTGGACATCTTCCATGTCATCACAGACAGTCTGGTAATGTGTGCAGGTCATCTGCTTTCTGATTTACTGTGTCTTTGCAAGCATGGATATGTGCAGTGATAGTCTCTTCATCCACACCAGTATCTTCATGTCTTCGGGATAACCACTTGCAGTGTTCCTTCCATTCTAAGCGCAACAAGGCTTCCATGACCAGCTTATGACCTCTGACTCCACAGTTGTAGGATTTTCTTTTCAGTAGGTTTGCTGCAGTGTTGACTCCATAGATTCCTCATTCTCAAGAAGATCTGACAGTCCTGACTCTTCAAACATTTTGCCAATCACTGCCAGGTATTTGAGTGCGATATGGAACCCACCCATTCTGATCACCATGTCATCAAATTCCTTAGGGTGGCGCCACTGTATTTAAGTCGAAAGTGATGACACTCTTTTGTTGGCCAAGGCTTGTTATCATTTTCTGTACCTGCTTCATCACTGTGTACATGCTACTAGACACAGTCGGTGAACCATTGATCATTGGACAGTAAGCAACTTCAGTGATGGATGGTGACACACAGGATACCATTGTGTTGAACTCACTCCATCTTGGGATTGTTTGCTGATCAGTGCCCAAAGGGCAGAGCTCAATTTCGAATAGCTTGGTTGGTAACATACGGCCAAGTGTCCGTGCCATGTCCATTCTACTGGCACTATTGTCAAGTGAACTGTCACTGATATGCCACTCTTGCGTGACTGTATTGAGGAACTGTGCAACTGCTGGTTTCTTTCCGTAGGTACTGCATTCCAGTATGTCTTGGCACGCTACTGGAGTATCCAATATGCACCATTTTCTTGAGTGATCTGCATATGTCTTCTTCAGTGGATGTGGACCAAACTGTCCCTACTGATACAATACAAGAGTTGTTGCATGTGTAGTGTGCTTGCCATCTAATGTTTCCTCATTGATGTCATTGTTGTCTGCTGCTGCTTGTATGAATACACCCGGCCAGATGTTGGACGGAATAACAATTCCCGTCAGGTTGGTCTTTGCATCAACTTCCATTGTCAAGCTGGTATTGACTGCTTCGCCCTCTTCATAGGATGATCAGTGGCCCATGCAGTTGAGTATGTTGATAACCTGTTTCGATCCAATTAAGTGGTGCACTGACATGGCTAGCTTGGGTGTCTTCACTCATCCATATGAAGCACAGTGCACAATGTCTTGGCCCAGCATGATTACATTTTGCTCATCTGCTGCATTTTGGTTGTCATTTTTGTGTGGAGTTGGGCCTGATGCCTTACAGAGAACCCAACACAGGAAGTTGTATAGGCTTTCAGGTAGTAAATCCTTTGATCTGCTCAAATTAAGATCATGAAGGCTCAATGGCTGAATGTCAATACCCACACACTCTTGCAAATTCGACCTGATGATCTGAGCAGCATGATACAGGGTGTGCATTGGTCTGGCGTCTCCATCCCCTCAGGGACCATATGTCATGCAAGTAGTTGAGGTTTCTTTCTTTCTCATATAGGCAGCATTCATACATTCTGCAGTGAAATTTAGCTGGTGTACATCAGTTGAGATTTGTTTTGATCATGTTGTTGATGAAAAACAACCATGTCCTTGAAATGACTCTGGAATCTTAGTTTGAGATGCTGACTTGTATAACTCACTGCTGTAGAGATACCCCTGTCCATCAAAATGTTCTGGTACTTCGGGAGAAGGCACATAAGCTCATACGCATTTCCTCGCTGGGTGCCCACCTCAACTGAGCAAATGAGATCTGCAAAGGCATCTGAATAGACATCTTCTATTAGCTTCTCTTCCTTGAATGCACTGTACTTGAGGTTTGATTTGCTTGTGTACTGAACTTTGCATGGGTTGTGATATTTGGCCTTAGCAGATATAAGGTCAATACCATTTATCTTTGCTAGCATTTCTTCATCCCCCTTTGCATACACTGATTGTTGCATTGTTGTACAAGCATTGAAGGTTGAAATGTTGAACAATGCCTTGCTTTTTCTGTGGCACCTCCGTTGGCAGAAGAGACATAGCGACAAGTCTATAGCAGGTGATGAACTTCTCAGTCTAATAGTGCTTATATCAACATCCGTGAAGCAGCAGGTATCATCTGGTCTCCTGTGAACGTATTTGAGGTTATGTGAGCTTGTGTACGACTGGTAGCATGCACGATGTCAAACAATGTCCATTGTGTGCAGCTGATTAATAACAGTCTCAAGACGTTGGTAGGTTTCAATGTGTCTGTGTTTTGCAGCTGATATGAACTTTGCAATCCCTCATCACCGACTTTTCTCAGATCCGAATCTGTGTTTTTGACAAATTAGGCATTTTCCCCCACTGAGTGGTTCTTATGCATTTCCGTGGAAAAAGCGTGTAAGATTCATCTGCGCTGCTTTCACTCATCATTCTTAAGTCCTTGTTTTTCTTAGTTGATGTTTATCTATGCCTATATTATCATGTCACATAGTATAGTAGCTTCCACTGAAAAAATTGTGATGACACTATTAAATTATCATAATCTCTGATCAACATCTATATTATGACAATTTACTATAGCATAATATAGTCCCATACAACTACCTCTATTATAATAGCAATGTACTATAGCATACATAATATAATCCCTTATCAATATCTCTATGATGACGACAACGCAATGTAAGATATATAATTTAGTTCATTATCACTATATTATATTGTGATAACAATGTACCATAGTAAGATATGTATGATAGTCCTTAAATGTTGTAGCAGAATATATGGAAATGTTGTCTATATTGTGATGACACGACACTATAGCAGACTATATCGTAGTCCTTAAACGCTGTCTATATTGTGATGACACAACACTATAGCAGAAAATATGATAGTCCTCGAGCACTGTCTATTTTGTGATGACACGACACTATAGCAGAATATATCGTAGTCCTTAAACGCTGTCTATATTGTGATGACACGACACTTGAGCAGAATATATGATATTCCTTAACACATAAACATTTTGTGAACGCATAGTCATATGCCTAAGAGGCATGTCACATCATGGAGTGAAAATTATTGGTAATTTGTCAAAGCAGTTCAGGAATTTTTATTAAGTCCGTAACAATTTTGGCGGTAGGGGTAGGAAAATACTGATATCTCTTGCTTAAATCAAGGAATGTCAAAATTGTTTGTATTTTTATAAAGTAACTAGATGGAACAAAGAGACTAACTGCATTGGTCAACTAACAGTTCATTGAAATACAAGATTTGAAGGACTACAGCCGAAAATCAAAATAATCATGGCAATTTTCATGAAATTGTGTGTATTTTCTTTATGAAATTTGCATTCTGTAGTCGGAAACTTGAACTATTGAAGCAGCAAAATACAAAGACTTATCATATATCAACATGTTAAGAACATTTGTTTTAGGGATCTTGACTTTAGGAGCGACGAAATGAAATCAGGAAATCTTTTTAGATTTGCGCCTCAGCGGCCACCCACCCCTAATAGAAAATTGACTGTCATACATTGTTGCTGCCAGAAATCAACTGCACATCAGGGCTAGAAATGATCCAGACACCCCCTCCCCCAAAAACAGCCTAACGTGACAAACCAAATGTGTAGTGGGTGCTGCACAAAAATTTCTTTTGCTGGTCCTGGCTCCTGGACTATTTAGCTTTTAGGCACGGAGCATGGGTCTTGAGTAGAGGATCATCACGGCTTGGCTTCCAACCATTGGTTCTTCTAGGTCATGTTTGTGAGCGGCAATCTTGCATATTTCAGTTCGTTAGTTCGGTAATGCCAAGACCAATTAGCGGAGTCGATGTCAGCGTGTCAGGTGTAAAAAACCTCCAAATCAATGTTCTTATGTGCCTAGGAATACAAGCTGAGTCAGGCCGTGCAGAAAGTAGATAGCACTGTCAAAGGCCAGGAGCTGGTGGAAGCGGCAAAGCTAGATGGAGCGGCAGGCAGTGCAGGCGAACTGAGGCAGGGTTTCCCCCTGTTCGTAACCGCACCACGAAGTATGCATCGTCCTGAATGGCTCGGCGAATCATTTTATAAACAACTCAGAGGGTCACATGATTCCTCTCTCTTTCCGAGCAAATCTTCCCCAAGCGAATTGGATCGCGAGTTCATCTGAGATGTGCCACTTCTAAGCACACCGGTATCTGTAGCTTTGGAGAAATATTTTCAGTAATAATTGATAGGCATCACATCAGAATGCTGAAGACAGTTCTGGAAACTAGAGCGTGGACCAATTCGTAAGTATTAAAATTGGACAGGTTTTCTGTGTATTAAAGATGTGACCTGAGATGATCAAAGTGTAAATAAGTAAAGATAAGTACAATCTAATAGCTAGTGATCATAATTCTTTGTCATAGTGTATGTGCGTAGCGCAATGCTAATGTCTTCCAATTTTTAAGAAGTCCAACACTAAGGACGATCGTTTTCTACCATGATATAAGAAAATTTATCAAATTTCTTTTTCACGAGTGAGATGACATACTTACTACCTCCCTAACACTCTTGATATACTAGTATATCAGCTCTAAATTCAATAATAATCAGAATTGTAAAAAGCTAGGTGCCCCTAATGGGCAGGGGGATGTACACAGTCATGCACATGACAGACCCCACCTACTGCACATGCGCATACTGGTACTTCCGTTACCAAATATTGGCTGACATAGAAGCAACTATTCAAATAACCAAAGGAACAGGCCTCCGTGGGGTGGAGAGGCCAGGATCCTATTAGGGAGGTAAGTATGTCATCGCACTCGTGAAAAATAAATTTGGTAAATTTTCTTATTTCACATCATGAGAACATACTTACCTCCCTAACACTCTTGATAAAAACCAGAATTTGAAAGTAAATTTGGTGGGAGGGAGGCAAGGTCCTGAAAACTAACACACCGTCGAAGAGACTAGGCTCTTTGAATTTTCAAGAGATTTAAATTTTAATTCTGAAATTGTGTCTGAAAACAGAGCCAGGAATAGAATTTTGCATCAGATAACTGACCGATGACGAGAGATTGATCAAAAGGCAAATCCGCTTCCCCCCCTCTTTCTGAGGAAGGTTAGGAAAAAACGCTGCTCTAAATGACTAGCACGTTCTCTAATACTTGATGAAAGTATTACTAGACATTGGAATAAAGAAGAATTGCTTCAATTTCAAAAACTCTTTGAAAGAACGAGAATTAAGAGACATTAACCATCACCATATTAAATCAATAAAAAATGACACCATCACCAGGACAAAAAACAAAATGGTCACAGATACTGACTTCTGATGTCTTGGGCATGGCACTCATCTCTTCCCCCACCGGATGAAGAGAATTGTAACAGCTAATAGTAGGGATACCTACCAACAAATGTGATATTTGTAAATAGCAGAGGAGGAAAACTAATTACAAATATATACCTCTACATTTATTTATTTTCTGAGGACTGAGACGGCGAGCGGGTTAGAAGTGTCACGAAGGTAATGGTCGGTAAAACTTGATTCACAGTGCCACTTGGCTACTGACATAATATCTTCAGTAGAAACATCATTAAATAATGCCGTGGAAGTTACCACACCACAGATACTATGAGCCTTGGCTCTATCTACTTGAATTCCAGTGGCTGTCTTATGACAGAATTGAATACATTCTACTATCCATCTGGAAATAGTGTCTCTTGACGCCCTACCATGGGGTTCAATATATGACAACCATAGGGAACAGGAGTCCATCCACCTAACCGGAGTTCTTTTCTTGTACTTATTTAAAGCATGGACAGGACACCATGCTTTAGCACCAGAATCATATCTGGTTAAGGCAGGTAAAATAATAGGTTGACCTGGATATTTTAAAGATTGATTCTTAGCCAAGAAAGTCAATCTTGGTAGAAGCTTAAGGCCTTCACATGTAACTATATAACGGTCAGGATCAGCAGACAAGGCATGAATTTCACTCCTGCGTCTGGCTGATGCTGCCGCAACAAAAAATACAGTTTTAAGTGTCAATAATTTTATAGATATAGCACTAAGTGGTTCAAGAGGTTTATCACTCAAAACTTGAAGAACCAGAGAAAGACTCCAGGACGGTGTCAGTGGAGGATTTCTCGGTCTAAGATTGCCCATACCTTCAATATGAGTATTTAAAACACTTATTTCATCACTTCCCCTCTTTGCCAAGCAAGGGATAACAGTCATTAATGCTGATTTACATCCAGCAATAGAATTAGGCTTAAGACTATAGGCATCATACAGGTGACAGAGAAAATCAGTTACTACCATCGGATTGATACATCTCTTTGAGCACCATTCTGCAAATCTGTTGATTTTAAAATTATATGCTCTGGAGGTTGACCCGCTTCTGGCTCTGGCCATGAAATAAACGAAATCAAGGATTTCTTTTTTCACGAGAGAGTTGATACTTACCTCCCTAATACTTTTGATATTGCTAAATATTGGCTTTCACTCAATAAACACTCAGATTAAAACAGATAGGTGCCCCTACTGGGCAGGGAGTCAGAGCGTAGTCTGGCGGATGCCAGCCCCACCACCGCGCATGCGCAGACTAGCACTTCCTCTGACTAATTTATTGGCTGATACACATGCAACTATTAAGAGCCTGAAGACCGAGCCTCTGTGGGGTGGAGAGGCCGGGTCCGTATCTAGGGAGGTAAGTATCAACTCTCTCGTTAAAAAACAAATCCTTGATTTCGTTTATTTCACATCAAGAGTATACTTACCTCCCTAATACTTTTGATATTGCCAGAATTCGACAGTGAATTCGGCGGGAGGGAGGCGAGGTCAAAAGACCAGCTCATCCCTATACGCTTTTCTGCGTTTAAGGCACTTAAACTTCTGAAACTGTATGAAAAAACAGTCAGGATTTGACTAACCATCGGATAACACCACCGATGTATGAGAGATGACCGAATGTCATATGCGCTTCCCCCCCCCCCCTCCTTCCTGGGAGGAAGACTTGAATGACCTCAATGTCCCATACGCTCTCTACGTACAAGTGCCATGTACTACAGGACAGAGACGAAAAAACTCCATTTTCGTATACTCTCAACAATGAACCACATAAATACACAAAACCATCATCATATTAATAACGGGTAACGTGACAAGACAATCAACAATGGGCAACCCATACACAAGACTGACCTTGTTGAAATGGCTGCTGACATCACCTTCCCAGTGGTCAAGGCTGATGCAGTCCCAAAAAGTGGTTGTTTCCATTAATTAATTGTGATATATATAAGCAATGAGGAAACCTCATCAAAAAAGTACACCTAGATATTTTTTCAAAATCGACAAGGCGAGAGGATTTGAGGTGTCACGGAGATAATGGTCTGTAAAACTTGACTCACAGTGCCACTGTGCAACCGACATAATGTCATCCACAGGGACCCCATTAAATAGGGCAGTGGAAGTCACTATGCCGCGGACACTGTGAGCCCTGGCCATGTCAACCTGCTTACTGGTGGCGGATTTATGACAAAACTGAATACACTCTACAATCCACCTGGAAATGGTGTCCTTAGACGCCCTGCCATGGGGTTCAATATATGACAACCATAACGCTGACTGGTCGGTCCACCACTCCGAAGTACGTTGTTTGTACCGGAGCAGCGCCCGGACGGGACACCATGCTTTAGAATTAGGATCATATCTAGTTAAAGCTGGCAAAAAAATAGGTTGACCTGGATATTTCAAAGACTGATTCTTAGCCAAGAAATTAATCCTAGGTAGAAGCTTAAGGCCTTCCCCTGTAACCACAAAACGGTCGTCCTCGGCTGATAACGCATGAATTTCACTCCTACGCCTAGCCGAGGCCGCAGCAATTAAAAATACAGTTTTAAGAGTTAACATTTTCATAGAAATGGAACTAAGTGGTTCAAAAGGCTTATCACCTAGTACCTGAAGCACTAGAGATAAACTCCAAGACGGAATCACCGGGGGATTCCTTGGTCTTAGATTGCCCATGCCTTTAATTAATACATTTAATGTACTTACTTCCCCTATCAGCCAAGCAAGGGATAACAGTCATTAAAGCTGACTTATAACCAGCAATAGAGTTAGGCTTGAGGCTATAGGCATCATACAGGTGACAGAGGAAATCAGCTACTACCTGAATAGATGAATCCATTGGATCAATACATCTTTTTGAGCACCATCCTGCAAATCTGTTGATTTTATAATTATATGCTCAGGAGGTTGACCCCCTCCTGGCTTTGGCCATAAACATGGCTGATTGCTCAGAAAATCCCTCCTTAATTCTAGATTCCTTGACAACATCCACGCAGTCAATCGGAACATTGACGGATTGTTGTGAAGGGCCTTGCCCTGGAAGATAATGTCGTCCATCAGAGGCAGAGGAACCGGATTGCAGACCAGAAGGTCCAGCAGATCCGTATACCATGATCGGCTTGGCCAATCCGGGGCGATCAGAAGCACTTGGCACTCCTCCTGTCTGATTTTCTGAAGAAGTTTTGGAACCAGGATTGCTGGAGGGAATGCATATGCATACATTCCCGCCCAGCTGATAGCTAACGCATCTGTTGCGAAAGCGCTTGGATCTGGAATCGGAGAGACGTACGTCGTCATCTTCGCATTCCTCTTCGTTGCGAACAAATCGATGTTGGGTTTCCCCCAATGGTCGAACAGACGATCCGTCACACATTGATTTAGTTGCCATTCCGTCGGTAAAACACTCATCCTCCGGCCCAATGAGTCTGCTAGCAGATTTAACCTTCCCGGAATATGAACTGCTTTCAAGGTAATCCTGTGATCCAGGCACCAACAAAGCAGTCTCCATGTCATCATACAGATTGGGCGACTTCGTTCCGCCCTGGCAGTTTATGTACGTCACTACTGTTGAGTTGTCTGAACGAATAAGAACAATCTTGCCCTGAACTTTCTGTAAGAAATGTTCCAGGCCCAGGACTACTGCTCTTAGCTCGAGTAGATTGATATGTTCTTTTGACTGTTCCAGATTCCAAAGCCCTGATATTGTGGATTCCTCCAGGCAAGCCCCCCACTCCTCCATCGATAGTATCTGTATACACAGTCACCTGAGGGTGGGGAGGGGTTAGCATAAGCCCTACCAAGAGATTCTCCGTGTTCAACCAACATTGCAGGTGGTGAATCAGAGGTGCCAACACTGACACGTTCGAGTCCAGCGAACCTGTACTCTGGGTCCATTGTGTCATGAGAAATAACTGGATCGGCCGCCTGCGTAAGGCGGCCTGAGGAATGACTGGTTCCAATGAAACCATCAACCCCAGCATTCTCAAGTAAACCCGTGCCAGGACATGACGACTGTCGCACACTGACTGAATTACTGAGATGAGTTTCTGAACTCTCTCCTGAGTAGGATAAACATATCCTGTCTCTAGATCAAAGAACATCCCCAGGTAAACAAACTTCTGGGATGGAGTCAGCTCTGATTTTTGGAAATTGATTATCCAGCCCAAGTCTGTGAGAGTCTTCAAAACAATCTCCAGATTGGCCGATAAACTTTCCTGGGTGTGTGCTTTTAACAGCCAGTCGTCTATGTACGTGTGGACTGCTATGCTTCTCCTGCGGAGGTATGCGGTGATCGCAAGAACCACACGGGTGAAAACCCGAGGAGCCGTGGAAATTCCGAAGGGTAACACCCTGAATTCCCACTGTCTGCCCTGGAATGCAAATCTCAGAAAGCGACAGAAACTCCTGGCGATGGGGATGTGGAAATAAGCATCCTTCAAATCTATCGACGCTGTCCACATTCCCCTCTCTAACCCCGCCAACACCGAGCGCAGAGTCTCCATCTTGAAACTGGGCGTCTCTATGAACTTGTTCAATGGCTTGAGGTTGAGAATTGGTCTCCACCCTCCGGTGTTTTTTGTTACTAAGAACACGGTTGAATAGAAGCCCGGACACCTTTGTGCCGGCTGAATAGCTCCTTTTTGTATGAGGGAAGTTATCTCCTCCTCGATACACAACCTCTGATCTGGATCTCTCGGATTCGGAGTCCAGATCGGCACGAGAGACAGTCGCGACGGCGGGCCTGTCATCCAATCGGGATGATACCCGACTGAAAGCCATCACCAGACTAAACGGTCCTGAGTCAACCGTTCCCACTCTTGCATGTGGGCGGCCAGCTGGCCTCCCACCGGTCCACCTAGGGAGAGAGGTGGACATAAGGAGTGCAAGAGTGGCACTGTCTCCTCCGCCAGAAACACCAGAGTGGTTCTCACCGTGACAATCGGCCATCAGGCACGATTACCACGACCAGATCCCCGCGCGCCACGCCCAGCACCACGCGCACCTCGGTGCGCGGGTGGCTGCCTGGCTGCTGGCCGAAGCGCACGCGGCCTAGGCCGACGCTGCGATGGCGGGTGGCCTCTGACTTGGCCACCTCCACCTCGAGCCTGCAGGGGACGATACGCAGGGGGTGCGGCGCGAACGCTCGCACGGCGGAGCACTTCAAACTGCTCGCGCAGCGCCCTCTGGTTATTGACCAGGGTCACCATCTCCTGGAGGTGCCTGCATCCCTCACCTCCAAAGAGACAAAGACCTGTCATAGGCGTACGCAGTAGCCTATTGTACAGGTCCTGGGACGGGCACAGATTGTCCAAGGCAAACGTGCGTCTCGCCCGGACACTCCTGGTCACCGCCCGCGTCATGCAGTCCAGAGCCAGGTTGATACCATCCTGGATGGCTCTCTGGACTGTGGCCTGGCTCGGCTGGCGCGATGCGGATGCTGTTACCACCCCTTGTAACAGCTGGGAGACGTGGGACAGAGCAGCAATCGACGCCCTCCCACTCTCCTCCGCATCACGCAGCGCGGTATTTGCCGAACGCAACGCGTTCGAACACACAACACCCGTGTCAGAACGGGCGCCTGGCCGCGCATCTTCACCCAAAGCCACGCGGTCATCCACGCTCGGCTTGGGTACCACACCGTACCGCTGGTAGTCCAGGGGCACGATGCGGCAACGCCAGGCCACCTCGCGAGGGGCCTTCGCGAGACGCCCATTCGCCTTAATGGACGACTCCGCCGCCTCGAACATGTTAACGACATGTTCAGCCAGCGGCAGAGATGGCATGGCGTTAGCAGTAGCCTTACGAGCTAACCACGGCCTGTGGTCACGCTGGCTAGCCGACTGCTCCACGGGCAGATCTGGCCGAACAATTACCAGCCATTGGCAAGCGTCCGACCAATCCTCCTCCGTGGCTAGCTGCGAGTGCTCTACAAGACAGGGGCCTTCGTCTTCCTCCTGAGCGCACGCAGCAGAGCTTGACGGCGGATATGCTGATACCCCTGGCAAGCCAGGGAAAGCATGCGGGCCCGAAAGAACAGACATGCTAAACTCCCTGGCTTGACCAGGAGCAGGCGCCGTGGTAGAGCGCGGGGCAGACACCGCCCCACCATGGTCCCGGCCAGCACCAGCGACACGCTCGGCAAGCCGAGGTATGCGGTAACCCTGGCCATCAGCACCGCCCAGGGCCACCTTCTGGACCGTGAATTCTACTCCTGCGTGAGTAGATCCATGGAATACGTCGCCCGCATCCCCCCCGAGGGGTGCACAGACATCGTACTCCATGGTCACGTCCCCAGACGGCGAACCTAGCAGGAAATCCTCTTCCTCCTGGCCAGAAAGATTAGACTCCGGGTCAGCAAAGAGAGCTAACCCGGACTGGCCAGGGAAGGTGCCATAGGAGGTACTGGCACCCGCGGCGTGCGGATCCCCCTGGACTGATAAGCAGCCCGCGGGTTCCTGCGACAGCCGTCCACGGCCCCTCGGCGCGGCACCAAGCCTACTGCCAGGGTCGTGGATCGCCCCCACTAATGGGGCCACCTCTGAGTCGTCGAACAACGTAACCGACCTATGGAAAAGCGACTCAGAGGTGGGGATCACCTGCTCTGAAGCAGACGCCGAGGACAACAAAGGATCTGATCCAGGAAGCGTGCTACGAAGCAACTCTGGGACCAAATCCTTTATCGTCCTCTTCATCTCTCCCAACATTTCGGACCGGAAGGCCTCCATATCCACCGCGGACGAGGCCTTCCTCTTACCCTTTTTACTGACACCCTCTCTCTTCTGCTTCCTCTCCTCCTCCACCACCTTGTCCTTAGCCTGTAAACACAGAAACTCAGACATTAGCTCGCCCCCCCATTGCTTACAGACCTCACACTTAAGCAGTGGTCCACAGGGACTACAGCTAAAGCATAAGTGGGGGAACGAAACGATCCTTTAGGAACCGGCCACAGGACGGACAACCAGGTCTCTGAAACAGGACACAGGACGAGGACAATGAGCAAGTTAGTCAAGGTTAGAAAAAACTCAAAACCAACTAAAGAGAGGGAAAAGATCATAAAGATCAGTAACCATAAGAAACCAGCGTTGGACAAAACTTTAAATGTAAATAAAGAGCAAGGCTGATTATGACGTCATCAATCCCATGACAGAAATTAAATCGGTCCGCAACAAGCATCTAAGTGCAAGAACGAATTGTATTCCTAACATAACGTCCTCACTTGGATATTCAGACTACACACCATCAGATACACAATGATAACAATGGTAAATACAGTCATTATTTTTTCAAATAATTAACATCACCTCATATCATTAGTTAGATACCTGATACCTGGTATAGACAAACCATCCACCTGATGCACTGTATCACTCCACCAAGACCACGCCTCTTAACTCTCTCCACCTTAGGGGAAGGAATTGGATCAAGAGGGCAAAGTGAGAAGACCTTTATAATAGGCCTCCGACTCACTGGACATAGACTTTTTGGTTAGATAACCTAACAGTATTAGTAGGAAATGGAACCAAGGTGGAGAAAAACAAACTCTCTGATGCTGTGTTGTCCATTACATATCCTCACCTAGACCTGTGGACATAAACACAAAGAGAGATTAGCATTATATAGCACCTAGTTGAAATAAACCAACTAAACAAGGCGCCTATCACGGTAAGCGCGAGTCCCGGAAACACATTACAACGGGAAAAACTCGCTAGAATATATTTGAAATCACCTGATATAAGGATCCTGCGCCTTCCTCCGGCAAAGTAGCTCTCTCAGACATAATCCAGGTGATGTACTCTCACACAACAAGACTAAATAAGCCCAGAACGAGTGAAAACTTTGCACAAGCACAAAAAGCATGTGAACCCTCTGCCAATAAATTAGCAAAGAGGTAGTAGTAGTCGGCGCATGCGCGGTGGTGGGGCTGGCATCCGCCGGACTACCCTCTGTCTACCTGCCCAGTAGGGGCACATAACTGTTTTTAATCTGAGTGTTTATTGAGTGAACGCCAATATTTAGCAATATCAAAAGTATTAGGGAGGTAAGTATACTCTTGATGTGAAATGGGTATGTGTGACAACACCTCCTGAGTGGTACCAGTGGTAACCAAAATTTTTTTTAGGCCAGTGAAGAACAGCTCTTATTATTCGTAGATGATCCTGTGGACACAAAGACACAACGGATTAGTAGACCTAGGCGGTGGGAGAATTTAACAAGGAATCCCAGCGTCTAAAAACATAGTAACGCCAAGTCAGCCGCGAACGAAAACCGGTAACATATAAAAGTTACAAGTCTTAATTAATATATGGAACAACATCACCTTAACGGATGATGAGAAGGACTCCTCTGACAATTTTGTAACAGCCATTATGTAAAATGATGATATAAATAGATTGAAAATTCTCAAAAGAGAGCTTGGAATGTTTTCCAAATGTTGTATGTTAGCCAATATATTAGAAAACGGAAGTACCAGTATGCGCATGCGCAGTAGGTGGGGTCTGTCATGTGCATGACTGTGTACATCCCCCTGCCCATTAGGGGCACCTAACTTTTTATAATTCTGAATATTATTGAATTTAGAGCCGATATACTAGTAGGGAGGTAAGTATGTTCTCATGATGTGAAAGTGCCTTGTCCTAATCAGTGAGGTTATATTGACCTGCGTGGACTGGAGTTACCCTATGGAGAAATCTGTACACACCACACACACAATCTTGCAACACTGGGATGGTAGCAGGATTGCTTTATGTAAATGAGAGGAGAGGAGAGGAGAGAGAGCGACAAAGTGGGAGGGAGGGAGAGAGAAAAGAAAGACAGTAGCTAGAAAAAAACTCTAGTGACTTTTTGCTCAGGTAATGTCAATCTGTAGGTCAAGAGACATGTTTTTCAGTTTTACCACTGGAATGACTGGCTTGGTTATCGAACAAGGAATTCTGGTGGTAAAATCTAAGAATAAACAAAATCACGGATTTCTTTTTTCACGAGAGTTGATACTTACCACCCTGATATTCTATGATATTTCTTATATATCGACCTAACTTCAATAATACTCAGAATTAAAAAGAAAATGGCCCCACTTGGCAGGTTACACAACTGACAGCGCCATTGTGCTACGGACATAATGTCATCCATCCACTGGCACTCCATTAAACAGAGCCGTGGATGTCACTACACCATGGACATTGTGAGCCTTGGCCATGTCAACTTGTTTTCCCATGGTGGCTTTGTGGCAATGCTGGATGCATTCCACAATCCCCCTAGAAATGGTATCTTTAGAAGCTCTCCCATGGGGTTCAATGTAAGATAGCCATAAAGCACTAGGGTCTGTCCGCCATTCCTGTGTACGTTGTTTGTAACGTGTTAATGCACGGACTGGACACCAAGCCTTTGAATTAGGATCACTTTGAATTAGGATCAAACCTAGTCAAAGCGGGTAAAACTATAGGCTGACAAGGATATTTTAAAGACTGGGTTTTCGCCATAAGTTAACTCTAGGTAGAAGCCTAAAACCGTACCCTGTAACCACAAAATGGTCTGCCTCTGCTGACAAAGCATGAGTTTCACTTCTTCATCTGGCTGAAGCTGCAGCAATCAGAAAAAATGTTTTAAGCGTCAACATTTTCATGGAAATGGAGCTTAGTGGTTCAAAGGGTTTATCTGCTAATACTTGAAGTACTAACGATAAACTCCAAGACGGAATCACTGGAGGATTCCTTGGTCTTAGATTACCCATGCCTTTGATTAAAGTATTAAGATTACATACTTCATCACTTCCAAGCAAGGGATAACTGACATTAAAACTGACTTGTAGCCAGCAATAGAGTTAGGCTTGAAGCTATAGGCATCAAAAAGGTGACAGAGGAAATCGGCTACTACCTGAATAGATGCTTCCATTGGACTAATACATCTTTTTGAGCACCATTCAGCAAATCTGTTGATTTTTTAATTATATGCTCTGGAGGTTGACCCCCTTCTGGCTTTTACCATAACCATGGCTGCTTGCTCAGAAAACCCTCCTTAACTGGTGATTCCTTGACAACATCCATGCAGTCAATTGGAACATTGACGGGTTGTTGTGCAAGGCCTTGCCCTGGAAGATTATGTTGTCCATCAGAGGCAGAGGAACAGGATTCCAGCAGATCCGTATACCATTGGCTTGGCCAATTTGGGGCGATCAGAAGCACTTGGCATTCCTGCTGCCTGATTTTCTGGAGAACTTTTGGAATCAGGATTGCTGGCGGGAATGCGTATGCATACATTCCACCCCAGCTGATAGCTACCGCATCTATTGCGATAGCACTCGGATTTGGAATCGGAGAGACGTACGTCGTCATCTTCTTGTTCATTGCGAATAAATCTATGTTGGCTTGCCCCAGTGGTTGAACAGGCGATCCGACACACATTTATTTAGTTGCCATTCCGTGGGAAGAATGCTCATTCTTCGGCTCAATGAGTCTGCTAATAGATTTAGCCTTCCCAGAATATGAACTGCTTTCATGGAAATCCCATGATCTAGGCACCAGCAAAGCAGTTTCCAAGTCATCATACAGAGATTGGGCGACTTCGTTCCACCCTGGCGGTTTATGTAAGTCACTACTGTTGTATTGTCTGCTCGAAGCAGAACACTTGCCCTTGACCTTCTCTAGGGAGTCTTCCATGTCTAAGACTAATGCTCGCATTTCCAGCAGATTGATATGTTCTTTTGACTGATCCAGATTCCAAAGCCCTGATACTTTGTTTTCTTCCAGGCAAGCTCCCCAGCCCTCCATTGATGCATCTGTGTACATCATTAACTGAGGGTGGGGAGGAGACAGGAGATTTTCTCTCTTCATCCACCATTGAAGGTGTTATGAGAAATAACTGGATCGGTCACCGGCATAAGGCTGCCTGTGGAATGACTGGTTCCAAAGAAACCATCAACCCCAACATTCTCAAGTAGACCCATGCCAGGACATGACGACTGTTGCACACTGACTGTATGACTGAGATGAGGATTTCTACTCTCTCTTGAGATGGGTAAACATATTCTATCTCTAGATCGAAGAACATGCCCAGGTAAACAAATTTCTGGGATGAAGACAGCTCTGACTTTTGAAAGTTGATTATCCAGCCTAGATCAAAACTATCTCCAGATTTGCTGATATACTTTTTTGAGCGTGTGCTTTTAACAGCCAGTCATCTATTTAGGTGTGGATTGCTATGTGTCTCCTGCGGAGGTATGACGTCATAGCTTGGACCACTCGAGTGAAGACCCGAGGAGCCGTCGATATACCAAATGGGAGAACCCTGAATTCCCATTGGCGGCCCTGAAATGCAAATCTTAGGAAACGATGAAAGCTCTTCGCAATGGGGATGTGAAAATAGGCATCTTTTAGATCTATTGATGCTGTCCACATTCCCTTCCTCAATCCTGCTAACACTGTTCTGACAGTTTCCATTTTGAAACTTGGTGTGAGGATAAACCTGTTCAGAGGTTTGAGGTTGAGAATTGGTCTCCGACCTCCAATGCTTTTTGTGACTAGGATCACGGTTGAATAATAACCCAAACATTTTTGTGTGGGTTGAATAGCGTGTTTTATTATGAGGGATTGAATTTCTTCCTCTATACACAACTGTTGATCTGGATCTCTTGAATTTTGAGTCCAGGTCAGAACCAGAGACAGGCGCGATAGCTGATTTGAAATCCAGTCGGGATGGTAACCGACTGAAAGCCATCGCAAGACTGAGCGGTCCTGAGTAATCCGCTCCCACTCTTGCATGTGGAAGGCCAGACAGCCTCCCACGGGTGCACCTAAGGATTGAGGTGGACCCGAGAAGTGCAAGAGAAGCCCTGTCTCTGGTGGCTGTCCTAGCATCACTGGTGTGGTCTTTGTGAGAGCCGACCCATCAGGTTCGGCTCCCACGACCAGAACCCCATGCTCCTCTACCAGCGCCACACACACCTCGGTATGCGGGCTGTCTGGCGGGTTGCGCTGGAGGAGCCTGCGCCTCCCCCCCCCCCTAGCTGGCTTATGCTGGCGTTGCCGATGCTGCGCAGGTGGTTGGCCTCTGACAAGGCCACCACCACCTCTAGCCTGCTGAGGGTGGAAGGCAGGGGGCACTACTTCAAACTGCTCTCGCAGCGCCCTCTGGTTGTTCACCAGGTTTACGGTTTGTTGGAGGCACACGCATCCTTCACCTCCAAACAACCCTGGACCTGCCATTGGCGTCCGAAGAAGCCGAGTGTACAGGTCCTGCGAGGGGCACAAAATGTCAAGGGCAAATGTGCGCCTCGCCCGTAAACTCCTGGTTACAGATCTCGTCCTGCAGTCCAGAGCCAGGTTAATGTCGTCTTTGATGGCTCTCTGGACTGAAAGAGGAGAAGTTTGGCGGGCTATGGATGCTGCTACTACCCCCTGTAATAGCTGGGAAACGTGCGAGAGAGCCGAGATGGCTCCTCTCATACTTTCCTCCATGTCCCGCAGCATGGAATTAGTGTTGCGCAGGGTGCTAGCACACAAGGGTCCCGTGTCAGACTGGGACCCAGGCCACATGTCTTCGCCCAAAGCCACACGGTCAAGGCTTTGGGACGATGCCATACTTCTGATACAGATCAGAACTTATACGGCAGTGCCGTGCCACCTTGTGAGGGGCCTTGGCAAGGCGTTCTTTTGGTTGAATGGATGTCTCTGCCGCAGCGAACATATCAACGGCATGGTACTCGTCACTGGTTTCCCTCCCAACCACGGGCGCTGGTCCTGCTGGGAGGTTGGTGGATCCACCTGGAGTTCTGGCTTGATGTTCACCAGCCATTGGCAAGCATCCAGCCAGTCTTCCTCGGTGGCCACCTGTGAATGTTCGACGAGCCTAGGGCCTTCGTAGTCCTCAACCACATTCACTGGTGGGGCAATGGCTGGAGCTGAAGATACTCCTGGAAAGCCAGGGAAGACATACGGACCCGCAAGGGCCGGCATGGCTTGTGCCATGGCTATTCCAGGAGCCGGATCTATGGCGTCATGGGGGGGGGGGCGCTAAAGGCATGACGTCATAGTCTGGGCCTTCTTCACGGTAACTCTCGGCAAGCCGAGGGATATGGTATGGACAGCCATCGGCTGCTAGCCGACCTAGCCGTTGAGCTGTGAAACCTACTCCCAAAGAAGTAGTTCCATGGAAAAGGTTACCCATGGGCCCCCATGGGTATCCATTTCCATGGCCATCGGCTCAGTGTCCTCTTCTTCCTGCCCAGAAAGATTAGATGCAAAGCTTGAAAAGGGATCAAGCTCGGCCTGCGCATGAGGGGTATCGCGTAAGGCGCTGATACCCTTAGCCTTAGGCTGCTCTAGAGCACTCGATAAGCGAGCGCCCGAGGCCATGGCTTTCGCTCCTGGGTCCACGAGCGAGGCAAGCCTCAGCGCCGGACCAATGAGAGCCATCTCTGGGTATATAACGAAAACTGGTTTGCTAAGAGAACCAGACCCAGAGACGGGAACACTCTGTCCCGGAGCAAATGAAGACGACAATGACGAACTTGACCCGGGAAGCAAGCTGCGAAGCAACTCCGGGACAAGATCCATGATCGTCTTCTTCATTTCTCCCATCATTTCAAGACGGAAGGCCTCCATGTCTGGCATGGATGCCTTCGTCTTCTTACCACACTTTTTCCAGACCGGTCTTTCACCTGCTGATATAAAAAATCAGACATCACCTCCACCGGCCACGACTCACACACATGCCAATTTAGAAGGGGCCCACACGTACTGCACCTAGTGCAGTCATGAGGGAAAAAGCGGGCCTTCACGAAACGGTGGCAGGAAGGGCATTTGTTCTCAATTACCCTCTGAAACGACACAAAACGGAAACAATTAGTTTTAGTTATGACGACGTCATAACCAAAAAAACAATTGCAGAAGGCTAATAAGATCCATAAGGAAAACTTTGAACATCAAATGAAAGGCTAAGCCAGGGCCATAGAAAAAACTGTAGGTCTGACAAAAGGAAAACAAATCCTAAAAACTTCTTATACTTCTTTAAGACACGGAAGGCATTAGAATTTGAATTTGAAGACTTCAGAGGCACATTTTTAGACTTCACAGCTCAAAACAAAGATTCAGTAGTAATTGAACTTTATAAAGACAATGAACTTATGCAAACCATCAAGAGAGATAAATAACTCAAAACTCAGTAAAAAAATTTCTAAAGTTTTTAGAAATAAAATGTCTGAAAATTTTTCTCTCTCCTAAATAAACCTCATAAGATGACTTCTGAGAACGGGTGAAGTCTGATGAACAACAACAGGAATACCTGATCCTGAATTCAAAACCCTGTGGTGGGGGAGAATGCGGAAAAACCAAGTATAAATATTGTTTAAAATAAAGGATACAATTCAAATATCAGCTCATGTGTCTGAAAAACAAAGCACAACAGGCATTAGCTAATATATAGGCCTCCCCCAAAAAGAGCTAGCCTAATAAAGACGTATCCACGAGTTAGCATGACTCCCGGAAACACCATCCGAGTCAACACGCAAATTTTTTATCAATAAATTTACTAAAGTACACCTGATGGCTTGGACCGGGAGCATCCTCCAGCGACTTGGCAGCGTCAGACATACTAATAATCAGTCAAAACAAGTTGCAAAACAACTCAAAGCTTAAAAAATATAGAAAGCAAAAGCAAGGCTAGAAAGCATGTTGCAATGGCAGGCCAATATTTTAAGAAGAGAATGAGTCATCCCCACACATGTGCGAGTTTGGGCTGCACATCCCCTGGACTGTCAGTTGTGTACCCTGCCCAGTGGGGGGGCGATTTCTTTTTAATTCTGAGTATTATTGAAGCTAGGTCGATATTTAAGAAACATCATAGAGTATCAGGGTGGTAAGTATACTCTTGATTTGAAAATAGTCTTATCTTGGCATACAGATGGACATCTCTCAAGACAACAGCATTAAAGCGTTATTATAACTCATTGTCTTGCTGGCCCAATGGACCTTCCCATTTTTAGCTATGCCCCGCCCATCACTAGCTAAGCTCCACCCACACCTCGCCGTGTTTGGATTGATCAATCCCCGAATGCCCTAGCTATCAATTTCCTGAAAACTATACAGGGAAGCTGTTGAATATTTTGTAACTAATTAGACTGGGTGCTGTTGCTGCCATAGGCAGAACCAGCGTCCAGTCAAATTAGTTTCAAAATATTCAATAGAATATTTATTAAATAGTAAAAGCAAACAATTTGTACAACAGCGCATAGACTGTCATCAAATATGCGTTCGTGACGTACTTATCGACGTCATTCATTATGATGCCATTGTACACAGCACGCAGTTCATTGTGACGTCATATGTTGGGTGGGTACTCTGGAAAGGTGAATTGATTGTGGTTCCTTAAGGGACTTATAACTAACCATTTCAAAGCACCACCAATTTTTGGATGGACAGCTGCTAAATCAGGTATTTATAATAAACAGGGTTAACGCTTCAATACTCAAATTTGGTTCAGAAAACTTAGTTTCTCATAGAAAATGTCAATTTGCAGGCAAAGAGATGACTATTTTTGAAAATTTATCACTGCCGTGACTGACTCGATTACAGAGCCAGTCACTTCAGTCGTAAATCTTAAAAAAATAGTCTTCTCTTGGCTACAAAACAAACATTTCTAAAGACGACTGCAAAAACTGTCTTTGGATGGCCTGAGTTTTAAAGTCAACTGAAACTTAATTTAGCTTTACCTGATTGTGCTATTCGAGCATGTGGGTCAATAATTTTAACAGAAGTCCCACTATAACACATGCTGTCAGTGGAAATGATATCAAAATCTAGCATTTCCAGCTTAATATAATGTCCACCGTCGACGGTGATATACCATGCTTCTCTAACGTTCTCCAGGTAGGTGATCGGATAGAGGGCTGTAGCGATATATGCACATGGTGTCAAACAATGATGATTCATTGAACCAGTGCTTTTCCCAACATCACATCCAGGACAGTCTGAAGCATAATTGAAAATTGTTTAAAAAAAATTAGCATGTGATAAACAATAGTAATACCCTCAGTAGCTTCCCAACAAGAGATCGCCATTGACTTTAAAACGTGGTACACAAGCCAATGGGTGGGTTGGGCAATCTATTTCTAGCTTTGACCCGCCCATTTTAACTTATGCTCCGCTCATATTTTACAATCAATTTATATACTTTGAACTACAGATTTTCAGAATCCCAATTTCAAGGTAATCTGCTGAATATTTTGAAACTAATTTGAATGGGGGGGGGGGGGGGGGGTTGTTGTCAAATTAGTTTCAAAATATTCAACCGAACGTTTATTCAATTGTAAATTCATCAAAGACATACAATCCTTACATTCTTGGACTTTTCGATTTTATGATATCCGGCAGACAAGGAATTTTTGAAATTTTTTTCACGAAGTTGCTAACAGGACAGACAGACAAATGCATTGTGCCATCACACATTACAAGCTGACTTACGATGGGTATATAACACTCTGCAGAAAGTAACATAAGTGATGTTAAGACTATAGCAGTAATAATTGTGGAAACATGGTTCATTTTCACATGGAATGTGTCTATTCAAGTCACCGTAACTCTTTACTAACCAAAATTGGTGAAAAAAATTATATTATTTGCTTATTGAATATCCATTTGCAGGCCAAGAGAATACTATTTTTGAAAATTTACCATTAGAATGACTGGCTCAGTTATCGAGCTATTCATTCCATATGTAAGTTTTCAAACATTGTATTGGCCTGCAAATGGACCTTTCTCAAGAGTAAACGAAATCTAGGATTTCTTTTTTCACGAGAGAGTTGATACTTACCTCCCTAATACTTTTGATATTGCTAAATATCGGCTTTCACTCAATAAAACACTCAGATTAAAAACAGTTAGGTGCCCCTACTGGGCAGGGAGTCAGAGGTAGTCCGGCGGATGCTCGCCCCACCACCGCGCATGCGCCGACTACTACTTCCTCTGGCTCATTTATTGGCTAACACATGCAACTACCAAGAGCCTGAAGACCGAGCCTCTGTGGGGCGGAGAGGCCGGGTCCGTATCTAGGGAGGTAAGTATCAACTCTCTCGTGAAAAAAGAAATCCTAGATTTCGTTTATTTCACATCAAGAGTATACTTACCTCCCTAATACTTTTGATATTGCCAGAATTCGAAAGTGAATCTGGCGGGAGGGAGGCGAGGTCAAAAGACCAGCTCTTCCCTATACGCTTTCAAGCGTTTAAGGCACTTATGACGTCTGAAACTGTGTGAAAACACAGTCAGGATTTGATA
Source organism: Chaetoderma sp. LZ-2023a (assembly GCA_034401795.1). NCBI lineage: Eukaryota > Metazoa > Mollusca > Caudofoveata > Chaetodermatida > Chaetodermatidae > Chaetoderma > Chaetoderma sp. LZ-2023a. The sequence continues at coordinate 79,531,986 of CM067366.1, forward strand.
AACCATCGGATAACACAACCGATGTCTGAGAGATGACCGATTTGTCATATGCGCTCCCCCCCCCCCTTGGGAGGAAGATTAAATGACCTCAATGTCCTACACGCTCTCTTCGTACTAGTGCCAAGTACTATAGGACAGAGACGAAAAGGCTCCATTTTCGTATACTCTCTCTAAAGAACCACAACCCACATAAACCATCACCATATTAATAACACTGGGTAACGTGACAATACAACACAATGAACAACACATGAACAAGACTGACCTTGTTGTACTAGGAAACTGTCATCACGATTCCAGTAGAGAAGGATGATACAGTCCCGACAAGTGGTTGTCACCGTCGCTGAATGGCGAAGTATATAAGCAATGCGGAAGCACTCTTCACAACATAAAGCGGTTATTGTTTCAAAATCGACAAGGCGAGAGGGTTAGAGGTGTCACGGAGGTAATGGTCTGTAAAACTTGACTCACAGTGCCACTGAGCCACTGACATAATATCATCCACAGGGACCCCATTAAACAGGGCAGTGGATGTCACGACACCGCGGACACTGTGAGCCTTGGCCACGTCAACCTGTCGCCCGGTGGCGGATTTGTGACAAAATTGAATACATTCCACAATCCACCTAGAAATGGTGTCCTTAGACGCCCTACCATGGGGTTCAATATATGACAACCATAACGCTGACTGGTCGGTACGCCACTCCGAAGTACGCTGTTTGTACCGGAGCAGCGCCCGTACGGGGCACCATACTTTAGAATTAGGATCATATCTAGTTAAAGATGGCAAAAAAATAGGCTGACCTGGATATTTCAATGACTGATTTTTAGACAAGAAATTAATCCTAGGTAGAAGCTTAAGGCCTTCCCCTGTAACCACAAAACGGTCAACCTCGGCTGATAAGGCGTGAATTTCACTCCTACGCCTCGCCGAGGCCGCAGCAATTAAAAATACAGTTTTAAGAGTTAACATTTTCATAGAAATGGAACTAAGTGGTTCAAAAGGCTTATCACCTAGTACCTGGAGCACCAGTGATAAACTCCAAGACGGAATCAGTGGAGGATTCCTTGGTCTTAGATTGCCCATGCCTTTAATTAATACATTTAATGTACTTACTTCATCACTCCCCCTATTAGCCAAGCAAGGAATAACAGTCATTAAAGCTGATTTATAACCAGCAATAGAGTTAGGCTTGAGGCTATAGGCATCATATAGGTGACAGAGGAAATCAGCCACTACCTGAATAGATGATTCCATTGGATCAATACATCTTTTTGAGCACCACTCTGCAAATCTGTTGATTTTATAATTATATGCTCTGGAGGTTGACCCCCTCCTGGCTTTGGCCATAAACATGGCCGCTTGCTCAGAAAAGCCCTCCTTAATTCTAGATTCCTTGACAACATCCACGCAGTCAATCGGAACATTGACGGATTGTCGTGAAGGGCCTTGCCCTGGAAGATAAGGTCGTCCATCAGAGGCAGCGGAACCGGATTGCAGACCAGAAGGTCCAGCAGATCCGTATACCACGATCGGCTTGGCCAATCCGGGGCGATCAGAAGCACTTGGCACTCCTGCTGCCTGATTTTCTGAAGCACCTTTGGAATCAGGATTGCTGGGGGGAATGCGTATGCATACATTCCCTCCCAGCTGATAGCTAACGCATCTGTTGCGAAAGCGCTTGGGTCTGGAATCGGAGAGACGTACGTCGTCATCTTCGCATTCTTCTTCGTTGCGAACAAATCTATGTTGGGTTTCCCCCAATGGTCGAACAGACGATCCGCCACACATTGATTTAGTTGCCATTCCGTGGGTAAAACACTCATCCTTCGGCTCAATGAGTCTGCTAGCAGATTTAACCTCCCCGGAATATGAACTGCCTTCAAGGTGATCCCATGATCCAGGCACCAACAAAGCAGTTTCCATGTCATCATACAGAGACTGGGCGACTTCGTTCCGCCCTGGCGGTTTATGTAAGTCACTACTGTCGAGTTGTCTGAACGAATCAGAACAATCTTGCCCTGAACATTCTTTAAGAAATGTTCCAGGCCCAGGACTACTGCTCTTAGCTCTAGTAGATTGATATGTTCCTTGGACTGATCCAGATCCCAAAGCCCTGATACTGTGGACTCTTCCAGACAAGCTCCCCACCCCTCCATCGATGCATCTGTATACACAGTCACCTGAGGGTGGGGAGGGGTTAGCAAAACCCCCGGCAAGAGATTCTCTGTATTCAACCACCATTGCAGGTGGTGAATCAGAGGCGCCAACACTGACACGTTCGAGTCCAGCGAACCTGAACTCTGGGTCCACTGTGTCATGAGAAACAACTGGATCGGGCGCCTGCGCAAGGCGGCCTGCGGAATGACTGGTTCCAAAGAAACCATCAAGCCCAGCATTCTCAAGTAAACCCGCGCCAGGACATGACGACTGTCGCACACCGACTGTATTACCGAGATGAGTATTTGAACCCTCTCCTGAGTGGGGTACACATACCCCGTCTCCAGATCGAAGAACATGCCCAGGTAAACAAACTTCTGGGATGGAGTTAGCTCTGATTTCGGGAAATTGATCATCCAGCCCAAGTCCGAGAGAGTTTTCAAAACAATCTCCAGATTGGCTGACAACGATTCCCGGGTGTGTGCTTTCAACAGCCAGTCGTCTATGTACGTGTGGACTGCTATGCTTCTCCTGCGGAGGTATGCAGTGATCGCGAGAACCACACGGGTGAAGACCCGAGGAGCCGTGGAAATCCCGAAGGGTAACACCCTGAATTCCCACCGCCGGCCCTGAAATGCGAATCTCAGGAAGCGACGGAAACTCCTCTCTATGGGAATGTGGAAATACGCATCCTTCAAATCTATGGAAGCGGTCCACATTCCTCGCTCCAACCCCGCCAATACCGAGCGCACAGTCTCCATCTTGAAACTGGGCGTCTCTAAGAACTTGTTCAAAGGCTTGAGGTTGAGAATCGGCCTCCACCCTCCGGTGTTTTTCTTCACTAAGAAGAGGGTTGAATAGAAACCTGGGCACCTCTGTGCCGGCTGAATGGCTTCTTTTAGTATGAGGGAATTTATTTCCTCCTCTATACACAACCTCTGATCCGGATCCCGTGGAATAGGAGTCCAGATCGGCGCGAGAGACAGTCGCGATGGCGGGCCTGTCACCCAGTCGGGACGATACCCGACGGAAAGCCATCGCAAGACTAAATGGTCCTGAGTCAACCGCTTCCACTCTGGCAAGTGGCCGGCCAAACGGCCGCCCACCGGTCCACCTAGGGATAGAGGTGGACATAAGGAGTGCCAGAGTGGCACTGTCCTCTCGGCGTAAAACACCGGAGTGGTTCCCACCGCGGTAACCAGGCCATCAGGCCCGATTGCCGCGACCAGATCCCCGCGCGCCCCGTCCAGCGCCGCGCACACCACGGTGCGCGGGCGGCTGTCTGGCTGGGTGCGGCTGGGGAGCCTGCGCCCCCCTCGCTGCTGGCCGAATCGCACGTGGCCTAGGCCTACGTTGCGACGGTGGCTGGCCTCTGACCTGGCCAGCACCACCTCGAGCCTGCAGAGGACGATACGCAGGGGGTGCCGCGCGAACACGCTCCCGCCGGAGCACCTCAAATTGTTCACGCAGCGCCCTCTGGTTGTTAACCAGAGTGACCGTCTCCTGGAGGTGCCTGCATCCCTCACCTCCAAAGAGACCAGGACCTGTCATAGACGTCCGCAGCAGCCTATTATACAGGTCCTGGGACGGGCACAGATTGTCAAGAGCAAACGTGCGCCTCGCCCGGACACTTCTGGTCACCGCCCGTGTCAAACAGTCCAAAGCCAGGTTGATACCATCCTGGATGGCTCTCTGGACTGTTACCGGGCTTGGCTGGCGTGATGCGGAGGCCGCTACCACCCCCTGTAGCAGCTGGGAGACGTGGGACAGAGCGGCAATCGACGCCCTCCCACTCTCCTCCGCATCACGCAGCGCGGCATTCGCCGAACGCAACGCGTTCGAGCACAAGACTCCCGTGTCAGAACGGGAGCCCGGCCGCGCATCTTCGCCTAAAGCCGCGCGATCATCCACGCTTGGCTTTGGCACCACACCGTACCGCTGGTATTCCAGGGGCACGATGCGGCAACGCTTCGCCACCTCGCGAGGGGCCTTCGCGAGACGTCCATTAACCTTAATGGACGCCTCCGCCGCTTCGAACATGTCCACGACATGCTCAGCCAGCGGCAGAGATGGCATAGCGGTAGCCGCCGGCCTACCAGCTAACCACGGCCTATGGTCACGCTGGCTAGCCGGCAGCTCCACGGGTAGATCGGGCCGAACACTTACCAGCCACTGGCAAGCGTCCGACCAATCCTCCTCCGTGGCTAACTGCGAGCGCTCTACTAGACGAGGGCCTTCGTCTTCCTCCAGAGCACTCGCAGTTGACGTCGACGGCGGATAAGCTGATACCCCTGGCAAGCCCGGAAAAGCATGCGGGCCCGAGAGAGCAGGCATGCTGAACTCCGCGGCTTGACCAGGAGCAGGCGCCGTGGCAGAGCGTGGGGTAAACACCGCCCTACCGCGGCCCTGACCAGCACCAGCGACACCATCGGCAAGCCGAGGTATGCGGTATCCGTGGTCAACAGCACCGCCCGGGGACACCTTCTGGACCGTGAAATCTACTCCTGCGAGAGTAGAACCACGGAACACGTCGTCTGTATTCCCCGCGAGGGGTGCACAGACGTCGTATTCCATGGCCACGTCCTCAGAAGGCGACCCTAGCAGGAGATCCTCTTCCTCCTGGCCAGAAAGATTAGACTCCGGGTCAGCAAAGAGAGCTAACCCGGACTGGCCAGGAAAGGTGCCATAGGAGGCTTTGACACCCGCGGCGCGCGGATACCCAGGGTCTGATGAGCAGACCGCGGGTCCCAGCAACAACCGTTGTCCACGGCCCCTCGGCGCGGCGCCATGCCTGCTGCCAGGGTCTTGGACTGCCCCCAACAAAGGGGCCACCTCTGAATCCACAAACGGACCGGACCTAAAGAGACCGGATTCAGAGGCGGGATCACCTGCTCGTAAGCAGATGCCGAGGACAACAAAGGAGCTGGCCCAGGGAGCATGCTGCGAAGCAACTCTGGGACCAAATCCTTTATTGTCCTCTGCATCTCTTGCAACATTTCGGACCTGAAGGCCTCCATATCCACCGCGGATGAGGCCTTCTTCTTACCCTTCTTACTACCCTCCTTCTTCTTCTTCCTCTCTTCCTCCATCACCTTCTCCCTTGCCTGCAATGAGAGAAAATCAGACATTAGATCTCCCCCCCACTGCTTACATACATCGCACTTCAGCAACGGTCCACAGGGACTGCAGCTGAAGCACAAGTGCGGTACGAATCTATTCTTCAGAAACCTCCCGCAGGACGGGCAACCAGGTCTCTGAAACAGGACAAGGACAAGGACAATGAGCAAGATAGTTAAGGTTAGCGAACTCAAAACCAACTAAAAAGAGAGGGACAGGATCCTCAAGATCGCAAGTCAAGAAGAACCAGCCGTGGACAAAACGTTAAATGTTAATAAAGGCCAAGGCCGATTATGACGTCATCACTCCCGTGACCAAAATAATCGATCCGCAACAAGCACCAAGTGCAAGAACGAATTGTATAAGTAACCGGAACATTTCCGTTGAATTGGCATTTCGAGTACACAACAATCAGATATACAGAGATAACTCCTTCCAATTCTAGCATTGGCAAAAAAGGAAATTATCTCCCCTTTTGTTTATCAATAATTAGATACCTGACACTTGTACAGACAAACCATCCAACGTGATGAACCGGAGAACTCCACCATAGTACGCCTCTACATTCTCTCCACCGAAGGGGAAGGAATTGGATCAAGAGGGCAAAGTGAGAAGACCTTTATAATAGGCCTCCAACTCACTGAACATAGATTTTTTGGTTAGATAACCTAACAGTATTAGTAGGAAATGGAACCGTGGTGGAGAGAAACATATCCTCTTGTGCCGAGAAGTCCATCAAAGCTTCTACGTGATACCTGTGGACAAAAACACAAAGAGAAATGAGACTTATGAAGCACCATGTTGTAAAAAACAAACACAAACAGGCGCTAATCACGGTAAGCGCGAGTCCCGGAAACACATTAAACCGGGACAAAACACGCTAGCATATCAAAGAAGTCACCTGATAAAGAGATCCAGCTCCTTCCAAAGGTGAGTCCTCTCTTTCCGACATGCCACGAACGTACAACAATCGTCAAATAAGTGAAAAACAAGGTAAACGCGCAGAAAATGTAGAGTAGCACAAAACCGCATGTAACCCTTAGCCAATAAATGAGCAAAGAGGAAGTAGTAGTCGGCGCATGCGCGGTGGTGGGGCGAGCATCCGCCGGACTACCTCTGACTCCCTGCCCAGTAGGGGCACCTAACTGTTTTTAATCTGAGTGTTTTATTGAGTGAAAGCCGATATTTAGCAATATCAAAAGTATTAGGGAGGTAAGTATACTCTTGATGTGAAATGCCGAGGCCTGTTTTGGGATGAAAGCGTTAAGGACCTTTCTCAATCACTTTCATGGATTTTCTACAATTCTTGCAGATGTTTCACCACTTTCACAAACTTTTTCGGCACTTTAATAACAAAGCTGGCCACTGCAGTGATCTTGAGCAATCGCCATTTTCACTATATTAAAATTTGTACCACTGAAATGACTGGCTGACTCAATAGCTGACAAATGGACATTCACTAAGAAAACTTTATGAATTTCTTTACAAATGATGACACTTAAAGGATTAAAAGCTAGGTATTTATGATGTTATGTACTATCTTCGAGTATGTGAATGCTAGAACATACTTACCAATTTCTGTATAACTGATGCGAAATGTCTGTTGGCCTCCATCATCAGACACGGCGTAGACTGTTAATATGTTTGACATGGATAAAACTTCAGGAAACGAATTCCTGCAGCTCCGGTTAATCATCGCCTTTTTGAAGACGTATTGCCCTTCATACACTTCCACATAGTTGTCTCCGCAACTGTGAATTGTTTTCCAAAACCCAGCCTGTAAAAATAAACATACTTTAAAAACGACAGTTTGGCTGGAAAGCTTCAGAAGATAACAACATAGGAAATAGTAGTGTCTTGCATAGTTAATTACCTCTTTAACCCTTTAATGATCATACCGGCCAAAACGGACCATAATTTCTACATTTACGGGTCAAGAGAATATAATTTTTGAAAATTTAACACTGTAATGACTGGCTTGATAAACGAGCCAGTTATTCCAGTGATAAACTTTCAAAAATTGTATTCTCTTGGCCTGTAAATGGACATTCATTAAGAAAATATTTCAATTTTTCGGACCAAATTTGACCGTTAAAGGGTTAATTATGGTGAAAATTGGTTAACAATAGAAAATGTTATGCTTTGTCGATGTCCATTAACATGTCAAGAAGACATCTCAATTTTTGAAAATTTACCACTGGAATGACTGGGTCGATTAACGAGCAAGTCATTCTTGTGGTAAATTTTCAAAAATCATTTATTCAATTTTCTGAAAGTTTATGTTTATTTGTAGAAAACCATCATAGGTTTCTTTAGGATACCACAAATCAGATCACGGCAAATAATAAATTATGTACAACCACAGATTTTTTAACTGTTCAATGATCCAAATTTGTCCGTGACAATATAGGCCTAATGGACATCTATTACTCACCTGCAGTATTTGAACCAGGAACTTGTAATATATGAAACTGCAGTATTTGAACCAGGAACTTATGAAAATTTTGCCTTGAAACACAAACACTTCTATGCAAAACGTGGATGTGGTTTACAAGTTAATAAGTAAAATATTTTAATTAAAGTGTAGCAATCAAGATGGCAGAATTTTATAAATTTATAAGATATATATTTGTTAACAAATATCTAACCATAGCATAAAAATCATTCCTCCGAATAGCAATAAAATCAGAGATTTTATGCAGATAGAGTCGCAGCATTTTCCCATGTTGTGCCTTAATTCTCCATAAGCAGCGATGAAACAGAGTAACTGGAAATGGATGGTGAAGAGAAGTAAACGTTCCTTCTGGGCCAACAATCCAGCCCGATGACCCACACTGTGAGCCACTGGGACAATTCACTCCAAGACCACAATCTGCAAAAAAGTTACGAATATAACATTAAGTACAAATATGAAGAACTATTTTAAACCATTTGACTGATAAATTTTTGCAGACAACGTAGTCAAAGGATTATATCTCTGGACCTGCTAAATATTTTGAAAACAATTTGAATGAAAGTTGTTGGTGGCTAACCCACTGACAACTTTCAGTCAGATTGATTTCAAAATATTCAGCAAGTCAAGTTTTTGCTCATTGAAATGACAGTCTTGTGGCTTGCAGCAGCGAGATTTAATGTTAAATTTTGAAGCTCTCATTCATTGCTAGGCTTTCACTGACGTTAACACACCTGTATACGTGTGCAGTATTTTTGCACCAATACCAAACGCAACTTGAATCCAATGCAGTGCCTACGTAATGTCAACCAAGGCTACCTTAAACAACTGAAGTTGATTAATGTTGGAACTACTGCTAAACTTAACACGAGGCCCAAGGGGCTTGTATCGCTCACCTGGACCTAAGGCATGCTTAGTCATCAATATTATATCTCCCAAATTTTGGGCCAATCTGTTCAGTGGCTCTGGAGATGAAGTTGCTTTCATGAAAACCAGGCCATCCATGATGGCTGCCTTACCATTTGGCAAATTCATTTTATGAGTTTTGAATCAATCGCTCAAACAGTTTCGGCGAAGACATTTCTAAAAATCAAATAAAATCCATGATGACCGCCGGCCAAATTGGCCGACCAGCTTCATTTGAACAAACTTAAATCTCCATGCCCTAAGGATGTTTCCTGCCAAATATAATTGAAATCGGACCAGTAGTTCTCGAGAAGACATTTTAAATTTCTCATTGTTTTAGTATGGGAGCTTTTAGCAGGAAAATTATCCAAGATGGCCTGCAAAACTGTTTATTCAACACTTTCGAAAATATAAAACCAATTTCAGCCTCAAAATCCGTCAAATAAAAAAATCCTATATGGCCACGTTATATTTTGATTGACCCCCGGCGGCCATGGTTTTTTTCCAGATCAACTTCCTTGAACAAACTTTAATGGCCCTTATTCCATAATCATGTGTTCCAAACTTCGGCCTGATCCCTTCAGCGGTTCTGGAGAAGTTTTTGGAAAACTAGGTCATCCAAGATGGCCGCTGAACTGTTTGGTCAATCAAGTTCTCTTGAACAAACTTGGCTTACCTCTTCCCCTAGATGATGTTTCATGATTTTTTAATCGATTCCCTAAGCGGTTTCGGACAAGATTTTCAAAGACGTTTCCTAAAATCAGTCAAAATCCAAGATGGCCACTGGCCAAATTGGACGATCGGCTTCATTTGAACATAAGGATGCATCCTGCCAAATATAATTGAAATCGGCCCAGTGTTTCTTGAGTTGTTTAAAGGAAAAGTTGACGGATGGACAGACGATGGACGGATGGACACAGGATGGATGGTCGCCACGGCATAAGTTCACTTGGCCTTTTAGGCCAGGTGAGCCAAAAAATGTAACGTATGAAATAAATACGTTATGACATGCTTAGTTTGCATATTTGCACTCACATTTCGCCTGGTATTCTATATCCGTTTCTGTATTGGCCCTTGTATATTGACACTGATATAGAATAGCAGGTGAAATACTTATGCAAATGTGTGACTAAGCATGTAATAACTTCTATGTAATCTTGCTTGGGATGGTAATATATCTCAGTGTTCATAGGGATACTCCCGGCCAAGGTAGAGCCATCATTGCAGGCTAACGCACTCATGCAAGAATCAACATATGCTATGTTCATGATGAACACGAGGCCCAAGGGGCCTGTATCGCTCACCTGGAACATAGGCATTTCAACTAGAAAGGCCATTGGCTATAAGTAGATCACTAAGCAGAACTGTAACAGGAACACAACAGCCATGTTTCTTTACATATCGACTTCCCATGATCAAATTTTAATGGGCCTTCACTAATCATACATGTATCTCACACATTTCAGCCCAATCTGTTCAGTGGTTCTGAAGAAGTTTTTTTCGCGAAAAACTAGGTCATCCAAGAAGGCGTCTAAACCATTTGACCAATCAAGTTTCTTTGAACAAACTTGGTTCAGCTCTTGCCCTAAGTGATATTTCATGAGTTTTGAATCAATCCCAAGTGGTTTCAGGGAAGAACATTTTTAGATGTTTCTAAAAATTGGCCAAAATCCAAGATGATTCTTGAGAAGTCGTTTAAAGAAAAGGTTGATGGACGCAGGATGCCAGACGACAGCCGCAATGGCATAAGCTCACTTGGCCATTCTGGCCAGGTGACCATTCTGGCCAGGTGAGCTAAAAATACTAATGACAAAATTATTATACATGTAATCTACTGAACCGTTCCATATCATATTTAAGCTAAACTCCTATTGAAACCTAGATATATAGATACATTATCGTAGATCATAAGATTTTAATGTTTCTTCATAAGTCCATGGCCAACCTACCTGGTTGTCAGTATTGCTGCTTTTTTCATATGGATTGTGCTATAGAATCAGGGATCATATTGATCAGAAAATCAAAGTTATTAACCGTCTGACTGCTGGATATTTGCAAACGACATATTCCAAGGGTTATACCTCTGAACCTGCTAAATATTTTGAAAACAATTTGACTGAAAGTTAACTTTCAGTCAAATTGTTTTCAAAATATTCATCAAGTCGAGTTTTCCTCATTGAAATTAGTGTTTGGTGGTTTGCAGCAGCGAGACAGTTAAACGAACACATAAAATTTGCATCAAACTCTAGCAGCTTGGATTTCCTTGAACTAACTTGGACGTTATGAACTATCTTCAAATCCAAGTTGTTTCAAGAACTGTAACTTGTTGAAATTTTTTGGGTAAAGTTCAAGCTAGTTGAAATTTTCTAAAACACTTTTGAAGCTAGCATGGATTTTCTTGGATATGAAAGCTTTCTAGAATTTTCTTGCATTTTATGCTAACAAAGATTTTTATGAATAACTAGGTAGCCAGTACCACCAAAGGCTTGGATTAGGTTGCTTATTCAAGCTTGTATATACAAGATTATCCAAGCCTTTTTTGCTCTGGATGTACTCTTTAACGGTCAAAAATTTAAAAGAAAATAAAGGATTCTGCTTACTGGGAAATAAACGAAATCTAGGATTTCTTTTTTCACGAGAGAGTTGATACTTACCTCCCTAATACTTTTGATATTGCTAAATATTGGCTTTCACTCAATAAACACTCAGATTTAAAACAGTTAGGTGCCCCTACTGGGCAGGGAGTCAGAGCGTAGTCTGGCGGATGCCAGCCCCACCACCGCGCATGCGCAGACTAGCACTTCCTCTGACTAGATTATTGGCTGACACACATGCAACTATTAAGAGCCTGAAGACCGAGCCTCTGTGGGGTGGAGAGGCTGGGTCCGTATCTAGGGAGGTAAGTATCAACTCTCTCGTGAAAAAAGAAATCCTAGATTTCGTTTATTTCACTTCAAGAGTATACTTACCTCCCTAATACTTTTGATATTGCCAGAATTCGAAAGTGAATCTGGCGGGAGGGAGGCGAGGTCAAAAGACCAGCTCATCCCTATACGCTTTTCTGCGTTTAAGGCACTTAAACTTCTGAAACTGTAAGAAAAAACAGTCAGGATTTGACTAACCATCGGATAACACCACCGATGTATGAGAGATGACCGAATGTCATATGCGCTCCCCCCCCCCCCCCCTCCTTCCTGGGAGGAAGAGTCGACTGACCTCAATGTCCTATACGCTCTCTACGTACAAGTGCCATGTACTACAGGACAGAGACGAAAAAGCTCCATTTTCGTAACTCTCAACAATGAACCACACAAATACACAAACCATCACCATATTAATAACGGGTAATCGTGACAATACAATCAACAACGGACAACACATGAACAAGACTGACCTTGTTGAAATGGCTGCTGACATCATCTTCCCATTGGTAAAGACTGATGCAGGCCCAAAAAAGTGTGTGTTTCCATAAATTAATTGTGAAATATATAAGTAATGAGGAAAAACCTCCTCAAAAAATATAAACCGAGTTATTTTTTCAAAATCGACAAGGCGAGAGGATTAGAGGTGTCACGGAGATAATGGTCTGTAAAACTTGACTCACAGTGCCACTGAGCCACCGACATAATATCATCCACAGGGACCCCATTAAATAGGGCCGTGGATGTCACTACGCCGCGGACACTGTGAGCCTTGGCCACGTCAACCTGCTTCCCGGTGGCGGATTTATGGCAAAACTGAATGCATTCCACAATCCACCTGGAAATGGTGTCCTTAGAAGCCCTGCCATGGGGTTCAATATATGACAACCATAACGCTGACTGGTCGGTGCGCCACTCCGCCGTACGTTGTTTGTACCGGCGCAGCGCCCGGACGGGACACCATGCTTTAGAATTAGGATCATATCTAGTTAAAGCAGGCAAAATAATAGGTTGACCTGGATATTTCAACGACTGATTTTTAGCCAAGAAATTAATCCTAGGTAGCAGCTTAAGGCCTTCCCCTGAAACCACAAAACGGTCATCCTCGGCTGATAAGGCATGAATTTCACTCCTACGCCTAGCCGAGGCCGCAGCAATTAAAAACACAGTCTTCAGTGTTAATAGTTTCATAGAAATGGAACTAAGTGGTTCAAAAGGCTTATCACCTAGTACTTGAAGCACTAGCGATAAACTCCAAGACGGAATCACAGGTGGATTCCTTGGTCTTAGATTGCCCATGCCTTTAATTAATACATTTAATGTATTTACTTCATCACTTCCCCTCTTAGCCAAGCAAGGAATAACAGACATTAATGCTGACTTATAACCAGCAATAGAGTTAGGCTTGAGGCTATAGGCATCATAGAGGTGACAGAGGAAATCAGCTACTACTTGAATAGATGAATCCATTGGATCAATACATCTTTTTGAGCACCATTCTGCAAATCTGTTGATTTTATAATTATATGCTCTGGAGGTTGACCCCCTCCTGGCTTTGGCCATAAACATGGCTGCTTGCTCAGAAAAGCCCTCCTTAATTCTAGATTCCTTGACAACATCCACGCAGTCAATCTGAACATTGACGGATTGTTGTGAAGGGCGGATTGTTGTGAAGGGCCTTGCCCTGGAAGATAATATCGTCCATCAGAGGCAGAGGAACCGGATTGCAGACCAGAAGGTCCAGCAGATCCGTATACCATGATCGGCTTGGCCAATCCGGGGCGATCAGAAGCACTTGGCATTCCTCTTGTCTGATTTTCTGAAGAATTTTTGGAATCAGGATTGCTGGAGGGAATGCGTATGCATACATTCTCCCCCAGCTGATAGCTAACGCATCTGTTGCGAAAGCGCTTGGATCCGGAATCGGAGAGACGTACGTCGTCATCTTCGCATTCTTCTTCGTTGCGAACAAATCGATGTTGGGTTTCCCCCAATGGTCGAACAGACGATCCGCCACACATTGATTTAGTTGCCATTCCGTGGGTAAAACACTCATCCTTCGGCTCAATGAGTCTGCTAGCAGGTTTAACCTTCCCGGAATATGAACTGCTTTCAAGGTAATCTGGTGATCCAGACACCAACAAAGCAGTTTCCATGTCATCATACAGAGACTGGGCGACTTCGTTCCGCCCTGGCGGTTTATGTAAGTCACAACTGTTGAGTTGTCTGAACGAATAAGAACAATCTTGCCCTGAACTTTCTGTAAGAAATGTTCCAGGCCCAGGACTACTGCTTTTAGCTCCAGTAGATTTATATGTTCCTTTGACTGTTCCAGATTCCAAAGCCCTGATATCGTGGACTCTTCCAGGCAAGCTCCCCAGCCCTCCATCGATGCATCTGTATACACAGTCACCTGAGGGTGGGGAGGGGTTAGCAAAACCCCCGGCAAGAGATTCTCTGTATTCAACCACCATTGCAGGTGGTGAATCAGAGGCGCCAACACTGACACATTCGAGTCCAGCGAACCTGTACTCTGGGTCCATTGTGTCATGAGAAATAACTGGATCGGCCGCCTGCGTAAGGCGGCCTGAGGAATGACTGGTTCCAATGAAACCATCAACCCCAGCATTCTCAAGTAAACCCGTGCCAGGACATGACGACTGTCGCACACTGACTGAATTAATGAGATGAGTTTCTGAACTCTCTCCTGAGTAGGATAAACATATCCTGTCTCTAGATCGAAGAACATCCCCAGGTAAACAAACTTCTGGGATGGAGTCAGCTCTGATTTTGGGAAATTGATCATCCAGGCTAAGTCTGTGAGAGTTTTCAAAACAATCTCCAGATTGGCCGACAAACTTTCCCGGGTGTGCGCTTTCAACAGCCAGTCGTCTATGTACGTGTGGACTGCTATGCTTCTCCTGCGGAGGTATGCTGTGATCGCAAGAACCACACGGGTGAAAACCCGAGGAGCCGTGGAAATTCCGAAGGGCAACACCCTGAATTCCCACTGTCTGCCCTGGAATGCAAATCTCAGGAAGCGACAGAAACTCCCGTGGATGGGGATGTGGAAATAAGCGTCCTTCAAATCTATCGACGCCGTCCACATCCCCCTCTCCAACCCCGCCAACACCGAGCGCACCGTTTCCATCTTGAAACTGGGCGTCTCGATGAACTTGTTCAATGGCTTGAGGTTGAGAATCGGTCTCCACCCTCCGGTGCATTTTGTTACTAAGAACAGGGTTGAATAGAAGCCCGGACACCTTAGTGCCGGCTGAATAGCTCCCTTTTGTACGAGGGAATTTATCTCCTCCTCGATACACAACCTTTGCTCTGGATCTCTCGGAATGGGAGTCCAGACTGGCACTAGAGACAGTCGCGACGGCGGGCCTGTCATCCACTCTGGATGATACCCGACGGAAAGCCATCGCAAGACTAAACGGTCCTGAGTTAACCGTTCCCACTCTTGCATGTGGTCGGCTAGCCGGCCTCCCACCGGTCCACCTAGGGACCGCGGTGGACACGAGGCATGCAAGAGCGGCACTGTCTCCGTCGCCATACACACCGGAGTGGTTCTTACCGCGGTAAGCGTCCTGTCAGGACCGATAACCACGCCCAGATCCTCGCGCGCCCCGCCCCGCCCCGCGCGCACCTCGGGCGGCTGCCTGGCTGACGGCGCCTGAGGAACCTGCGCCCCCCTCGCTGCTGGCCGAATCGCACGCGGCCGAGGCCGACGCTGCGATGGTGGCTGGCCTCTGACTTGGCCAGCACCACCTCGAGCCTGCAGGGGACGATACGCAGGGGCCGCGGCGCGAACGTTAGCACGACGCAGCACCTCAAACTGCTCGCGCAGCGCCCTCTGGTTATTCACCAGGGTGACCGTCTCCTGGAGGTGCCGACATCCCTCACCTCCAAAAAGACCAGGACCCGTCATAGGCGTACGCAGTAGCCTATTGTACAGGTCCTGAGACGGGCACAGATTGTCCAGGGCAAACGTGCGTCTTGCCCGGACACTCCTGGTCACTGCCCGAGTCATACAGTCCAGCGCCAGGTTAATACCATCCTGGATGGCTCGCTGGACCGTGACCGGACTTGGCTGGCACGATGCGGATGCCGTTACTACCCCCTGTAACAGCTGGGAGACGTGGGACAGAGCGGCAATCGAAGCCCTCCCACTGTCCTCCGCATCACGCAACGCGGTATTCGCCGAACGCAACGCGTTCGAGCACAAGACCCCCGTGTCAGAACGGGAGCCTGGCCGCGCATCCTCACCCAAAGCCGCGCGGTCATCCACGCTGTGCTTGGGTACCACACCGTACCGCTGGTAATCCAGGGGCACGATGCGACAACGCCTGGCCACCTCGCGAGGGGCCTTCGCGAGACGTCCACTCGACTTAATGGACGACTCCGCCGCCTCGAACATGTCAACGACATGCTCCGCCAGCGGCAGAGAAGGCATAGCGTTAGCAGTCGGTTTCCCAGCTAACCACGGCCTGTGGTCACGCTGGCTAGCCGACTGCTCCACGGGCAGATCAGGCCTAACGCTCACCAACCACTGGCAAGCGTCAGACCAATCCTCCTCCGTGGCTAACTGCGAGCGCTCTACAAGACGGGGTCCTTCGTCTTCCTCCTGAGCGCAAGCAGCAGAGCTTGACGGCGTGTACGCTGATACACCTGGCAAGCCAGGGAAAACATGCGGGCCTGACAGCACCGGCATGACAATATCACTGGTTTGACCAGGAGCAGGCACCGTGGCAGAGCGCGGGGTATATACCGCTCCACCACGGGCCCGGCCAGCACCAGCAACACCCTCGGCAAGCCGAGGTATGCGGTACCGCTGGCCATCAGCAGCGCCCTGGGCCACCACCTGAGCCGCGGACTCTACTCCAGGGTGAGTAAAACCGTGGAAGAAGCCGCCTGTATTCCCCGCGAGGGGTGCACAAACGTCTTCATCCATGTCCACGTCGTCAGACGGCGACCCTAGCAGGTAATCCTCATCACCCTGGTCAGAAAGATTAGACCCCGGGTCAGCAAAGAGAGCTAACCCGGGCTGACCAGGAACGGTGCCATAGGCGGTACTGGCCACCGCGGCGTGCGGATACCCCTGGACTGATAAGCAACCCGCGGGTTCCAGCGACAACCGTCCACGGTCCCCTCTCGGCGCGGCAATAAGCCTGCTGCCAGGGTCGTGGAACGCCCCCTCTAATGGGGCCACCTCTGAATCGTCGAACAACGGAAGCGGTCTAAGGAAAACCGATCCAGAGGCGGGGATTACCTGCTCCGAAGCCGATGATGAGGACAGTAAAGGATTTGGTCCAGGAAGCATGCCACGAAGCAACCCTGGAACCAAATCCTTTATTGTCCTCTTCATCTCTCCCAACATCTCGGTCCGGAAGGCCTCCATATCCACCGCGGACGAGACCTTCCCCTTACCCTTCCTACTTACAACCTCTCGTTTCCGCTTCTTCTTCTTCTCCTCCTCTACCACCTTGTCCGTCGCCTGTAAACAGCACAAGAATTCGGACATTAACTCGCCCCCCCAGTGCTTACATATGTCACAATTAACCAATGGACCACAAGGGCTACATTGACAGCACAGATGCGGCCAGAACTTATCCGGCAGAAAACGACCACAGGACGCGCAACCCGGTCCCTGAAACAGGGCAAAGGACAAGGAGTATGAGCAACTAGTTAAGCTTAGAAACTCAATCCAACTCAAAGAGAAGGAAAACGATCATAAAGATCAATATACATCAGAAACCAGCATAGCGACTTGAATTGCTGATAAATACATAGCCAGGCTGATTATGACGTCATTAATCCCGTGACAGGAAAAATTCGATCCCAACAAAACATCCAAGTGCAAGGACGAATTGTATGCTGAATGGATACGTCGACTACACAACCATCAGATACATATAGATAACTCTTTTCTGGCAAAAATGTTAATTATCTCCCTTTGCTTACTATAATTAACATCACCACATTATCAATAACTAGATACCTGACACTTTGTATAGACAAACCATCCAACGTGACGAACCGGAGAACTCCACCATCTGCACGCCTCTTAACTCTCTCCACCTCATGGGGAAGGAATTGGATCAAGAGGGCAAAGTGAGAAGACCTTTATACTAGGCCTCCAACTCACTGGACATAATTTTTCATTTGGTTAGATAACCTAACAGTGTTAGTAGGAAATGGAACCATGGTGGAGAGAAAACTAACTCTCTGCTGCTGTGATGCCACCACCTAGCGTCATACAGACCTGTGGACATAAACAGAAAGAGAAATTAGCCTTAGGTAGCACACTCTCTGCTGCTGTGATGCCACCACCTAGCGTCATACAGACCTGTGGACATAAACAGAAAGAGAAATTAGCCTTAGGTAGCACCGAGTTGACATAAACCAACTAACCAAGGCGCTTATCACGGTAAACGCGAGTCCCGGAAACACAATACACCGGGAAGAAAAACTTGCTAATTTTACTAGAAGTCACCTGATTTAAAGGTCCTAAGTCCCCCTTTGGCGAAGTGATCCTTCCTGCCATCCAAATCAGTGACTATCACTCCAAAATAACACCACTTAAACAGTTTAAGAGTAAGAAAAAGCTTTTGCACAAAAAGACATGTGTGATCTCTCTGCCAATAATCTAGCAAAGAGGAAGTGCTAGTCTGCGCATGCGCGGTGGTGGGGCTGGCATCCGCCAGACTACGTTCTGACTCCCTGCCCAGTAGGGGCACCTAACTGTTTTAAATCTGAGTGTTTATTGAGTGAAAGCCAATATTTAGCAATATCAAAAGTATTAGGGAGGTAAGTATACTCTTGAAGTGAAATAGTTTTCAGTTGACCTACAAATAGACATTCCTCAAGTCCATTGCAGAAGCCATCTTTGACCGGCTTCAGCATTGAATGAGAAAGACCAGCAAAAGCGTATATTATTTTCTTAGACACTTACCAATATTTATATAAGACACAACAACTTGAACGATATCATCCAATCTAGATGAAATAGCATCAATCACCACTGTTACAATGTTCCCTTGTGACACAATATGTCCGATAGTGGGCTTACACAGTGACATGATTAATGACTGCGCTTGTGTCTTCATACCATCGTAAATGACTAGCTCCCAAATGCATGCTTTTTTTCCATAATCATCAATAACTCTCGGCATCACAAAGTTTATTACATTCAGTCTGAAAGCAGAACGAAAATGGCAAAAATATAATCATCATCGTTATATGTTATATGTTATTATTATTATTATTATTATTATTATTATTATTATTATTATTAACACTTATATAGCTCCATTGTCAGATATGCCAACAGTGTGTCTGTAGGTTTGTGAATTTGTTGCATCTCTATGGGATGATGAATACTACCATTGTCTTAAGCCCAGAGGCTTAAAAAAAAGAGAAACAAAAAGGTTTTTCTGATGGCTTTAACACTCATCTGCACTGCTCGGAAACAAACACATATTGATGTTTTGCGGAACAAACACTGCTTGATGATTTCATCAAAAGAGATGTATTGCTATGCCGTGTGTCTTGCTCATTTCGCTACTTGAGAAATCACATCACATGACATAAACTAGAGGCCCAAGGGCCCGTGACTCTCACCTGGGCTGTTAGCATTTGAAGCTTTTGCATTTAAATATACATGATTCGTTACATTAAACAAGATGGAAAAAAAAATTTCACAGGAAACTCTACCAATCAAAATTCTGAATGGAAATTCTGGCGCCTATGAGCATTTTAGTCAAGTTTGATTGACATTGCTCAAAATAGTAAGGAGAAGAAGTAATTTGACTATTTCCAGTAAATTTGTAACAAGATGGCCACCGAAGAAATTGTCCAATCAAAATTCTGTATACAAGTTCTGAACCATACTAGTCTACGGTCATTCCCACTGAGTTTGATTGAAATCGGCTCAGTGGTTAATGAAGAGTAGGCTTTTAACTGATTTTCAGAAAATCCAAGGTGGCCGGCGGAAAAATTTACCAATCAAGATTCTGTATACATGTTCTGAAACCTCGCACTCTAGAATCCTTCCAGTCAAGTCTGGCTGAAATTGTCCAAGAAGTTAATGAGGAGTAGCGTTTTAAACAATTTCCCGCCAATTTTCGGAAAATTCAAGATAGCCACTTGAAAAATTGTCCAATCAAAATTCTGTATATATGTTCTGAAGCATACTACTCCAGGGTCCTTCCCACTGAGGTTGATTGAAATCGGCCCAATGGTTAATGAACAGTCAGGTTTTAACTGATTTTCAGAAAATCCAAGATGGCCACCGAAAAAATAGACCAATCAAAATTCTGTATACAAGTTTGAAAACCTATTAGGCTAGTATTTTTGACACCAAATCTGGTTGAAATTGCCAAAGCAATTAATGAAGAGTAGAATTTTAAACGATTTTCAGCCATTTTTCGGAAAATTTAAAATGGCCGCCAAGAAAATTTACCAATCAAAATTCTGTATACAGTTCTGAAGCATACCAGTCTAGGGTCCTTCCAGCCAAGTTTGCTTGAATTCGGCCAACTAGTTAATGAGTAGGCTTTTATCTTATTTCCCAAAATTTTCTGAAATCAAAGATGGCCACCAGAAAGATTGGCCAATCAAAATTATGTATACCAGTTTGGAAGCCTACATCCTTAGGGTACTTCCTGCCAAATTAGGTTGAAATCCGCTAAGTGGTTAATGAGGAGTAGCGTTATAGAGCAAAAGTTGACAGACAGATGGACAGTTGCCATGGCATAAGTTCACTTGGACATTCTAGACAGGTGAGCTAATAAAATGTAAGATTTTTACCCAAAACATTTGATGAATCAAAATTCTAAATGCAAGTTCTAGAGCCTATGATCATAGGATCCTTTTGGGCATATTTGTTTGAAATCAGTTAAGTTGACAGGCAGAAGAAGCAATTTTACAATTTCCGGTAAATTTTTCACAAAATCTAAGATTTTCACCCAAAAAATAGACAAATCAAAATTCTGATTGGATGTTCTAGAGCCGATCACCACAGGATCCTTTCAGCCAAATTTGGTTGAAATCGCTCTGAATGGTAAGGAAGAGCAATTTGACAATTTCCGGTACATTTTTCATAAAATCTAAGATTTTTAACCAAAAAATTGATGTCTCAAAATTCCAAATGGAAGTTTTAGAGCCTATGACCATAGGATCCTTTCAGCCAAATTTGGTTAAAATCATTCAGAATCGTAAGGAGAAGAAGCAATTTGACAATTTCGAGTAGATCTAAGATTTCAAAATTCTGAATGGAAGTTCTAGAGTCCACCACGATAGAATCCATCCAACCAAATTTGTTTGAAATATGTCAAGCAACTATGGAGCAGTAACCTTTTAACCATTTTCGGTAAACTTTTCATAAAATCTCAGATTTTTGGCAAAAAATTTGATGAATCAAAATCCTGAATGGAAGTCCTGGAGCCCATCACCACAAGATCCTTTCAGCCACATTTTGTTGAAATCGCTCAGAATGGTAATGAGACGAGGCAATTTGACAATTTCCGATACATTTTTAATAAAATCTTAGATTTTCACCAAAGAAAATTGATGAATCAAAATTCTGAATGGATGTTCTGGAGCCTACCACCATATGGTTCTTTCAGCCAAATTTGGTTAGAATTGCTCCGAATGGTAAGGAGAAGAAGCAAGTTGACAATTTCCGGTACATTTTTCATAAATTTTAAGAAGGCATATGCAAAAGAAAGCAACATTTCTATACCACGAATGCGTCAAAAAGAGGTTAGAAAAGAGCAAAAGGAAAGAAGACACCAACACTCACGATGCAATTAAAGTTGACATTAGTTTAGCAGAACTGAAGAAGTCTATCCGCCAGTTGAAAAAGAAATCTCCCGGGCCAGATGGCATTACGAATGAAATGATCCAACACCTTGGTAATGCATCTCTCAGCAAGTTGCTAGATATCTTTGATCTCAGTTGGACCAATGGAGAGGTTCCTCAGTGCTGGAAGGAAGCCAGAATGACTCCTATTCTGAAAAAAGGGAAGAACAAGACGAAAGTGCTGAGCTACCATCCTATCAGTCTTACAAGCTGCATATGCAAGACCATGGAGCGCATCGTCAAGCAGCGGTTGCAGTGGTACCTGGAGTCGGAGAACACTATAGTTTCAGAGCAGGCTGGCTTCAGAAGATACAGGAGCACAGAAGATCAAACAACACATCTTGCACAGGTCATAGAGGACACTTTTCAAGCCAAGAAGGTGATGCTAGCTGCCTTTATTGATCTGCAGAAGGCATTTCACAAGGTGTGGAAGGATGGCCTCCTCGTGAGGCTCCGGCGCAAAGGCATCGGTGGCAACATGTTCCGATGGACCAAGTCATACCTACACAATCGCAGAGCTAGGGTGCTGGTGGATGGACAATCTGGACAGAATGTATTGCTGAGACAAGGGGTACCACAAGGAGGAGTATTATCAGCAACTCTTCATTAATGATATAGTAGCAGAGCTGCCCAATGGGATCCAAGCAGCCCTCTATGCAGATGACCTCATACTCTGGTGCACCGAGGAGTACACAACAACTGCCACGTACAGAATGCAGCTCGCCTTGGACAGAATTACAGCTTGGGCCAATCGCTGGTGTATTACCATCAACAAAGAAAAATCATCAGCCATGCTATTCTCACTGTCCACCAAAACCAAGGTTGGCAATCTGACACTGGGTGGTACTCTACTCGAGTACGAGGACCAGCAGACATACCTGGGAGTCACCTATGACAGAAGATTAACATGGAAGGAGCACATCCAGAACGCAGAAGCAAAGGCCAGAAGAAAGCTAAACATCATGAGGAAGCTGGCAGGAACAAAGTGGGGTGCCAATGAAAGGATCCTCAAGACCATCTACCTAGGTGCCGTACGACCGCACCTTGAGTATGGATCCAGCTCATGGATGACAGCAGCTAAATCTCATCAACAGAACCTCGACAGAGTACAAAACCAGGCACTGCGCATCATCACTGGTGGAATGAGATCAACACCAATAGAAAAAATGGAGCAGACAGCAGGCATCCCCCCACTTAGTAAAGGAAGGGAATGCAAAGCACTGATCCAAGCTGCAAAGTTCAAATCGTTCAACAACCACCCGATGAAGATCAGGCAAGCACAGCTGTCATCAGGAAGACTTAAAAGATCAAGTTTTGTGAAAGAGACAAAAGCACTTCAAAGGAAACACCAAGAAATGTTGCCAGCACAAATAGAAGACCCAAACCACACCCTTGATCCTCCACCATGGGAAAACAAACTAGAGAGCATAGCTATTCGCACCACAGTACCTCATTTCACAACCAAAGATGAACACAGTGATGTGAGCAAGAAGGCCCTGACCCTAGCCATGCTGGAAGAAATGTACCCTCAGGAGACATGGATAAGGATCTACACAGATGGATCAGCCAAAGATGCAATTAGGAGCGGAGGTGCCGGACTGCACATACAGTATCCAAACGGACAACATGAGTCAGCTGCAATACCGACAGGCAAACACTGCACAAACTACAGAGCTGAAGTCGAAGCACTGGTCCATGCAGCTAATACAATCAGCAGAACAGCAGACCCTATTGCACAGATTGTCTTTTTATCTGATGCCCGCTCCGTCCTTGAGGCTATCACCAAAGGTAAGCTGCCACAACTTGAAGAAGCACTACAAACCATCAAATGCTTTCGGATAGCATTGTAGTGGATCCCCTCACACTGTGGAGTCCAAGGAAATGAGGAAGCAGACAAGATGGCAAAGGTGGGTGCAGAAGTGAATCAGACAGAAAACATGGTTACGCATACAGAGATGAAGACTATCATCAAGTCACTCTATAGAACACCTCAATCAGAAGATGCCTACCATCATCTCGAGGCCAGAGCAAGTGACCATTTTTTGTCTCAGAACTGGACATAACAGACTAAACCAACACATGTACATGCGATGCCACCTTACGACATCGCCCGCTTGTCCTTGTGGAGAAACAGAACAGACCACAGAGCACACACTTCAATGTTGCAGTACGTATCAGCTGCTGAGAGAAGAGATCTGGCCTTTGTCAAGCTCCTTTCTTGAAAAGCTGTATGGGCCTGTGGAAGAACTGCAGAAAACCACAGATTTCATCTTGAGAACGGCTCTCCAAGTGTGATACCAGCGATCGAAAAGAAGAAGAAGAAGAAGAAGACTACAGGATCCTTTCAGACAAATTTAGTTAAAATCCCTCAGAATGGTAAGAAGAAGAAAAAGCAATTTGACAATTTCCGATACATTTTTCATAAAATCTAAGATCTTCACCTAAAAATTGATGAACCAAAATTCTGTATGAAATTTCTGGAGCACATCAACACATTTCTGGATCCTATTTCTATAGGGTACTTCCAGCCAAATTTGGTTGAAATAGCCAAGCGGTTAATGAGGAGTAGTGTTTTAAAGCAAAACTTGATGGATGGACGGATGGTCGCCACGGCATAAAGTCACTTGGCCCCAAAGGGCCAGGTGAGCTAAAAATTAACAATGTTAGTCTTAAAATATATCACATTTCAATCGTTATCACTAACACAGCTACCATAACGTCTAATCTACCAAGGTCATCTTAATCTTGTAATCATGTACTATTATGATAACGTCTATTATCTAGTCTAGCTCAAAATAAACAATTAAAACTCTGTACTCTCCATGGTCCTACCCATACTG
This sequence comes from Chaetoderma sp. LZ-2023a, assembly GCA_034401795.1. Lineage (NCBI taxonomy): Eukaryota > Metazoa > Mollusca > Caudofoveata > Chaetodermatida > Chaetodermatidae > Chaetoderma > Chaetoderma sp. LZ-2023a. The sequence continues at coordinate 79,556,250 of CM067366.1, forward strand.
TGTCTGGGAATTACCATAGCCACAGGTACCGAGTCAATTCCCAACCACAGTCAGATTCATCTTATATTTGTCTTGACAAACAGCGAAAGTAGCTCAGCCTCACCACAGCGGGGTGGCTGAGGTAGGCCATAGTACATCTGGTAAGTATTAACAATTCTCGTAGAAACAAAAGCGAATGGCTTTTTGATTCTAGTTGTTTTACTACCAGAGGTAGAGTGAGATTACCAATCAGCGTGATTGATTCCTATAGGATACATGCAATGTGATTAATGGATCCAGAATTCTTCACGATCCTTGCGGAAAGCAGTTGCTTCCGGGCTGTCAGGGTCGCGACGTGGATTCACAATGGTTTCTGTGAATCCTGCTGGGTTGATGGAAGACATGCTTGCTGATTCCATACTGTTGATTCTAGGAAAGAATCACGCTAAACTTCTTTGAAGTGATAGAATTCTTCAAAAACTTGGCAGCGCTTATTGTTCCTGACGCGAACTTGTGTGTAAGTTTGAGTCTGGATGCCAAAGCACAGTTTGGGCTACACAAAAGCTGTATTCCGGCTACAAATTGTCTATTCCGGCTACAAAACCAATTCTGGTCCAAGAAACCAAGAAAACTGACTCAATAGTTAACGGTTTAATATCTATAGATCTAATTGATTCAAAGGGAGCATGCCCTAAAACCTGTAGAACAATAGATAGATTCCATGCTGGGATAGGAATTGGCTGTTTAGGTGTCAAATTGCTCAGTCCTTTAATATCTTCATTTAAAGTGTCATTCTCCACTCCTACAATGGCCAGACTGGGAACAACTGAAGCTAATGCAGACTTATATGCTGCTAGGGTTGAAGGTACAAGTTTGTCAACTTCGTATAAATGACAGATAAAATCATAAAAGCAATGAGGGGCGATCAGTAGTACTTGGCATATGCCCTCTCTTATCGTTGCCAGAACCAATGGGATGAGAATCGTTGGAGGATACACATACACGTACATTCCCTTCCAACTTATAGCCAGTGTGTCTACTGCTAGAGCTAGCGGGTTCGGGTTCGGTGACACGTATGTGACCGTCTTTGAGTTTGTTTCATCGCAAAAAGATCCACGTTTGGCTTGCCCCAATGTTTGAGAGAACCTCCGCTACCGATTGCTTGAGCTGCCATTCCATTGGATGACAAATCGTCCTTCGACTGAGAGCATCCGCTAGGATGTTTAATCTTCCTGGAATGTGTGCTGCCAGAAAAATAATATTCCTCTCTTGACACCACAGCAGAAGGTTCCATATCATCATACACAACTCCGTTGATCTTGTCCCGCCTTGGCGGTTCAAATAAGACACCACTGTTGAGTTGTCTGTCCTTACTAAGACACTCTTGTCTCGGATTAAGCTCTCAAATTTTCGAAGTGCTAATGCCACCGCTAATAACTCGAGAACATTTATGTGTTTTTGCGCTTTGGTCCGATCCCATTCCCCTGAAAACTGACAGATCGTCCAGTACTGCTCCCCAACCCGTCGTCGATGCATCTGTAAAGATGGACATCTGCGGTGGAGGAGGTTGTAGAGGAACACCTCGCAGGAGATTCTGTTCTGATAAGCACCACTGAAGATGGAATATCAATGGTTCTTTTACTGGAATCCTCAGAGATAACGGATCCGTTCTCTGAGACCAGAATGACATTAAGTACATCTGAATCGGCCTGCACCTGAGTGCCGCATAAGGAACCACCTTCTCTAGAGATACTAGTAAACCCAGTATTCTGAGAAATTGATGCGCCGTCAGATAGGCTCCTAGAGAAACTAACTCCAGTACTGCAATCAAACTCTTGACTCTGCTCTCCGCTGGAAAAGCTACACCATCCCTGAAATTGAAACGAATTCCGAGATACACAAACTCCTGTGATGGAGTCAATTCTGATTTCTCTAGATTCACAATCCATCCTAGGTCCTTTAATAACGCCAGGACCACCTGAAGATTGCTGCGCAGTGACTGGATTCCCCGCCTTCAGCAGGCAGTCGTCTATGTAAGTATGAACAGCTATGTTTCCCCTGTGAACATAAGAAGTCATGGCGAGAACCACTTTGGTAAGGCCCCTCGATGCTGTGGTCAGACTGAACGGTAACGCATTGAATTCCCAAACATTGTCTTGGAACGCAAAGTGAAGGTATTTCTGAAACGGAATTGACATTGGAATATGAAAATATGTATCCTTCAGATCTATCGATACTGCCCACATCCCTTTTCTCAGCCCTGTCATCACCGCAGCCACAGTCTCCATCTCAAATTTTGGTGAGAGAATGAATTTGTACAGCGATTTGAGGTTGAGAATCGGTCTCCATCCTCTGGTGCATTTCGGAATGAGGAAAATTATCGAATAGAAGCCCAGGGAGGACTGACTGTGGACTAGATGAATCGCATTCTTCTGCTGAAGATCTAAGATTTCTGAGCAAATGGCATCTAGACGATCAGATTCCCTTGGAACAGGAGTCCATACTGGAGTCGATGTTAACGGAACTAACAATTGACGGATGAGCCAGTCTGGTTCATAGCCGTTTCTTAGCCAATGACAGACTAAACAATCTTGCACGACCTGTTCCCACTGGTTTGAGAACAGATGAAGTCTGCTTCCGACAGTAGGAATCTGCACACAGCTCGTGGTTGATGTTGCACGATAAGACGCTAATTCGCTTGGGTGAAGATTCTCAACTCCTTTCGTTCCTGGCGCCACCGGAACGGGTCTCGCCTGAAACCCATCAGGACCGTCCCCAACGGTCACCTCACGGCTTCTTGGGGTATGACAGCCCGGGACCGCTGCCACGATTATCTTTACGGTAACCGCCACCCTTCCTATCGTCGTCATACGGCCTTTTATTAGAGGACTTGTATGAAGACGAACGGCCAGGTCCCTGTGAACCGGATGTCCGATGGACATCACGGTCAGGACGGAAGGCCGATCTCTGAAATTTTTTTTTTTTATTTAAATTATACGAAAGCATAATTTTGTGTGCTTTTCCCAACAAACAAGTTAAAGAAGTGTTTGCCGTCATAACTACTCTTCAGTATTTCAACACTAAATGAATTCTGGGTCGCACTGTGCATGTAACTTGTCACCGCAGTATGACATCCCAATTTAACGTCATAATGGTGAGAAAAGACAAAAGCATTCTGCTGCAAGTATATAAAATACATGTATCCAATCTACATTTGTTTCAAATAATTAGAAATATAAATATAATTAGTGTGGGTAGCGTAGCGTAGCTGAACATACACAAAACAAAAAGAAATTTTCACTAAGAACTTTCTTAGTGGATTTACGCGATGGGGGTACCTGTCATAAATTAAGAGACTTAAGAACGTTCTTAGGCCTAAGAACACACCATGATTACTGATTATTACTAAGATGTTGTTCTTAGCGCTAAGAACGTCTTCTTAGGCCCTAAGTACGTGCCATGAATACGGGCCCTGGTGTACATTTTGCAACAATTTTGATGTTGCTTCTACGACAGCAACATCTTCCACCAAATTTGTTGAAAAATGAACACCAGTTCATCTTTTAATTTAATTTGAAAATTTAAAAGTTTGACATCCAAGTGGTAAGAGTTACGCAAGCTGGTGTGAATGTGTGCCTTTGAAGATTTGTCATCATACATACTGGTACCATATTGCAGCTTCATAAGCAACAACATAATCAGTTTTTCTTCCAAGCAAAACTGTACATGCCATGCGAGGTGACAGACAATATATGGAAACTGCACTAAACTAGATCCACCAAAAGAAAATTGAGTCATACTTCAGAATATGGAACTTACCTGATGTACTTGTTGGTTGGAGCAATGATATGCCAAATGTATGGTTCATATCTTAGATAGTTTCTGAATGAAATTAGGCCAATTTTGGTGACCAAATCTTCAGGTTTCTCTGATACAGTCACTTGTCCTGAAAAAAGAAGAAAGTATTTCATGCATATGTGTAGATGACATGCACTAAATGCAATGCTTTCATCAGTCAATAGTTAAGATTAGTCCAGAAAAACTAATTTTTCTTCCAGTGAACATCTATTTGCAGGACAGGATGCTACTTTTGTAATTTAACAATAGAACAAGTAGCCCGGTCATTTCACCAGCTATTGAATTCTAGTAGTAATATTTTAAAGATCGGTAGTAAAAGAATAAAAGTGCTTTAAATTTAGGCCTGAAGATTGCCATAGTACAATGACTGTAATGAAGATCACTCAAGTGTGCGAAAAGAGTTAACTTAAAGCAAATATATGGCTAATTAAACATATTTTTCCCCCAAGATTTTCATCAGTTATTATCCTTACCTATGTCACATACAGGCAGAAGCATGTTAACAAACTCTGGTATGGTTCCATTATGGAGAAGCAGAAGCTGGTCACTGGTGACTGTATCGTTGATGATACTAGCACAAACCAGAGAATCATTATCCGCACAATAATCCTTCATCAAAGATAAGATAATGGCAATTAAGCCATAACAGTACACAATAGTACACGCATGCATGCACAAACACACATGCATATCTTTTATTAGATTTATCCACTGACATCCCCTTAGTTCAGTCTATTTATTACGACATTAGGATGAATTAACAATGATACGTTAATGTTGTGAAACTACATGTTATATCTTAACTAAATTAGATTTTGAAACAAGATCAGAGATAACAGACCATTTTCCTTTCCACATTTTTCAAAATGTATATAATATTTTGAATTTTTTTATTTCTGAATATAGGCACAAATCAGAATCTATGATTTTAACTTATTTATGGGTTGTACTCTACAACATGGAATATCAACACATTTATATAAACTAGAGGCCTGGGGTGCATTCAGAAGTATGAATATTTTCAGTTCGCTGAACATTTGTTCGGTCACATGGTAGGTTCGCCTTCCTGAATGGCCTGTTTGCAGAGTGCACCTGACAAAGGTTTTGTGGCGAGGCAAACAGTTTTAATAGGTGACTCCCTATGAAAAGCAAGCTGGCGGCAAAATATATAGCATTATCAATTGAGACACGTTGATCATCAATTTAATCATAAATAATTCATAGCAATGCATCTTTAGTCATTTTAGTATTATGTTAGTCTTCACCGAATGTGTGTATGCTTGTGGATTGCTGCTGAGACACTGATATTCATTATGACATGATAAATATGACATTATAATGCCTCGCATCTGACACAAAGTTAACCCTCCTAAATATCATGTGACATCATGAAAGAATGTTCGTCGAAGATAAGCATGACAACCCATTCAGTAAGGCGAACATAGTTCGTCATGAACGGCGAACATAAATAGGCGAATGTTTGCCAAACATTCACGCTACTAAAACTGGCACTGGGTCTGAATGTTGTGCCTTTGCATCATTTAAAAAAAAACTTAATATTAAAATTAATTCTCAGATAGGATGTTGTATGCTATTTGGATCACGATGTCTTCCCATCCTCCACTCATGCAGAACTTGACAGAAATGAGTTACTCACTGTGTAATAGCTGTCATTTGTTGCAAGAAACATTAGCTGAGCATCATTATAAGAGCAATATTTTTGCCACACCTCTACAGATCTATCATCAACAGATGACAGATTGTGAAAACAGTGATCACCAAATGCAAACCAGTCACCTTTCTCAGACAACTCCAAACACATATCTGAAATAGGCATTTATTACACATTTTTTCAACTCTATACTATGAGAACCTCATTAAACACTGCAATAAATATTATGGTGAGTATTTTGAAACTAACTTGCCTCAAATAACAACAGATTTCAACTAGATTAGTTTCAAGATATTTACCAGCTTTGACCTGTAATAACATTTTAAAACAGAGATCTTGGGATAACAGGATGCGTTCATGATTGAAAGGGTTAATTTTAAATTATCAAAAATCTTATTTAAACAAGAACATGAATGTCTGATATGTCTCATTCTTACGGATGACTTTTAGTATCATACAGTGCTCTAATCTTGCATTGGCATTTTGAGTAATGAGCCTTTTGATTCTCAATTCATTTTGACATCTTTTGAACCACAACTCTTATATCATTCTTCAATGACCATCACTTAGCAGAAGAAATATGCTTATTTTGGTACAGACACAACGTAATATATTGCACGATTTGGTAAAGATCATCTGTCGATAAGTTGTATTATATAAAAAAACTGACACAAAAAAAACATGAATCTAAAACCGTGAAATATTTAATATAAAAATTCCATAAAATCATAGCAGAAATGCTACAAATCGCATCACTGTATTGAATAGAACACTTCTGTAAAGCTCCATTGAAATCAAATGAGCCATTAATTTTGCTTTCTTCTTCGCAGGTGAGAAAGTTTTCCCTTATCCTGCAAATGAACATTTCTCAATACCACAGTAGATCACCTTTATATTCAGCTTGATCAGTAAAAGATTCATTATACCTGTACATGTATTCACGTCTAGTAGCGATGGCGACGGTATGCTATAATGAGCGGGAAGACATCGACACAGGTACCCTATGTCTTTATCCTCACATATCTGATCACACCCATGTACACCTAACATACATTCATTCTGCAAAATATCTGAAATAGGAGACGATAGATGCCATTAACCCTTTCACGATGAAGCCAGCCACAACCGGCCTCTGTAGTGGTCTTGGAGAATAGCCAGTTACAGGCCAAGAGAATACTATTTTTGAAAATTTACGATGATATTCGAGCCAGCCATTCCAGCGGTAAATTTTCAAAAATAGCATTCTCTTGGCCTGCACATGGACATTCAATAAGTAAATATTTTAATTTTTTTAATAAAGTTAGTCATTAAAGGGTTAAAATTGTTCCTGTACATGAAAATGACACTTGACAAACAGGTTCCAACTGACCTCCCCTTTATGTTCATGGTCGTATATGAATAATGGAGGCCAATGTACAGGCCAGGTTAGTAGTCAGCTGCTCAAAATATGACGTAATGTGAGAACAAAGTATATCATCCCCATTTACCAACAGAATCAAGGTTACAGCAAATTTATTTTTACAATGGAGATATTAGATGCTTATATAAAGATTTACATGTTAGCTGCCATCATGTCAAGAAGTAACAAAATATGTCTCAATTGTTGATGACATAGGCTGGATGACAAATGGGGAGCGGGGGAGAGGTGGGAGGGGGGGCATCAACACAGGGTTGCAGAATTGCTGAAGGCAAACAAATGTGAACGGTGCCTGGGGAATTTTGAAATCTGAATGCTCTCAGATAACCTCTCCTGCATTTCTGGAAGTAAACAGAGACACATTTTCGCTTTAATTAGCTCATGTTTTAATTGTTTCATTCGCTTTGTTTTATCTTTCTTTGCAACAGCAGTGGAACTCATGCCAATCCAGTGTGTGCATTCGTGGTGTGTGTGTATGTGTGCAAAAACCGTGTGACCTCAGTAACATCATGCTGCTTCCCAACAGTATAGGCAACCACATAGTCATAGCCCAGTTTAGTTGCAATAGGATTAACTGATCCTAAAAGAAAAGCTGAGAAGTTTTGCTAAACGCAAAAACTTAACATTGTTGCTGCCGTCCCCGTCGGAAAAGTGACACATAAGTCTCGCTTTCTGCTTCTTAGATGAGACAAAAACAATAGCGCTTGCTTAATTAAAACTTGAAGCTAATGTCCTGCTTCACAACTTAATTATCCACCAGTTTCCTCTAATCTGAAAACATGTGTGGTGTAATCAGGACCAGTGAATTTGAGAATTCACAAGATGATGTCACACCATGATTGTCACTGAAATCTTAAAGTGGATAGAGGTTATGGAACTTAGTCAAAGTTCTTTTAATTCATAAAATATGATATCTAGAAGCCTAGGCATGCCTATGTCGAGTCAGCGGGGCATTTTGAGAAACTTTAACATTTACTTAATTTTCAGATCACACAGTATGCCATGTGAATAGACCCTTCCCACATTAGCATATTTTGGGAAATTACTGTCTCACAATGTATTGAACACACCACTTCTGGCTAGTAAACAAACAGACAGCATTACTTTACCATTGGGTTCAGATACAATGCATTTTAAGCAGTTCATATGAAGAACTAAGTTCCTAATATTATTGAAGTCATAGATCATTGGAAAGCTAAGTCAATCTTCTATACATTTATATATTAGTTTCTATAGTTTTGCAAAATTTTTCATAGTTAATTGTAATTTTAAAATAGCCCCATTGGCCACTTGATTTAATGAATCTAGTTATAATGATGTAATAATAATAATAATAATAATAATAATAATATTTATTGTATCCAACCCATGATAGGTCATTACAAGAATGAATTAATGCTTAACATATCTACATAGCAGCAATATATATACACACAAGTTATAAAGTTACTACATGCAACGCAAGCACGTATGTATGTATGTTATATATGCAAATAACTCAGTGACAACTTTACAAAAAAATAAAAACTAATACAACAATGTTCAGGCAGTTGGATGTGTTTTCCATTGATATATGACTCAATAATATTGTGATTTTAGTTCATCAAAGGAATGGTTTAAATTGTGATGTATTTTAGTGCAATAGTAACGCCTTGTGGCCTGCTGCTTGGTTTAGACTTTACCAGCCAACAGCAGTGCTCTGAGTGTTAAATTTGGGGAATCTTGCTGCAATGACATCAATGTGGGAAAAGTGCATAAGTCATAGTAGTTAGAAAATATTCAACACAAGAGGCCCAAGGGGCCTGTATCGCTCACATGGACCATAGGCATTTCAACTAGAATGCTGTTTATCAACAAGATGGCCACCAAACCATTTATCCGACAGTTTCGAAAACTGCAAATTTGAGATCAGAATACCCAAAAACACATATAAAACTAATTTCGGCCTCAAAATCCATCAAATAATAAAAAACACCATATGGCCAACAAACATGCTATATTTTGATTGGTCCATGGTGTCCAGGTTTTTTGACGGATCATATCTGCCAAATTTCGGCCCGATCCCTTCAGTGGATCTGGAGAAGTCGTTTTCACTACAACTAGGTCAACCAAGACGGCCGGCAAACCATTTGACCAATCAAGTTCCCTTGAACAAACTTAGTTCAGCTTTTGCCCTAAATCATATTTCATCAGGTTTGCATCAATCCCATAAGCGGTTTCGGAGAAGATTTTTAGACATTTCTAAAAATCGGCCAAATCAAAGATAGCCACCGGCCCAATTGGCCGGTCGGCTTCGTTTGAACAAATTTAAATCTCTACGCCCTAAGGATGCTTGCTGTCAAATATAATTGAAATCGGCCATGCAGTTCTCGAGAAGAGAACATTTTTAATTTCCCATTGCTTTAGTATGGGAGCTTTTGGTGGGAAAATGATCCAAGATGGCCGCCAAATCGTTTATCAGACAGTTTCGAAAATTGCAAATTTGTGATCAGAATACCGCAAAACACATACAAAACCAATTTCGGCCTCAAAATCCATCAAATAGAAAAATCTAATATGGCCGCCAAATGCTATATTTTGATTGGCCCACGGTGGCCATGTGTCTTTGACGGATCAACTTCTCTTGAACAAACTTTAATGGCGCTTAGGCCCTAATCGTATCTGCCAAATTTCGGCCCGATCCATTCTGCGGTTCTGGAGAAGTCATTTTCACCACAACTAGGTCAACCAAGATGGCCGCCGAACCATTTCACCAATCAAGTTCCCTTGAACAAACTTGGTTCATCTCTGGCCCTAGATCATATTTCATGAAATTTGCTTCAATCCCCTAAGCGGTTTCAGAGAAGATTTTTAGACGTTTCCTAAAATCTGCCTAAATCCAAGATGGTCGCCGGCCAAATTGGCCGATCGGGTTCATTTGAACAAACTTGGATTCCTATGCTCTAAGGATGCTTCCTGCCAAATATAATTGAAATCGGCCCAGTGGTTCTTGAGAAGTCGTTTAAACGAAAAGTTTACAGATGGACAGACGGACGGACACACGACGAACGGTCACCATAGCATAAGCTCACTTGGCCTTTCAGGCCAGGTGGGCAAAAAAACTTTCGATCCAAATTTTCATAAATTCTGCCGATTATTTAGTAACTAATTTGACTTAAAGCTGTTGCTTGACGCGCAGTCAAATGACTTTCAAAATACTCAGCTTTTCCAATGCTGGAAAATAGGGAAACATCGTAGATAGGCGCTACAGGTGAACTTTATATAATTAAAAGTTAAGCTCTGTGATGTTACGGTAAAATTAAATTGGCTCCTTTTTACTGGCTTGAAAAGCTGAGCATACGGACTGGTTTCTTAAGACCATTATCCAATGGGAACGAGTGAACAATGGATTCCAATTAGACTTCATTATACTGGGCGGGGTTGTTCTTCATATTCAGCCAATCAGAGGACTTGTTAATATTGCCTGTCCTATTGAGCATCTTGCTGTCTTTTCATAGGCCTACTTAGTTGAGGTAATCTAAACATAACTAGGAACCATGCGTATTCTATTATTTTTTTATACAAAATCAGGCATTTTTATTTATTTATTTATTTATTATTATTATTATTATTATTATTATTATTATTATTATTATTAAGAAAGCTATACGCTCTCTCCCTCCCCCCACCCCCCTCCCTCATTACGTAGTTGCTACTTCCAAAGTTCCAAGATTAAGTAATCGATTATCTGATTAAAGTGGTTATTTTCCAGACATCATAATCGATTATTTATTTCCATAATCGAACAGCCTTACTGTGACTGCTACTTTTCGACCAGTTTCAACATTGACAGGTTACATTACCTACCATATTGACAAACTGGTAGCCATTCACCAAGCTCTTCACATGGACTGTCAGAGAACGTTGTACTAGCAACCAAACACTGATGTGCCATTGTGTAATAGTGCACATCATACCTGAAATAAATAAACCCATAATCAGTACTACTGCAGAAAGAAACCTAAACCAGGATAGAATCCCATAACAAAACTTTGCAGCATGGGCTCAAATAATTTCTTAGTGACAATCCTGGCTGAATATTTTATTATGGGTTCAAATAACCAGAAATGTGGTTCCAATGCAAGCATGAACCTCATCTAAATTTCTACTCAAGTTATTTACCGAAGGCTGCATGTATAAAATGATGCAATGGTATGGCGAAATAAAACATAGTTGAAGTAAATAGTTATTGAAAAAGGAAGGCACTGAATCCTCTAAAATATCTATATGTCTAACCTGTAAGTAGGTAAAAATATAACCTGATGACCTAGTTTTTCCGAACACAACGTCTGAAGGCAAACAAATCAGAAAACTGATACCGATGTCTCGCTTTTGTTTCAGAGGACAGACAACAATTAACCTAAACTGACAAAGGCCATATGCTTAAAATACAGGTAATGATATGACTGCATTGCAATATTGACATGAATACAATAATAAAGCTATATAAAAAGCTTGGTGGCCATGGGCATGATAACATAGCTATAACATCGTTAAGTGCAAATCTTAACCTGACACGATCCCTATTGTCAAAATAGAGTGCAGAATCATAGGAATCCATTGTAATATTGATATAAATGCAGCAGTAAGGCTAGATGCATATAAAGGTTTGGTAACCATAGGTCTGATAGTTTAGCCGTAGCATCAGTAATCATAAACCTTCATGTACTAAGTCCACCAGTCCAAAAACACCATTATCGCAACAGAAATGTGGTATCTAAAGTGTATAATGAAAGTTATACATACTGGAATGGGTTATGATGGTACTGAAGTTCATCTGTAGTCCACATGAAACCTGTACTGCCTTCCCGCTTCTCAAAGCCAAATGTGTATAACCAATAATGAGATGATGGGAAGATGCGCGTAAATGAATAACTTGTGAATAACATTGTGAAATGTGAAGCGATATGAAAACGTGGTTTATTGCAGAGCATGTGGCTGTCAATCAAACGGCCTTTAAATGGTTCTTGCCTCAACAATGGCCCATAGCAATGTTGTAGCTGTTCATCTGTTATATACAGTGAATTGTTTCCACAGGCAAGGTATGCTGCAAAATAAATGAAATCACAGTTGCTATTACACCACAAAAACATCTTGACCATTCAATCACTACTTGCTAAATCAAATTATCTGCATTTAGCTACCAGAATAAGATTTTTATGCTCGCTTACATACTCCCTTATGCCTTTATCATCACCATGCATACCCGTAACCAGGCTACTGGTAAGGTAACCCCCCCCCCCCTAAGCCTCAGTATAGACTGGCACTAGTCTGTACTCACTCCTTGTTGACACCTGTCACTAAGCGCGCCCGCGCATGCACAACAGATCCCAAATAGGAAACAGATTCACTTTTCAAATATTCTGCAAGCAGAACAGTTGGCCTGCTATCCAGCTTAAGTTTTTATAGCTTTGCGCTGAAGCTCAGCTACATATTTAAGAGTTTCTGATACAGGAATCATGTCTATAATAAACTCTATTCTCCCTAATATGTCGATTGTATACTTCGTGGCGTTTTGGGTTTTTTTAACTCTGGTTTATGAGTTACCGGTTTTCGTGTCAAATACTCCTGTTTTCGGTCTGTAGTGTATCTGCTTCCGCTAGGAGAGATGATTTTCCGGGTCTGTTAGATCCGGCCAAGCATCTGTTATCATTTCTGGTTCCGGTTAATTCCGCATCTGTTTCCGGTAGCAGTGTTTCTGCTTTCGGTTTGAGAGGTGCTTTTCAGGCTCTGTTAGATCCGGTCAACCATCCGTTATCTATTTCTGGTTCCAGTTATTTCGCTTCAGTTTCCGGTAGTAGTGTTGCTGCTTCCGGTTTGAGAGGTGTTTTCCGGGTTGTTAGATCCGGTCAAGCTCCCGTCTTCAATTTCCGGTTCCAGTTTTTCCGTTTTCGAGTATGTATCTTCTTCCGTTAGGAGAGCTGCTTTTCTGGGTCTGTTAGATCCTGCTAACCATCCTACTTCGTTTCCGGTAGGGCTGGGCAGTATACCGGTTTCACACCGTCTCACGGTTTATTATGGCGACGGTTTAAAAACCATTACGAAAATAAAAAACCAGAAAAACCGTCCATAAGATCGCCATTGCGCAAAATCTGGTGAATGTCCGAAACTAGTTTGTTCTTGACTTGCAGTTTAATATTATCATCTAGTGTAACCATTTGCTACTAGAGACATAAAATAGTCATCTATAACGATTAGTCGTGGGAAAGCAAGGGTGTTGGTGAATAATTTGAAAATCAACAGTTCTTCTTTGCAACAAATAATCCTTTTTTTCAATTCGAGTTTGTACTATGTTTAATTAGGATTCCAAATGTGATATGATACAAAAAAAAAATTCAAGAAACGCGCTGCGAAAACAACGTCGCTATACAATGAACTCCCAATCCAAACAAATTATTATTTCCCTTAGATTTCGACAAACATAAAATGATCCATCACGGACTACGAAATGAAAACGATTAAGTCGTTTCTTACGTTGGCGGAGTAGTTACAAGTAAAATACACCTCTTAGCCTCTCAAATACAAGCAGGCATAATGTGATTGGTTGTTAACAAATTCTTCCGCCGGGATATTCACTACTATCGATTTTATGAATGAAATTCGTAGTATTTTTTATCACGTGACTTTTCTGCTCGATAGGCATTAGAATCACATCGTTTTGTTTTATGGCCCGGTCTTTTTCGTCTTCGTATATCTTCAAGTACGAAGTGTTGATTTAAGTAGATTTAAGTTAGATTCACGAATTATTGCGTCTATGTTGTCAAATTATCATAATCTCTTTATTATATGACATATGAACCTCGAAAAATAGTCAAACACATTTTTTGTGAGAATTCTTGAGGCACAATTTCTGGGAAATGACTACTCTTTAGTTACGAGCTGAATGACAATCACCCGCTTGAACGACAGTTTATTGAGGAGTATTACTAAATACTGAGTACTCGAAATACAAACACATGACTTACTAGACTAGATCATACTGTAGGTGGTTATACGAACTCTAACCATATGTGCGGTACTCTACTAGGAGCCTAAACTCGCTCTCATATCCGGGTTCCTACTTACATGCGTTAGATTTTACTACGCTTTCGAAAATAGTTACCTAATAACAGTGTTGAAAATCAACATTTTAGTTGTTAGAGTGTTATTTTCACGACATCACATGAACCAGACTTTATTTATTTAATTTATTTTAACTACTATTTTGAGATAGATAGCATCGAAGTGAGCGGTCGTACGTAGTTACCGTTCTAATTTTGTGCCAATTTACGTCAGTTGTCAAATCGCAAAATACATGTACTGTAGCTAATGAAAACGGCATAGTTTCATATTTCAAATTATTTTCGATCATTCTAACCCCTTAAACCGGTATTTCGTTAATAACAGTTTAATTAGTGATACCGTCACCGGTTTTATTTTAGGCCAAACCGCCCAGCCCTAGTTTCCGGCTTTGTTGTATCTGTTTCCGGTAGTAGTGCTTCCACTTCCGGTATGAGAGGTACTTTTCAGGGTCTGTTAGATTCGGCTAAGCTTCCAACTTCCTTTTCCGGTTTTGTTTTATCTATTTCCAGTAGTAGTGCTTCCACTTCCGGTTTGGGAGGCGCTGTCCGGGTCTGTTAGAGCCGGCTAAGTATCCTAATTCCGTTTCCGGTTTATCAGTTTTTACTGGTTCTCTTTCCGGGAGTTATTTTCGAGCTTATGGTTATGAATCGCCTGATCGTTCAGATTCTTCTTCTAATAATAATTCCTTAGTTCTGACTCAATTTGTTTCACGCTATTCTTCCTACTTTTCCTTTATGCCGTCTGCTCGAGATTTTTTTTTTTTAGTCTTGTTTTCCCAATCTTCTCTCTTTTTTATTCTTTGGCTATCCCTCCTTCTCGGGGGTTTCTCACTTTCCTTTTTCTGTTTATACTAGTCTTGTTTCTACGTCTCATGTCTTCTTTTTTGCATCTTCTTTTCCTCCTCTGTTCCTCCTAATTCTATTCTTTCTTATTATTCCACTTCTTCATCTTTGTTCGTCTAGATAGAATTGTGTCTGTTTTTCTTTCTCAGAAAATAGTTTTCTATTTGTTGTCTCTGGCTTAGTGTTCTCTTTGTTTTCTGTAATCTGGGATTCCTCGCTCAATCGCTCTTGTTTCCGCTAATCTTTTCTACTGTCTCTAGATTTTATTCCTAGATCAGTCGAGGTCAGGGATCTGAGGTTTAACCTGATCAGGGCCTCTTCGGATGATTGGTCCTCGGCTCTTCAATGGATAGCTTCTTGTCTCTCTCTCTTCCTCTTTAGGATGAGTTTTTTTCTCGTCTTCCCCTTTTTCTTGTTCTCCTAGTGTTCTTTCAGTCTATTTCTAGTTTGAAGGATTTCGCTAAGGTTGAGTCTTCTTCGGATCTTTTTAGTTGGGAATCTGTATGTAAGGCACAGATTAAATCAGCCATTTTCCTAGCTCTTATTTCGGAAGATATCTTTAGGCACTGGAGAGAGAGGTGATCAGAGTCCCTCCTGAGGTTCTTAGAAATTCTCTAGCCACCGTCGTTAGAGGCTCTTTGAACTCAGTTTGTAGTTTGTTAGGCTTTGTTGCCTCTAAGAGAAGACCTAGAAAGCGATCCGATGTTATTATTTTGATTATGCTTAGGAGTATTCTTATATCAATTCCTACCTTTGGCCTCGATATATTAAACGAAATCTAGGATTTCTTTTTTCACGAGAGAGTTGATACTTACCTCCCTAATACTTTTGATATTGCTAAATATTGGCTTTCACTCAATAAACACTCAGATTTAAAACAGTTAGGTGCCCCTACTGGGCAGGGAGTCAGAGCGTAGTCTGGCGGATGCCAGCCCCACCTCCGCGCATGCGCAGACTAGCACTTCCTCTGACTAGATTATTGGCTGACACACATGCAACTATTAAGAGCCTGAAGACCGAGCCTCTGTGGGGTGGAGAGGCCGGGTCCGTATCTAGGGAGGTAAGTATCAACTCTCTCGTGAAAAAAGAAATCCTAGATTTCGTTTATTTCACTTCAAGAGTATACTTACCTCCCTAATACTTTTGATATTGCCAGAATTCGAAAGTGAATCTGGCGGGAGGGAGGCGAGGTCAAAAGACCAGCTCATCCCTATACGCTTTTCTGCGTTTAAGGCACTTAAACTTCTGAAACTGTAAGAAAAAACAGTCAGGATTTGACTAACCATCGGATAACACCACCGATGTATGAGAGATGACCGAATGTCATATGCGCTCCCCCCCCCCCTCCTTCCTGGGAGGAAGAGTCGACTGACCTCAATGTCCTATACGCTCTCTACGTACAAGTGCCATGTACTACAGGACAGAGACGAAAAAGCTCCATTTTCGTAACTCTCAACAATGAACCACACAAATACACAAACCATCACCATATTAATAACGGGTAATCGTGACAATACAATCAACAACGGACAACACATGAACAAGACTGACCTTGTTGAAAATGGCTGCTGACATCATCTTCCCATTGGTAAAGACTGATGCAGGCCCAAAAAAGTGGGTGTTTCCATAAATTAATTGTGATATATATAAGTAATGAGGAAATCACCTCAAAAAATATAAACCGATTTATTTTTTCAAAACCGACAAGGCGAGAGGATTAGAGGTGTCACGGAGATAATGGTCTGTAAAACTTGACTCACAGTGCCACTGAGCCACCGACATAATATCATCCACAGGGACCCCATTAAATAGGGCCGTGGATGTCACTACGCCGCGGACACTGTGAGCCTTGGCCACGTCAACCTGCTTCCCGGTGGCGGATTTATGGCAAAACTGAATGCATTCCACAATCCACCTGGAAATGGTGTCCTTAGAAGCCCTCCCATGGGGTTCAATATATGACAACCATAACGCTGACTGGTCGGTGCGCCATGCCGCCGTACGTTGTTTGTACCGGCGCAGCGCCCGGACGGGACACCATGCTTTAGAATTAGGATCATATCTAGTTAAAGCAGGCAAAATAATAGGTTGACCTGGATATTTCAACGACTGATTTTTAGGCAAGAAATTAATCCTAGGTAGCAGCTTAAGGCCTTCCCCTGAAACCACAAAACGGTCATCCTCGGCTGATAAGGCATGAATCTCACTCCTACGCCTAGCCGAGGCCGCAGCAATTAAAAACACAGTCTTCAGTGTTAATAGTTTCATAGAAATGGAACTAAGTGGTTCAAAAGGCTTATCACCTAGTACTTGAAGCACTAGCGATAAACTCCAAGACGGAATCACAGGTGGATTCCTTGGTCTTAGATTGCCCATGCCTTTAATTAATACATTCAATGTATTTACTTCATCACTTCCCCTCTTAGCCAAGCAAGGAATAACAGACATTAATGCTGACTTATAACCAGCAATAGAGTTAGGCTTGAGGCTATAGGCATCATAGAGGTGACAGAGGAAATCAGCTACTACTTGAATAGATGAATCCATTGGATCAATACATCTTTTTGAGCACCATTCTGCAAATCTGTTGATTTTATAATTATATGCTCTGGAGGTTGACCCCCTCCTGGCTTTGGCCATAAACATGGCTGCTTGCTCAGAAAAGCCCTCCTTAATTCTAGATTCCTTGACAACATCCACGCAGTCAATCTGAACATTGACGGATTGTTGTGAAGGGCCTTGCCCTGGAAGATAATATCGTCCATCAGAGGCAGAGGAACCGGATTGCAGACCAGAAGGTCCAGCAGATCCGTATACCATGATCGGCTTGGCCAATCCGGGGCGATCAGAAGCACTTGGCATTCCTCTTGTCTGATTTTCTGAAGAATTTTTGGAATCAGGATTGCTGGAGGGAATGCGTATGCATACATTCTCCCCCAGCTGATAGCTAACGCATCTGTTGCGAAAGCGCTTGGATCCGGAATCGGAGAGACGTACGTCGTCATCTTCGCATTCTTCTTCGTTGCGAACAAATCGATGTTGGGTTTCCCCCAATGGTCGAACAGACGATCCGCCACACATTGATTTAGTTGCCATTCCGTGGGTAAAACACTCATCCTTCGGCTCAATGAGTCTGCTAGCAGGTTTAACCTTCCCGGAATATGAACTGCTTTCAAGGTAATCTGGTGATCCAGACACCAACAAAGCAGTTTCCATGTCATCATACAGAGACTGGGCGACTTCGTTCCGCCCTGGCGGTTTATGTAAGTCACAACTGTTGAGTTGTCTGAACGAATAAGAACAATCTTGCCCTGAACTTTCTGTAAGAAATGTTCCAGGCCCAGGACTACTGCTCTTAGCTCCAGTAGATTTATATGTTCCTGTGACTGTTCCAGATTCCAAAGCCCTGATATCGTGGATTCTTCCAGGCAAGCTCCCCAGCCCTCCATCGATGCATCTGTATACACAGTCACCTGAGGGTGGGGAGGGGTTAGCAAAACCCCCGGCAAGAGATTCTCTGTATTCAACCACCATTGCAGGTGGTGAATCAGAGGCGCCAACACTGACACATTCGAGTCCAGCGAACCTGTACTCTGGGTCCATTGTGTCATGAGAAACAACTGGATCGGCCGCCTGCGTAAGGCGGCCTGAGGAATGACTGGTTCCAACGAAACCATCAACCCCAGCATTCTCAAGTAAACCCGTGCCAGGACATGACGACTGTCGCACACTGACTGAATCAACGAGATGAGTATTTGAACTCTCTCCTGAGTAGGATAAACATATCCTGTCTCTAGATCGAAGAACATCCCCAGGTAAACAAACTTCTGGGATGGAGTCAGCTCTGATTTTGGGAAATTGATCATCCAGCCCAAGTCTGTGAGAATTTTCAAAACAATCTCCAGATTGGCGGACAAACTTTCCCGGGTGTGCGCTTTCAACAGCCAGTCGTCTATGTACGTGTGGACTGCTATGCTTCTCCTGCGGAGGTATGCTGTGATCGCAAGAACCACACGGGTGAAAACCCGAGGAGCCGTGGAAATTCCGAAGGGCAACACCCTGAATTCCCACTGTCTGCCCTGGAATGCAAATCTCAGGAAGCGACAGAAACTCCCGTGGATGGGGATGTGGAAATAAGCGTCCTTCAAATCTATCGACGCCGTCCACATCCCCTTCTCCAACCCCGCCAACACCGAGCGCACCGTTTCCATCTTGAAACTGGGCGTCTCGATGAACTTGTTCAATGGCTTGAGGTTGAGAATCGGTCTCCACCCACCGGTGCGTTTTGTTACTAAGAACAGGGTTGAATAGAAGCCCGGACACCTTTGTGCCGGCTGAATAGCTCCCTTTTGTATGAGGGAATTTATCTCCTCCTCGATACACAACCTTTGCTCTGGATCTCTCGGAATGGGAGTCCTGATTGGCACCAGAGACAGTCGCGACGGCGGGCCTGTCACCCACTCTGGATGATACCCGACGGAAAGCCATCGCAAGACTAAACGGTCCTGAGTTAACCGTTCCCACTCTTGCATGTGGCCGGCTAGCCGGCCTCCCACCGGCCCACCTAGGGACCGCGGTGGACACGAGGCATGCAAGAGCGGCACTGTCTCCGCCGCCATACACACCGGAGTGGTTCTTACCGCGGTAAGCGTCCTGTCAGGACCGATAACCACGCCCAGATCCTCGCACGCCCCGCCCCGCCCCGCGCGCACCTCGGTGCGCGGGCGGCTGCCTGGCTGACGGCGGCTGAGGAACCTGCGCCCCCCTCGCTGCTGGCCGAATCGCACGCGGCCGAGGCCGACGCTGCGACGGTGGCTGGCCACTGACCTGGCCAGCACCACCTCGAGCCTGCAGGGGACGATACGCCGGGGCCGCGGCGCGAGCGTTAGCACGACGCAGCACATCAAACTGCTCGCGCAGCGCCCTCTGGTTATTCACCAGGGTGACCGTCTCCTGGAGGTGGCGACATCCCTCACCTCCAAAAAGACCAGGGCCCGTCATAGGCGTACGCAGTAGCCTATTGTACAGGTCCTGAGACGGGCACAGATTGTCCAGGGCAAACGTGCGTCTTGACCTGACACTCCTGGTCACCGCCCGAGTCACACAGTCCAGCGCCAGGTTAATACCATCCTGGATGGTTCGCTGGACAGTGACCGGACTTGGCTGGCGCGATGCGGATGCCGTTACTACCCCCTGTAACAGCTGGGAGACGTGGGACAGAGCGGCAATCGAAGCCCTCCCACTCTCCTCCGCATCACGCAACGCGGTATTCGCCGAACGCAACGCGTTCGCGCACAAGACACCCGTGTCAGAACGGGTGCCTGGCCGCGCATCCTCACCCAAAGCCGCGCGGTCATCCACGCCGGGCTTGGGTACCACACCGTACCGCTGGTAATCCAGGGGCACGATGCGACAACGCCTGGCCACCTCGCGAGGGGCCTTCGCGAGACGTCCACTCGACTTAATGGACGACTCCGCCGCCTTGAACATGTCAACGACATGCTCCGCCAGCGGCAGAGAAGGCATAGCGTTAGCAGTCGGTTTCCCAGCTAACCACGGCGTGTGAACACGCTGGCTAGCCGACTGCTCCACGGGCAGATCAGGCCTAACGCTCACCAACCACTGGCAAGCGTCATACCAATCCTCCTCCGTGGCTAACTGCGAGCGCTCTACAAGACGGGGTCCTTCGTCTTCCTCCTGAGCGCAAGCAGTAGAGCTTGACGGCGGGTATGCTGATACACCTGGCAAGCCAGGGAAAACACGCGGGCCTGACAGCACCGGCATGAGAATATCACTGGTTTGACCAGGAGCAGGCACCGTGGCAGAGCGCGGGGTATATATAGGCTCACCACGGGCCCGGCCAGCACCAGCAACACCCTCGGCAAGCCGAGGTATGCGGTACCGCTGGCCATCAGCAGCGCCCTGGGCCACCACCTGAGCCGCGGACTTTACTCCAGGGTGAGTAAAACCGTGGAACAAGGCGCCTGTATTCCCCGCGAGGGGTGCACAAACGTCTTCATCCATGTCCACGTCGTCAGACGGCGACCCTAGCAGGTAATCCTCATTACCCTGGTCAGAAAGATTAGACCCCGGGTTAGCAAAGAGAGCTAACCCGGGCTGACCAGGAACGGTGCCATAGGAGGTACTGGCCACCGCGGCGTGCGGATACCCCTGGACTGATAAGCAGCCCGTGGGTTCCAGCGACAACCGTCCACGGTCCCCTATCGGCGCGGCAATAAGCCTGCTGCCAGGGCCGTGGAACGCCCCCTCTAATGGGGCCACCTCTGAATCGTCGGACAACGGAAGCGGACTAAGGAAAATCGATCCAGAGGCGGGGATTACCTGCTCCAAAGCCGATGATGAGGACAGTAAAGGATTTGGTCCAGGAAGCATGCCACGAAGCAACCCTGGAACCAAATCCTTTATCGTCCTCTTCATCTCTCCCAACATCTCGGTCCGGAAGGCCTCCATATCCACCGCGGACGAGACCTTCCCCTTACCCTTCCTACTTACAACCTCTCGTTTCCGCTTCTTCTTCTTCTCCTCCTCTACCACCTTGTCCGTCGCCTGTAAACAGCACAAGAATTCGGACATTAACTCGCCCCCCCAGTGCTTACATATGTCACAATTAACCAATGGACCACAAGGGCTACATTGACAGCACAGATGCGGCCAGAACTTATCCGGCAGAAAACGACCACAGGACGCGCAACCCGGTCCCTGAAACAGGGCAAAGGACAAGGAGTATGAGCAACTAGTTAAGCTTAGAAACTCAATCCAACTCAAAGAGAAGGAAAACGATCATAAAGATCAATATACATCAGAAACCAGCATAGCGCTTGAATTGCTGATAAACACATAGCCAGGCTGATTATGACGTCATTAATCCCGTGACAGGAAAAATTCGATCCCAACAAAACATCCAAGTGCAAGGACGAATTGTATGCTGAATGGATAAGTTGACTACACAACCATCAGATACATATAGATAACTCTTTTCTGGCAAAAATGTTAATTATCTCCCTTTGTTTGTTTACAATAATTAACATCACCACATTATCAATAACTAGATACCTGACACTTTGTATAGACAAACCATCCAACGTGACGAACCGGAGAACTCCACCATCTGCACGCCTCTTAACTCTCTCCACCTCATGGGGAAGGAATTGGATCAAGAGGGCAAAGTGAGAAGACCTTTATACTAGGCCTCCAACTCACTGGACATATTTTTCATTTGGTTAGATAACCTAACAGTGTTAGTAGGAAATGGAACCATGGTGGAGAGAAAACTAACTCTCAGCAACTGTGATTGTCACCACCCAGCGTCATACAGACCTGTGGACATAAACAGAAAGAGAAATTAGTCCTAGGAAGCACCGAGTTGACCTAAACCAACTAACTAAGGCGCTTATCACGGTAAACGCGAGTCCCGGAAACACAATACACCGGGAAGAAAACTCGCTAATTTTACTAGAAGTCACCTGATTTAAAGGTCCTAAGTCCTTCTTTGGCGAATTGAAACCTCCCGCCATCCAAAAAAGTGACTATCACACCAACCAACACCACTTAAACTAGTTTAAGATAAAGAAAAGCTTCAGCACAAAAAGACATGTGTGAACTCTCTGCCAATAATCTAGCAAAGAGGTAGTGCTAGTCTGCGCATGCGCGGAGGTGGGGCTGGCATCCGCCAGACTACGCTCTGACTCCCTGCCCAGTAGGGGCACCTAACTGTTTTAAATCTGAGTGTTTATTGAGTGAAAGCCAATATTTAGCAATATCAAAAGTATTAGGGAGGTAAGTATACTCTTGAAGTGAAATTGGTCAATCTTCTTCCATATTCTTCGGGCTGAATCTGAGAGTCTTAGATCCGCCAAGGGATCTTCGAGTTCATATTTCTGTTTTGAAGCCTTCTGTGTAGAGAGACTTTTCTGTTAAGTCCTCTTTTATCCTTCCATAGAGGAAGAGTCTTAGGCCTATTGAGTTTGGCGTTTATGCCTCTAGGATAATTACCAATTCTTCTGTCTTCAGGTTCTAAAGTCTGATCAGAGGAGGAGGATCGATCTGACTCCTTTTTTGCTCATTGTCCTAGATCGCAAATCCAGCAGTCCACACCTTCTCAGGTGAGAAGGGTTAGTCTTATTTCTGTGGACCTTGATCTAGTCATAGAGGTCATTCCTTTAAAGTTTTCAGAGTAAAAGAGTCTGAAGGGATGGTTGTAGCCTGGGTAGGCCTATCCTTTTCTCTTTTTCCTATTTTATCCCTTCCTCTTCCATTGCCTTTGGATCCGTTGGTGCTTCCATTTTCTCCCAGTGTGCTAGGAGGGTGTCTGTCTCTATTTTTGGGAGACTTGGTAAGCCCTCGTTCAGGTCCCCAAGATCATAGATCCTAACTGGGTTTTTTTCGCACCTTCCTGGATTTTTCATCCTCCTCTGTCCTTCCTTTCTAGGTGGACTCAGTTTCCTTCCTTCCCAGTGAAGATGGGAGCCCTAGAGGATGAGTTGGAGTAGCTGATTCTAAGGCCTTAGAAGACGTTCCACTAGGGAGCCCCAAGAAGTTGGGTGGATAGTGTCTGATTATCATCTGAAGAAGTTAATTCTTCTTATCTTCTCTCCAAAAATCTAGATGGAGGCCATATCTCAGATTATCGCCGGTCTGAATCCAGGCTTGTGGTTCTCTTGCATAGAGATTTAGGACATCTTTCTACATGTTCTCATCCACCCTTCGTGCCTTCAGTTCTTGAGATTTGTTCTCCCATGTTGGGTATGGCTTTTTGAGCATTGCCCTTCGGTCTGTCCACGGCCCTTTTTTCTTCACTCGTCTAGGGTTAGCCGTGGCATGAATATTTTACTGTCATTCTATTCACCTTCACGTTTATATAGACGATTGGCTAGTTTAAGCAGAGTCTTTATCAATTCTATCAGTATCATTCCAGAGATCTGCAGCCTGGCATGCAGCATGGGTTGGATTTTAAATCTCTAGAAGTCTAGTTTAATTCCCGCTCTGCTTTTCCCCCACCTAGACGTTTTTATTCGATCTAGCTCGGGGTCTTGTTTTTTTTCCCTTTAGACCTAAGAGTGGAAGCCATCTTAGTAGGGATGGACTTTCTGTCTTCCTCTTCCATGGTCAGAGCCAATTGATTTTTCAGGGTGATAGGATTGATAGTCAGAGTCACGCGTATCTTTCCTAGGGAGGCGCTGATGAGAAGACTTTTCCAATGTACTTAATGTCATTGTGGCTTCAGTCAGTTCACTCTATTACCTTCAGATTCCAATCAGAGAAACCTATTTCCCCTTAGTTTATTGGAAGGATAGTTTCTGATTCTGTTGGGTGTTCCTTTGGTCTAGTTTTCTCCTCAGGTGATTATTTTTACAGTCGCGGTTGTCTAAGCAATTTTCAACCTTAGGGATCGGTCCCACGTAGATCTTCTTGCGAACTGTCTGAATGCCAGGATTTCTTCATGCATGCCCACTTTTCCGGACAATCAGGCATTGGCAGTGAATGCCCTGTTTCAGTCCTGGATAGGAATGTTAGATTGTGTCTCCTCCAACATTCCTGATTTCTTTGGTCTTGAGGAAGGTCAGGGATCAGATCTTAGAAGTTCTTCTGATAGCTCCATTTTGGCCAAAGTGGATCTGGGTTGCAGATTTCCTCAGTTTCCGGGAAGTCTTCCCTTGTCTTCTTTCAGTCTCCCCGGACCTTCTGTCTCAAGTAAGGGACGCGTGTATTCAGTCTCAGGAATTTACAGTCGGTTTCTTTGAGTTTTGTCTGTTTGATCCCTGAGATTTAAATTTCTGCGAGTTCTCAGGAAATCATCAATTCTGCCGGGAAGGAGTCAACCCACAGAGTTTTCAAAGGCTGTCTTAAAACTTTTGAACAATGGTGTGCAGACCATGGTCTCTTGACAGATCCTGTTTTCATTTTCCCAAGTGTTAGATATTTTATCTTATCTCTTTGACTACTTATATTTGTCTGCTAACACTGTAAGAGGTTATAGATTTTCTTTGGCATCATTGCTTCTTTATCTGTTGAATGCTGATGTTAATGATACAAAGGTTCGCTATGGTTTCGTTAGAGATTTATGCAATATTCGTCCTCCAATATCTAAACCTTTGCCCTCCTGGAATCTGGCTCTGGTTCTTCAGGTTTTTTGGGCAGGCCATCACTTTGAACCTTTCTCTTCTATTAGCAACTTTAAGACTGGTTTTTTTTGGTTGCATTTACTTCTGCTAGAAGACGGTCCAAAGTTTCATGATTTTTCCACCGAGCTCAGGTTTTTGAATCTGGGGACTGTCTAGTCTTATATCCTAGAAGGGATTTTTTTATCAAAAACTCAATCTAACCGTCACTCAGCTAAGCCAATTATTTGAAAATATTTAACTTCCTTTTCACCGTCTGACAGACTTTTGTGTCCTGTCAGAGCTTTAAAAGTTTTCAAGTGTCGTACTGATTTTAAGAGATCCAATACATCCCATTTCTGGGTTCTCTATGAGGAGGAGGTAGTCAGTCCAGTCTCTAAGGCCTCTATTGCCAGATGATTTTGTGAGACCGGTGTTTTGAGATTGCTTCTTCTGATCATATTAATCTTTCTCACATTTAAGCTCATGAAATTAGAGGAAGGGCTTCCTCTTTCGCTTTTCACTGGCTCATTTTTAGTTGAGGTAATGCTAGTAGCAGGATGGAAATCTGAGTCTTCTTTTACCGCCTTTTTATTTACAAATCAGAGTGCAGCGCCAACCTTTTTAAGATATATCTTGTTTCTATCTAAGAAGGCTGAAGACCATTTACCAAGCACACTCCGCCATTTTCATTAAGACTGCTCATCTGCGTGAAATGGCGAGTCTTTCTTTGGTTTTTATTTAGTTCTTAAGTTTAAAGAAATACTTGTTTGATAATCACTGTGTGATTCATTAAGATGCACCATTATGTTATGTTATTAACATTTGGTTAAGTTTTGTTTGATTTTTATCCTTGCTTATGGATTCTCAAATCTCCACCCACCATGGGTTCACAATAGGGCACTGACCAAATCCACGGGTTTAGCAAGTAGTGATTGAACGGTCAACATGTTTTTGTGGTGTAATAACAACCCCCAACAGACTTCCCTTTAGTGGGTTGGTCTGTAGTTTTATTAACCACTGTAAAAACATACTTACCATTCAATCACTACGACCCACACTCGGCCACCACGCAGCATAATGATTTGAGAATCTAGTCGGGATATATGGCACTTAAATTTGGAAAAGTTAATCTGTTTCCTATTTGGGATCTGTTGCGCATGTGCAGGCTCGCTTAGTGACAGGCGTCACCAAGGAGTGAGCACAGACTGGTGCCAGTCTATACTGAGGCCTATGCTGGGGGTTACCTTACCAGTAGCCTGGTTAAGCGTATGCATGGTGATGATAAAGGCATAAGGGAGTATGTAAGCGAGCATAAAAATCTTATTCTGGTAGCTAAATGCAGATAATTTGATTTAGCACGTAGTGATTGAACGATAAGTATGTTTTTACAGTGGTTAATAAAACTACAGACCAACCCACTAAAGGGGGGTCTGTTGGGGGATTTATTTTTTCACGAGAGAGTAGTTATACTTACCTCCCTAACACTATGATATTTTCTAAATATCGACCTTCACTCAATAACCCCAGATTAAAAAATATAGGTGTCCTTATTGGGCACGTAGACAGGTGACAGTCAGCCGGATGCCGGCCCCATCCTCGCTCATGCGCAGACTGTCACTGCCTCAGCTTGACTATTGGCCGACACATGCAACTTAAAAGCTTGAAGACCGAGCCTCTGTGGGCGGAGAGGCCGGGTCCATGTTAGGGAGGTAAGTATAACTACTCTCTCGTGAAAAAAGAAATCCATGATTTTGTTTATTTCAATTCAAGAGCTATACTTACCTCCCTAACATTCTATGATATTGCCAGAATTCGTAAGAGAATTTGGCGGGAGGAGGTGAAGTCAAAAGACCAGCTCATCACTTGCCCATGAAGCACTAACATCTGAAATTGTGTGACACACACAATCAGCCAATGATTTGAACATCGGATAACACAACCGATGGTGAGAGTAATGACCGTATGTCAAATGTGCTCCCCCCTCCTTTTGGGAAAGGAGAAGCTATGACCTCAATGTCCCATATGCTCTCTAAGTACTGGTGCTAAGTACTACAGGACACGAGACGAAAGACTTCATTTCGCATCCTCTCACTAAATGAACCACATAATACACAGGTACCATTACATTCTTGTTAAATAAGGGTAATACATCGTAACAATAAATTATGTAACAACAAAAGGCAGTACTGACCTTATGCATGTAAGCTGTATCCATCCAGTCCACATCCGTGAAGGAAATATGATACACGAATATGCGATTGTTTCCACAATTAAAATGTGGTGTCTAAAGACACTAAGTGCAACTTATCTACAATATATACACCTGATCATCTTTTGAATATCGATAAGGCAAGAGGATTAGTGGTGTCACTGAGGTAATGGTCGGTAAAACTTGTCTCACAGTGCCACTGAGCTACCGACATAATGTCATCCACAGGCACCCCATTAAACAGGGTGGTGGATGTCACGGACACTGTGAGCCTTGGCTAAGTCAACTTCTTTACCAGTGGCGGATTTGTGGCAAAATTGAATGCATTCCACAATCCACCTAGATAAAGTGTCTTTTGATGCCCTGCCATGGGGTTCAATATAAGACAATCATAACGAGGATGGGTTCGTCCGCCATTCTTGTGTACGTTGATTGTACCTGTTTAATGCGCAGACTGGACACCATGCTTTTGACTGGTTCTTAGCCATGAAATTTATCCTAGGTAGAAGCCTAAAGCCTTCCCCTGTAACCACATAATGGTCTGCCTCAGCGGATAAAGCATGAATCTCGCTTCTCTGTCTTGCAGAGGTCATAGCAATTACAAATACAGTTTTAAGTGTCAACATTTTCATAGAAATAGCACTTAGTGGTTCAAAGGATTTATCTGCTAGCACTTGAAGTACTCGAGATAAACTCCGAGACGGAATCGCTCGAGGATTTCTCGGTTTTAGATTATCCATGCCTTTTATTAAAGAGTTCAATGAACAGACTTCGCCGCTTCCCCTATCAGCCAAGCAAGGGATAACTGACATCAAAGCTGACATGCAGCCAGAAATATAGTTAGGCTTGAGGCTATAGACATCATACAGGTGACAGAGGCAATTTGCTACTACCTGAATAGATGCATCCATTGGATTAACATCTCTGTTTGAGCACCATTCTGCAAATCTATTGATTTTATAGTTATATGCTCTGGAGGTTGACCCCCCCACCCCCCTTCTGGCTTTTGCCATAAACTTGGCTGCTTGCTTAGAAAAGCGCTCCGTAACTTTAGATTCCTTGACAGCATCCACGTAGTCAATTGGAACATTGACGAGTTGTTGTGAAGGGACTTGCCCTGGAAAATAATATTGTCCATCAGAGGCAGAGGCACCGGATTGCAAACCAGAAGGTCCAGCAGATCCGTATACCATAATCGGCGTGGCCAATTTGGGGCGATCAGAATCACTTGGCACTCCTCCGGTCTGATTTTCTCAAAAACTTTTGAAATCAGGATTGCTGGTGGGAATGCGTATGCATACATTCCCTCCCAACTGATAGCTAACCCATCTGTTGCGTAAGCACTTGGATCTGGAATCGGAGACGTACGTCTTCATCTTGGCATTTTTGTTCGTTGCGAACAAATCTAAGTTGGCTTTCCCCCAGTGGTCGAACAGACGATCCGCCACACATTGATTTAGTTGCCATTTCGTAGGTAAAACACTCATCCTTCGGCTCAATGAGTCTGCTAACAGATTTAGCTTTCCCGGAATGTCAACTGCCTTCAAGGTGATCATATGATCTAGACTCCAGCAAAGCAGTTTCCAAGTCATCATACAGAGACTGGGCGAATTCGTTCCACCCTAGCGCTTTATGTAAGTCACTACTATTGAGTTGTCTGATCGAACTAGAACAATCTTACCCTTCTTTAAGAAATGTTCCAGGCTCAAAACTACTGCTCATAATTCCAGTAGATTTATATGTTCCTGTGACTGATCCAGATTCCAAAGCCCTGATACTGTGGGTTCTTCCAGGCAAGCCTCCCCCCCACCCCCACCCCCATCGATGCATCTGTGTACATCGTTATTTGAGGGTGGGGTGAGCATCACACACGCCAGGAGATTCTCTCTCTTCATCCACCATTGAAGGTGGTGAATAAGAGATTCCAACACTGACACCTCTGAGTTCAGGGAACCTATCCTCTGGATCCACTGTGTCATGAGAAATAACTGGGCAGGCCACCTGTGGAATGACTGGTTCAAGAGAAACCATCAACACAGCATTCTCAAGTAAACCTGTGTCAGTACATGATGACTGTTGCACACTGACTGTATTACTGAGATGAATATTTCTACTCTCTCCTGGGTAGGATAAACATATCCTCTCTGGATTGAAGAACATTCCCAGGTAAACAAACTTCTGGGATGGAGTCAGCTCTGATTTCTGAAAGTTTATTATCCAGCCTAAGTCTGAGAGAATCTTCAAAACTATCTCCAGGTTTGCTGTAAGACTTTCCTGATCGTGTACTTTTAACAGCCAATCATCTATGTAAGTGTGGACTGCTATGCTTCTCCTGCGGAGGTATGCTGTTATTGCAAGAACCACCCTGGTGAAGACCCGAGGAGGCGTGGAAATTCTGAATGGTGAAACTTTGAATTCCCACTGTCGGCCCTGGAATGCGAAGCTCAGCTATCGCCGAAAACTCTTCGCAATTGGAATGTGGAAATAAGCATCCTTCAGATCTATTGCCGCCATCCACATTCCCTTCCTCAACACCACCAACGCCATTTTGACTGTTTCCATCTTGAAACTCGGTGTGTCTTTGAACTTGTTAAATGGCTTGAGGTTGAGAAATGGTCTCCACCCTCTAGTGCTCTTTGTCACTAGAAACATGGTTGAATAGAAGCATGGGCAATTTTGCGCCGGTTGAATTGCTCCTTATTGTATGAGGGAATTTATCTCTTTCTCTATACACAACGGTTGATCTGGATCTCTTGGAATTTGAGTCCAGATCGGAACCAGACACAGGTGCGATGGTGGGCCTATCGCGCAGTTGGGCTGGTACCTGGCTGAAAGCCATCGCAAGACTAAGCGGTCCTGGGTTAACCGCTGCTACTCCTGCATGTGGAAGGTCAATCGACCTCCCACGGGTCCACCTAGGGAGAGAGGTGGACATAAGCAGTGCAAGAGTTGGACTGTCTCTGGTTCTAGCATTGGTTTGGTTCTTGTGGAAATCGGCCCATCAGGCACGATTACCATGACCAGAACCTCGCGCGTCACAACAGGACGAGGTATACGGAAACGCCGGTCATCCGCTCCAATCCAGGCCACCATTTGAGCCATGAAGGCTACCCCTGCAGTAGTTCCATGGAAAAAAATTGGCCGTACTCCCCACGAGGGGTGCACGATCATCCGTATCCATATCCATGGCTTCAACAGGTGAACCCAGCAGAAAATCCTCTTCCTCCTGGCCATCATACACTGCCTCTGGGCTAGCAAAGAGCGCTAACCCGGGCTGGCCAGGGAAGGTACCGTAAGAGGTGGCGGTACCTTTCGGGCACAGACACTCTAGGCGCGAGCCTGTGTCCAGCGGCCCCGGTCCAAGATCTAACGGCGTGGCAAGCCTGCTGCCATGATCATATAGACCTGCTCCAGGATCCATTGGCAAGTCGGCGGGCCTTCCAAGATCAACTGAAGCCACCACTGATTCTGAAACATTTTCGGACCACGGACCACGCCACGGCCCAGGGAGCATGCTGCGAAACAGCTCTGGTACCAAATCTTTTATTGTCTTTTTCATATCCCCCATCATTTCCAACCTGAAAGACTCCATTTCCGAAGAAACAGAGGCCTTTCTCTTACCCTTGCCCCCAGGGCTGGGGTCAAATACTTTCAAAAGCATTTAAATACAAATACAAATACTTTGGAATTCTTCAAATACAAATACTTGTTTTTTGCAAAGTATTTAAATACAAGTACAAATACTTAGGGTAAGTATTAGAAATACATCTCAAATACTTCTTACACGTCAAAGACCAAAGTATGGTACAGATGTAACTCTAGTGAAGGACAGCCAGACCCTCAAATTTACATGAGCACAGAGAATAAACGAAATCAAGGATTTCTTTTTTCACGAGAGAGTTGATACTTACCTCCCTAATACTTTTGATATTGCTAAATATTGGCTTTCACTCAATAAACACTCAGATTAAAACAGTTAGGTGCCCCTACTGGGCAGGGAGTCAGAGCTTAGTCTGGCGGATGCCAGCCCCACCACCGCGCATGCGCAGACTAGCACTTCCTCTGACTAATTTATTGGCTGATACACATGCAACTATAAAGAGCCTGAAGACCGAGCCTCTGTGGGGTGGAGAGGCCGGGTCCGTATCTAGGGAGGTAAGTATCAACTCTCTCGTGAAAAAAGAAATCCTTGATTTCGTTTATTTCACATCAAGAGTATACTTACCTCCCTAATACTTTTGATATTGCCAGAATTCGACAGTGAATTCGGCGGGAGGGAGGCGAGGTCAAAAGACCAGCTCATCCCTATACGCTTTTCTGCGTTTAAGGCACTTAAACTTCTGAAACTGTATGAAAAACAGTCAGGATTTGACTAACCATCGGATAACACTGCCGATGTATGAGAGATGACCGAATGTCATATGCGCTCCCCCCCCACCTTCCTGGGAGGAAGAGTCGAATGACCTCAATGTCCTATACGCTCTCTACGTACAAGTGCCATGTACTACAGGACAGAGACGAAAAAACTCCATTTTCATATACTCTCAACAATGAACCACATAAATACACAAAACCATCATCATATACATAACGGGTAACGTGACAAGACAATCAACAATGGACAACACATACACAAGACTGACCTTGTTGAAATGGCTGCTGACATCCTCTTCCCATTGGTGAAGATCGATGCAGTCCCAAATTAGTGGTTGTTTCCATAAATTAATTGTGAAATATATAAGCAATGAGGAAACCCCATCAAAAATATATATGCCTAGCTATTTTTTCAAAATCGACAAGGCGAGAGGATTAGAGGTGTCACGGAGATAATGGTCTGTAAAACTTGACTCACAGTGCCACTGAGCCACCGACATAATATCATCCACAGGGACCCCATTAAATAGGGCAGTGGATGTCACTACGCCGCGGACACTGTGAGCCTTGGCCACGTCAACCTGCTTCCCGGTGGCGGATTTATGGCAAAACTGAATGCATTCTACAATCCACCTGGAAATGGTGTCCTTAGAAGCCCTGCCATGGGGTTCAATATATGACAACCATAACGCTGACTGATCGGTGCGCCACTCCGCCGTACGTTGCTTGTACCGGCAAAGCGCCCGGACAGGACACCATGCTTTAGAATTAGGATCATATCTAGTTAAAGCAGGCAAAATAATAGGTTGACCTGGATATTTCAACGACTGATTTTTAGCCAAGAAATTAATCCTAGGTAGCAGCTTAAGGCCTTCCCCTGAAACCACAAAACGGTCATCCTCGGCTGATAAGGCATGAATTTCACTCCTACGCCTAGCCGAGGCCGCAGCAATTAAAAACACAGTCTTCAGTGTTAATAGTTTCATAGAAATGGAACTAAGTGGTTCAAAAGGCTTATCACCTAGTACTTGAAGCACTAGCGATAAACTCCAAGACGGAATCACCGGTGGATTCCTTGGTCTTAGATTGCCCATGCCTTTAATTAATACATTTAATGTATTTACTTCATCACTTCCCCTCTTAGCCAAGCAAGGAATAACAGACATTAATGCTGACTTATAACCAGCAATAGAGTTAGGCTTGAGGCTATAGGCATCATAGAGGTGACAGAGGAAATCAGCTACTACTTGAATAGATGAATCCATTGGATCAATACATCTTTTTGAGCACCATTCTGCAAATCTGTTGATTTTATAATTATATGCTCTGGAGGTTGACCCCCTCCTGGCTTTGGCCATAAACATGGCTGCTTGCTCAGAAAAGCCCTCCTTAATTCTAGATTCCTTGACAACATCCACGCAGTCAATCTGAACATTGACGGATTGTTGTGAAGGGCCTTGCCCTGGAAGATAATATCGTCCATCAGAGGCAGAGGAACCGGATTGCAGACCAGAAGGTCCAGCAGATCCGTATACCATGATCGGCTTGGCCAATCCGGGGCGATCAGAAGCACTTGGCATTCCTCTTGTCTGATTTTCTGAAGAATTTTTGGAATCAGGATTGCTGGAGGGAATGCGTATGCATACATTCTCCCCCAGCTGATAGCTAACGCATCTGTTGCGAAAGCGCTTGGATCCGGAATCGGAGAGACGTACGTCGTCATCTTCGCATTCTTCTTCGTTGCGAACAAATCGATGTTGGGTTTCCCCCAATGGTCGAACAGACGATCCGCCACACATTGATTTAGTTGCCATTCCGTGGGTAAAACACTCATCCTTCGGCTCAATGAGTCTGCTAGCAGGTTTAACCTTCCCGGAATATGAACTGCTTTCAAGGTAATCTGGTGATCCAGACACCAACAAAGCAGTCTCCATGTCATCATACAGAGACTGGGCGACTTCGTTCCGCCCTGGCGGTTTATGTAAGTCACAACTGTTGAGTTGTCTGAACGAATAAGAACAATCTTGCCCTGAACTTTCTGTAAGAAATGTTCCAGGCCCAGGACTACTGCTCTTAGCTCCAGTAGATTTATATGTTCCTTTGACTGTTCCAGATTCCAAAGCCCTGATATCGTGGACTCTTCCAGGCAAGCTCCCCAGCCCTCCATCGATGCATCTGTATACACAGTCACCTGAGGGTGGGGAGGGGTTAGCATAACCCCCACCAAGAGATTCTCTGTGTCCAACCACCATTGCAGGTGATGAATCAGAGGCGCCAACACTGACACATTCGAGTCCAGCGAACCTGTACTCTGGGTCCATTGTGTCATGAGAAATAACTGGATCGGCCGCCTGCGTAAGGCGGCCTGAGGAATGACTGGTTCCAATGAAACCATCAACCCCAGCATTCTCAAGTAAACCCGTGCCAGGACATGACGACTGTCGCACACCGACTGAATTAATGAGATGAGTTTCTGAACTCTCTCCTGAGTAGGATAAACATATCCTGTCTCTAGATCGAAGAACATCCCCAGGTAAACAAACTTCTGGGATGGAATCAGCTCTGATTTTGGGAAATTGATCATCCAGCCTAAGTCTGTGAGAGTTTTCAAAACAATCTCCAGACTGGCCGATAAACTTTCCCGGGTGTGTGCTTTCAACAGCCAGTCGTCTATGTACGTGTGGACTGCTATGCTTCTCCTGCGGAGGTATGCGGTGATCGCAAGAACCACACGGGTGAAAACCCGAGGAGCCGTGGAAATTCCGAAGGATAGCACCCTGAATTCCCACTGTCTGCCCTGGAATGCAAATCTCAGGAAGCGACGGAAACTCCTGTGTATGGGGATGTGGAAATAAGCGTCCTTCAAATCTATCGACGCTGTCCACATTCCCCTCTCTAACCCCGCCAACACCGAGCGCACAGTCTCCATCTTGAAACTGGGCATCTCTATGAACTTGTTCAATGGCTTGAGGTTGAGAATTGGTCTCCACCCTCCGGTGTTCTTTGTTACTAAGAACAGGGTTGAATAGAAGCCCGGACACCTCTGTGCCGGCTGAATAGCTTCTTTTTGTATGAGGGAATTTATTTCCTCCTCGATACACAACCTTTGATCTGGATCTCTCGGATTTGGAGTCCAGATCGGCACTAGAGACAGTCGCGATGGCGGGCCTGTCATCCAATCGGGATGATACCCGACTGAAAGCCATCGCAAGACTAAACGGTCCTGAGTTAACCGTTCCCACTCTTGCATGTGGTCGGCTAGCCGGCCTCCCACCGGTCCACCTAGGGATAGAGGTGGACATAAGGAGTGCAAGAGCGGCACTGTCTCCTCTGCCCGAAACACCGGCGCGGTTCTCACCGCGGTAACCGTCCCATCAGGAACGATTACCCCGCCCAGATCCTCGCGCGCCACGACCAGCACCGCGCGCACCTCGGTGCGCGGGCGGCTGCCTGGCTGACTGCGCCTGAGGAGCCTGCGCCCCCTTCGCTGCTGGCCGAATCGCACGTGGCCGAGGCCGGCGCTGCGATGGTGGTTGGCCTCTGACCTGGCCACTACCACCTCGAGCCTGCAGGGGACGATACGCAGGGGGTGCGGCGCGAACGTTGGCACGACGAAGCACCTCAAACTGCTCGCGCAGCACCCTCTGGTTATTGACCAGAGTAACCGTCTCCTGGAGGTGCCTACACCCCTCACCTCCAAAGAGACCAGGACCTGTCATAGGCGTACGTAGTAGCCTATTGTAGAGGTCCTGGGACGGGCACAGATTATCCAAGGCAAAAGTGCGCCTTGCCCGGACACTCCTGGTCACCGCCCGCGTCATACAGTCCAGAGCCAGGTTGATACCATCCTGGATGGCTCGCTGGACTGTGACCGGACTTGGCTGGCGCGATGCGGATGCTGTTACTACCCCTTGTAACAGCTGGGAGACGTGGGACAAAGCGGCAATCGAAGCCCTCCCACTCTCCTCCGCATCACGCAACGCGGCATTTGCTGAACGCAACGCGTTCGAACACAAGACTCCCGTGTCAGAACGGGAGCCTGGCCGCGCATCCTCACCCAAAGCCGCGCGGTCATCCACGCTCGGCTTCGGTACCACACCGTACTGCTGGTAGTCCAGGGGCACGATGCGACAACGCCTGGCCACCTCGCGCGGGGCCTTAGCGAGACGTCCACTCGACTTAATGGACGTCTCCGCCGCCTCGAACATGTCAACGACATGCTCTGCCAGCGGCAGAGAAGGCATAGCGTTAGCAGCAGGCTTACCAGCTAACCACGGCCTGTGCTCACGCTGGCTAGCCGACTGCTCCACGGGCAGATCTGGTCTAACACTTACCAACCACTGGCAAGCGTCAGACCAATCCTCCTCCGTGGCTAGCTGCGAGCGCTCTACAAGACGGGGGCCTTCGTCTTCCTCCAGAGCGCAAGCAACAGAGCTTGACGGCGGGTACGCTGCTATGCCTGGCAAGCCAGGGAGAACATGCGGGCCTGACAATACCGGCATGCTAATATCACTGGTTTGACCAGGAGCAGGCGCCGCGGTAGAGCGCGGGGCATATACCGCCCCAC
Source organism: Chaetoderma sp. LZ-2023a (assembly GCA_034401795.1). Lineage (NCBI taxonomy): Eukaryota > Metazoa > Mollusca > Caudofoveata > Chaetodermatida > Chaetodermatidae > Chaetoderma > Chaetoderma sp. LZ-2023a. The sequence goes on from CM067366.1 coordinate 79,592,390, forward strand.
CACGGCCCCGGCCAGCACCAGCGACACTCTCGGCAAGCCGAGGTATGCGGTACCGCTGGCCTTCAGCGCCCAGGGCCACAGTCTGAACCGTGGATTCTACCCCTGGAAGAGTAGAACCATGGAAAAAGGCGCCTGTATTCCCCGCAAGGGGTGCACAGACGTCATAATCCATGTCCACGTCTTCAGACGGCGACCCCAACAGGTAATCCTCATCCTCCTGGCCAGAGAGATTAGACTCCGGGTCAGCAAAGAGAACTAACCCGGACTGGCCAGGGAAGGTGCCGTACGAGGTACTGGCACCCGCGGTGTGCGGTTACCCCTGGACTGATAAGCAGCCCGCGGGTTCCAGCGACGACCGTCCACGGTCCCTATTGGGCGCGGCAATAAGCCTGCTGCCAGGGCCGTGGAACGCCCCCTCTAATGGGGCCACCTCTGAATCTTCAAACAACGGAAGCGTACTAAGGAACGTTGATTCAGAGGTGGGGATTACCTGCTCCGAAGCAGATGATGAGGTCAATAAAGGATTTGGTCCAGGAAGCATGCCACGAAGCAACTCTGGAACCAAATCCTTGATTGTCCTCCTCATCTCTCCCAACATCTCGGTCCGGAAGGCCTCCATATCCACCGCGGACGAGGCCTTCCTCTTACCCTTCTTACTTACACCCTCTTTCTTCTGCTTCTTCTTCTCCTCCTCCACCTTGTCCTTCGCCTGCAAGCACAAGAATTCGGACATTAACTCACCCCCCCAGTGCTTACATATCTCGCAATTAAGCAAGGGACCACAGGGGCTACACTGAAAACAGAGATGAGGGCCAAACTTATCCCTCAAAAATCGTCCACAGGACGCACAACCAGGTCTCTGAAAAAGGGCAAAGGACGAGGAGTATGAGCAAACTAGTTAAGCTTAGAAACTCACCAACTCAAGAGAAGGAAAATGATCATAAAGATCATAATTTATCAGAAAACCAGCTTCGGACAACTTTAATTGTAAATAAAGAGCAAGGCTGATTATGACGTCATTAATCCTATGACAGGAAAAAATCAATCCCCAACAAACATCCCAGTGCAAGGACGAATTGTATCTCTAACCAGAACATGTACAGAATGGACATTTCGACTATACAAGCATCAGATATATACTGATAACAATGGCAAATAAAGTTAATTATCTCCCTTTCCTCTAAATAATTAACATCACCTCATATCAATAATTAGATACCTGACACCTTGTCTAGACAAACCATCCAACCTGATGAACTGGAGCACTCCACCACTGACCGCCTCTTAACTCTCTCCACCTCTAGGGGAAGGAATTGGATCAAGAGGGCAAAGTGAGAAGACCTTTATAATAGGCCTCCAACTCACTGGACATAGAATTTTTGGTTAGATAACCTAACAGTATTAGTAGGAAATGGAACCATGGTGGAGAGACACAAACCCTCTGCTGATGTCATGTCCATAATATTTCTTCACACAGACCTGTGGACATAAACACAAAGAGAGATTAGTTTTATATAGCACCTAGTTGAAAATAAACCAACTAATCAAGGCGCTTATCACGTTTAGCGCTAGTCCCGGAAACACATTACAACGGGACAAAACTCGCTAATTTTACTAGAAGTCACCTGATTTAAAGGTCCAAGGCCCTCCTGTGGCAAAGTTACTCTTTCTGCCATCTTTCTCAGGTAACAACAGTTCAGAATTGTGTCAAAACCGTTTATAAATGAGTCACAAAAAGCACCAGCACAAAAGCATGTGTAGTCTCTTAGCCAATAAATTAGCAAAGAGGAAGTGCTAGTCTGCGCATGCGCGGTGGTGGGGCTGGCATCCGCCAGACTAAGCTCTGACTCCCTGCCCAGTAGGGGCACCTAACTGTTTTAATCTGAGTGTTTATTGAGTGAAAGCCAATATTTAGCAATATCAAAAGTATTAGGGAGGTAAGTATACTCTTGATGTGAAATCATAGATACCAAACTAAGGGTACAAAATGAAAACAGTATCATGGAAATATTATGTAAGGAAAATATCTATGATATCAGTATCTTATTTTGACATATTTGTGAATGAAATTAATTGTATACCATATCTATGGTCAAGTTTGATGGGTTAAGCATGGTTAAATATAGTTGACTAGATCCCAGACAAAGTTGAAATACTAAACTAGCTAGTAAAGTTAGTCAACCAGCATCACGAATGGCTAATGCAAAATTAAATCAAATTCAAAATGGTAGATAAGCTTTGCGTTCCACGTTTAAATGCACATAAACTTGTAAATATTTAAATATCTAATTTAAGTTTGAAGAAATTATACTTTCCTGATGTATGGCAATGTTCTCAAGGATTATATCCTTCCCACTGTATTTCAAATGGACACTGTTAGACGCTTTAGCATTCTACATGTAACATACTCATTTTCATAGACCACAAAATAAGACATAATTATTGCTTTGCTTGTGAGGCTTTCATGATTGTGGGTTTTTGTATAACTGAAAATTGTAGTTACAAAATTGCAATTCCTAGGGGAGAGTATAGAGAATACAAATTGATACAAAATCATATGATTATTTGGAAGGTTTGACTGAGAGTTGTTGCTGCCTATGACTATAACATGCCCAGTCAAATTATTTTTAAATACTTATTAATTTCATATATATTACATTTGAAACCAGGTTTCTTAACCCTTTCACCGACAAATCCCTGAAAAGGTAAATTCCTTATGATTAAAACTTATTCTGTTGAATATTTTGAAATTTATTTGACTGGAAGAATTAATTTCAAAATAATCAACAGTTTTTCTATATGGGTACCTTCAAAATAAGAAATGGGGAACTCATTTGGGGAAAGGGTTAAAGTTCAGACAGAAATGAAATAACATTAAACAAGGGTTATTTATTGATTTTGTTTATTTATTTAGATCCTTGCTGATTATTCTTAAGATTATCTCATTTAAAAACTGTTATTCAAATTGTTGCCAAAGACATTCCAATCTGTATTTAATTTGAAAACCAATACTGCTGCTGTCTAAGAAAAGCAATAATATTTCCAAAATGTTCACCAGTATTTCTTCTACAATTAATGTTTAAACATTATTAAGAAAAGGGATAATTAACCTCCATCTAAATGAATGCTATGAATATAAAATTCATGATGAAAATGATTAACACTCTGGTATAGAGATGAAAGTTAGTACAATTGAGGTGTTGTTAATACCTGACCAGCTCTACCTCAGTTGCTTTGAAAGGAGATAATTGCCCAATCCATTACTGATAAGACATCTGAGATTTAGAGAAGCTAAACAAGTTTCTTACTCAGAATCAGTTATCTATCACAATTTTACGCTGTTAACCCTTTAATGGCCAAGCCGGCCCAAACTGGTCTCTGCATTGTTCTTGAATATTGCCATTTACAAGCCAAGAGACGACTATATTTGAAACTTTACCACTGGAATGACTGTCTTTATAAGCAAGCTAGTCATTCCAGTGGACTGGGATATAGTTTGAAACAAGGTTTTAACATTTTTGGTATTAATGGGATAGCAGGATTTATTTGTTCTATTTATTTATTTATTTACTTAGATGTGCTAAAGTTATCTGACTTAGTTGTATTTTGGAAACACTTGTAAATCAAATTATACACAAAAAATATTCAGAGCTTTTATTTTATTTGTAAGTTTCTGAAATTTCAGATTCCTAAGTTTCATTCCTTTTCACACAACAACTGGTCTGCATATTGAAAAGCAATGCTTGTACGCTGCTGCTGTCTAAGAAAACAACACTATTTCCAACATCTACATGATCACTTCCACAAATTTTAATCATTTGACATAAGTTCTTCAGAAAGTGTAATTAACCCCACCACCACCCACCAAATCTAAATGAATGATTTGAATATAAAATTTATGGTGAAAAAGTTTAAGACTCTGATATGAGTCCTGCAAGCTAGTATAATGGAGGTGCTGTTGTAACTTGACCATCTCTACCTAACTTACATTGAAAGGAGATAATTGCCCATTCTACTACAGATAAGAATTTGAGAATTAAAACAGCTATACAAGACTCAGACAGTATGATTTAGTTAGGGAGCAATACAGTACTATACATTTCCTGAGGAACTGTGCTGTAACAACAAGCAAAGACCAGTCTAGAAGCAAAGTTCCTTTCATTCTATACATGTACACTGATGTGTGTTACATAAAACAGAGACAATGGTGTGAATATTTTGGAAACCATGTGACAGAAAATTGCCTAAGACCACACACAACACATTCAGCTAAATTATTTTCAAAATGTTCTAAAGATTTCATTTCCATCTTCTTTAAAACCAGGCTGATTAAAACTGAGGATACCATGTGTGAAATGTATATAAAATAATTTCAAGGCAGTTTGCGAAGTTCTATTTATAAAAGGATTAGCTCTATTGGGTCATATTTTTAACACTGAAGCAACTATTTCAAGACAGCCATACTGTTGATTATTTTGAGAATGATTTCACTGGATGTTGTTGCTTCTTAAGGCAACAACTGTAACAGTCAAATTTATTTTAAAATATTCAACATAGTATGACATGCAGAGTTACAGAAGATATGAGAAATCTGTATTAAATTTTAATTTGCACTGCATGTACAATTGAATGTAAGAATTTATCAGAAAGAGACAGTGAAGGATTTTGAAAAGTATTTGAAAATACTCAAATACATTGACAATGTATTTAAATACAAATACCTTTACCGTAAATACTTTTCAAATACAAATACTTTCAAATACCAGAAAAATGTATTTAAATTACTTCAAATACAAATACTTTTGTATTTGACCCCAGCCCTGCTTGCCACTTATACTCTTCTTCGCACACTTCTCCTCCTCCGACGCCTTATCCCTCGCCTGTTACGACAAGAATTTAGAGAATGACTCACCCCTCCCCACCCGCCCCCACCCCACCCCCACGTTTACAGACATCACATTTTAATAATAGACCGCAAGGTGAACATTTTACACACAAGTGAGGAGAAAACTTGGGCTTGATAGAGCAGTTACAACTGACACAAGAAGGCTTTTGAAAAAAAGGGACAAGATGATGACAATGAGTTAAAGATTCTTTTATAATTAAATTAATTAATTAACTCATCAACGAGAAAGAATTCACTTATAGGCCTAAACAGGACGGTGAGAAAGATGAACAACCAACCTCCACGAGGATATTAATAATAATAATAATAATAATAACAATCGCTCACCTGGACAATAGGCATTTCAACTAGAATGCTCTTTATCAACAAGATGGCCAGCAAACCATTTATCCGACAGTTTCGAAAATTGCAAATTTGAGATCAGAATACCCAAAAACACAAATAAAACCAATTTCGGCCTCAAAACCCATCAAATAAAAAAATCCAATATGGCCACCAAACATGCTATATTTTGATTGGCCCATGGCGGCCATGTTTTTTGACGGATCAACTTCTCTTGAACAAACTTTAATGGCCCTTAGGCCCTAATCATATCTGCCAAATTTCGGCCAACCAAGGTGGCCACTGAACAATCTGACCAATCAAGTTCCCTTGCCATAAATCATATTTCACGAGGTTTGCATGTTTCGGTGAAGATCTTTAAAGACGTTTCCTAAAATCGGCCTAAATCCAATATGGCCGCCGGACATTTGAACAAACTTAGATCTCTATGCCCTATGAATGCTTCCTCCCAAATATAATTGAATTCCCCATTGCTTTACTATGGGCCCATTGCTTTACTTCGGGAGCCTTTGACGGGAAAACAAACCAAGATGGCAGCCAAAGCGTTTATCTGACAGTCTCAAAAGTGGCATATTTGAACTCGCCACACTGATAAGCATATATAAAGCAATTTTCACCATCAAGATACATCAAATACAAAAAAGGCAATATGACCTAGAAACCCTGAATTTTGATTGGTTGATGGCGGCCATGGTTTTTAACGAACCAACTTCCCTTGAACAAACTTGAAAGGCCCTTGATCCCTAAGCATATCTACAAAATTTCAGCTCTCCCTTTAGCGGTTCGGGAGAAGTAATTTTCACGAAACCTAGGTCCCCCAAGATGGCCGCCAAGCAAATCGGCCAATCAGGTTGCCTTGAACAAACTTGGGTCTACCGCTGCCACAGATGATGGTGTTATGAGGTTTGAATCAATTCCTCCAGCGGTTTCGGAGAAGATTTTTTAAAGTGTTTCTAAAAATCAGCCCTTTTGGCCGACAGCCATCTTGGATTTTGACCGATCCGCTTCGTTTGAACAAACTTAGATCTCTATGCCCTATGAATGCTTCCTCCAAAATATAATTGAAATTGGCCTAGTGGTTCTTGAGAAGAAGTTGTTTAAAGAATTCCCCATTGCTTTACTATGGGCCCATTGCTTTACTATGGGAGCCTATGGCGGGAAAACAAACCAAGATGGCAGCCAAACCGGTTATCCGATAGTCTCGAAAGTGGAATATTTGAACTCGCCACACTGATAAGCATATATAAAGCAATTTTCGCCATCAAAATACAAAGAAGCCAATATGATCAAGAAACGCTAAATTTTGATTGGTTGACGGCAGCCATGTTTTTTAACGTACAAACTTCCCTTGAACAAACTTGAATGGACCTTGGTCCCTAAGCATATTTACCAAATTTCAGACCTATCCCTTCAGCGGTTCGGGAGACGAAGTCATTTTCGTGAAAACTAGGTCATCCACGATGGCCGCCAGGCAAATAGACCAATCAGGTTGCCTTGAACAAACTTGGGTCTACCATTGCAATAGATGATGTGTTATGAGTTTTGAATCAATTCCTCCAGCGGTTTCGGAGAAGATTTTTTAAAGGGTTTCTAAAAATCGGCTATTTTGGCCGGCGCCCATCTTGGATTTTGGCCGATCGGCTTCATTTGAACAAATTTGAATCTCTATGCCCTAGGGATGCTTCCTGCCAAATATAATTGAAATCGGCCCAGTGGTTCTTCAGAAGAAGTCGTTTTAAAGGAAAAGTTGACGGACGGACAACGGACGGTCACCACGACATAAGCTCACTTGGCCTTTCAGGCGAGGTGAGCTAATAATAGCGCATGATAATGATACAGATAAACATTATCACTGAAAAAAAATATTGGCAGCAAATAGCCACAAATATTTTACAGTGCCATAAAACATAACTAGAGTACCTGCGTCTTTAGCAAAAGCATACCACCACGTCCTGCTCTTGGAAGCTCCACCAGACAACCACTCTTCATCACCACTCGCTAACTTATAAAGGGAAGGGTGGGACCAGAGGGCAGACAAGCTCTCTCTTATGGGAGCTTATATCACTCTGGCCATTCCTAACATTTATAGGGAAAAAGTGGAGACAAACCTCTTTAGATGTGTACAAACCTCCTTACAGGAACCTGTGGACACAAGCATAAAGAGAGATTAGCATTTTATGGCGCCAGATAATAGTTACCAGTTTTCTGGCCACCTATAGCGTCTATACCACGTCACAGAAATAGGTGACACCACGTAATTAAAACATAATTGTAGTGAAGATCACCTGATAACTCGGTCTTGAAGTGGCCTCAGATGGAATATGATGATCAGACATGATACTCAAGACTCTACAACAACTTTTAGATAGAAAATTGAGCAAAAACTAAGCAAGTAGTAAAAAATACAAGCATGTGATTCAGGCCAATAGTCAAGAACGAGGCAGTGACAGTCTGCGCATGCGCGAGCTTGGGGCTGGCATCCGGCTGACTGTCACCTGACTACCTGCCCAATAAGGGCACCTATCTTTTTTAATCTGGGTTTATTGAGTGAAGGTCGTTATTTAGTAAATATCATAGAGTGTTAGGGCGGTAAGTATATCTCTTGAAGTAAAAACACAAAATAACAAGAAACTCAATATACACCAGCAACACATACATATTTGAAGAATGCTAAATGTGAATTGTTTTTCTTTCAGGGAGATAATTCTTGGGAAATTATGAATGGATCTCACAGAAATGTGAGTATAATTGAGGTCTTATTTTTTATCAATGTACTAAATCTGAACTAAGTGTATCACAGAATTCTCAGGTTATCGAGCCCTGGCTGGAGCGGCCTTTAATCATTTCAAGGATAACACTGACAAATATGGATAAATTTTGCCGAAATGGAATCATTACATTTCATCCATAACGAATATATACATTCACAAAAATTTATGAACACCTGTTAAAAAATATCAGAGACCAGGCCAGAAAGAGAAAATATTCAAGGGACATAAACTCTGGTGAATGTGGGCAGATAAAATCATGACACTTCATCTAAACCTAATACGTTTTCTGGAAAAAATGGGGAGTGTACGTTTAAAATTCTCAGAGATCTGGTTTGGACAGCAAAATGTTAACAAATTTGTCAAAACTAAATTGTACACACCTCTCTCACTATGATAAGAGCCGAAAAATGTAAATTCATTTGTACTGTATATGCGCAGTAAGAATGAAGAGGAGTTGACCAAAATGGGCATCTCTGGTAATGGAGCATGCTGACAGTTTGTATCCTCAGAGACTGTGGTATTTGAAAGAGAATAAACAATTCCAGAACTTTGAGACCAACCTGTAAACAAAGCATAAAATAGATATTTTCAAAACAATTTAATAGAATAGAGTAAATAGCTTACGCAAAAATTCATAAACACACGGACACAGACAGTCACAGACACACACACGCACAGACAGACACACACATCACATGTATGCACACAAGCACACACATGACTGTATATAATTTATATATATAAATGAAACAGTCACTCCTATGAGCAAAGAGAAAACTATTTTTGAAATTTACCACTGGAATGACTGTCTCAATTATCAAACTGGTCATTCCAGTGCTAAAATTTAACCAGAAATGTGGTTGCAATGCAACCATCAAGTTCAACTTTATCACCTTGCAAAGAACTATGACGCTCCACTTTAAACATAAAATAAATATAGGTTTATCAATACCATCATAAACAAGAGGCCCAAGGGCCTGTACTGCTCACCTGGACAATTAGCATTTGAACCATTTACATTTAAATACTGGTAGACATGATGGATAATTTAAAAAAAATCCAAGATGGCCACTGAAAAAGTTGACCAATCAAAATTCTTGTTTGATCTGTAGAAGCCTACCGCCATAGGATCATTCCACGCAAGTTTTGTTGAAATGTGGCCATTAAATAAGGAATAGAATAGATGACATCACAAAGAACATGAGTGTAGGAAAACAATTAGACGTACTGTACTGGTAATGGCATTTGACAAGGTCAGTCACAGCCTACTTGCCCATAAACTAGATCACTATGGTGTTCGAGGAAAAGTCAATACATGAATTACGAATTTCCTATCAGACAGATCCCAAGCAGTTGTTGCGGATGATGAAACGTCTAACTACATCAGCGTAGAATCTGGTGTACCCCAGGGATCAATCCTTGGGCTGAGTCTATTTCTCTTCTATATTGATGGCATGCCAGAAGGACTAATTCGCAGACGACACCATCGCATATCTAACAATCGGACACAGTTTCACTGCAAAATGACCTCGACAAACTGGTACAACTGGAGGAAAAAAATGCAAAACAGCTTTTCATCCAGAAAAGTGCAATGTCCTAAGCATCAGGAGAAAAGCAAAAATCATATGTTATAACTACACTCTACATGGCCACACAATAAAATCACTACAGTGTGAAATAACTGGGTTGCCATATAACATCTGATCTGCGGTGGGGTAAACACATAAATGACATCTGCAACAAAGTCAATCATACCATTGGATTCCTAAGACGTAGCCTAAACATTGGAGCAACCTCGGTAAAGGAAAACGCATACAAAACTCTAGTAAGACCGATTGTCGAATAGGCAAAGAGGCACGCCTTATTCCACCTAAACGCTTGAGTCGTAACATGCAAGAAAAGAGCCACTAATTTCCACCATGCTCGAATGACTACAGGAAAGAATCCTTCTTCCCTCGCACCATCCGTGAGTGGAACGCTCTGCCACATGGGATAGTGTTCGCCACGACTCTTGAAGTCTTCAAGGCCCAAGTGTCATCACGAAACTAAATTGACACTCAGCTTTTAACCAGTTTTGAATCCTGTCTTAATGCTATGCGCAACCAAATGGCAGAATAATCAACACTTTGATGGTACATGTAGCTATTAACTGCAGAAGCAGAAGAATAGCATTTTAAATAGCTCTGGAATTTGGATAAAATCCAACAAGCTATGGAGGAGATGGATTTTGACAATTTTCGGTAAATTTTTCATAAAATTTATGATGTTCACCAAAAAAACCAACCCATTAAAATTTTGAATAAATGTTTGGGAGCATACCGAGATAGGGTCTGACCAGCCAACTAGGGTTGAAATCTGTCAAGCAGTTAATAATGAGTAGTGTTTTGATAATTTCCAGTAAATTGTTCATAAAATCCAAGACTTTCACCAAAAAAAGTTGACCAAGCAAAATTCTGTATAAACTTCTGAAGACTATCCCCATAGGATCGTTCCAGCCAAAATCCGCCAAGCGGTTTATGAGTAGTGTTTTGTCAATTTCTGGTAAATCTTTCACAAGGTTTTCATCAAAGAACTTGATCAATCAAAATTCTGTATATATTGCAAGTTCTAAAGCCTCTCACCATAGGGGTGTTCCAGACAAAGTAATTTGAAATCCGCCAAACAGTTAATGAGGAGTAGCGTTTTGACAATTTCGTGTAAATCTTTCATAAAATCTTAAGGTTTTCACCAAACAACTTGATCAATCAAAATTCTGTGTACAAGTTTCGAAGCCTAACCTGATAAGGTTGTTCAAGCAAAGTAAGTTGAAATCTGCCAAGCAGTTAATTAGGAGTAGCCTTTTGATAATTTCTGTTAAAATATTTCATAAAATCAAAGATTTTCACACACAAAAATTGAGCAATCAAAATTCTGAAGCTGAAAGCATTAGGGTTCTTCCAGCAAAATTAGGTTGAAATCCGCCAAGTGGTTAATGAGTAGTGTTTTGACAATTTCCAGTAAATTTTGCATAAAATTTAGGATTTTCACCCCAAAAAATTGACCAAAATTCTGTATAAAATTCTGAAGCCTACCCCCATAGAGTCCTTCCAGCCAATGTAAGTTGAAACCTCTCAAGAGGGTAATGATGAAAAAACTTGACCAATCAAAATTCTTACACAAGTTCAGACACCTAGACTCATAGGGTCCTTCCAGCCAAAGTAGGTTGAAATCCGCCAAGCAGTTAATGAGTAGCGTTTTGACAATTTCTGGCAATTTTGTTCATAAAATCTAGCATTTTGACCCCAAAAATTGACCAATCTAAATTCTGTATAAAATTCTGAAGCCTACCCCTTAGGTCATTCCAGCCAAAGAAAGTTGAAATCCGCCAAGCAGTTAATGAGAAGCGTTTTGACAATTTCTTGTAAATTTCTTCATAAAATCTATAATTTTTACCCCAAAAATTTACCTATCTAAATTCTGTATTTGAATTCTGAAGCCTACCTAATTAGGGTCCATCCAGGCAAATAGGTTGAAATCCGCCAAGCGGTTAATGATAAACAAAATCTGATGGATGGACGATGAATGACAGAGTCGACATGCGCATCAGTGACCTTGATCTATGACATTTTGACCTCAACATCATTGTGTGATGTCGTGTTATTATAAGGAGGCATGTGTCTAAGTTTGGGTCAAGTACGAATAACTAAATATGAGATATACACAGAAAGGTTGAGCTAAGCAGAAAATGTTAAAGTTGAAAAAAAGTTTTTTACCAAGGTCATAGTGTCCTTGACCTTTGACATTTTTCGCCATGTCATTATAAAGAGGCATGTGTCCAAGTTCGGGTCCAGTAGGATTAACCAAATATGAGATATAAACAGAAAAGTTGAGCTAAGCGCAAATTGAACGCTGACACCACCATCGCCGCCGGATGATGTGCATGGTATTGCAATAGCGTGTTTTAAGTCGAGCTAAAAAACACCAGAAGGGTTAATACCTGTCATTGTTTCAACTGTTAAACTGTATATCCCACAAACATGTAGATCAAGCAGGGCCACATATGTTCCAGGATGCGACAGTGTCCAAGTCAGAGCCTCAAAGGTCATAGCCCCCTTGTAACTAAAGTATGGGTAGTCCTTAGTTCCAATGGTGCTGCTATTTTTTCGCACAAATTGTTGATGTATAATATTTCTTGCAACTGAAACAAGAAACAGTAAGCAGAAATTACTATGGTTAATAGATGATAGTCTATCTTTTGTCCACGCAAAGCATGTAGAATTACATATTATACATGACGGTCTATCAGCATGTACACACTCACCGTGTTTGCGACTACAAATATGAGAAAATGTGTCACTGAAGCAATACATTGCAATACAATAAAGGGATCCGTTTTTAGCTATGGCGCGACTATTTCTAGCTAAGCTCCACCCATACTTTCCGAATGTTGTGAACGATGGAAACCGGAATTCCCAGCATCACAATATCGAGGGAAATATACAGTTAAGTTGTTGAATATTTTGAGACTAATTTGATGGGGTGCTGTTGCTGCCTATGGCAGCAACAGCACCATGGTCAAATTAGTTTCAAAATATTCAACTGACTGTTTATTAAATAGTAAATACATACAATTCACACACTTGACGGACTAATCAATGTTCATGACGGAGCTAGATACGTCATTCATTACGCATTTTGACTGTGACATCATCCTACATGTGTCGTAATTGATTATGACATCATGATCATACACTTGAGTGACAGCTCAGATCTATCCATAGAATAGAAAAAGTCTAAAGGTTATAACTGTCAGGAATGGGATAGAATCATAGCTGCCCATAGGAACATCTTGATCATATTTGGGTCTAAGAAATAACAAATCATAACACCAATGCTATCAGCATACAGGTAAACCGATGGATGATTGGCCAGACTGACTGCTAATCATTGAACTGCAAAGCCTTTCAACTGCAATATACTCTTAGTACCACAAAGCCAATGCACATAGCAATGAATATGTACATTTTTCTCGCATAAAAGACAATATTCTTTGAGAAAGCTAAGTTTAAACAAGAGGCTCAAGGGCCTGTAACGCTCACTTGGACCATTAGCATTTGAAGCATTTGCATTGAAATATACATTAAACGACAAAACAAATGCATAGGATCCTTTCAGCCAAATTTGGTTAAAATAGTTCAGAATGCTAAGAAGCAATTTGACAATTTCCGGTACATTTCATAAAATGTAAGATTTTGTCCAAAATAAATTGAAGAATCAAAATTCTGAATGGAAGTTCTGGAGCCCATCACCACAGGATCCTTTCAGCCAAATTTGGTTGAAATCGCTCAGAATGGTAAGAAGAAGCAATTTGACAATTTCCGGTACATTCTTAATAAAATGTAAGATTTTCACCCCAAAAAGTGATGAATCATATTCTGAATGGAAGTTTTGGAGCCTACTACCATAGGGTCCTTCTAGCAAAATTTGGTTGAAATCAGCCAAGTGGTTAATGAGTAGTGTTTTAAAGCAAAAGTTGGATGGACGACGGATGGTTGCCACGGCATAAACTCACTTGGCCCGAAGGGCCAGTTGAGATAAAAACATGAACAGAATAATCTATTTTCTAGTTTTTATGCTATATCCTTATGACCTCTCCATTGTGCATTACCATGGGTATCTTGTGCTAACAAATAGTTGATCTTTTCTTTTGATACAGACAGTCACACATAAGAAATGTGCTTTTTTTGTCAAGCCCTACACAAAGTATATCGAATGGCTCAATATAGTGATTCACTGGCATGTGGCATGCACCAAGAATTAGGTAAATGTTAGTTTTTCAATGGTCAATTAATAGAATCAGATCAATTTTTAAAACTATATATTGAAGAGTAGTTCACATGATAATTATTCTCGTGATCACGAAAGCTTATTGTAACAAGAGTCACAAAGGGCCTGTATCACTCACTTGGAACATAGGCATTTCAACCAGAAAGGCCATAAATTATAAGTAGAACATGAAGAGTTGGCCAGAGTTATAACAAGAACACAGCGGCCATGTTTCTTTATGTATCAAATTCCCTTGAATAAACTTTAATGGCACTTCATCCCTAATCATATCTCCAAAATTTCAGCCCGATCCGTTCAGCAATACTATAAAAGTCGCTTTCATGAAACTAGGTCCTTCAAGAAAGCAGCTAAAGTATTAGGCAAATGAAGCTCCCTTGAAGAAACTTGGTTCAGCTGTTGCCATAGATGGCCTTTCATGCGTTTTGAATCAATCCTCCAAGCGGATTCTGAAGATTTTTAAAGACATTTCAGAAAGTTAGTCAAAATAGAAGATGGCCACCAGGTAAATTTGCTCAGTGGTTCTCGAGAAGACATTTAAAATGGCCTATTGCTTTAGTGTATTGGAGCATTTGGTGGGAAACTGATCCAAGATGAACAATAAATTGTTTATCAGACAGCTTTGAAAATAGCAAATTTGAAATCAGAATACCCAAAAACATATATAAAAGCAATTTCGGCTTCAAAATCAATCAAATAAAAATATTCAAGATCACCACCAAACACGCTACACCTTGATTGCTCCACTGTGGCCAGGGTTTTTACGTATCAATTTACCGTGAACAAACTTAAATGGCGCTTAGTTCCTAATCATATCTCCCAAATTTCGGCACAATTCATTCAGCAGTTCTGGAGTAGCTTTCACATAGCTCATGAACTATCATTTAGATTAAGAACTGAACCAAGTTTGCTCAAGGAAACTTGATTGGCCAAATGGTTTCGGCGGCCATCTTGGATGACCACTATAGATTTCGATAACCAAAAGCGGTTTTGCAGAAGATTTTAAGTCATTCTAAAAACGGCCAAAATCCAACATCGCCCCCAGACAAATTGGCCAATCAGCTTCCTTTGAACAAACTTGGATCTCTATGTCCTAAGGACGCTTTCTGTCAAATATATTTGAAATCGGCCCAGTGGTTCTCGAGACGTCATTAAAAATTTCTCATTGCTTTAGTATGGGAGCTTTGGGGGGGGGGGGGGGGGGTAAAAGATCCAAGATGGCCGCGAAACCATTTATGCGACAGTTTCAAGAATGGCAAATTTGAAATCAGAATACCAAAAAATCTATATAAATCCAATTTCGGCTTCAAAATCAATCAAATAAAAAAATCCAAAAAGGCCTCCAAACACATAACACTTTGATTAGCCCACAGAAGCCATGTTTTTTTATGCATCAACTTCCCGTCACAAACTTTAATGGCCCTTAGTCATAATCATACCTCCCAGATGTTGGCCCGATCAATTCAGTGGTTCTGTAGAAGTTGTTGTCATCCAAGATGGCAGGCGAATTGTTTGGCAAATCAAGTTCCCTTGAACAAACCTGGATCAGCTCTTCCCCTAGATGATATTTCATGAGCTTTGAATCGATCCCCCAAGCAGTTTCGGAGATTTCCCCTAGATGATATTTCATGAGCTTTGAATCGATCCCCCAAGCAGTTTCGGAGATTTTTAAAGACATTTCTAAAAATCGGCCAAATTCCAAGATGGCCACCGACGAAATTAGCTGATCAGCTTCCTTTGAACAAACATGGATTCTCATGGCCTAAGGATGCTTCCTGTCCAATATACTTGAATTCGGCCAGTAGACATTTAAAATTCCCAATTGCCTTAGTATGGGAGTATTTGGCGGGAAAAAGATCCAAGATGGCCGCCAAACAATCTAGCTGACAGTTTCGAACATAGCAAATTTGAAATCAGAATACCCAAAAACCTATATAAAACCAATTTCGGCTTCAAAATTCATCAAATAAAAACATCCAATATGGCTGCCAAACATGCTACATTTTAATTAGTCCACAGCGGCCATGTTTTTTGACATATCAACTTCCCTTGAACAAACTTTAATGTCCCTTACTCCTTAATCATATCTCCCAAATTTAGGACCAATCCGTTCAATGGTTCTGGAGTTGTTTTCGCGAAAACTAGGTCATCAAAGATGGCCGCCAAACTATTTGGCAAATCAAGTTCCCTTGAGCAAACTTGATTCTGCTCTTACCCCTAAATGATATTTCATGAGTTTTGAATTGATGCCCCAAGAGGTTTTTTGATTTTTAAAGATATTTTTTTTTAAATCGGCCAAATCCAAGATGGCCACCGGCCAAATTGGCCGATCCGTTTCGTTTGAACAAACTTGAATCTCTATACACTAAGGATTGTTCCTGCCACATATAATTAAAATCGGCCCTGTGGTTCTGGAGTAAAAAACATTTTAAGTTTCAACATTGCTTTAGATGGGGAGGTTTTTGCGGGAAAATGATCTACGATGGCCGCCAAACCGTTTATCCAACAGTGGCCTATTTGAAATCAGCTTCAGAATTCATGAAATAAAAATATCCAGTACACCCGCCAAACATGCTACATTGATACCATGTTTTTAAGCATCAACTTCCCCTGAACAAATTTTATTGGCCCCTGGTCCCTAATCATATTTGCCAAATTTCGGCCTGATCCGTTCAGCGGTTCTGGATAAGTTGTTTGCAGGAAAACTAGTCATTCAAGATGGCCGCCAAACCATTTGAACTTGAATCTCTATGTCCTAAGGATGCTTCCTGGAAAACATAATTGAAATCAGCCCAGTGGTTCTGGAAAAGTCGTTTAAAGGACGGACGGATAACGGACGGTCGCCGTGGCATAAGCTCACTTGGCCTTTCAGGCCAGGTGAGCTAACAACAGATTTTTGAAAATTTACAATCTGAACTGTCATGACAGGCTTGGTTATCATGCCAGTCATTCCAGAGGTACATTTTTAAAGATAGTCGTGTTGCGGTCTGCATATGGACTTTTTTCAAGAGCACGGCAGAAGACGTTTGGACTAGCTTGAATGTTAATGGGTTAAGCCAACAAAGATATTACCAATGCCACTAAATATCTTAAAACCAATTTGAATTAAAGATATTGCTGCCTCGAGGAATCAGCTTCGGGTTAAATTAATTTAAAAATATTCAACAATGTACAAATACGTATGCTTTCAAATCATACCTATCTGGGAGAGCTTTATTGTGAAGTACAATGGTGGGTTCTCTCCCAATGTTCTGACATCAATGTAACTTAGAGACGGTGAAACGATGGCGACAGACTTTGAGTTGAAAATAATACAGTTTCTTAAGTTCACCTTGAATTGTGATTTTATTATAATATCTGTAACTAGACAATCTGAAACATAAACATATGTATACATGTATATAAATGGTAGGGTAATACTACTTTCAGCTTCTGGTGTACTTTGTGATATTTCGAACCCAAGATGCGCCAAACTACAAATCTGGGAACTGGGGGGGGGGGGGGGGGGGCTGCTCCTGTCTATGGCAGCAAGAGCTTCTGGTCAAAATAGTTTCAAAATACATAATGTTTATTAAATTGTAAATCCATCAAAGACATACAATGGACCTTTCCGGTTTAGCTATGCCCCGCCCATCTCTAGATAAGCTCCACCCACACCTCGCTCAAGTTGGGATCGATCGATCTCTGAACACCCTGACTATCAATTTCCAAAACTCTACACAGGTAAGCTGCTGAATATTTTCAAGGCCGCAACAGCGCCCAATCAAATTAGTTTCAAAATATTCAACAGCATGTTTATTAAATAGCAAAGAATTACAAAGACATACAATTCATACAACGTGTCAGACTGTTTGAGATTTGATGACGGTCTATATGGAACACTTTGTGACGTAATGATTGTGACATCATCATACACGCCCGCTTAGCTGATTATGATGTCATACGAGGTCAGATGATGGATGGATACTCTGGAAAGGTGAACTCGTACACCTAACTGACTTTTCGACTTTTATGAGGGAGAGCCTTCCATCACCTTAATGGAGGAATCAAGTTTTAGATATGCCCCGCCCATCTCCATCCAGTAAGATCCACCCACACTTCGTCTGTGTTAGGATCGATAGACACCTGCACTCTTTGAATCTTAATTTGCAGAAAACTACAGGCAAGCTGTTGATATTTTGAAAGTAATTTAACTAGTTACTGTTGCTGCCATAGGCAGCAAACTGTTGCTGCCTAGTGTCCAGTCAAATTAGTTTCAAAATATTCAACAAAATGTTTATTAAATAGTAAAGACATACAATTCATAGAACAATACTTTGTTCGTTATCAATTAGGCGTTCGTGACAAACTTTGTTACATCATTCATGTAATTGAATATGACATAAGCCTACATGTTATGTAGTTGATTATGATATCATATAATTGACTGAAAAAGCATTATGACGTCAGGTAATGAGATGTAATTGACATTAGATACTTGAGTGACACACTGAATCCTTCTATTAGCCTAAGAATAATCGTTGATGTGTTGAAATCACATAAGCAAAGTCAATGGAGGGTTGATGATGGACTAAGCATTGCTGTATGAATTGTATGTGTTTACTATTTAATATACATGCTGTTGAATATTTTGCACACCCTGTTAAATTAGTTTCAAAATATTCATCAGCTTACATGTATAGTTTTCTGGAAATTGATAGTCAGGCAGTTCAGGGATCGATCCCAACATGAGTGAAGCGTGGGTGGAGCTGGGCTCGAGATGGGCGAGGCACAGCAAAAACTGGATTTCTCCATTCACTCAGTGAAAACATTGGTCTCAAGCTTGGAGTTGTCTTAGTTTGTCGACTAACTGGACTACTCATTCCATCTCAACCATGATTGCCACAGCAACACAGTCCCTGAAGCTTTGGCCAGCCAGAGCTTTGAAATGCTGGTGATTTGGCCACATATGCAGAATCGACTGTTTGGTCTCTTGCTTTCACTCAGACTGATGAATGACTACACGCCAAGAGACGAAAAAATGCTTCCTTCATTGTGACGTGATTAGTGAACACCCACAGTGGCAGTTTGTTTTGTATCAACAACAGCTCCACGTGTGTGTTCTCAAAGATAGAGTCTACATATGATTCCAGATTTATCAGCTATGGCCGATCTAAACGAAATCAAGGATTTCTTTTTTCACGAGAGAGTTGATACTTACCTCCCTAATACTTTTGATATTGCTTAATATCGGCTTTCACTCAATAAACACTCAGATTAAAACAGTTAGGTGCCCCTACTGGGCAGGGAGTCAGAGTGTAGTCTGGCGGATGCGAGCCCCACCACCGCGCATGCGCAGACTAACACTTCCTCTGACTAATTTATTGGCTGATACACATGCAACTATTAAGAGCCTGAAGACCGAGCCTCTGTGGGGTGGAGAGGCCGGGTCCGTATCTAGGGAGGTAAGTATCAACTCTCTCGTGAAAAAAGAAATCCTTGATTTCGTTTATTTCACATCAAGAGTATACTTACCTCCCTAATACTTTTGATATTGCCAGAATTCGACAGTGAATTCGGCGGGAGGGAGGCGAGGTCAAAAGACCAGCTCATCCAGATATGCTTTTCTGCTTTTAAGGCACTCAAACTTCTGAAACTGTATGAAAAAACAGTCAGGATTTGACTAACCATCGGATAACACCACCGATGTATGAGAGATGACCGAATGTCATATGCGCTCCCCCCCTCCTTCCTGGGAGGAAGAGTCGAATGACCTCAATGTCCTATACGCTCTCTACGTACAAGTGCCATGTACTACAGGACAGAGACGAAAAAACTCCATTTTCGTATACTCTCAACAATGAACCACATAAATACACAAAACCATCATCATATTAATAACGGGTAACGTGACAAGACAATCAACAATGGACAACCCATGCACAAGACTGAGCTTGTTGAAATGGCTGCTGACATCCTCTTCCCATTGGTGAAGAACGATGCAGTCCCAAAAAAGTGGTTGTTTCCATAAATTAATTGTGAAATATATAAGCAATGAGGAAACCCCATCAAAAATATAAGCCTAGTTATTTTTTCAAAATCGACAAGGCGAGGGGATTAGAGGTGTCACGGAGATAATGGTCTGTAAAACTTGACTCACAGTGCCACTGAGCCACCGACATAATATCATCCACAGGGACCCCATTAAATAGGGCAGTGGATGTCACTACGCCGCGGACACTGTGAGCCTTGGCCACGTCAACCTGCTTCCCGGTGGTGGATCTATGACAAAACTGAATGCATTCTACAATCCACCTGGAAATGGTGTCCTTAGAAGCCCTGCCATGGGGTTCAATATATGACAACCATAACGCCGACTGGTCGGTGCGCCACTCCGATGTACGTTGCTTGTACCGGAGAAGCGCCCGGACGGGACACCATGCTTTAGAATTAGGATCATATCTAGTTAAAGCAGGCAAAACAATAGGTTGACCTGGATATTTCAACGACTGATTCTTAGCCAAGAAATTAATCCTAGGTAGCAGCTTAAGGCCTTCCCCTGAAACCACAAAACGGTCATCCTCGGCTGATAAGGCATGAATTTCACTTCTACGCCTAGCCGAGGCCGCAGCAATTAAAAACACAGTCTTCAGTGTTAATAGTTTCATAGAAATGGAACTAAGTGGTTCAAAAGGCTTATCACCTAGTACTTGAAGCACTAGCGATAAACTCCAAGACGGAATCACAGGGGGATTCCTTGGTCTTAGATTGCCCATGCCTTTAATTAATACATTTAATGTATTTACTTCATCACTTCCCCTCTCAGCCAAGCAAGGAATAACAGACATTAAAGCTGACTTATAACCAGCAATAGAGTTAGGCTTGAGGCTATAGGCATCATACAAGTGACAGAGGAAATCAGCTACTACCTGAATAGATGAATCCATTGGATCAATACATCTTTTTGAGCACCATTCTGCAAATCTGTTGATTTTATAATTATATGCTCTGGAGGTTGACCCCCTCCTGGCTTTGGCCATAAACATGGCTGCTTGCTCAGAAAAGCCCTCCTTAATTCTAGATTCCTTGACAACATCCACGCAGTCAATCTGAACATTGACGGATTGTTGTGAAGGGCCTTGCCCTGGAAGACAATGTCGTCCATCAGAGGCAGAGGAACCGGATTGCAGACCAGAAGGTCCAGCAGATCCGTATACCATGATCGGCTTGGCCAATCCGGGGCGATCAGAAGCACTTGGCATTCCTCTTGTCTGATTTTCTGAAGAATTTATGGAATCAGGATTGCTGGAGGGAATGCGTATGCATACATTCTCCCCCAGCTGATAGCTAACGCATCTGTTGCGAAAGCGCTTGGATCCGGAATCGGAGAGATGTACGTCGTCATCTTCGCATTCTTCTTCGTTGCGAACAAATCGATGTTGGGTTTCCCCCAATGGTCGAACAGATGATCCGCCACACATTGATTTAGTTGCCATTCCGTGGGTAAAACACTCATCCTTCGGCTCAATGAGTCTGCTAGCAGATTTAACCTTCCCGGAATATGAACTGCTTTCAAGGTAATCTGGTGATCCAGGCACCAACAAAGCAGTCTCCATGTCATCATACAGAGACTGGGCGACTTCGTTCCACCCTGGCGGTTTATGTAAGTCACAACTGTTGAGTTGTCTGAACGAATAAGAACAATCTTGCCCTGAACTTTCTGTAAGAAATGTTTCAGGCCCAGGACTACTGCTCTTAGCTCCAGTAGATTTATATGTTCCTTTGACTGTTCCAGATTCCAAAGCCCTGATATCGTGGATTCTTCCAGGCAAGCTCCCCAGCCCTCCATCGATGCATCTGTATACACAGTCACCTGAGGGTGGGGAGGGGTTAGCATAAACCCCACCAAGAGATTCTCTGTGTCCAACCACCATTGCAGGTGATGAATCAGAGGCGCCAACACTGACACGTTCGAGTCCAGCGAACCTGTACTCTGGGTCCATTGTGTCATGAGAAATAACTGGATCGGCCGCCTGCGTAAGGCGGCCTGGGGAATGACTGGTTCCAATGAAACCATCAACCCCAGCATTCTCAAGTAAACCCGTGCCAGGACATGACGACTGTCGCACACTGACTGAATTAATGAGATGAGTTTCTGAACTCTCTCCTGAGTAGGAAAAACATATCCTGTCTCTAGATCGAAGAACATCCCCAGGTAAACAAACTTCTGGGATGGAGTCAGCTCTGATTTTGGGAAATTGATCATCCAGCCCAAGTCTATGAGAGTCTTCAAAACAATCTCCAGACTGGCCGATAAACTTTCCTGGGTGTGCGCTTTCAACAGCCAGTCGTCTATGTACGTGTGGACTGCTATGCTTCTCCTGCGGAGGTATGCGGTGATCGCAAGAACCACACGGGTGAAAACCCGAGGAGCCGTGGAAATTCCGAAGGGTAACACCCTGAATTCCCACTGTCTGCCCTGGAATGCAAATCTCAGGAAGCGACGGAAACTCCTGTGTATGGGGATGTGGAAATAAGCGTCCTTCAAATCTATCGACGCTGTCCACATTCCCCTCTCTAACCCCGCCAACACCGAGCACACAGTCTCCATCTTGAAACTGGGCGTCTCTATGAACTTGTTCAATGGCTTGAGGTTGAGAATTGGTCTCCACCCTCCCGTGTTTTTTGTTACTAAGAACAGGGTTGAATAGAAGCCCGGACACCTTTGTGCCGGCTGAATAGCTCCTTTTTGTATGAGGGAATTTATTTCCTCCTCGATACACAACCTTTGCTCTGGATCTCTCGGATTTGGAGTCCAGATCGGCACTAGAGACAGTCGCGATGGCGGGCCTGTCATCCAATCGGGATGATACCCGACTGAAAGCCATCGCAAGACTAAACGGTCCTGAGTTAACCGTTCCCACTCTTGCATGTGGTCGGCTAGCCGGCCTCCCACCGGTCCACCTAGGGATAGAGGTGGACATAAGGAGTGCAAGAGCGGCACTGTCTCCTTAGCCAGAAACACCGGAGCGGTTCTCACCGAGGTAACCGTCCCATCAGGAACGATTACCACGCCCAGATCCTCGCGCGCCACGACCAGCACCGCGCGCACCTCGGTGCGCGGGCGGCTGCCTGGCTGACTGCGCCTGAGGAGCCTGCGCCCCCCTCGCTGCTGGCCGAATCGCACGCGGCCGAGGCCGACGCTGCGATGGTGGTTGGCCTCTGACCTGGCCACCACCACCTCGAGCCTGCAGGGGACAATACGCAGGGGGTGCGGCGCGAACGTTAGCACGACGAAGCACCTCAAACTGCTCGCGCAGCGCCCTCTGGTTATTTACCAGAGTAACCGTCTCCTGGAGGTGCCTACATCCCTCACCACCAAAGAGACCAGGACCTGTCATAGGCGTACGCAGTAGCCTATTGTACAGGTCCTGGGATGGGCACAGATTGTCCAAGGCAAATGTGCGCCTTGCCCGGACACTCCTGGTCACCGCCTGCGTCATACAGTCCAGAGCCAGGTTGATACCATCCTGGATGGCTCGCTGGACTGTGACCGGACTTGGCTGGCGCGATGCGGATGCTGTTACTACCCCTTGTAACAGCTGGGAGACGTGGGACAGAGCGGCAATCAAAGCCCTCCCACTCTCCTCCGCATCACGCAACGCGGTATTTGCTGAACGCAACGCGTTCGAACACAAGACTCCCGTGTCAGAACGGGAGCCTGGCCGCGCATCCTCACCCAAAGCCGCGCGGTCATCCACGCTCGGCGTAGGTACCACACCGTACCACTGGTAATCCAGGGGCACGATGCGGCAACGCCTGGTCACCTCGCGCGGGGCCTTTGCGAGACGTCCACTCGACTTAATGGACGTCTCTGCCGCCTCGAACATGTCAACGACATGCTCTGCCAGCGGCAGAGAAGGCATAGCGTTAGCAGTAGGCTTACCAGCTAACCACGGCCTGTGATCACGCTGGCTAGCCGACTGCTCCACGGGCAGATCTGGTCTAACACTCACCAACCACTGGCAAGCGTCAGACCAATCCTCCTCCGTGGCTAGCTGCGAGCGCTCTACAAGACGGGGGCCTTCGTCTTCCTCCTGAGCGCAAGCAACAGAGCTTGACGGCGGATACGCTGATATCCCTGGCAAGCCAGGGAGAGCATGCGGGCCTGACAACACCGGCATGCTAATCTCACTGGCTTGACCAGGAGCAGGCGCCGTGGTAGAGCGCGGGGCACATACCGCCCCACCACGGCCCCGGCCAGCACCAGCAACACTCTCGGCAAGCCGAGGTATGCGGTAACACTGGCCCTCAGCGCCCAGGGCCACAGTCTGAACCGTGGATTCTACCCCTGCGTGAGTAGAACCGTGGAATAAGTGGCCTGTATTCCCCGCGAGGGGTGCACAGACGTCATAATCCATGGCCACGTCCTCAGACGGCGACCCCAACAGGTAATCCTCATCCTCCTGGCCAGAGAGAGCTAACCCGGACTGGCCAGGGAAGGTGCCATAGGAGGTACTGGCACCCGCGGCGTGCGGATACCCCTGGACTGATAAGCAGCCCGCGGGTTCCAGCGACAACCGTCCACGGTCCCTATTCGGCGCGGCACTAAGCCTGCTGCCAGGGTCGTGGAACGCCCCCGCTAATGGGGGCCACCTCTGAATCTTCGAACAACGGAAGCGTACTAAGGAAAGGTGATTCAGAGGTGGGGATTACCTGCTCCGAAGCAGATGATGAGGACACCAAAGGATTTGGTCCAGGAAGCATGCCACGAAGCAACTCTGGAACCAAATCCTTTATTGTCCTCCTCATCTCTCCCAACATCTCGGTCCGGAAGGCCTCCATGTCCACCGCGGACGAGGCCTTCCTCTTACCCTTCTTACTCACAACCTCTCTTTTCTGCTTCTTCTTCTCCTCCTCCACCACCTTGTACTTCGCCTGCAAGCACAAGAATTCGGACATTAGCTCGCCCCCCCCAGTGCTTACATATCTCGCAATTAAGCAAGGGACCACAGGGGCTACACTGATAACAGAGATGAGGCACAAACTTGTCCTTCAAAAACCGTCCACAGGACGCACAACCAGGTCTCTGAAACAGGGCAAAGGACGAGGAGTATGAGCAATCTAGTTAAGCTCAGAAACTCACCAACTCAAGAGAAGGAAATGATCATAAAGATCAATATTCATCAGAAAACCAGCTTCGGACAACTTTAATTGTTAATAAAGAGCAAGGCTGATTATGACGTCATTAATCCTATGACAGGAAAAATCGATCCCCAACAAACATCCAAGTGCAAGGACGAATTGTATCTCTAACCAGAACATGTGCAGAATGGACATTTCGACTACACAACCATCAGATATATACTGATAACAATGGCAAATACTGTTAATTATCTCCCTTTCCTCTCTAAATAATTAACATCACCTCATATCAATAATTAGATACCTGACACTTTGTATAGACAAACCATCCAACGTGATGAACTGGAGCACTCCACCAACTGAACGCCTCTTAACTCTCTCCACCTCTAGGGGAAGGAATTGGATCAAGAGGGCAAAGTGAGAAGACCTTTATACTAGGCCTCCGACTCACTGGACATACAATTTTTGGTTAGATAACCTAACAGTAATAGTAGGAAATGGAACCATGGTGGAGAGAAACAAACCCTCTGCTGATGTGATGTCCATTACATATCGTCACACAGACCTGCGGACATAAACACAAAGAGAGATTAGTATTATATAGCACCTAGTTGAAATAAACCAACTAAACAAGGCGCTTATCACGGTAACCGCGAGTCCCGGAAACACATTACACCGGGGACAAAACTCGCTAATTTTACTAGAAGTCACCTGATTTAAAGGTCCTGGGCCCTCCTCTGGCGAAGTCATCCTTCCTGCCATCTTTATCAGGGATAAACACTTCCAAATTTACACAAAAATACTAAGAATTGAGTCAAGAAAAGCTCTAGCACAAAAACATGTGTAGACTCTCTGCCAATAAATTAGCAAAGAGGAAGTGCTAGTCTGCGCATGCGCGGTGGTGGGGCTGGCATCCGCCAGACTACGCTCTGACTCCCTGCCCAGTAGGGGCACCTAACTGTTTTAATCTGAGTGTTTATTGAGTGAAAGCTGATATTTAGCAATATCAAAAGTATTAGGGAGGTAAGTATACTCTTGATGTGAAAAGAGCAATACTCAGGATCTCCAGTAGGTAAAAGCCGATCCCAAAACACTAATGATGTTATGTAAGATTAGAATATGAGCGGCATAGGTAAGATCAGCTCAGATAAACTGACTTGTTTTACCATTAGAAAATGGATGAGTGTGTTTGCTATCATTCACACTGACGATCAATGTCATAATCTGTGTACATTAGTCTTCAATGGAGAGATCCATTTCTAGCTATGGCCCGCCCATTTTAGCTAGTTTTCGCGCACTTTTTATGTGCTGGAATCGATTTGAAACTTTTAAATCTGAATTCCTAGATTCTAAATTTCAAGGCAACTATTCAGATGTGTTCAAAATTTTGAAACTAATGTGACTGTAGGATGTTGATGACTATGGCAGCAACAGCTCCCAGTTAAATTAGTTTCAAAATTTTCAGCTGAATGTTTATTAAATTGTAAATCCATCAAGGACATACAATTCGTACACGTTAGTGATGGACTTTTTGGTTTTCGATTGTCACGTATCTGATTATGGCAACCGATACTTAAGTGACTGATCGGATTCCTCCATTAACGTCTACATCTGAGAAGGCAGCGCTTCCATTCATGAGTGTCATGCTACTGCCATTCAAGATGTATATTATGTTGGCAATAGTGGAGCTACCGAGATTATGTATTCAATATTTATGTGACAGATGCGGAAATGAGAATTCTGACATGCCACAAGAGCTATCTGCTTAAATCTGTTCGAAAACTGGCTCACAAATTGAATGTCCTTTTATCTTTCGGTAAGTAAATCTTGTGTGAAAAGTTGTGCTAGAAGAGGGTAATTAAGTCTACATGTGATTTGAAGAGATTCAA
The DNA here is from genome assembly GCA_034401795.1 of Chaetoderma sp. LZ-2023a. NCBI lineage: Eukaryota > Metazoa > Mollusca > Caudofoveata > Chaetodermatida > Chaetodermatidae > Chaetoderma > Chaetoderma sp. LZ-2023a. The sequence continues at coordinate 79,619,245 of CM067366.1, forward strand.
ATTTTATCAGAGAAAGATGTTTTTATAGAAATAAAAAGGAACTTTAATTCCCTAATGATCAAATCAAAATATTTGCTCATTGAAAAGGCCAGGAGAAATTTTTTTTTAATTTATGACTGGCTCGATTATTGCCAGTCATTCCAGTGGTAGATTTTCAAAAATTGTCTTGGTCTGCAAATGGACATTCCTCAAGACCACTATAGAGGCTGGTTTTTCCACGTAAGCGTTAAATAAAGGATGCTCAAGCGAAAGTGAAGTTCCTGATACAGTGTCTTAAGTGAAAGAGGAGACACCTCTAGCATTTAAAATAAGTCCCACACCACTTCATCGGTGATGAGTCCTACAACATGCGAGCCACACTTGTTTAATCCTTTAACAAGAATATCAGCCAAAAACTGCAGTGGTCTTGAGAAATGTCCATTTGCAGACCAAGAGAAGACTATTTTGTTTAATTTATCACTGGAATGACTGGCTCAGTTAGTAGTAAATTTTCAAAAATATACTTCTCTTGGTCTGCAAATGGACATTTTCTTTGGAAAAAATTGAATTTTTAAAAACCAATTCAAGTGTCGAAAGTTAATTGTATTACATTCTCCAATAGAGGCTTGAAATGTAAAACCTTGTTGCTGAACATGAATGGGCATTGATAAATCATTGTTTATACATCTGCGAGAAAGACGTGCCTGTTCTCATTGAGGGTCAGAATTGATAGACTCTGTTATTCCAAATTTTAAACTGAAACATAGCGGGAACACATTATTGTAAATAATGAGTGAGTATCTCTAATTGAAGTTCTCCAAAGCAATCTTTCTAAATTAACCCTTTGAATCACTGAATTTATTTCTGTGGTCGGCACGCCCACCCTGAGTTTCTAGTGATTTAATTTTTAACATTATACTAAGCCCATATACAGGAAAGGCCGTTATTATGGCCTCAATAAGAGAGCACATATACCCGAAATGCCGGAAAACCAGCTTCCATGTGTAGGCTTGTGTGATTTTCCAATTTAATCGTGAAGTTCGATTTATTTTTTAACTCACAATTTTTACAATGTAATTGAGGATAAATTGGAAAATCGTAAAAAAAATGTCATGTTTGTTTAAAACCTGAAGTGTGTACTTTTCCAACAATTTTTGACAGTACATGAGTACATGCAATTATAATCGATTCATGTCTTTGTTCATTGTGTTTATATCCCGCCATGCCATGCACGTGTCGAATAATTACTAATCACAAAACAAGGCACTTATGATAAACAAGCTAACAATAACGAGGTTAACACCTTTGACACTGAGAAAACCAGCGAGTTACTCTGTTTAAATCGCCATATAATTTTCTTTCTTTTGCTGCAGACCCTGAGTCTGTTGTGAAATACCAAGTATATACTTAGTTGCAGTGTTAGGCAATAATCAGTGAACCCAATTCTTTTTAATTCTAGAGTTAGCAATTTCAATTAATAACAAGGTCAGGCGGTGTAATTTTTCATTTTTGATTCAATTGTTATGTCTAATTAAAGACAATAAAGCAACAGCATTCCCGATTGTTGTATTTTGAACTATGGGTTCTGTTGATTACTCTTAAATGTAAATCATACATTCTGAAAGCAACTATAAACTGCACTATAGGACGAGTTTACGCCATCACTCTCGTAGCTACTCGAAGCTACCACCCTATGTATATAGATTGCGCAGTATATCCCCGCATATTAATATTAGCGTCTTTGCACAACTCGGGTAATTACCTAGACTTGTCCTACCAAGGGAAGCTATAAGCAGAACCTGATACATCACGTGATTTGTATTTTTTTCCCACGACATTTTATGTCAAATTTTGATGAAATAAACGATGTTTATTAAACTCAGAAAAAACTAATTTAAAGGAATCACCAGCCCGCATGGTTAATCCCAATGGGATCCAGCGTATGTAATTGATGCATCCAGTACTGTTCTTGTTCTTTTCTGATGTGTTTTATCAGGATCCTCAGGGTCATGAGGTAGAACATTTACGATCTTGTAACTTACATTTTGTCCACTGTGATTTAGCAGATTAAAGTGTGATGCAGGTGTGTCTTTTGATATCCCTTAAATGTTCTTTAAGTCGCATCTGGAATTCATGTTTGATTTCTCCCACATATTGTTTGTGGCAGTATCTGCATGTACAAGTAAGTAAATAGATGATATTGCGTGTGTTGCAACATCTTTTAACCATACATTTATAAGTAAGATGTGTGTGTGTGTGTGTGTGTGTGTGTGTGTGAGTGAGTGAGTGAGTGAGTGTAGTGAGTGAGTGAGTGAGTGAGTGAGTGAGTGAGTGAGTGAGTGAGTGAGTGTGAGTGCGTGCGTGCGTGCGTGTGTGAAGTCACGGCTGTTGTCCATATGGTGGCAGAAAAAACATTTTTTTTCATGTGCATGAATCGATAGGGCTTTGAAAAGTTTTTCCTTGGTATCCTGCGCTGGCAGGGTATTCAAATTTGGCATGAACCAGTGTGTCTTTGAAAGTAGGATGTTTCCTATAGCCAAACATTGGTAATTCAGAGAATGTTTGTCTACATTTTGGGCTACTGTTGAGTATATCCCGGTGTTTGTTGATGATATTCCGTGCTTTATAGCTATGCGTGTTGAAATCCATGATGCACAGAATACGTTTGTTGGTAATGTTGTCCTTAGTTTTAGGCAACAGAAGGTCAATTCGATTACGAGAGCAGGCTTTCTGATAATTCTGGAGAAGATGATTGGGTGGGTAGTCCCGTTGTTGGTAATACTTTATCAACTCGTGGGCATGTGTGTGGAAGTCTATTTCCTTGCCCAAAGAACTGGACTGAACCGTCATAACCGAGTTATACAAAACTACACGATATTGGCAGAGAGGAGTTCTACGAATTAGTTAGAACCCATAGAAAAACAAGAGTAATACCAATAAAGGAGTACTTTTGCCTTCGACTGAGGATACCACCACCTAGGCCCACAACACCTCAATACGGCGACGACACTGAGTCTCAACCATCCACTTCGCATAACGCAGAACATTCAGTTGCACTAACCATGTCTCCAACACCACAACAAGTGGAAACACAACCACAACATAGTGAGTGTACCAGTGTAAGGGAGACACAAGTGGTGATCCACCTACTGGAAGGACTTGGCGCTCCTAGACTACTTGTTCGAACTAAGAAAATGTATCAAATTTCCTTTTCACGAGTGCGATGACATACTTACCTCCCTAACACTCTTGATATACTAGTATATCGGCTCTAAATTCAATAATATTCAGAATTATAAAAAGTTAGGTGCCCCTAATGGGCAGGTGGAATGTACACGGTCATGCAGATGTCAGACCCCACCTCTGCGCATGCGCATACTGGTACCTCAGTTACTAAATATTGGCTGACATAGAAGCAACTATTCAAATAACCAAAGGACCAGGCCTCCGTGGGGTGGAGAGGCCAGGATCCTGTTAGGGAGGTAAGTATGTCATCTCACTCGTGAAAAAGAAATTTGATAAATTTTCTTATTTCACATCATGAGAACATACTTACCTCCCTAACACTCTTGATAAAAGGAAGAATTTGAAGGTAAATTTGGCAGGAGGGAGGCAAGGTCCTAAAACCAGTTCACCCTCGAAGAGACCAGCTCTTTGAATTTTCAAGAGATTGAAAACATCTGGAATTGTGTCTGAAACAAAAACAGGAATAGAATTTTGCATCGGATAATCGACCGATGGAGAAAGATTGATCAAAAGGCAAATGCGCACAACACCCCACCCACCTCTTTCTGAGGAAGGTTAGGAAAAACGCTGCTCTAAATGACTAGCACGTTCACTAATACTTGAAAACAAGTATTACTAGACACTGGAAAAGAAGAATTGCTTCATATTAAAAAATTCTCTGAAAGAACCACAATTAAGCGACATTAAGCATCAACCTGTTAAATAATAATATGACACAAACAACAAGACAAAAAAATACAAATTGGTCACATATACTGATGTCTTGAGCGCGGAAATCACCTCTTCCCCCAAACGGATGAAGAGAATGTAACCAGAAATAGTAGGGATTCCCTACCAACAAATGTGATATTTGCAAATAGCAGAGGAGGAAAACTAATTACAAATAAATACCTCTGAATTATTTTCTGAGGACTGAGACGGCGAGCGGGTTGGAAGTGTCACAGAGATAATGGTCGGTAAAACTTGATTCACAGTGCCACTGGCCTACTGACATAATGTCTTCAACAGAAACACCATTAAATAATGCTGTGGACGTTACCACACCACAGACACTATGAGCCTTGGATCTATCTACTAATTTTCCGGTGGCTGTCTTATGACAGAATTGAATGCATTCTACTATCCATCTGGAAATAGTGTCTCTTGACGCCCTACCATGGGGTTCAATATGTGACAACCATAGGGAGCATGGGTCAGTCCGCCAAACCTGAGTCTTTTCTTGTACTTATTTAAGGCACAGACAGGACACCATGCTTTAGCACCAGGATCATATCTGGTTATGGCAGGTAAAATTATAGGTTGACCCGGATATTTTAAAGATTGATTCTTAGCAAAGAAATTCAATATCGGTAGAAGCTTAAGGCCTTCACTTGTAACTATAAAATGGTTAGGCTCAGCAGACATTTACGCATGAATTTCACTTCTGCGTCTGGTTGAGGCTGCCGCAGTTAAAAATACAGTTTTAAGTGTCAATAATTTGGTAGAAATAGCACTAAGTGGTTCAAAGGCTTATCACTCAAAACTTGAAAAAACAGAGAGACTCCATGATGGTGTCTGTGGAGGATTTCTCAGTCTAAGATTGCCCATACCTTTGATATTTAGAACACATACTTCATCACTTCCCCCCTCTTTGCCAAGCAAGGGATAACAGTCATTAATGCTGATTTATATCCAGCAATAGATGTAGGTTTAAGACTATAGGCATCATACAGGTTACAGAGAAAATCAGCTACTACCTGAATAGATGCATCCATTGGATAGATACATCTCTTTGAGCACCATTCTGCAAATCTGTTGATTTTATAATCATATGCTCTGGCGGTTGAACCCCTTCTGGCTCTGGCCATAAAAATTGGCTGCTTGCTCAGAAAAGCCCTCCTTAATTGCGGATTTCTTGACAACAATTGACAATTGAAACATTGATGGATTGTTGTGAAGGGTCTTGCCCTGGAAGATAATATCGTCCATCAGAGGTAGAGGAACCGGATTGCAGACCAGAAGGTCCAGCAGATCCGTAAACCATGATTGGCTGGGCCAATTTAGGGTGATCAGAAGCACTTGGCATTCCTCCTGTTTGATTTTTTAAAGAATCCTTGGAATCAGGATTGTTGGAGGGTATGCGTATGCATACATTCCCTTCCAACTGATAGCTAGCGCATCAATTGCGATAGCGCTTGGATCTGGAATCGGAGAAACATACGTCGTCATCTTCGCATTCTTCTTCATTGCGAATAAATCTATGTTGGATTTCCCCCAATGATTGAACAGATGATCTGCCATGCATTGATTTAGTTGCCATTCCGTAGGCAGAATGCTCATTCTTCGGCTCACTGAGTCTGCTAACAGATTCAGCCTTCCCGGAATATGAACTGCTTTCAAGGTGATCACATGACCCATGCACCAGCAAAGAAGTTTCCATGTCATCATACAGACTGGGCGACTTCCTTCCACCTTGGCAGTTTATGTAATGCACTACTGTTGAGTTGTCTGAACGTATCAACACACGCTTTCCCTCCACTTCCTTTAAGAAGTGTTCCAGGGCCAGGATTACAGCTTGTAATTCTAGCATGTTGATATGCTCCTTTGACTGATCCAGATTCCAAAGCCCTGATATTGTGGCCTCTTCCAGGCAAGCTCCCCATCCCTCCATCGATGCATCCGTAAACATCGTTACTTGAGGGTGGGGAGGGATCAGCATAACCCCCACCAGGAGATGCTCTCTCTCCATCAACCAGTGAAGCTGATGAATGAGAGGATCTAACACTTGAATGCGCGAGTCCAGTGATCCTGAACTCTGCGTCCACCGAGTCATGAGAAACAGCTGAATTGGCCGCCTGCGCAAGGCCGCCTGAGGAATGACTGGTTCCATTGAAACCATCAGACCTAGCATTCTCATATAGACTCGTGCTAGAATATAACAACTGCTGCAAACCAATTGAATGCACGAGAGGAGATTTTCCACTCTCTCCTGGGATGGATAAACATATCCTATCTCCAGATCGAAGAACATACCCAATAAAACAAACTTCTGGGATGGAGACAGCTCTGATTTTGGAAAGTTGATTATCCAGCCTAAATCTGTGAGTTTTCAAAACTATCTCCAGATTGCTGTCAAGCTTTCTAGGTTGTGCGCTTTTAGCAACCAGTCATCTATGTAAGTGTGGACCACTATATTTCTCCTGCGGAGGAAAGCTGTGATAGCAAGGACCTCTCGAGTGAAGACCTTCGGAGCCGTCAAAATTCTGAATTGGAGAACTTTGAATTCCCATTGGCGTACCTGAAAAGCAAATCTCAAGAACCGACGAAAACTCCTTGCAATGGGAATGTGGAAATAAGCGTCTTTCAGATCTATCGAAGCTGTCCACATCCCCTTCTCCAACCCCAACAATACTGATTTTATTGTTTCCATTTTGAAACTTGGTGTCTATAAACTTGTTTAGTGGTTTGAGGTTGAGAATTCATCTTCAACCCCCGGTGTTCTTTGTTACAAGAAACACGGTTGAATAGAAGCCCGGACAATCTTGTGCCGGTTGAATTGCTTCTTTTAGAATTAGAGATTCTATCTCCTCTTCTATGCACAACCGCTTGTCTGGATTTCTTGGAATTTGAGTCCAGACCAGTACCAGAGACAGATGCAATGGTGGACCTATTATCCACACTGGACTGTATCCACGCGAAAGCCAATTGCAAGACTAAGCGGTCCTGAATTAACCGCTCCCACTCCTGAATGTGGAGTCAATCGACCTCCCACTGGTGCACCTAGGGTTAACGGGTGCACATCAATTTTAGAAGTGGCCGTGTCTCTGGTACGTGTGAAGACACCAGAGTGGTACCTGTGGTAACCAAAATTTCTTTTAGGCCATCAGGCCCGGTTAACACATGCTGCTCCCCGCGCTCAGCCTGGCTGGCTGCGCTTGGAGTGCTGGCTGACGTACAGCAGCACGCTGCTGCTGGCACAGCTGGCGAGGTTTCTGAACCCGGCCAGCCAGGGCTGAACACGCACCTGTTCTCTGCGCAACACTTTAAATTGTTCACGCAGCACCCTCTGATTGTTGACCAAATTCACTGTCTCTTGGAGGTGCCGACACCCCTCACCTCCAAACAGACCAGGGCCCGTCATCGGCACTTGCAATAAGCACGACTTGAGCTCCTGGGATGAGCACAAATTATCCAGTGCAAACGTGCGCCTTGCCCTCCGTGAATTGATCACCGACTTAGTCAAACAGTCCACCACCAGGTTGATACCATCCTGGATGGCTCATTGGACTGTCACTGGATTAGGCTGCTAGTGAACCGAGGCTGCTACTACATCTGATAGCAGTTGAGAGACGTGAGACAGCGCACTGATTGCTGCTTGCGAACTCTCCTCGGTATAACGAAGTGCGCCGTTTGCTGAGCGCATAGCGCCCGAGCACAGCACTCCTTCGTGTGTCTTCAGCCAGAGCGGAGCAGTCGTCCATGCTCGGTCTGGGCGCTAGACCATACCGAGTGTACTGACTGGCAGTAACTCGGCACCGTCTAGCAACCTCACGGGGGGGGGGGGGGGGGGGGGGGGGGGCTTCGCGAGGCGACTCTTCTGCCGCAGCGAACATATCTACAATATGCTCTGCATATGGCAGTGATTGTGCCGAGGTGGTCAACGGCTTAGCCTGTAAGCACGCCTGCGGGTTACTGGCGGCCGTTTCATCCACGGAGAGCTCTGGTATGACAGCGAGGAACCATGCGCGCACGTCGGACCAGTCCTCGTCCGTGGCCACCTGTGAATTGCCGACGAGCAGCAGGCCCTCGTCATCTTCAATGACATTCGCAGGTGGGGCCGTGGAGGAGGATACAGATATACCCGACTACCCGGGGAATGCATACGGGCCCGCGAGGGCTGGCATGACATTCTCCACGGGCAGGCCATGCACCGGGGCTGCACACATGTGAGGGGCAAAACCCACACTAGTGCGCTCCGGGTCGTCCGTATAAGATTCCACAGCTAAGCGTGGTATCTTATACGGGCGGCTGTCCGCTCCAAATCGGCCCACATGAAACCTGCTTCCGAGGGAATGGTACCATAGGTGCGAGCGACCGCACTCCCCATGAGGGGAGTGTAAACGCTCGCATCCATAGCTTCATGATCGTCCCGTGGGCCGAGCAGGGAGGTTTCATCATCTTCCCGGTCAGGAAAGTTAGACTCCGGGTTAGCAAAGAAACCTAACCCAGACTGACCAGGAGTAGGCAGATGACGAGGGTACTCCGCGAGTGATCGTGGTCAGGCCCGCTGGTCGGGTCCCACCTGATTCTACTCGCGCCGCTGGATCAGCAGACATCAAGCCTGGGTCCAAGTCGGCTGCACATGGATCACTAACTTTGTCCGAACTAGGAGGGCATGATCCAGGGACAGGGGCTACCTGCACTGAGGTCGATGCACAGGAAGTTGAAACACCTGTGCCCAGCAACATGCCATGAAGCATGTCAGGCATCAGGTCCTTCAAAGTCCTGCGCATCTCACTCACTAACTCTACCTTAAAGGCCTCCAGCTCACCATTTTTGGAGGCCTTCTTCTTACCCCTCACCTCCTTCCCCACCCTCTTACTGTCCTCTGCCATCAACTAAATGAAATCAAGGATTTCTTTTTTCACGAGAGAGTTGATACTTACCTCCCTAATACTTTTGATATTGCTAAATATCGGCTTTCACTCAATAAACACTCAGATTAAAACAGTTAGGTGCCCCTACTGGGCAGGGAGTCAGAGTGTAGTCTGGCGGATGCCAGCCCCACCACCGCGCATGCGCAGACTAGCACTTCCTCTGACTAATTTATTGGCTGATACACATGCAACTATTAAGAGCCTGAAGACCGAGCCTCTGTGGGGTGGAGAGGCCGGGTCCATATCTAGGGAGGTAAGTATCAACTCTCTCGTGAAAAAAGAAATCCTTGATTTCATTTATTTCACATCAAGAGTATACTTACCTCCCTAATACTGTTGATATTGCCAGAATTCGACAGTGAATTCGGCGGGAGGGAGGCGAGGTCAAAAGACCAGCTCATCCCTATACGCTTTTCTGCGTTTAAGGCACTTAAACTTCTGAAACTGTATGAAAAAACACTCAGGATTTGACTAACCATCGGATAACACCACCGATGTATGAGAGATGACCGAATGTCATATGCGCTCCCCCCCCTCCTTCCTGGGAGGAAGAGTCGAATGACCTCAATGTCCTATACGCTCTCTACGTACAAGTGCCATGTACTACAGGACAGAGACGAAAAAGCTCCATTTTCGTATACTCTCAACAATGAACCACATAAATACACAAAACCATCATCATATTAATAACGGGTAACGTGACAAGACAATCAACAATGGACAACCCATGCACAAGACTGACCTTGTTGAAATGGCTGCTGACATCATCTTCCCATTGGTGAAGAACGATGCAGTCCCAAAAAAGTGGTTGTTTCCATAAATTAATTGTGAAATATATAAGCAATGAGGAAACCTCATCAAAAATATACGCCTAGTTATTTTTTCAAAATCGACAAGGCGAGAGGATTAGAGGTGTCACGGAGATAATGGTCTGTAAAACTTGACTCACAGTGCCACTGAGCCACCGACATAATATCATCCACAGGGACCCCATTAAATAGGGCGGTGGATGTCACTACGCCGTGGACACTGTGAGCCTTGTCCACGTCAACCTGCTTCCCGGTGGCGGATTTATGACAAAACTGAATGCATTCTACAATCCACCTGGAAATGGTGTCCTTAGAAGCCCTGCCATGGGGTTCAATATATGACAACCATAACGCCGACTGGTCGGTGCGCCACTCCGATGTACGTTGTTTGTACCGGAGAAGCGCCCGGACGGGACACCATGCTTTAGAATTAGGATCATATCTAGTTAAAGCAGGCAAAACAATAGGTTGACCTGGATATTTCAACGACTGATTCTTAGCCAAGAAATTAATCCTAGGTAGCAGCTTAAGGCCTTCCCCTGAAACCACAAAACGGTCATCCTCGGCTGATAAGGCATGAATTTCACTTCTACGCCTAGCCGAGGCCGCAGCAATTAAAAACACAGTCTTCAGTGTTAATAGTTTCATAGAAATGGAACTAAGTGGTTCAAAAGGCTTATCACCTAGTACTTGAAGCACTACCGATAAACTCCTAGACGGAATCACAGGGGGATTCCTTGGTCTTAGATTGCCCATGCCTTTAATTAATACATTTAATGTATTTACTTCATCACTTCCCCTCTTAGCCAAGCAAGGGATAACAGTCATTAAAGCTGACTTATAACCAGCAATAGAGTTAGGCTTGAGGCTATAGGCTTCATACAGGTGACAGAGGAAATCAGCTACTACCTGAATAGATGAATCCATTGGATTAATACATCTTTTTGAGCACCATTCTGCAAATCTGTTGATTTTATAATTATATGCTCTGGAGGTTGACCCCCTCCTGGCTTTGGCCATAAACATGGCTGCTTGCTCAGAAAAGCCCTCCTTAATTCTAGATTCCTTGACAACCTCCACGCAGTCAATCTGAACATTGACGGATTGTTGTGAAGGGCCTTGCCCTGGAAGATAATGTCGTCCATCAGAGGCAGAGGAACCGGATTGCAGACCAGAAGGTCTAGCAGATCCGTATACCATGATCGGCTTGGCCAATCCGGGGTGATCAGAAGCACTTGGCATTCCTCCTGTCTTATTTTCTGAAGAATTTTTGGAATCAGGATTGCTGGAGGGAATGCGTATGCATACATTCTCCCCCAGCTGATAGCTAACGCATCTGTTGCGAAAGCGCTTGGATCCGGAATCGGAGAGACGTACGTCGTCATCTTCGCATTCTTCTTCGTTGCGAACAAATCAATGTTGGGTTTCCCCCAATGGTCGAACAGACGATCCGCCACACATTGATTTAGTTGCCATTCCGTGGGTAAAACACTCATCCTTCGGCTCAATAAGTCTGCTAGCAGATTTAACCTTCCCGGAATATGAACTGCTTTCAAGGTAATCTGGTGATCCAGGCACCAACAAAGCAGTCTCCATGTCATCATACAGAGACTGGGCGACTTCGTTCCGCCCTGGCGGTTTATGTAAATCACAACTGTTGAGTTGTCTGAACGAATAAGAACAATCTTGCCCTGAACTTTCTGTAAGAAATGTTCCAGGCCCAGGACTACTGCTCTTAGCTCCAGTAGATTTATATGTTCCTTTGACTGTTCCAGATTCCAAAGCCCTGATATCGTGGATTCTTCCAGGCAAGCTCCCCAGCCCTCCATCGATGCATCTGTATACACAGTCACCTGAGGGTGGGGAGGGGTTAGCATAACCCCCCGCAAGAGATTCTCTGTGTCCAACCACCATTGCAGGTGATGAATCAGAGGCGCCAACACTGACACGTTCGAGTCCAGCGAACCTGTACTCTGGGTCCATTGTGTCATGAGAAATAACTGGATCGGCCGCCTGCGTAAGGCGGCCTGGGGAATGACTGGTTCCAATTAAACCATCAACCCCAGCATTCTCAAGTAAACCCGTGCCAGGACATGACGACTGTCGCACACTGACTGAATCAATGAGATGAGTTTCTGAACTCTCTCCTGAGTAGGAAAAACATATCCTGTCTCTAGATCGAAGAACATCCCCAGGTAAACAAACTTCTGGGATGGAGTCAGCTCTGATTTTGGGAAATTGATCATCCAGCCCAAGTCTGTGAGTCTTCAAAACAATCTCCAGACTGGCCGATAAACTTTCCTGGGTGTGCGCTTTCAACAGCCAGTCGTCTATGTACGTGTGGACTGCTATGCTTCTCCTGCGGAGGTATGCGGTGATCGCAAGAACCACACGGGTGAAAACCCGAGGAGCCGTGGAAATTCCGAAGGGTAACACCCTGAATTCCCACTGTCTGCCCTGGAATGCAAATCTCAGAAAGCGACGGAAACTCCTGTGTATGGGGATGTGGAAATAAGCGTCCTTCAAATCTATCGACGCTGTCCACATTCCCCTCTCTAACCCCGCCAACACCGAGCGCACAGTCTCCATCTTGAAACTGGGCGTCTCTATGAACTTGTTCAATGGCTTGAGGTTGAGAATTGGTCTCCACCCTCCGGTGTTTTTTGTTACTAAGAACAGGGTTGAATAGAAGCCCGGACACCTTTGTGCCGGCTGAATAGCTCCTTTTTGTATGAGGGAATTTATTTCCTCCTCGATACACAACCTTTGCTCTGGATCTCTCGGATTTGGAGTCCAGATCGGCACTAGAGACAGTCGTGATGGCGAGCCTGTCATCCAATCGGGATGATACCCGACTGAAAGCCATCGCAAGACTAAACGGTCCTGAGTTAACCGTTCCCACTCTTGCATGTGGTCGGCTAGCCGGCCTCCCACCGGTCCACCTAGGGATAGAGGTGGACATAAGGAGTGCAAGAGCGGCACTGTCTCCTTTGCCAGAAACACCGGAGCGGTTCTCACCGCGGTAACCGTCCCATCAGGAACGATTACCACGCCCAGATCCTCGCGCGCCACGACCAGCACCGCGCGCACCTCGGTGCGCGGGCGGCTGCCTGGCTGACTGCGCCTGAGGAGCCTGCGCCCCCCTCGCTGCTGGCCGAATCGCACGCGGCCGAGGCCGACGCTGCGATGGTGGTTGGCCTCTGACCTGGCCAGCACCACCTCGAGCCTGCAGGGGACGATACGCAGGGGGTGCGGCACGAACGTTAGCACGACGAAGCACCTCAAACTGCTCACGCAGCGCCCACTGGTTATTTACCAGAGTAACCGTCTCCTGGAGGTGTCGACATCCCTCACCTCCAAAGAGACCAGGACCTGTCATAGGCGTACGCAGTAGCCTATTGTACAGGTCCTGGGACGGGCACAGATTGTCCAAGGCAAATGTGCGCCTTGCCCGGACACTCCTGGTCACCGCCCGAGTCATACAGTCCAGCGCCAGGTTGATACCATCCTGGATGGCTCGCTGGACTGTGACCGGACTTGGCTGGCGCGACGCGGATGCTGTTACTACCCCTTGTAACAGCTGGGAGACGTGGGACAGAGCGGCAATCGAAGCCCTCCCACTCTCCTCTGCATCACGCAACGCGGTATTTGCTGAACGCAACGCGTTCGAACACAAGACTCCCGTGTCAGAACGGGAGCCTGGCCGCGCATCCTCACCCAAAGCCGCGCGGTCATCCACGCTCGGCTTAGGTACCACACCGTACCGCTGGTAATCCAGGGGCACGATGCGGCAACGCCTGGCCACCTCGCGCGGGGCCTTCGCGAGACGTCCACTCGACTTAATGGACGTCTCCGCCGCCTCGAACATGTCCACGACATGCTCTGCCAGCGGCAGAGAAGGCATAGCGTTAGCAGTAGGCTTACCAGCTAACCACGGCCTGTGATCACGCTGGCTAGCCGACTGCACCACGGGCAGATCTGGTCTAACACTCACCAACCACTGGCAAGCGTCAGACCAATCCTCCTCCGTGGCGCTCTACAAGACGGGGGCCTTCGTCTTCCTCCTGAGCGCAAGCAACAGAGCTTGACGGCGGATACGCTGATATCCCTGGCAAGCCAGGGAGAGCATGCGGGCCTGACAACACCGGCATGCTAATCTCACTGGCTTGACCAGGAGCAGGCGCCGTGGTAAAGCGCGGGGCACATACCGCCCCACCACGGCCCCGGCCAGCACCAGCGACACTCTCGGCAAGCCGAGGTATGCGGTAACGCTGGCGCTCAGCGCCCAGGGCCACAGTCTGAACCGTGGATTCTACCCCTGCGTGAGTAGAACCGTGGAATAAGTCGCCTGTATTCCCCGCGAGGGGTGCACAGACGTCATAATCCATGGCCACGTCCTCAGACGGCGACCCCAACAGGTAATCCTCATCCTCCTGGCCAGACAGATTAGACTCCGGGTCAGCAAAGAGAGCTAACCCGGACTGGCCAGGGAAGGTGCCATAGGAGGTACTGGCACCCGCGGCGTGCGGATACCCCTGGACTGATAAGCAGCCCGCGGGTTCCAGCGACAACCGTCCACGGCCCCTCGGCGCGGCACTAAGCCTGCTGCCAGGGTCGTGGAACGCCCCCTCTAATGGGGCCACCTCTGAATCTTCGAACAACGGAAGCGTACTAAGGAAAGGTGATTCAGAGGTGGGGATAACCTGCTCCGAAGCAGATGATGAGGACAGCAAAGGATTGGTCCAGGAAGCATGCCACGAAGCAACCCTGGAACCAAATCCTTTATTGTCCTCCTCATCTCTCCCAACATCTCGGTCCGGAAGGCCTCCGTGTCCACCGCGGACGAGGCCTTCCTCTTACCCTTCTTACTCACACCCTCTCTTTTCTGCTTCCTCTTCTCCTCCTCCACCACCTTGTCCTTCGCCTGCAAGCACAAGAATTCGGACATTAGCTCGCCCCCCCCAGTGCTTACATATCTCGCAATTAAGCAAGGGACCACAGGGGCTACACTGATAACAGAGATGAGGCACAAACTTGTCCTTCAAAAACCGTCCACAGGACGCACAACCAGGTCTCTGAAACAGGGCAAAGGACGAGGAGTATGAGCAATCTAGTTAAGCTCAGAAACTCACCAACTCAAGAGAAGGAAATGATCATAAAGATCAATATTCATCAGAAAACCAGCTTTGGACAAACTTTAATTGTTAATAAAGCGCAAGGCTGATTATGACGTCATTAATCCTATGACAGGAAAAAATCGATCCCCAACAAACATCCAAGTGCAAGGACGAATTGTATCTCTAACCAGAACATGTGCAGAATGGACATTTCGACTACACAACCATCAGATATATACTGATAACAATGGCAAATACTGTTAATTATCTCCCTTGCCTCTCTAAATAATTAACATCACCTCATATCAATAATTAGATACCTGACACTTTGTATAGACAAACCATCCAACGTGATGAACTGGAGCACTCCACCAACTGAACGCCTCTTAACTCTCTCCACCTCTAGGGGAAGGAATTGGATCAAGAGGGCAAAGTGAGAAGACCTTTATACTAGGCCTCCGACTCACTGGACATAAAATTTTTGGTTAGATAACCTAACAGTATTAGTAGGAAATGGAACCATGGTGGAGAGAAACAAACCCTCCGCTGATGTGATGTCCATTACATATCGTCACACAGACCTGCGGACATAAACACAAAGAGAGATTAGTATTATATAGCACCTAGTTGAAATAAACCAACTAAACAAGGCGCTTATCACGGTAACCGCGAGTCCCGGAAACACATTACACCGGGGACAAAACTCGCTAATTTTACTAGAAGTCACCTGATTTAAAGGTCCTGGGCCCTCCTGTGGCGAAGTCATCCTTTCTGCCATCTATATCAGGGATTATCACTTCCAAAATTCACACAAAAAGACTATGAATTGAGTTAGAAAAGCTCTAGCACAAAAACATGTGTAGACTCTCTGCCAATAAATTAGCAAAGAGGAAGTGCTAGTCTGCGCATGCGCGGTGGTGGGGCTGGCATCCGCCAGACTACACTCTGACTCCCTGCCCAGTAGGGGCACCTAACTGTTTTAATCTGAGTGTTTATTGAGTGAAAGCCGATATTTAGCAATATCAAAAGTATTAGGGAGGTAAGTATACTCTTGATGTGAAATTTGCCTGGGAACAGAAGAATTCAGAGGTTAGATCCCTCCCACTCTTTACAAATAGCACATTTGTTAGATAACCTACAATCTATGAAGAATCTAGCCTTAAGATGCTTCATACAAGATGGACATGATGACTTGACATGATGAGAGAAAATTCAACAAAAAAGAGCTTGAAACTGTTTTCAATGTTGCTGATAAGCCAATATATTAAAAACCGGAAGTACCAGTATGCGCATGCGCAGAGGTGGGGTCAGACATGTGCATGACTGTGTACATTCCACCTGCCCAGTAGGCGCACCTAACTTTTTATAATTCTGAATATTATTGAGCCGATATACTAGTATATCAAGTGTTAGGGAGGTAAGTATGTTCTCATGATGTGAAACAGGTCTCACTTAAACAATAACCTTTTTCATCCCTGAACAGTCAGTCCCGGCGCATTACCTCACCAATTGCGGCACAGTCCCATAAGGTAAGACACTAAACTTACCGATCATCCATTCAAATCATGGAAAAACAATACCCATGAGCAACATAGAATGAATATTTCTCTGATGAGTAAAACCAAACAAAGTACGAAACGCCATGAAGTCCGAATTCAAACATCCTTTAGGCATCTAACACTACAGAAGCCTATGCCTATAACCACTCTCATTAAATCTATAGACCCAAATATGGCCCATGAAACACAACTTATTCCATAAAGCCTTCAGTTTAAAACGGACAAATGTTGGCCAAAACCAAAAACAATGTCTACTAAAAACTACTCAATAGCTTTCAATGGTTACATGATAAAATATTACCGGTTACACCCAACTGATTAAACCGGTTACAAACACCAAACAGTCAAAAACTTGTATGTTTAATGGGTGTTTGTTAACTTTTTAATGGTTACACAAAATGAACAATCATTTTGTTTCCGGTTACAAATAAAAAATTAACGGTTACAAAAAACAACATTAACGGTTACAAAATCAAAAATCTTGTTACAAATGGTTACCTGTAACCAAATTTTTCTGACCATTTACACAAGTAGGGCAAGTGTAACCGGCCAGGAGAGTATAAAAGGAAGTGCCAAACCAGGTAACGGCATTCAGATTTCAATCCAACCAGATCAAGCGTTAGAAAAAGAAAGCAGCCAAGACCAGTTTTAAATTATAGATGTTTATTAAACTATACGTAATATTTAGGCGGTACCAATTAATAATTTCACTCACGTGATGATGGATATAATGTATACGTTAAGCTTAGCACGATAAGAATTTGTCGCATGAAATTGCGTTCTACAGTCCTGCTATTTTTTTTATCATTTATTTCAACTTTTTCGACAATTTCCAAGTCCCAGTTTTTCGTGCCTTGTCACGTTACCCCGGTTTATACTTTTGGGAATTTGGACCTATGATTTAGTAAAAAATCAGGTAAAAAAAATTGATCACGATGTTTCAACGCAGACATCGCGCAAGCTATCCATGTGCAATTGTGCATATGCTTAATTTTTTTATAACGTCGGCCTATAACCGTAAGTTATGTCCAGGGGCGGAAATCTGGTCTTTCGGGGATATGGGCTTTATATAAATATATCATGTTAGAGTATATATCATTATGTACATATACTAGATACAACTTTAAATGGACAAATGCAGTGCAATGCTGTACAGTAAGACAAATTAGGTATTCATGCACGATCATCATAATATGCACACTACAGTATCTACCTATATAAAATCTTATCTGCTGCATATGGTATCGAAGGACAGCTTGGTGGGAGTAGAGAATTATTGGAGTTGGGCATACAATCGTTTTACCATTCTTTCATCTATATTTCTGCATAAAATTTTTAAGTGTTTCTTAAATCATAAAGAATTTACTGTATATACTCAGCCAGCTTGTAAGAACTAACTTACAATGGACATTTCCAGTTTTAGCTATGCCCCACCCATCTCTATCTAAGCTCCATCCACACCATGCTCGTGATGGGATCGATCGATCTCGGAACTCCCTGACTATCAATTTCCAGAAAACTATGCACGTAAGCTGTTGAATATTTTGAAGCTAATTCAACTGGGTGCTGTTGCTGACTATGGCACCTAGTCATATTAGTTTCAAAATATTCAACAGCATGTTTATTAAATATCAGACATACAATTCGTGCAACGTGTTGGACTATTAAGCGTTAAAGACAGACTATTATGAATCATTCATGATGTCATGATTATGACATCAACATACACGTCGCTTAGTTGATTGAGATATCATATGATGGATGGATAAACTGGAAAGGTGACTTAGGACTACATAACTTGTACTTTGTCTAACTTTTTATAATTTATCCTGTTCTAAACATGTCGTCCAACTCCACTGCCTGGTTTTCTGTGCATATGCTCCAAACATCATACACTCATCATGCACACCAATCACCACATGCAGTGCATCGCCAGCACTATATTCTCAAACCTGGTTTAGGACCATGCCGCTGCATCTCTAACGTAACCATAGTCTGCATCTCAGTAGATAACAGACTGTATCTACACGCAAATGGGTGTGATGGTATTGTCAGGTTCCAAACACCAGCCGATATGTCCACTTTGCGATCACATGTTGCAGCTGGAGCTAAAGAATGAATATAGCATCATAGCAAAATTATTGTAATAGTAAGAATGCTAACGCCTCTCATAAGTTGAACACGAAGAACCACATAAGAAACATAGTTACAATTGACCTTTCCAGTTTTAGCTATGCCCCGTCCATCCCTAGTTAAGCTCTCCACCCACGCTTCGCCCGTGTCAGGAGCGATCGATCTCCGAATGGCCTGATTATGAATTTCCAGAAAACTATTCTGCCTATGGCAGCAACAGCACCCAGTCAAATTAGTTTCAAAATAGTCAACAGAATGTTTCTTAAATATCAAAGACATACAATTCGTACAGCACCGCTTAGTCCGTCTTCAATTATGTGTTCGTGACGTACTTATCTATGTCATTCATGACGTCATCCTACACGTCATGTATGATTATGACATCATATGATGGATGGATAAACTGGAAATGTCCATTCGATAAGACATTGACAGCAGTACTCAAAGACCTAGTCAACCACAATATCAATGAATTTGCCAAATTTGCTGACTCTACCATCTTGCATACCTGACATGTGACCAAAAATGCTTATTCTGGCACTCTTAGTGACAATGTGACCTAGTTACTTGACTGTTTTACCGGAATTTCAAACTTAATTACCTAGCCAAAATAAGTATAGATTTGCCAAATTTGATGATTCAAGGTATTCAATATATCTGCGGAGAAACAGATAGACTGATGTCACAAACAAACAGACTGAGGGACAGCACTGACTACAATGGAGGGATCTGACCCATCACTCAAGAATATAACATCATAATCAAATATGTTATTTATTAGTTGATGTCGCAATCAAAATGATGTAGTTCCGTCATGAAAATTGAAGTCTGTTATGAATGTGTATGAATTGTATGTCTATTTACAATTTGATAAACATTCTGTTGAATATTTTGAAACCAATTTGAGTGGGAGCTGTTGCTGCATTACTCAAATTAGATTAAAAATATTAAATAGTTTACATGTATCTTTAAATTTAGATTCTGGGAATTCATGTTTCAAATCACTTCCAACACCTGTGAAAATTAGGCGAAGTATAGCTGAAATGGACAGAGCATGCTAAAATGGGCAGCGCATAGCTAAAATGGGTGTAGCATAGCTAACATGGGTAAAGCATAGCCAAAATGGCTGGAGCATAGCTAGAAATGGATTCATCTTTTCCAATATTATTCAACAAAATATTACTTATAAAGAATGTGTCATATTCTCTCTGCATAATCCATGAATCCAGTTTCTCAGTCAATCATATGACGTCATAATCAACTATGTGGTATTTAGGCTGACATCATAATTAACTACATTATCAATGACCGATTTAGTCTGTCTTAAATGCTTAATAGTCCATCAGGTTGTACAAATTGTAGGTCTTTACTATTTAATAAACATGCTGTTGAATAATTTGAAAGTAATTTGACTGAGCACTAGGCAGCAACAGCACCCACTCAAATTAGCTTCTAAATATTCAACAGCTTACCTGTATAGTTTTCTGGAGATTGAGATTCAGAAAGTGCAGGGATCGATCGATCCCAATGTTGACAAAGTGTGGGTGGAGCTTAGCTAGAGATAGGTGGGACATAGGTAAAACAGGATCTCCTTCATTGAGGAATCCAATCTGTCGATCAAGTATATGGTGTCATAAATTCTTTAAATACAAATCTCTGAAAAAAAGGGGGGGGGGGGGGAAGGTGACTTCTATTAGGTTTACTTCAAGAAAAACTTGAAAGAGATTTTCCAATAGGGTAAAAAGGAATAGCACCACAATTTAAAACAATTTCCCGGTTACACTTTCTTGCCGCCTTACGACTATGCTTAATGCCAATATTCATACCCGGGTACATACTTTCGCAATCAATGTAAATAGAAGGGCAGGCTTGAGTATCTACATGCGTGACGGACTAAACTCACCAAATTAAAACATATCGAGCTAGTATTCGGTAGAATCATTTGCGTTTATGGACCTAATATACTGGACTCAGGAAATTGGAAAGTACGATATATATAAACATTACGTGATGGTAACCGAGTATTATATCCTCGATCCGATCCGCATAATGGATACTCGTTTGATAATCTCTTTTGTGTTGATAGGAGCCAGTATATATAAGGAAGTGCCGTAATTTCTATGCTATTTACGTGAAGCTATTGCAAGATTTCCTTTAAAATTTCTTTTTATTTGACATTTATAAGTTATTTAACTTGCAATACACATTTTTTTTAACACAAACTGCTGAAATTTTGATGCGACTTCAATTAAATACATTTGCTATTTTAAACCTACTAAGAAATCAAAATGGCTCAGCCTCGAAAGTCGGCATGCGACTTCTATTAAGGATGCATTTTCTAATAAGCAATTTACAGTAGGCTGATGCCACAATCAAATACGTAATGAATGTAATTAAGTCTGTCATGAATTTTTAAACATCTGTCAGTTGTACGAACTGTATGTCTTTACTAGTTAATAAACATTATGTTGAATATTTTGGAATTAATTTGACTGGATGCAGCACCCAGTCAAATTAGTTTCAAATTATTCAACATAATGTATAAGGTAAACCTGTATAGTTTTCTGGAAATTGAGATTCAGGGAGTTCAGGGTTTGATCGATCCCAACATGGGCAAAGCATTGGCGAAGCTTAGCTAGAGATGGATGGGGACTATCTAAATGACTTCATCCATTAAGATAATTAAATTAGAAATAACTTACAGACTGTTCTGCTGAAAAACTCCACTACAACATCTACTTCATCTGGCTCATTTATGACATCAACAATCAGCCTCACTGGTTTATGTCGAGAATAAAATTCATGATTTTCAAACTGCTTCACATCACTGTTTTCACAAATTCTGAAGATTATTCGAGAATCAGAGTGTTCGTACAAAGTTAGACTGTTTCCACATTCTGAGGTATATGTAGGAGAATAACTGATTGACTGGTTAGGTGTTCCAAGTCGCACTTTAATCAGTGTGATGACATAGTAATCCTTCGCACCGATGGGATGCAGAATGAAGAAGCATTGTTTATGAATGGATGATGCTATGATGTTGTGTGAATTGAACACAAGTCTTCCCTTACTTGCTTTCTGAATATCACAATTGCACACTGAAGTGATAAACAAACAGGAATTTTAAATTTAAGTTTTTCAATTCTAACTTGTTCAATGATCAGTAAGTTTATAATGTGATATTAACGTGGTGAATGGGGGAAATGCATTGGCCGCGAGCTTTACCCGTCCATTCTTTTAAGAACTCAATAGCTTTTCCTCCACCTGAACTCCTGCACCAAATTTTGTTGCAACAATTATTTGAGCGGACCAATCACATGCTAGTTCTGACCATGAGTCAGTGTTTTGGTCAGAGCAAATCAATTTGTTGGCTTTCATTCCGTTTTGCTCCCTCAGAAACGAAACTTCAATTTAGCAGCAGTACTTTAACAAAGTTTCTATAATATTTATAGCAGTTTTTCCTGCCCTCCCTCCTGGAACCTTTCCAGTTTATCCATCCATTATATGACATCATAATCAACTATGTGATGTGTATGATGACGTCATAATCAATGATGTCATTAATGACATAAATAAGTACATCACAAATGCATAATTGGCGATGGACTAAGCGTTGTTGTATGAATTGTATGTCCTTACTATTTAATAACCATGCTGTTTGAATATTTTGAAATGTTCAACCAGTCAAATTAATTTCAAAATATTCAACACCTTACCTGTATAGTTTTTTGGAAATTGAGGTTCAGGATGTGCAAAGCATGGGTGGAGGTTAGCTCGAGATTGGTGGGGCATAGCTAAAACTGGAATACCGAATTCCCATGAAAGTCAATGTGCACCTATAAAATGTTACATGTGCAATAATAGTGCTATTCACCTCTGACAGCTACCCAGTTCCAAAACGAAAGGCCCTCTTGAGCAAACACAAAGTTTGCCATCGCAAACACAAAGCTTGATCGCAAACACAAAACTTGCCATCGCAAACACAAAGCTTGCCATCACAAACACTGTTGACACAACCTAATGTTTAACTCTGGACTTTCAAAACTGTGCAACATGATTCCATTGTCTGTGAACGTAGCGCTGCAGTAATAATCAATGTTTGCACATCTTTTTCTAATGCCAGAGAATACATACATTCACAAATCATTACAACTTTCAGGAATATTAGCCAATGAGTATCAGGCATGCAGAGGATGCTATAATGCCAACCTCTTAACTGTTGCGTCATCAGACCCACAAAAAATGTAATCGCTGACTACTAAAGACGGAAATGCATAGTGGGGGCTTAAGATGCTTGCAAATGAAAAGACACCATGGGGACGGTTAAATAAAACTGATTGTAGAAGTTTCCATTCCTTTTAGTTGCAGAACAGTCACTCATCATCTTCATTTATATGCAAATACAGGATGATTTTACCATTGGAATGACTGGCTTAGTTATCAAGCTATCTATTCCTGTCGTTAATTTTCAAAAATAGCATTCCTTTGTCCAGCTACTGTCAATTTTCTATTTTAGAACATCAATAACAAAGAAACCAGTGGACATTTTTCAACAATTTTGGTGGACGATGTTGTTGTATACGACAGCAACGTCGTCTACCATATTTGCTGAAAAATGAACACTAGTTCATCTTTTAATTTAATTTGAAAATTTTGACAGCAGAATGTTAAGGGTTAAAGGCTCAGCAAAACATGAACTGAAGCGACATACTGCATTGTGGCGTGACTATAAGGAACGGCGCATTCGCTTTGCTTCTTCTTAATCGCACATCGACGTGAATCTTGCGAGACGTAATCGGAAAACTCAGAAAACGTGTCAACATATCATACTCAATACGATAGCCCTCTAGAAAAACAAAAATAAACAAAATTCAGTTTTAAATCGATTGCAATAAATACAAACTTGAATTTCCAATCAATCAATTACTGATATGTATTTGGCATACCACAATCACAAACACTTTGGTAAAACAATATGAAAAGACACTCCTTTAAGGACTGATGTTTCGTTATAATACTCCCATGATCCTGAGCAATACTTCTAAAATCACTCAGCGCTTGTGTCGTTTGCATCACCTGACTCCTACCAATATACATAACCTCTGATGGTGCAGCCCTGAGGTTTTAAAATCCTCCCATTAACTGCATTCAATTTAATTGGATTATCTCTCTTGATTTCACTCTACAGAGTGGGTAAGTAGGGAAGCGAGTTCTGCGCGAAAACTAGCATCAGGTTGTTGTTCTTAAAGGAGCATACATGACCATCTACTTGGTATAAAATGAATCTACACACGCTAACATTTTCAAAACTATAATTGTAACCTATGTGCTCAAATTAGAAGTAGATATATTCGTTATTGAAATATGTGATACACTAGCAAAATTTCTATTTCTACTTGAGGCGAATGTCGTCATAGGTTGACGTTTTTCTCGGTGTCATCCAACACTATCGCAATACATTTGTGAACTGCATTTTATAAGGGGTTTCTCTTCAGCAGTGTTAGGAATATATGAAATATATTTACGGAAATGTTGAAGAATATATGATAGCAGTCCTTTGTCTGATTTCTCTGATGGTGCTGATTTTGACATCTAGTATTGATCTTGAGATAAATGAATGACACGATAGTAAGGCATGAGTACAAGTGACACTTTTGAAGCCACACTCTCACTGGCGCTACGGCAGCTAATGCTATTAAAGTTTCATCTATTATTAATATGAGATCCTAAATAGTTCTTACACACATCCCAATACATCTTTAGGCTGTTTTCTTACTAGCCTCAAAACTTCCTCAGATATTGTAATGTTAATGCAATTGGTACGTATATTCATAGAATATGGCCATCTTAAAAGTTCGGCAACTAATGTATGAAAATAACAAATATATTCCATAAATTTGTAATAGTGTGATAAATGTCTTAATTTCATCAATGAGCAAATAAATAAATGATGTTGATATCCCTATCATCAATAGAGATATCACCATCCAATTGCATGCACTACTGTCTTGAGAGTGCCATTCTCATGGGCTTTTTTGGGATGTGAGTCAACCTATGATGTCATAGGTTTAATTAACTCACAGAAAATTATAGTGACAGTGTTTTTAACACAATTTTAATCGGTTTTATAGATAAATGCGGCAGAAAATTTTTACACAGCAGTTTAAATATGGGCTATACGATAGAACTGCATGTTTTATGCAAACACCGCCAAAACGTCTTTGGGAAGTGTCAATTTGCAGACCAAGAGTACATTATTTCTGAAAATTTATCACTGGAATGACTGGCTCGGTTATGACTGGCTCGATAACCAAGCCAGTCATTCCAGTGATAAATTTTCAAAAATAGTTTTCTCATGGTCTGCAAAACAACATTTTGTATGAGAAAATTAAAATTTTTTTTGAACAAATCCAAGGGTTAAATGGTTACCCATTTAATACGCAAGCTGGCCAAAAATGGCTTCTGCTGCCATGTCTTGAGAAGTGCCGACCAAGAGAAAACTATCTATGAACATCTACCACCAAAATGACTAGCTCGATAACTGAGCCAGTCATTCTAGTGGCAAATTTTCAAAAAGTCTTCTCCTGGTCCACAAATGGTAATTTTTATGGGAAAACTAAAATTTTCTTGAACAAATTTGAGGGCTAAACGGTTAATAAAAGGCAGTGTCTAAACAACATACCATCAAGCACACAAAGTAAGATATATTAGACAACAGATTTACTAGTGTAAAATGGGCATATAGTGAAGGTACAGAGATTTCAGTAAAAAAGATAGGAACACACAAGATTAATAACTACCATGGATGTGGTGCCCGGTCCTGATAGGTGTGTGCCTATTTGCCTGTAGGCTTGCATCCATTAAATGCATCCCTATCCCGCATTGTTGATGCTTTGTGGTTCCATACAGTGTAGTTAGTGGATCCAGTGCATGGTTGGTGCCTATGAATTCTCCCTGGCTTCGGCTGCTTCCGGCTGGTTATCGTCATGACTTGTGAGGTGTCTATTTTTTTACACAGGTCGCTGCGCCAGGGACCATTGAGTTGCCATGATCAACCGTGAACAGAAGTTAAGTGGCCCCCATAGAGGGCACCTGTCTTGGCTGTGCCCCTCAAACAAATTCATGGTGCCCCACACAGGTTTTGACCACATAGGTGGCCCCACCTGGGGTACCGCACTCCATAGATTGGTGCACCAGGGGCACCGCCACTGCGAATTTAGCAAATATAGGTGCCCAGGAACCTAGGCAAAGGGGCACAGCAGCCGTGACCGGTTCCCAGGACGGAGAGTAAAAAGGAGGAGGGAAACAGTCATTCAGACTGAATCCACAACCACTCAGCGTAAGGTTAGTAGAGGCACAGATGTCATAGAGATATTACGTTGTTATTATTCTCATGATAAGAACACACACTGAACCAGAGTAGAACATTTTCTCAGACTGAGTAATAAACTTACTGTAGCACAAGCCATTGCAGGCAATACAAGCACCCTCAATTCCCGCTTTTATTGAAATGAAATATACACCTGTGCAAAAGTTAAGCACCAGCAAAAACAATAGAACGTAGAAACATGATGGTACAACTAGGCTGCCATACTTTTTGTCCCCGCGTTAGCTGACATAATTCCAAGTACGAAATGCACATGCATGCATGACTTCACGCCGCTTGATGTCCGTGCGTGGCGGGAAACAGCACACGTGTTCAGTTATGTAAAAGTCCAGTTTGAGGTGTAGAACATTACATACAGATTTAGGCGACAAGATTAGGAATTTTGTGTTCATGACCGTGGTTTATTTGTACAGAGAGAATTAGCTCTTGATTGTGAACCGCTATGGCAAGACGAAGGTTAAGTGATCGTGTGAAATGGCAAATCATAGGCATGCATACCACTGGTATGTCATGCAGAGAGATTGGCAGACAGCTGAACATTAACCATACTGTAATCAGTCGTTTGATTGCAAAACATGGGCAAACTAACGAGGTGAAGGACAGGCCTAGATCTGGAAGACCGAAGAAGACTACTGCCCGTGATGATCGAGCCCTAGTACGCCTTGTTAGGAGATCTCCATTCACCACCAGCAGAGTGCTCAGCCAGCAATGGGAAACGCGCAATAGAGTGTCAATGTCTACCGTCAAAAGGAGACTGTATGCTGCTGGCATGAAAGCTAGGAGACCTGTCAGACGTCCTCTCCTCACTGCACACCACAAAGAGGAGCGTCTGAGGTGGTGCAACGAAAGAAGACACTGGAACATGAGATCTTGGAGACGGGTACACTGGTCCGATGAAAGTCGGTTCCTGCTTCATGCCACAGATGGTCGAACTCGTGTATGGAGGTCCAGACGCACGGCGTACGACCAACGTAACATCATGGAAGAAGTTCCATTTGGTGGAGGTTCCGTTATGATATGGGGGTGCATCTCATTTGATTGTAAGCTGGATCTGTTGACTGTACCTGGAACACTAAATGGACAAAGATATCAAG
The DNA here is from genome assembly GCA_034401795.1 of Chaetoderma sp. LZ-2023a. NCBI lineage: Eukaryota > Metazoa > Mollusca > Caudofoveata > Chaetodermatida > Chaetodermatidae > Chaetoderma > Chaetoderma sp. LZ-2023a. Next base: position 79,646,205 of record CM067366.1, read on the forward strand.
ATTCCATCCTGGATAGAGTTGTGGTCCCTCATTTTGTAAATCATGCACCTGGAACCCACCCTATATTCATGGATGACAACGCCCGACCACATCGTGCTAGAGCTGTGCATGAATACCTCCGCCAGAATGCCATCGAAACCCTACCATGGCCAGCAAGGAGCCCTGACATGAACCCTATTGAGCATATCTGGGACATTCTGGGAAACATGGTGAGAAGGAGGGATCCTCCTGTGCAGAACCTACAGGAATTAACAGACGCACTCCATCTTGAATGGCAACGAATACCACAATGGCGTATCAGTCGGTTGGTGACCAGCATGAGACATCGTGTCCAGGCCGTCATCCAGGCACAAGGTGGATATACCCGGTATTAATAATGACAGTCTCAAACTCGTGCACAGATGTTAAACTTCGTTTTCAGACACCATTAATGACAATCTAGCCACGTGTGTCAACTGTAGGGCAATAGTTGTCAGTTGTGTCAACGTAACCATATTCAGGCCTCGTTTTCAAGTTCAAACAAAAACATACAGTGTTTCCCCACCATCATAATCAGCATTCCTCTAGTTGCATTATTACCTCTTGCACTAAGATGGATGGGTACATAAATGTTTATGCTATTGCTTTCTTCATAGCACATGAATATACCCTCGCATGTGCGTAAAAATAGGGTGGTGCTTAACTTTTGCACAGGTGTATATAAGGAATTTGGGTACCTCCTATTAGAGGCCTATGCCTTAATAGAAGCTACCCCCAAATTCAGCAATGTCAGTCTCTAGATCTTCTTAGTACTTTTCTAAATATTGACATAAATAAATAATTTGTTATTTCCGAAAAAGTTGGTCCCGATCCCAGGATGATTCATAATAAGGAAAAATTGGTTACCTCTCCGGGATGTAGAAATTCTTTGAGTGTAGCTTTCATGACCATCTCGGTCACTTCTTCAGCACTAACTGATGGTCGCTGGCAACGTCACTCTGGTCAGTTCTTGTGGAGTCATGTGACAGCATGGACTGGTAGACTGCTGACTGACTTCCACAAGAACTGACCAGAGTGATGTTGCCAGCAACCGTCAGTTAGTGCTGAAGAAGTGACCGAGATGGTCACGAAAGCTACACTCAAACAATTTCTACATCCCGGAGAGGTAACTAATTTTTCCTTATTATTAAAAATAATTTGTTGTTTATTTCTTCAAAATTCGTCATAAAAGTTGAAATCCTGTAAGGATAGGTGAGCTAAAAATGAACTTGAATACAACAAAAATAAAAAAACATTTCACGCTAGAGATCGCTTAATGTTTACTATGCCAATAACCGTGGTAGTGAAATTATTATGTAGGGCAACATAAAAAGTGTGTTTGCTGTAATAACTATCGAATATTACATCAAAATTCTTCATCAAATCTAACAAAATGGCGCCGTGAAAAATGCAAATCATGTGATATCAGGCAGCTAAGCAGATTTAATATTTGGAGCGAGTACTCGGCAGATTCACGGACCTGTGGTTTTGGACTCAGAACTCAGAAATTACTATATTGTGTGATGGTAACGCGGAACTGTACATTAAATGAGATCGGGATAACAGGTGCCCGTTTGATAACTGCTCGTTGATATGAATCCTGTCATACAAGGAAGTTGAGATTGCTTTACAGCATTTTGCATTTGTGTCTCACGAGATTCCCTTCGAAACCAGATCAAGACTGCACAAAGCCAGGCCTCTATTTTTAGTTTTGTGAGTTGTAAATTGCGAATAGTCAACAGAATATGATTGAATTCAATGGCTAATCAAACATTATATCTCAGGAAATTCTTTTCTAAATAGATGATCGTGTGAGGAACTCGTGACTCAGTACCTATAATTAGTGTGCTACACGCATGTTCTGGTTTTCTGATGTAATTTTATGGAATCCCGGAAATACATGTAGACGTCTAACATGAGCTTATTAGAAGCCGGTTTGGGGGTTGACTAAACATTTTTATGGGAAAACTCCCTAATAGAAGCCTACCTCCTTCTCGGACAGTCTGCTGGTGAAATTTCTTCATCACTATCCTAATAGAAGCCTAGGCTTCTAATAGGAGGAATACGATAATTCACTTGCCTGCGCCATATAACTGATATATGTGCTTATACATTAGTGTTTGTTGTAAGGCAATTACATCAAACTAACAAAGTTTGCATTTTTCAAGGGTGATAACTGTGGCAAATATTGACGGAAACTAATGAAACAGGAACTTGACATCCATCTTAACAATATTAATCTAAATTCCAATTTTATTTCAAATCTGTTTACTCTAGCATGTGGTATTGCCCAGAGAAACGACCAAATGAACGGTTTATATTTTGAATGGTGAAAAATATTGACAGAAACTAACAAAACACGAAGGTAATCTCGGTCTAAATAGTATTAATTTAAATTCTGAATTTGGTACAACTCATGAGTTAATGGCCAGAAATTACCAAATTAATAACGTTTGTACATATCAAAGGGTGATAACTGTGGCAAATATTGATGAAACATAATGAAACATGACTTTGACATCCCCCTCAGTAATACTAAGCTATATTCCAAATGCTATTCTTATAGGTTTAGTCTAAGAAAGTTATCATCTGGAAACTCGAATTAATTTTTATATTTTTCAAGGGGAGGATAACTCTGGAAAATATTGCTGCCTCTGTAGTATTAAGCTATATTATGCGCTGTCATGTACTGTAAACATCTTATATGAATAATAACATTGTCCATGAATGACAAGCGTGGAGATGAAGGATCTTCAATTAAGATGTGGCCATAAAGCGCAGGTGAATGGTTCACACATTGATCCAGTTTGTCATATTTATGTGGAATATATTAAGGTACCTTGAGTTAGTCATGCCGATTTACATATGCAGAGGCATGGGACCTTATAGATTGGATGATCAACAGGCATGTTAACCCACATATTGATTACAGGAGCAATCTGAAGAACGTGATTAACCCTAAGGAACCTACGAGCCGTCTAGACGGCGCGCAAAAAGCGTACAAATAAACCTACGAGCCGTCTGGACGGTTTTCAATAAACTTGCCTAGAGACCTACGCGCCGTCTGGACGGTTTTAAGAGCACCAGTTTTCGATCGCTAAATACGCAAGCATTACGGGCGTTTTATCCAATCAAACGTAGCGTTACATTACGGCAGATGACTGAATTTTATAAATCCACTGTTGATTGGTTAATTCAGTTTGTTTACAAATTTCTACGGGAAAATATAAATAGTTTTCTGTGAATGAAATTCCTAGCGTAAAATCGTCAACGATAGCGTGTCGATTCCTTTATTTAACCGAGTACTCGATTCCTTGATGGCCGGAATCGCTTAGTGAGAATGTCTAACCTAATTTATAATTGCGTCGGTAAAATATTACATACAGCTGAACAGCTACACTGACGCCTACAAAATTTAAAGTGTGCATCCTTACATAGCTTGCCCATTAATACCATTATATCACACCCGTCATTTAGCTTCTAGGGAGATATTGGCCTGCATCTACGGTCTAATTTCTGTTCCTCAATCATCTATCATGATACCGCATGTTACGGGGCTGCTACTGGGTCAATACGGGCCCGTAACATGCATTATTAAAGTAATGCCAGTCATGAGATATTAGCTCTTTGAAATCACCTTTGTTGACTGTTCCAGTTTTATTTGCGTTTTCTATTGTTCTTTCATCTTGTAAATGTTTCTCCTCTTTTTTTCTTCAGGATCATATGGCGAATAGGACAGTTATCTGGTTGAGATTTCATGAAAATGATGATTCTGTAATTCTATCTTCTGCACTATTTTATTAACCTCTACCATTCTGTCAAAATTTTAAATTTTCAAATTAAATTAAAAGAACTGGTGTTCTTGTCTCAACAGATTTGGTGGAAGATGTTGCTGTCATAGATAGCAACATCATCTACCAAACCAAAGTTGTTAAAAAATGTACACCAGTTTCTATTAGTAGAAGTAGAACAGTACCAGTTTTCCAGGCTATTGGCACATTAAAAGATAGAATATTGACATAAGAGTGGTAAGGGTTAAATCTGATGCGCTTGATGTAAATCTACTGTACCATTTTATTTCGATTCACTTATTGTATAAGCTGCCATTGTAAACTACATGTATGTCAAATACAGTTTCTTCTATGTAAGAGTGTCATATTACTTAGTAGGACTGGTGATTAAATTGTTGAATATTTTGAGATCGATTGGACTGGAAGATGTTGCTGCATTAGGTGACAACATGTTCCAGTGGTAAAGCTTGCGTATTAAAGGGTTGAATACTGTATTATTTGTAAGCTATCAGTGTAAATATCAAATAAAGTTTACTCGAAGTGAGAGGGAGAGAGAGAATCTCATCTTAGGTAATCAGACTGGACTATGTATAGTAGATTTGTTGAATATATCGAGTCCAATTTGATTGGAAACTGGTGTTGTTTTGGACAACAATAGATTCCAATTGAATTTGTCAAAATATACTCAACAGATTGTTTCTTTAGATTGCAGGTACTTTTGATCTTTATTGCTATTCATTCCTGGATTATTACCCTTGCCCTAAGGGGAAAGGGTATTATGTGTGTGCATGCATCCAGTATTGCATCTAAAAAACTACTGATCCGATTCGTTTAAAATTTTAACACAACACACCAACATAACCTATACAAGAGTTTCCAGACTTTGTGTGATCATACAAAGATTTAACAAATTTGGATATGACAAAAACGGTAGGGTGGTCTCGGCGGTGGTTTACAATCTCTGATTACTCCTGTTCATAATGTTATTTATCAAGCATCAAGTCTTCGACAATGATGGTAAGTGAGTGATAACTAGATTGCTTGGTCGATGACGCATTATAGCAAATCCCCATGCTCACCACTTTGACCTCTTTACCCATCCCATCCCTGGGGGAGTCTCCTCTGCACTCCATAATCACATACCAAATTTGTTTTAATTAGTTTCATTACACAGAGACGAGTGGATTGATTTGAAAAATCTGGATGTCATCAGAGGAAGTGATCTGTGAGAGCAGGAGTTAAAATTAACATGAGCCAGAGGCTAGTAGAAATTGACCAGGGTTAATACAATGACCAGCCCAATGGCAACAATTTCATTTGTCAACCCTTTAATGGTCATGGTGGCCAATGAATGCCTCTGCTGTGATCTTAAGAAATGTTGATTAACAGAGCAATACTTTTTGAAAATTTACCACTAGAATGCTCGGTAATTGAGCCAGTCATTCCAGTTGTAAAATTTCAAAAATAGTCTTCCCTTGGTCTGTATAGAAAATTTGAGGGGCTAAAGTAGAATCTAGTAATCACTAGTCCTATCTGAACATAGTGGCTCATTTGGCTTAATTTCAATTCATGGAGAGAGTGTCAACTGGTGTGCGAGAGTGGTCTATGAAAAATCCAGAAATCTAGATAAATCTGGAAGACTCCAATCTCTGCTTACAATAAATTTCCTTTTCAAAACATGGAGATAATGAATGGACTCGAGGAGACAAGGTAGGTATGGGGATAATGAATGGACTCAAAGAGACAAGGTTGGTAGGTATAATTAATTCAGTCATCATACTAAAATGTAATTTTCTTTCGGATTGAGAAATTAGGCTACAACCATCATTTGCCATGCCACATTGTTTTCAGGACTTGTCACGAAAGGGTTAAACATAGTAAAAACTGGAATTGACAAAGGGAAGGAGAGCAGAAATTTAGATTTTCTAATGGATAATTTTTTAGCTTTGCCCCGCCCATCTCTACATAAGCTCCATCGATGATTTGCACGTGTTGGGATCAGTTTATATACTTTGAATCCTGAATTCCAAATTTCATGGTAACCATAGATACAGCTAACTTGGTGAATATTTTGAAACCAATTTCAAGTACTTTGATTTGACGGGAAACTGTTGCTGCCCAACTCACCAGGTCAGCAAAGGCAAACTAATTCTAAAATATTCACCGGCTTTCCTTTATAAATTTTAATTTTTTCCCATTAAAATGAGATATGGGCAATTCATCTCTTACCTTTATCTTGTGCACGTTACATTGTGTAGATTTCACTCTGCTGTCGCCGCTACTCACATAACAAATTCAGTTGACATTTTGCCCCTCCCCCATCAGCCTCTTCCGACCCGAGCAGTGTCACAGCCTAATGTATTAGGTTGTCTCACATTCTACACCCATAGGGCCATGATATGGTAAATCACCAGATTTGGTTATATTCCTTTAACTTTGACAGTCTTCCATCAACCCTATACCCCCCCCCCCCCCTCCCCACCCACACCCCTCTGGGAATGGAGCCTAGTGTAAATGGTGTCTCCCAATCCACAAGCATATCGGTAATTTACACAATAATTTTGATTGAATTCTACCAAAAGCTTTCTGAGGAGATGGATGGACAGACACACAGATGGAGGCGATTGTAATATCCCTGCAGTTTTTTCAAAACGTGTGGGTATAATTAAGAGATTAAATTTAATTTATTGATATTTGATTCAAATCCCACCCAATCTCAAATGATACATAGAGCTTATGTGAGATGCACATTAGCTGAGCCCTCAGGAATACGGTTGATAACAGTCAGCAGTCGATCCATAACAGCCGCCGGCATAGCTGTCAGCCATTGATGTGTGTAGTAGCCGATCATGTTTCGAACGTACATCATCATGTTTTAGTTCAAATATACTGTTTCCATACAAAAATTAGATTATAGAGTAACACAGGTCATCAAATTTTTATTTTTATAAAATCCATGTTAGTAAATCCATTAGGCGTAGCAGGAAAAACTGAGTCCGTTTAGAGTTTAGAAGCCATCGCCCATCAGTCACCTGCAAAAAATAGGAAGGATAAATTAGAAATATCCAAATGCTAGAAGTGTTATATTAAGACTTTAACAATCCAATTTTTTCATGAAAATTTAAATTTTCTCATAGACAATGCCCATATGCAGACCAAGAGCAAGTCATTCCAGTGATACATTTTCAAAAATAATCTTACTTTGGTCGGAAAATTTACATTTTCCTCGACAACTGCAGCAGTTTTGGTCTGACTCAAATGTTAAATGGTTAACAATATACATGTACGGCGCAAGGTCATAGGGATATACTGTATAGTCCGAGTCTGCTCTGACTCAACCCTTCCCAGTGACAGATATTTGGACAGACTGTCACAGACTGACAGTCTGTCCAAATATCTGTCACAGGGGCAGGTTGAGTCAGAGCAGACTCAGACTAAGAGATATACTGGTAAACATTATGACCCGACAACGGGTGTTATGGTCATACACCACCCTCAGATTTTAGCGCATAAATGAAATGAATAATATAATAAATGGTGGGCATATATCGTCCAAGGAGGGAGTATGACTACTAGTTACTGGATTAACCTTTTCAATCGACAAGAGCGAATAATAAATTTGCTACGAAATGTTTCAAAGTTCTGTTGAATATTTTGAAACTAATTAAACTGGCTAAGGCAGCACCAGCTTCACATTGGATTCCAAATATTCAACATCTTACATTTATAATGACTGTAAATGTGGAGTTCTGGAATTTCAGGTTCAAATGTGACAATTGTTTTTGATTTTGGGCACACAAGTTTATTTCAGGGCCCCGGTTCTCTATATCTTTGATCAGAGGATACTGGCCACACAGTAAATGGTGATTGAATGTTTGTAACCAGGGCAATAGTGAAATATTTGTTTTCTAAGTAATTATTTGTAAGTTCCAGTCATCAATGATTATTAGTAAATGTGCTGTTACTTGTAAGTTTTCAGTTACTCAATGACTAATTTAACCGAGAAAGTTATAGATTGTGTTAAGAGAGCAGCTGAACCAAAAATATATAAATCAATTTCGTTTACCTCTGGTCGCGAAATCACAATAAGGTTATAGATAAACAATCCGATAATCTCAATCATCGATGCGTGTCTTTCAACTCTTTGTTTACAATTTCCGAGATAACTTACTCTTCAAATTACTAGCATTAATTAGGCCGAGTTGAGATGCGAAAGTTGTCAACTATATCGGCATCCCACTTCCCGATTGGCAATATCGTTAATCTAGTGATCTGTCTACTTTTTAGTTTGTGGCGTACAAGAAATATGCATAGATTGACATATTTGAACACACAACTATTTTGCAAAACAGCTGATCGTGTCGCCATCTTGCCGGAAAAATTAATATTCATGTATTCCCGACCAATCAGACGCATCAATCTTAGTATGCGATACGGTGTTGCCAATAACGGGTAATGAGCTTGGTACCCGTATATTATATACGGGTACAATTCTACAAATTCCTGTCGTTCTCTGGCGATCTTTCACAATAAACGATTCCTATTTGGGACGCCGCTACGAAAAAATGTCCGATGCTATAGAATCTTAGTGTAAAACATTCGCGTTCGCTTTTTAAACGGCTGAGTGCACCCAGTAATGCTACATAGCATAAAATTTGCCATTTATTCGCTGTCAACGCTGAGAAACCCTGGTATGTGTTCGATTATGTATAAAGGAATTATTCAACATTGAATGAGGCTTCCCCCCCCAAATCATGACCGGAATTTCTCGAAATCTTACGGTACCATGACATAATATAATTGTCATTTTCACATCTTATCGGATGAAAACCTTCACGAAACTTTGGTATCTGTTAGTTTTAATACCATTGTGATTAATTTTATGAATGGCATTTGTAAAATTTAAAAAAAATTCGATAAACTTTGCAAAAATAGACCAATGTATTTATCCTATAAGGTGTGGCCATTTTGAGAGGCACGTTGACTAACTAAAATATATTTTATTCATACAAATTTTATATGTACTTAAAGGTATTTTATTGCCCTTTCTAATGATATATAGTTTTATATATAGTAATCTGTGACTTTGCCAAAAATAGTTAATATAGTTGGCATGGTAGCACTACGCCGCTATCACTCCACTACCGCTAACAGGCTAGGTTTCTAAGCAAGTTTCTAGCTTTTGGCTGTAGGGTTTCTAGCACTTTTTTGTAAATTCTTGGTAGGGCCCAGAGGGTTAAACAAAGAGGAACACTTTTGGCTATGTACCTTGATGATTTCAATTGAAGCGTTAAACACCAAATGTCCTTGTACATTTACATTTAATTCTGGAATCAGCATAAAATTTACATTATAGGAATGTAGAAGTGGCAAATGTCACGACGGAAAGCTGATGCAATATTGTGAAACCTGTGTTCGGAATGGGTTCTTTCTAGAAGACTACTTGTCTTGGATAGGAGGGAAGGGGGGTAAATATAGAATATGACTGAATGATCATCCAATCTGCGACAATGTGAAGATAGTAGACGAGTATTGGAAAAGGTACCGTAAAGAGATAAAAAGAAGAGTTGACATGAAACGAGAGCTCTTTCCAACTTTTGGGGTTTAGTCAAAATTCTAAGTCCCATGGCTCACAGATAAGTTGTAGAGCAGAACTTTTCAATAGGTGAAATTTAGATAATTAGTAGATGAGCGAAATTGTATAGTTAAAGTTATCGGCTTAATCTTAGCCTGGAAATTATTGCTATTCAATATTATTAAAAAGTATTATATAGTAAATGATGTTGTTGTTGACATCAAGAGGAAGAAGAAACATCTTCCTGAATCTTAGATCTTCTGACCACATATCAGGCCCAGTGATTCACACAACTAGCTGACTTAGACCACCTTGTACAGACAGCGGCGAGCGAATCAAAAATTGCAACTTGACCCTTAACCTTTGAGGTCACGAAAGTTACAATAGGGATGCTGCCTGCAAAATATAATTTAAATCGGCCCCGTCGTTCTTGAGAAGTCGTTTAAAGAAAAAGTTGATGGACAGTCGCCACAGCTTAAACTAACTTGGCCTTTCAGGCCAGGTGAGCTAATAAACTCCAAAAATTGTACAAGTATTGACAAATTTGTCAATCATTATCATAGAGGGGATAAGCCTTTCGGTAATGGATAGGTTCAGTCTGGATGTCCAATTACTGTCTTGGAATATAGACCACCACACAAGAGATGTATAATTCAACTTATCACAAGAAATTTGCTGCTATATTTCAAGATAAATTTCAAAACTTTCAAAGATGAAGAATTTCAGTTTGTCAGCTATTAGTAAAGACAATTAAGAAATAAGAAAATAATCCCATGGCAACCAATCAGAAGCCAGTTGAATGCAGCAAGTATATGTGCTGCTAAACTTCAAGGGATTACACTTTCAGTGTAGTGAAATCAAGGGAGGCAATCAAATAGAAATGAATGTAGTCAAAGGGATAATTATAAGACCTATTTAGATTTTCTAATATGCAAGCGACACAGGCACATAGTGATTTTAGCAGTACGTTATCAAGCTTTTAATGCCTCTACCAATCAAGGATGACCGACCAACTCCAGTCTATACCAGCTGAAGCCGAACCCTACATTTGGAATAGCCCTGATGCCAATGGAAGTGCTCTCCCTTTAGCATGCACACTAGCCTTATTCTGGAGTATTTGTATAGAGAAATACAGCATCAGTATTTGCAGTAGAAGACTGGCAACTTGCTCATCCACCAGCTTTAGTAATATGGCTAAAAAGTCATCAAAGGGAATATGACGATACCCCATTGGAAATGCTTTGGCTGGACTTGTCCAGTACAGTTACCAATAGAATAGATGTGAATTCATTTACTTCAATGGGGTTTATTTCATGATTTTGAGAAACATTGCAAAATTAGGTAAAATTAAGACAATTAATTCAGTGCACACAGCGCTACATGAATATATTCAGGCATGAAGAGTTAACGCTTACCACTATGATGTCAGAATTTTAAATTTTCCAATTAAATTAAAAGATGAGCTGGTGTACATTTTTAAACAAATTTCATGGAAGATGGTGCTGTCGAAGACAACATCGTCCACCAAAATTGTTGAAATTGCTGGTTTCCCAGCTCCATTATCAAGCCACCCAAAGATTTCATCAACATTATATCCAAGTAGAGGCCAGGTGATTAACCATTTAGCGTTTAAATTTTGCATGGACAAATGAAATCACAAACATAATCCCACCCACCACCCCACCCCTGCTCACAAAACATAGAAATTATGATAACTACTATATATAAAAATCAATCCTAGCCATGCTAGTAGCTGTTCCTGTCTATAGTAGCAGCAACCTTTAGTCATGTGTGTTCAGCCTAGACTAACATAGGACTTACATATCATGATTTCTCATTAAGATACAGTGACTTCCCATCTGCTAGACAATTCGAAGAGAATTATATATAGGCCTTGGTATGGCAGTAACCGCGATTAAGAATCAGAAACCCCATACATATTACATATGGTGGTATTGTGGTGTTTAGTAATTAAAATAATTTACATGTGACTACTAAAATGCCTATACATCAAGCGATTAATACGCAATGCTGTGCGTGAGTCAGTCGGAACAGACGCAATGGTCTTAAGCCATGTACAGTCACGATTTCAATACTGCTTTGCTACGATTTTATGCAGATTTTGTTATAATAGCTTATGGGTCTCGCAACAAAATCCTGGTCCTTCCAATTTCTTTACACCTTCCAAAATTACTCCGTGACCGTACTGTAGAAGGATATGTACAATAAAGCCAGACTAGTTTTCCCATGATTTTGCTTACTGAGCTTGGCCATAATCACATCTTAGAAAAAAATCATAAAATATAAATCTGACAAAATCGTCATTGCAATAATACTGCTTCAAATATATGAACGTAAACCGAAATATGACCTAAATACTCACCTTCACTGACAATTACTAATGGCCAAGACAGCTTAAGAGCTTCAGATTGTGGTGTGAAAACAATTTGAACAATAGTTGTTTTTCCGACATCTGCAGTAATCTGCCAAGAACAGTGGTATTTCTGGATGAATGCGATTGGAAATAAAGGTGTCATAATGATTCCTCCACAGTTTGAGCTAACACTTGGCCAGCCATTGCAAAGTGGGGGTCGAGGGGCAATACACGCACCATTACCTGCTAAATTAATTAAAACATTAGTCATTCAGGTACTCATTAAAATATATATACACATACATTATTTAACATAGATTAACCATTTAACCCTTGAAATTAGTCTCTCAATTTCAAGGCAGTTATATAAGAACTCTGTTGAATATTTTGAATTTATTTTGACTGGAACATGTAGCTATCATAAACACTGTCAGCTCCCAGTCAAATTCGTTTCAAAATATTCAACACAATATTCCCTAAATCATGATGAATTTGTTGGTTTCTAGTCTGTATGTGTAAATAGGTTAATCAAGAGGCCCATGGGCCTTAATGCTCAGCTGGACCGTTAGCATTTGAACCATTAACATTTGAACAGACATAATACTTTAAATTCAGCAGTAATAAAACATAAAATACAAAATTGGGAATTCAGTACAATCAAATTTTAGTGGGAAATTAATGATGAATGCTGATAACAAAATCAGATTGAAGCATAGGTCCATCCAGCCAATAAGAAAATCCGATATGGCCATCGACAAAACCAAAGTTTTGATTGGTCCATGACAACCATGTTTTATCAGGGATCCAGTTCTCATGAACAAACTTTAATCACCCTTAGTTAACAATGAAATGAAATCTAATCTTCAGCTGGATCTGTACAGCAGGTCCTGAGATGTCATTTTGGAGAACAAGATGGTCACTGGAACAAAAGGAGCAAGGGCCTGTGGCACTCACCTGGGCCACTGGATTTAAACCATTTGCATTTAAAAACATAATGGATGATTTTCGGAAAATCCAAGAGGACCACCCAAGAAAAATCAACCAATCAAGATTCTCATTTAATATGTTGAAGTCTACCATCATAGGATCATTCCACTCAAGTTCTGTTGAAATCAGATTTGAAGGAGTACCGTTTTTAAATGGTTCCAGAAAACTTTCAGAAAACCAGAGATGGCTGCCAAAACATTGACCTATCCAAATTCTGAATAAAATTTAGAGACGCCACGACAATCAGATCCTTCCGCCCAAATTTGGTTGAAATTGCTCAAGAGATTAATGAAGAGTATCACTTTATACAAATTCCCATTTTTTTGAAAATCCCAGATGGCCACCATCAAAATCAAGGCGGCAAAAATTCTGTATGCATGATCTGAAGTGTACTGGCCTAGGGTTCTTCCAGCTGAGTTTGGTTGAAATCAGCCAAGCAGTTAATGAGTAGCCGTTTAACTGATTAACCAAAATGTTCAGAAAATCCAAGATGGCTGCCGGAAATTCTGTATATATGTATGAAGCCTAATGCCCTAAGCTCGTTCCAGCCAGTTTGGTTGAAATCGCCCAAGCAGTTAATGAGTAGCATTTTAAATGATTTTCAGCCAATTTTCGGAAAATTCAAGATGGCCACCGAACAAATTGACCAATCAAAATTCTGTAGAAAGGCTCGGAAGCATACCATTTTAGGGTCCTTCCAGCCGAGTTTGCTTGAAATTGTTCGCGTGTTTAATGGAGAGTAGTCTTTTAAATGATTTCCAGAAATTTTCAGAAAATCCAAGATGGTCATATGAAATATTGATCAATCAAAATTCTGTATACCAGTTCTAAAGTCTTCCCCTCATAGGGCCCTTCCAGCCAAAATTGGGTTGAAATCCGCCAAGCGGTTAATGAGTAGTGTTTTTAAGCAAAGGTTGATGGCCGGACAGCGGATGGACGGTTGCCATGGTATAAGCTCATTAGGCCATTCTGGCCAAGTTAGCTAACAAGCGGTTAATGAATGAGTAGTATTTTAAACGATTTCCAGCCATTAAAAAAAAAATTCAATATGGCCACCGAACAAATTGATCAATCAAAATGTTATATAGAAGCTCTGAAGCACACAACTTTAAGGTCCTTCCAGCCAAGTTTGCTTGAAATCGTTCAAGCGGTTAATGAGAAGTAGCATTTTAAATGATTTCCAGAAATGTTCCGAAAATGCAAGATGGCCACCGGAAAAATTAACCTATCAAAATTCTATATACATGTTCTGAAACCTACCAGCCTAGTATCCTTCCAGCTAAGTTTAATTGAAATTGCCCAAGCAGTTAATGAGGAGCACCGTTTTAAATGACTCCCGCCATTTTCATGAAAATTCAAGATGGCGGCAAAAAAAATAGACCAATCAAAATTCTGTATACATGTTCTGAAGTATAGCACTCTAGGGCTCTCCCAACTGAGCTTGCTTCAAATTGGCCATGTGCTTAACGAGTAGTCTTTTAATTGATTTCCAAAACATTCAAGATGGCTACCAGAAATATTGACCAATCAGAATTGTCATTAGAAGTGTTGAAGCCTATCGGTATAGAATTAGTCCACCCAAGTTTCATTGAAGTCGAGTGATTTCCAGCTATTTTTTCGGAAAATTCAAGATGGCCACGGAACAAATTGACGATTCAAAATTTTGTTTACAAGTTCTGAAACCTACTAGCCTAGTATCGTTCCAGCCAAGTTTACTTGAAATTGCCCAAGCAGTTAATGAGTAGTGGTTTAAATGATTTCCCATGAAAAATTAAAGATGGCCACCAAAGAAAATTGATCAATCAAAATTCTGGATATAAGAACTGAACCATACCACTCTAGGGTCCTTCCAACCGAATTTGCTTGAAATCGACTAAGTGGTTACTTAGAAGTAAGCTTTTAACTGATTCACAGAAATTTTCAGAAAATCAGTAAAAGATAGAAAATTGACATCAGAGTAGTAAGAGTTAATTCATGAATCTATTTCCTCACTCAATCATATGACATCATAATCAACTATGCGACATGTATGCTGGCATCATAATCATGACATCATAAATGATTCGATTAAGCCCATCTTTAAGCTTAATAATCTTAATAACACGTACAAATTCTATGTTTTTGCTATTTAAGAAACATGCTGTTGAATATTTTGAAACTAATATGACAGTATGCCACTGTCATATAAATTTCAAAATATTCAATAGAACATGCTATCCATCGTAAAGAATTTACTTTTTCAGGGATTTGTTGTTGAAACCGAATGGAGGACTCAAGCTTTAGCTATGCCCCACCCATTTCCAGCTAAGCCCCATCCACGCTTTGCCCATGTTTGGATCGATCGAGCCTGGCATTCTTTGACTCTCAATTTCCAGAAAACTATACAGGTAAGCTGTTGTATGGCAGCAACAGCGACAAGTCAAATTAGTTTTAAAATATTCAACAGAATGTTTATTAAATAGTAAAGACATACAATTCGTACAACAACACTTAGTCCGTCATCAAACACGCATTTGAGATGAACATTCATGATGTAATTCATTATGACGTCATCCTGCACGTCATGTATGTAGTTAATTATGATGCCATATATTGACTGAGAAACTAGATTCCTCCATTCAACCGGAGACATTCGGATCACTAAGTAGGGCTATCCTCTGCTTCATGTTGGACTTGTTAAAAATCAATTGAATTCACGCAATTAAACAAATCATGGTCAACAGGTGTCGAGTTTGGTTCAGTTCTCTTTTATGATCATACTTATATGCACACGAATGAGAATAATCATGAAAAACGAATGAGTGCCACAATTACTAAAACCATCTTTACAGTTGTACGTTGTATAGAGTAATACTCCGTTGGTCAGCATATGAAAATTTGTCATGAGGATTGTTCAAGCATTTTCGCAGCCTGTTTGACCAGTAAATTGTTAATCCTTTAATGGTAAAACTGGCCTCAGCAGTGGTCTTGCGGAATGCCCATGATAACCAAGCCAGTCATCCCAGTGGTAGATTTTCAAAAGTAGTATTCTCTTGGCCAGCAAATGTACACTCAATATGCAAATAGTGTGATTTTCTTGATCAAATGTAGCCATTAACCCTTTAATGGTCAAATTCGGTCAAGAAAATTTTAATATCTGCTTATCGAATGTCCAATTTACAGGCCAAGAGAATACAATTTTTTTAATTATCGAGCCAGTCATTCTAGTGGTAAATTTTCAACAATTTTATTCTTTTGTCCTGTAAATGGACATTCCCCAAGACCATAACAGAGGCCAGTATGACCATTAAAGGGTTAAACGGACTAAGATTGACATACTGTGCTTGATGTTGACAGCCAATGACATGTGCCATCTATCCCGACTGACTGGTGGTGAATCAATTATGTCTCCTGGTTCAGGAATCATACCGGAAGCAAGACTAAACGTCACAATATTCGGCTCTCGATCCAGCATATTTATTCCAAATTTCAGTGGTACAACAGCATAGCTCATTGAAAATCCTGGAAAAACAAACAATGTGTGGGATTATGGGTAATTATTCTATGATCTAGCACATTATACAGGTTCATGACACTGGTACACACCTCAATAATATGAACCATTTTACAAAGTGTCATATTAACCCGTTAACACTCATATCAGCCAAAACTGCCTTCCATAGTGGTCTTCAGAAATGTCCATTTGCAGACCAAAAGAAGACTATTGTTGAAAATTTACCACTGGAATGACTGGCTCGATAACCGAGCCAGTCATTCCAGTGTTAAATTTTCAAAAGTAGTCCTCTTGGCCTGCAAATGGATATTTTCTATGAAAAAATTGACATTTTCTTGAATAAATTCAAGGATTAAAAAAGACGCTCAAGGGGACTCACATGAAACATAGGCATTTGAACTAAAAAGGCTATCAGTAGAACCCCAGAATTGCATCAAGAACAAGGATGTTTCCTACCAAATTTGGTTAAAATCAGTCCAGTAGTCCGACAAAACATCTTAAATGTCCCATTGCTTTACTATAGTATTTGACGTAAAAAGAAATCCAAGATGACCGCCAACTGGTAATTCATTTATCCGACTGTTTTGAACAGGCAACTTTGAAATTTGCATACAAATTAAAATGTAGTGTTTGGGGGCCATATTGGATCTTTTATTTGATAGATTTCAAGATGGCCACCAAAGCATTTGACTCAAACAAGCTGGGTTAACCTGCTGCCTTAGATGATGCGTCATGAATTTTGAATTGATCCCCAAGCGGTTTTGGAGAAAATTGTTAGATGTTTCTAGAAATAAGCCAAAATGACAGTCTAATTTGCTTCCTTTGAACAAACTTGAATCTCTGTGCCCTAACGATGCTTCCGGCCTAATATAATTGAAATCGACCCAGTAGTTCTAGAGAAAAAAATTTTCAAATTCCTATTGCATTCTGGAGTTTTTGGTGGGAAAAGATACAACAAACTTGAATCTCTGTATTCATAAAGGGATCCATAAAGGCATTTCTAGCTATGACCCCCCTGCACCCCAATCTCTGCATTCTGCTATAACCAACACGTTTATTCAACAGTTTGGAAAATGGCAAATTTGAAATCAGCATACACAAAATTCTCTATAGAAGCAATTTCAGCTTCAAAATCGATCAAATAAAGAAATTGAATATGGCCATCAAACACGCTACATTTTGATTGGTCCACGGTGGTCATATTTTTTAATGTATAAAATTACCTTGAACAAACTTTAATGGCCCTTAGTGTCTACGTAATCATATTTGCCATTCAGCGGTTCCGGAGGTCATTTTCGCGAAAACTAGGTCATCCAAGATATCCATAAAAAGCATTTGGCCAATCAAGTTCCTTCGAACACACTTGGTTCAGCTCTTGCCCTAGATGACATTTCATGAGTTTTGAATCGATCCTCTAAGCAGTTTCAGGGAAGATTTCTAAAGACATTTCCAAAAATCGGCTAAAAGCCAAGAAGGCCACCAGCCAAATTGGCCGATCCGCTTCGCTTGAACAAACTTGGATCTTTATGTCCTAAGATTGTTTTCTGTCAAATATAATCGAAATCGGCCCAGTGTTTCGTGAGTTATTTCAAGAAAAAGTGACCGATGGACAAGTGGATGGCGGCAATGGCATAAGCTCACTTGGCCAGGTGAGCTAATAACAGAGGGATCCATAAAGGCATTTCTAGCTATGACCCCCCTGCACCCCAATTTGAAGCAAAAGCGCCATCCACTTTATACGCATGTTGGAATCAACTTGAATCTTTGAAACTGGAATAGACGTCATACTCAACTACTTGACGTGTAGAATGACAACATAATGAATGACGTCATTATGACGTAGATAAGACGGACTATGCATTGTTGTACGAATTGTATGTACATACTATTCAAAAAATATTCTGTTGAATATTTTGAAACTAATTTGACTGGGCGTTGTTGCTGCCATAGGCAGCAATATTCAACAGCTTACATGCATAGTTTTCTGGAAATTGATAGTCAGTGAGTGCATAGATCGACCGATCCCAACACACACATGGTGTGGGTGAAGCTTAGATTGAGATGGGCG
Source organism: Chaetoderma sp. LZ-2023a (assembly GCA_034401795.1). Taxonomy (NCBI): domain Eukaryota; kingdom Metazoa; phylum Mollusca; class Caudofoveata; order Chaetodermatida; family Chaetodermatidae; genus Chaetoderma; species Chaetoderma sp. LZ-2023a. Next base: position 79,664,511 of record CM067366.1, read on the forward strand.
GGGCATTGCTAAAACTGGAAAGCTAACTATCTATACACTGGTAAGCTGTGGAATATTAAAAAAACTAATTTGACTTCCAGAGGCTACTCTCAGTTTGCCTACTGACAAAACAGATTGAATTCCAATGATAGAAATTGTTTTTGAAAACAGAAACATTATCGTTATCATTGTGGTCTGACATGTCTCATAGTGATTCAATGGTAAGATTCAGCAATGGAAAATTGTTATCGTGTCAGACATAGACTCTAAAGCGACGAATACCAGCAGGGTATTTGGATATTCTTGAATATTTTGTGCAATTTGCTGTTTCTTGACTATTAAAGTTATGGAGGAGTGAATTGAATCTTCTTGGATTAATTAAAAATTTCATGTGGCCAATACCAACCAGCAAGCTAATTCAAACTAAACCAATATCCTGAAAAAAACTTTGATTAGTTAGCATATCCAGTCACATAAACAAGTCACAATAAAATGGTTATTCAAGATAATGGAACTTTCCATTTTATCCATCCATCACATGATGTCATAATCAACTACGTGACGTGTAGGATGATGTCATAATCAATGGCATCATGAATGACCTAGATAAGTATGTCATGAATGCATAATTGGTGACGAGCTACGCGTTGTTGTACAAATTATATGACATTAATATATAATAAATTTAACATGCTGTTGAATATTTTAAAACTAATTTGACTGGGCGTTGTTGCTGCCATAGGCAGCAACAGCACCCAGTCAGATTACTTTCAAAATATTCAACAGCGTACCTGTATAGTTTACTGTAAATTGAGTCGGAGAGTTCAGGGATCGATCGATCCCAACACAAACGTGGTGTTGGTAGACCTTAGCTAGAGATGGGCGGGGCATAGCTAAATCTGGAAAGGTCCATTCAAACTCCTTTGACTGGAATTATAATACCGATACTTCTATTCTTTAATGTAGGAGTGAAATGACCTGGAATAACATTAATTAAGTGCCAAAAAACACATGCATACAAACTCACCAAATATATCTCCTTGTTCAAATGGCAATCTCTGATCATCAGGGATTTTCAAGATCATAACATCATAATCTAGCGAAAACGTTTCATAATTGTCAAAATCCGGTGAAGATACCGCTTTCACCACAACTGATGTCAGACTGCCATTCACAGTGTAGTTTATAGGACGAAATATTATGAAGCGAAACCGTTGCATCAAAGTGTGACTGTTGGTATGCCAGATGTGATCCTGAACAAGCATCTGTATGGAATCAATCTCTCCATCGCATGGGAATCTGTACAATATGACATACGAGAGAAAATGGTCACGTCAGCCAAAACTAGCTTCTGCAGTGCTCTTCATTAATGTCTATGTGAAGGGTTTTTTACATTTCGCCACTAACCTGACAGCCTCATTCCAGTTAACAAATGTTCAACAAGAAATCAGGTTGCAATGCAACCATGAAGCTTGACTTAATGACTGCAATGAACTATGAAGCTGGACTTCAAAATATAAAATAATTATAGAGGGGTTATCAATACCCTTATCAACAAGAGGCCCAAGGGTTTGTAATGCTAACCCGAACCATTAGCATTTGAACCATTTGCATTTAAATAGCGGTAGACATGATGGATAATTTTCGAAAAATCCAAGATAGCCACCAAAGAAATTGACCAATTAAATTTCTCGCTTGTTGGTCTACCACAATAGGATCATTCAAACCAAGTTTCATTGAAATCGGGACACTAATTAAGGAGTAGCGTTTTAAATGGCTCTTGTTTAAGAACAAGAGGCCCAAGGGCTCACCTTCACGATCAGCATTTGAACCATTTGCATTTAAAGACATGATGGATAATTTTTGGAAAATCCAAGATGGCCACCAAAGGAATTGACCAATCAAAATTCTGTACATGCGTTCTGAAGCCTAACCACATAGGGTCCTTCTAACTGAGACTGATTTAAATCTGCCAAGCGGTTAATGACGTGTAAGCTTTTAACTGATTTACCAAAACTTTTGGAAAATCCAAGAGGCCACCCAAAAATGTACCAACCAAAATTCTGCAAACTAGATCTGAAACCTTCTGAAGTTTGGCTGAAATTGCCCAAGCAGTTAATGAGGAGTAGCGTTTTAAGTGATATCCGGTAAATTTTCATAAAATTCAAGATTTTCACAAAAAAATTTACCAATCAAAATTCTGTATACATGTTCTGAAACCTACACCCATAGGGTCCTTCCAGCCAAACTAGGTTGAAATCCGTCAAGCGGATAATGAGGAGTAGCTTTTGACAAAAGCCCCAAAAAATCAATCAATCAAAATTCTGAATAGGTGTTCTAGAGCCTGCCACTATAGAATCCACCTAGCGAAATTTGGTTGAAATATGTCAGGAAGCTAAGGAGTAGCATTTTGACCATTTCCAGTAAATCCATCATAAAGTCTAAATTTTCATCAAAGAAATTGATTAATCAAAATTCTGAAAAGAACTTCTAGAACCTACCACCATAGAATCAGTCTAGCCAAATTTCATTGAGATATGTCAAATAGCTGAGGAGTAGCATTTTGACAATTCCAGTAAAATATTCATAAAATCTAAGATTTTCACCCAAAAAACTGATCAATCAAAATTCTGAATAGAAGCTATAGAGCCTACCGCCATATAATCCATCTAGCCAAATTTGGTTGAAATATGTCAAGCAGCTATGGAGAAGTAGTGGTTTGACAATTTCTGGTAAATTTTTTTATAAAATCTAAGATTTTCACCCCAAAAGTTGACTAATCAAAATTCTGAACAGAAAATCTAGAGCCTACCCTCATAGAACCCATCTAGTTAAATTTGGTTGAACTATGTCAAGCAGCTTTGGAGGAGTTGCATTTTGTTCAATAACAGTAAATTTTTCATAAAATCTATGATTTTCACCACCAAGAATTTACCAATCAGAATTCTGAAAAAAAGTCTGAAGGGTACCAGCTTAGGATCCTTCCACCCAAATTTGGTTCAAATTAGTCAAACCATTAAGAAGCGATTTGACGGACGGACGACCGCCATGGCATAAAATCACTTGTGATCTAAAAACAACAGGTTTTTTTACCAAGGTAATAGTGACCTAGACTTTTTGACTACCAACGTCATTGTGAGATGCCGTGTCATTATAAGGAAGCATGTTTGGGTCCAGTATGATTAACCAAACCAGAGATAAACAGAAAAGTTGAGCTAAACACAAACTGGACGCCGCTGATGCCAGGCGACGTGCGGGGTATCGCAATAGCTCGTTTTACTTCATAAAGGCAAGCTGAAAATAGTTTTCTATTGGACATTTGCTATGAGAAGATTTCTTGACCAAAATTTACCCTTCTTGCCTCAAAAGCACCTCAAACAGCTGAAATGGTACTTATATCAATTAACCTTTCAATTGTCATAATCTTTCAAGAAAATGTTAATTTTTGAAGTCCAAGATAAGACTATTTCTGTACGCCTAAATTTAAGTGACATTTACAGAAATAGATTCTGTTGTCTTGCAAAATCCCATTCCTCAAAATGGCAGCAGAGGTCATTATTGTCGTTAATGGAGTGATGGTCAAGAAAATCAAATCTTTTGCTTAACCAGTGTCCACTTGCAGGTCAGTAGACTATTTTTGAAAATTTACCAGATGGTAAGTTTTCAGAAATAGTCTTCTCTTGACCTGCAAATGGGCAATACTCAAGGACACTAAAGAAGTCGTTTTTGGCCAGCTCGGCCATTAAAGGGTTAAGTTGACAGATGAGGGTTAAGGAGCTATATGAGTACATGCAAAAGAACAAGTGTCCACTAAAGAAACACGCTTAACTATTTCATGTCTAAGCCTAAAATGCAAAATTACCGGAAAATGGATATTTTCTGGGATTTTAATTTTACTGATCAAATTTCATCATTAACCCTTTAATGGTCATACCGGCCAAAACTGGCCTCTATGGAATGTCATTTACAGGCTAAGAGAATACAATTTTTGAAAATTTACCACTGGAATGACTGGCTCAATAACCGAGCCAGTCATTCCAGTGATAAATTTTCAAAAATTTTATTCTCTTGGCCTGTAAACGGACATTCAATAAAAAAAATATTTAAATTTTCTTGACCAAATTTGACCATTAAAGTGTTAAAGTGTAAATACTAGTCAGCTGCAATACAAAATTGACGTCATGGTTCCACATATAGTCATGCAACCCATTTTTTAATAACCACAATAATTGATCCAAAAGCCTGATTCTCACATCATAGGCATCAAAATACGGTGGCAAATTGACCAGGAATGAGAGTTAATATTGATCAAATTGGAGCAGTGTCCCGCTTGTGCTAAGACCCGGAGACAGAACCAGCGAGAGCCACTGATTCCTCATGAGGTACAAAACTGCCCATGATGAAAAGTAAGTGGACATCGTTGATTTTAACAGCAAATCATACCTAGTTGTCATTGATCAGTACTCCAAATATCCAGAACTGAAAACTTGCATATCTTTCCAGAGGATATATGTAATTCTTTACGTTTCACTCAGCATAGTAAAGAATTGTTGTCACTATGTCTTCGGCTTGCACCGTGAGTTAGTGTATTTAGTGAGGTGTCTAGTGGAAAATGGTGATGGTCACCAATGGCTATCGTGTTTACGTGGGCAAGCACTTGTAGACCGTGTCCATAAGGCATTCTATGATCAGCCGTTATCCAGTTCTCATAGTTTTATTAATTTAAGATTATTGTTAAAGCCTGGGAGGTTTGATTTTGTTTGAAACCTTTCTCTGTACAAAAGTTTGTCAACCTACCTGAGTGTTATGAAAATAGAATTGACTTTAAATGTTAGACACAGGTTTGTGGGAAGCCATCCAATCTGCTTTTTCCTGGACATCTAGTTACACCTTCAAGGATCAGTTAGTTACATTTGTAACATTTTTTTCATTTGAAAATAGAGTAAAACGTGGCAACAGCAGCTGACTATGTTGTTTTTGTCATTTGTCCATAGGAATCGAGCATACTAGAGACGTCAGTACGACCCAATCCTTAGGTAGTCACTCCACCTTGCTGCGTGGCATACACAGTGCATTCTTGCTTTGATCGTGTACCCAGACCAGCGAATCTTGAGATCGCAAATCCAAATTCTTTGGTGGGAAAACTGGGGATGGGACTGGGCATTAGTGCATGATGGTAGTTATAGCTGGAGGTTAATACTAAAATCTGGGGGTGGTAGTGACAGCTCCTTCGAAACCAAGTCTATGGTATCTAATAATTGTTAAAAATAACAAGCAAATACACATACCGGAACAAAGTGTCAACTGCTACCTCCATAACATTACTGGACTGGATCTTGTGCTCCGCTTGATATGATATATAGCCCATTGTTGATGGACAAATAACTGTAATAATAATAATAATAATAATAATAATAATAATAATAATAATAATAATAACAAGAGGCTCAAGGGGCCCGTATCACTCACCTGCATCATAGCCATTTCAACCAGAAAGGCCTTCAACAATAAGTAGAAACCTACAGAGCCGAGCAGAATTATAACAAGAAAACAGAAACCTTGTTTCTTTATGTATCAACTAGTTTTGAACAAAACTTAATGGCCCTTAGTCCCTTATCATATCTCCCAAATTTCGGCCCAATCCGTTCAGCGATTCTGGATACAAAGTTGTTTTCATGAAAACAAGGTCATCCAAGATGACTGCTAAAGCATTAGGCAATCAAGTTCCATTGAACAAACTGGATTCAGCTGTTTCCGTAAATAACCTGTTATACGTTTTGAATCAATCCCCCATGCGGATTCGGAAAAGAAGATTTTTAAAGGCATTTCAAAAATCCAGGATGGCCGCCCGGCAAATTACAGACCAGCTTCATTTGAACAAACGTGTATCTCTGTCCTAAGTATGTTTTCTGCCAAATACACTTGAAATTTCCTATTGCTTTAGTACATGGGAGTTTCTAGTTGGAAAATGATCCATGATGGCCGCTAAAACGTTTATCCGACAGTTTCGAAAATGGCAAATCTGAAATCAGAATTCCCAAACACATATACTGAGCCCAAAAAGTTGAGCAATTTCAAATTTTTGCCTGCTGTATTAAAACTATGCGCCCTAATGTTATCAAATTTGCAGGCAATTTTCTTCAGCACAATGTCTCGCTGTCTGTAATGAAATCAAAATCATTTCTGGCTTTTCACGCCGGTGCGCTTACTGCATGTCAAAATGCAGTTTGCGCGCACTGGTCAAAATTTGCACGTCGCGTAGGTGAAATGACACCACATTCCAAAACAGGTAACCAATGTGAACTGAAAACGCTAATAAAGTGTACACCTGCTAACATGGGCCGCCGCCCAGGGTTATCCGAAAATCAGCGCCATGAAGCAATGGGATGACTTGCCGCTCATGTACGGCAGTCGTCAATGCGCGCGGAGGCCACACCCGCTATTGACACCTCTAGAAAATTTTTCTGCCTGGACCCCTATGCTCAATGACGTCGTGTTAGAGGCGCGATGCTTACATTAGGGTGACAATGATCTATTTTTCAAATTGGAAATTGGCCCACCAATTAAATAATATTTTCGAATGAAATCGTTCTCGTTACAAAATTATATTTATTTAGTGTTTTTATGAGAATTGCTAAACATTTTTGGTTCAGTATATATAAAACCAATTTCGGCTTCAAGATTTGTCAAAATAAAAAAATTCAATATGGCCACCAAACATGCTACATTTTGATTGGGCCACGGCAGCCATATTTTTTGGTGGGTCAACTTCCCTTGAACAAATTTAAATGGCCCTTAGGCCCTAATCAAATCTCCCAAATTTCAGCCTGATCCTTCCAGCAGTTCCGGAGCCGTTTTCGAAAAAAACTAGGTCTTCTAAGATGGCTGCCAAACTATTTGGCGAATCAACTTCTCTTGAACAAACTTGTTTCAGCCGTTCCCCATGATCATATTTAATGAGTTTTCTAAAAAATCGCCCGAATTGTCTGACCGGCTTCATTTGAACAAACTTGAATATCTATGCCCTAAGGATTGTTCCTGCCAAATAAAATTGAAATCGGCCCAGTGGTTATTGAGAAGTCATTCAAAGAATTCCCCATTGCTTTACTATGGGAGCCTATGGTGGGAAAAACAAACCAAGATGGTAGCCAAACCATTTATCCGACAGTATCGAAAGTGGCATATTTGAACTCGCTACCCTGATAAGCATATATAGAGCAATTTTCGCCATTAAAATACATCAAATACAAAAAAACGACCATGACCATGTGTTTCTAAAAATCGGCCATTTTGGATTTTGACTGATCGTCTTCGTTTGAACAAACTTGAATCTCTATGCCTTAGGGATGCTTCCTGCCAAATATAATTGAAATCGGCATAGTGGTTCTTGAGAAGTCATTTAAGAAAAAGTTGACGGACGACAGACGATGGACGAGACGATATACAGACGACGGACGGTCGCCATCGCATAAGCTCACTTGGCCATTCTGGCCAGGTGAGCTAATAGTAATAATAATAACAAGAGGCCCAAGGGGCCTGTGTCGCTCACCTGGAGAACCATAAATTTTTGTCAAAATTGTTGGTGGGTGGTTTAGCAGTCTTTTAAATGAGCTTGTGGACATTTTTGCAAGTGCACTATATTTTGATTGGCCCACGGCGCCCATGTTTTTATGATGGATCCACTTCCTTCGAACAAATTTTAATGGCCCAAATTTCGGCCTGATCCCTTCAAGGGTTCTGGAGGAGTCATTTTCGTGAAAACCAGGTCATCCAAGATGGTCGCCGAACCATTTGGTCAATCAAGTCCTCTTGAACAAACTTGACTACCTCTTGGCCTAGATGACGATTCCCCAAGTGGTTTCGGAGATTTTTAAAGACATTTCCTGAAATTAGCCGAAATCCAAAATGGCCGCTGGCCAAATTGGCCGATCGGATTCATTTGAACAAACTTGGATCCTTATGTCCTAAGGATGCTTCCTGTCAAATATAATTGAAATCGGCCTGGTAGTTCTCGAAGACATTTTAAATTTCCCATTGCTTTAGCATGGGAGCTTCTGACGTGAAAATTATGCAAGACGCCGCCAAACCGTTTATCCGACAGTTTCGAAAATTGCAAATTTGAGCTCAGAATACCCAAAAACATATATAGAACCTCAAAATCCATAAAATAAAAAAATCCAAAATGTCCGCCAAACACTACATTTTGATTGGCCCACGGCGGCCATGTTTTTTGATGGAGCAACTTCCCTTGAACAAACTTTAATTGCCCTTAGTCCCTAATCATATCTCCCAAATTTTGGCCTGATCCATTCAGTGGTTCTGGAGAAGTCGTTTTTGAGAAAACTAGGTGATCCAAGATGGCTGCCGAACCATTCGGTAAATCAAGTTGTCTTGAACAAACTTGGCTTACCTCTTTGCCTAGATAAGGTTTCATGAGTTTTGAATCGATTCCCCAAGCCGTTTCTTTAGACATTTCTAAAAATCGGCCGAAATCCAAGATGGCCACTGGCCAAATTGGCTGATCGGCTTCGTTTGAACAAAATGAAATTTCTATGGCATAAGGATGCTTCCTGCCAAATATAATTGAAACCGGCCTAGTAGTTCCCGAGAAGATATTTTTAATTTCCCATTGCTTTAGTATGGGAGCTTTTGGCGGGAAAATGATCCAAGATGGCCACCAAACTGTTTATCTGACAGTTTCGAAAATTGCAAATTTAAGATCAGAATACCCAAAAACCTATATAAAACCAATTTCGGCCTCAAAATCCATCAAATAAAAAAATCCAATATGGTCGCCAAACATGCTATATTTTGATTGGCCCACGGCGGCCATGTTTATTGACGGATCAACTTCTCTTGAACAAACTTTACTGGTCCTTAGTTCCTAATCATATCTGCCAAATTTCGGCCTGATACCTTCAGGGGTTCTGGAGTTATTTTCGTTAAAACTAGGTCAACCAAGATGGCCACCAAACTATTTGACCAATTAAGTTCCCTTGAACAACTTTAGTTCAGCTCTTGCACTAGATCATATTTCATGAGGTTCCTGCAATCCCTCAAACAGTTTCGGAGATTTTTAAAGACGTTTCTAAAAATCGGCCAATTTCCAAGATGGCCACCGGCCTAATTGGCCGATTGGCTTCATTTGAACAAACTTGGATCCCTATGCCCTAAGGATGCTTCCTGCCGAATATAATTGAAATTGGTCCAGCAGTTCTTGAGAAGAAGTCGTTTAAAGGAAAAGTTGACGGACGGACGGACAATCGCCACGACATAAGCTCACTTGGCCTTTCAGGCCAGGTGAGCTAATAATAATAATAGTAATACCGCCACCTCTACCCCCCCCCCACACCAAAGTCAAACGTAAACGTCCTTTTGCACTCCGCAATCATACGGGTAACTCACATAACAAATTTGGTTGAATTTCGTCCAATAGAGTTGCATTACAATCAATTTCAGGACCTTTTGACCCTCATCCCACATACCCTGGGGATGGGGCCAAATGTAAATGTGCTCATCCACTCCACATTGATATGGGTAACAGTGTCAGAGGAGTTGCATTACAATCAATTCCATGACCTTTCGACCCCATGCCCCAACCCAGGGGGGTGGGTGGAGGGGGCAAATGTAAATGTACTCATCCACTCCACATTGATATGGGTAACTCACATCCCAAATTTGGTTGAATTCCGTCCAATGGTTTCGGAGATGCGTTACAATTTTGCAGGTTAAAATTTTACCTTTTTATCTCTCTCCTGCCTCTTGGCGGTGGAGCCAAATCTAAATGGCCTCATGCACTCCGCAATCATAGGGGTGACTTTAATATCAAATTTGTTTGAGTTACGTCTATCGATTTCAGAGGCATTGCATTACAATGAATTTCATGACCATTTGACCCCCATCCCCCCACCCCCTGGGGGCGGGGCCAAATGTAAATGTGCTCATCCACTCTGCATTGATATGGGTAACTGACATACTAAATTTGGTTGAACTCCATCCAACAGTGTCAGATGAGTTGCACTACAATCAATTTTTGGACATTTTGACCCCCGACCCATGCCTGGGCCAGGGCCAAATGTAAATGTGCCCATGTACTCCACATTGATATGAGTAACCCACAGACCAAATTTGTTTGAATTCTGTCCAACGGTTTCGGAGGAGATGCATTACAACAAATTTCTACAGGTTAAAATGTTACATTTTGACCCCTCCCCATGCCCTTGGGTGGGGGGGGGGGTTAGAACCAAATCTAAATGGCCTCTTGCACCCCACAATCATATGGGTAACTCAGATATCAAATTTGGTTCAGTTCCGTCTAATGATTTCAGAGTTGTGTTACAACTGATTTGACACTTGGACCCATGCCACGCACCTACCACACACACACACACACCCTGGGGCAGAGCCAAATCTAATTATCGTCTTGTAAAGCGGAATCATATGGGTAACCCACAGACCAAATTTGATTTAATTCCACCCAATGGTTTGGGAGGAGATAGAGTGAAGGAGACACAGACAGATGGACGGAGCCGATTACAATATCCCAGATGTTTTTTTAAAACGTGGGGATAATAATAATAACAAGAGGCCCTGTGTCGCTCACCTGCAATTATTGGCGACTGGCAAAACCAAACAAAATGAGATGACCACTGTAAAAATTTACCAATCAAATTTCTGTGAAGAAAGTTTTGCCAAGTTTTATTAAAATTGACCCAGTGATTAATATTTTAAGTCTTTTTATGTTTTTCTCAGAAATTTGCAGAAAATATAAGATGTCCGCCAAAAACGTTATATTTTGATCGATTCATGGCAGACATGTTTTGTTTTTTTACATATCAACTTTCCATGGACAAATTTTTAATGGCTTTCGGCAAATTTCGGCCCAATCTGTTCAGCAGTTCTGGAGAAGTTATTTTTGCTAAAACTAGTTCATCCAAGATAGCCGCCGAACCATTTGGCAAATTAAGTTCCCTCGAACAAACTTGGTTCAGCTCCTGCCCTAGCTCACATTTCATGAGGTCTGCATCGATTCGCAAGCAGTTTCAGAAGATTTTTAAAGACATTTCTAAAAATTGGCCGAAATCCAAAACCCAATTGGCTGATCGGTTTCATTTCACCAAACTTGAATCTCTATGCCCTAAGAATGCTTCCTGACAAATATAATTGAAATTGTCCAAGAAGTTCTCAAGAAGAAGACATTTTAAATTTCCCATTGCTTTAGTATAGGAGCTTATGGCCAGGTGAGCTAAAACCATTATATTATCTTATCCATTTGATTGTATTAGCAAAAATTTAAATCTTGTCACAGTGTCACAAGGCCATTTGATTGTATTAGTAGGAATTATAATCTTGTCACAAGATTAATTGACTGCATTAACAGGAATTATAATCTTGTCAGTGTCGCAAGGCTATTTGATTGTATTAGTAGGAATTATAATCTTGTCAGTGTCACAAGGCTATTTGAATGTATTAGCAGGAATTATAATCTTGTCACATGATTAATTGACTGCATTAACAGGAATTAAAATCTTGTCACAGTGTCACAAGGCCATTTGATTGTATTAGTAGGAATTATAATCTTGTCACAAGATTAATTGACTGCATTAACAAGAATTATAATCTTGTCAGTGTCACAAGGCTATTTGATTGTATTAGCAGGAATTATAATCTTGTCAGTGTCACAAGGCTATTTGAATGTATTAGCAGGAATTATTATCTTGTCACATTGTCACAAGGCCATGTGATTTTATTACCAGGAATTATAATCTTGTCACAAGGCTAATTGACTGTATTAACAGGAATTATAAACTTGTCAGTGTCGCAAGGTTAATTGACAGTATTAACAGGAATTATAATCTTGTCACAGTATCGCAAGGCTATTGCAATGACCATGTCTATGTGTCCGATATGATAGTTCAAGTTGGACAGATCATTACTAAGCTTAGGATGGAGGTTGCAAGTTGCCTCCTAAATGCTCATGATTTTCTTGTCAAAAGATTAAAGGTCAGGGTCATTATAATAAGTTATTCAAAATTTCTTTACTAGAGATGTACTTACCCAGCTGAAAGCAGGTGTATGCAATTTAACATACATAGATCTTTCCCACATTAGCGTATTTTGGGAAAATACCTTCCCGGAATGCATCGTGCATACCACTTCCGGCTGGTAACTGCTATAGCCTATGCGCAAACAGCATTACTTTACTATGGGAATCAGATACAGTGCACTTTAGACTGCATATGAAAAACTATGTTCATAATATTTTTGAAGTCATACATCATTGGAAAGCTATGCCAATTTTATATGCATTTCTGTATTAGTTTTTATAGTTTTATAAAATTTAATACAGTTGATTGCAATTAAAAAATATCCTCTATTGTCCACTTGATTTAATGAATCTAAGTCGAATGGTGTATTTTATATACACAAATACCTGAGTGAAAATGTTACAAAAATATAATAAATACGGCATTAATGTTTCGGCAATTGAATGCACTTTCCAATGATATATGATTTAAATAATATAGTGACCTTAGTTTATCATAGGAACGGTTTGTATTGCGGTGTATTTTAGTGCAAAAGTAACTCAATGCGGGTCAGCGGCTTGTTGGCGGCGCTACCAGCCAGCAGTTTTGATCTGAGCGTTGATTTAGGGGAATCCCGGCGTAATGACATCAATGTGCGAAAGGTGTATTGTGTCGTGAACCTAGATTTAAAAGTTTATATATTAAAATAGCATGAAAGGATAGGTTGAAGTGAATAGGACCTGGATAACTGGATCCCCAAATCCAGCATTGCTCCGTTCTTTACTTTGGAGATCTCACAACTCTGGAGCACAACTTGTGGGGCTGGAAAGGTGGGCCGTTTCAGCAGGCTAGGTATGCCCTCCAGTAACAAAAATTACACTTGTTTTTTATTGAATATAAATTGTAATGGATCAGCACTAACAGCACACTGTCAACAAGAGCAGAAGATCTAAGAGAGAAGCCTACTTGAATCAACCTGTCTGTAACTATTTTGCTCTGCTCTATTGAGAACATCATCTGATCAGCTGGTTTCCAAATGGACCAGACTTAGCGGGTATGACATTTTATGTGTGAAGAGGAACTGCATCCAGGTGTGATGTTCCTCTAGCAACATGGTTTTCAATGGAGCTCCAGAATAGAGTTTTGACTAGACGTACACCCACAGCCTTAACCACACCGCCAGACCCCATCACCACACCGTCTTACAGCATTATTGAGCGGAGCGGTCTCTGGAAGGCTGCTATGACAAGCACTACCGTAACCAATTGAACTGTCCAGTGACCATTGAGACTAGAATGGGTTGATGCCAACATCCTTGCCCTACATACTGACCACCCTAGGCTCAGTTGAATCAAACGCAAGAATGTGTCACGCTTGGAATTATTTTACACATTGAGCTCTTACATCTGGATCGATAGCCGGCCATTCGCTAGAAAAACATATATTGAAGTTGAAACTTCTGATAGAATTAGAAGGGCATTATGGCAACAATCACAAAATTATGACAACTATATTACAGGAGACATTGTCTATTATAAGCGAGATGATAGAAATAAGTGGAAAGGGCCAGATGTTATCGGTCAAGACAGAGTGGTCGTCTTTGTACGACATGGAGGTTCATACGTTCGTGTTCACAAAAGCTGTTTAACAAGTTTCCTCTATATTATCAGAAATATATGAGCATAGAGAACATTCTATTGACTCGATGAACAGTCAAGTAATGATGGTATTAAGAGGCTAAATGAGGATGTTGACTTTGGCGATGATTTAACTGTGAAAACGAATGAACAATCAATAGCTGTGGAGAATTGAGGACTCAATTACTGATGTAACTGATTATGACATCATCCTACACATCATGTAATTGATTATGATGTTATAGGATTGATGGATAAACTGGAATCCTCCATTTTGAAGTTAGAAAGCGAATCAGATTTGTCTAGGACTTGGCTCAAGTCCAAGGTTGGACAACATTTGAAACTTACAGAAGAGAATGGCATTCTATGTGTTGTAAAGGAACTTTCAGGTGCTCGGAAAGCAAGCAGCACCATGAAAAATTGGTGCAATATTGAATACATACAACCAGCCTCCAAAAGTGTTAAAATTTCAGCAGACATCAGTCAACTTAAAGATGCACAATTTAGATTCAGGCCAGGGGAGCTAAAATCAGGGATGGATGCACAGACTGATGAATATATAAAGCGGCTTTGCAAGGATGGGAGTGAAGTAATAAATGGGTGGTTGTGTTGAAATCAGACGTGTGTGTGTGTGTGTGTGTGTGTGTGTGTGTGTGTGTGTGTTGTGTGTGTGTGTGTGTGTGTGTGTGTGTGTGTGTGTGTGTGTGTGTGTGTGTGTGTGTGTTGCGTGCTGCGTGCGTTCGTGCGTGCGCACATGTGTAGTAGAGGTTGAGCGGTTCTTACCCAACTTGAAAGCCACCAGCACAAACCCTGCAGTTACTGATTGTGAGCTGTAAAACCGGACCTCTACAACATTTCCATGAAATACCATTGGCTGAAAACATCACATACAAGTTAGTAACTCAATGATGCAAGTCTTGAATTGTTCAACTTACTACAGATGTCCCGAGAAAACTGATTAAAATACAGCATGAACTAACAAAAATCACATGTTCTCTACATGATGGTAGCACTTTAAGAGGGTGGCAAGACGTACAGATGCAGGGACTCAAGAATCCTGTATCACTCCGCTGAAACATAGGCATTTCAACTAGAAATGCCATCGTCTAAAAGCAGAACACTAAGGTTTTGGCTGGAATTTCAACAAGAGGCCCAAGGGGCCTGTGTCGCTCACCTGGAGCACCATCAATTTTTGTCAAAATTGTTGGTGGGTGGTTTAGCAGTCTTTTAAATGAGCTTGTGGACATTTTTGCATGTGCAATATGGCCGCCAAACACACTACATTTTGTTTGCCCCACGCCGCCCATGTTTTTTTTGATGGATCAACTTCCTTTGAACAAATTTTAATGGCACAAATTTCGGCCCGATCCCTTCAGCGGTTCTGGAGGAGTCATTTTCGTGAAAACCAGGTCATCCAAGATGGTCGCCGAACCATTTGGTCAATCAAGTCCTCTTGAACAAACTTGGCTTACGCCTTGGCCTAGATGAAGATTCCCCAAGTGGTTTCGGAGATTTTTAAAGACATTTCCTGAAATCGGCCGAAATCCAAAATGGCTGCTGGGCAAATTGGCTGATCGGGTTCATTTGAACAAACTTGGATCCTTATGCCCTAAAGGATGCTTCCTGCCACATATAATTGAAATCGGCCTGGTCTCAAGAAGATATTTTAAATTTCCCATTGCTTTAGCATGGGAGCTTTTGCGAGAAAATTATCCAAGATGGCCACCAAACCGTTTATCGACAGTTTCGAAAATTGCAAATTTGAGCTCAGAATACCCAAAAACATATATAGAACCAATTTTGGCCTCAAAATCCATCAAATAAAAAAATCCAACATGTCCGCCAAACACACTACATTTTGATTGGCCCACGGCGGCCATGTTTTTTGACGGAGCAACTTCCCTTGAACAAACTTTAAAGGCCCAAATTTTGGCCTGATCCATTCAGCGGTTCTGGAGGTTGTTTTCGGGAAAACTAGGTCATCCAAAATGGCTGTCGAACCATTCGGTCCATCAAGTCATCTTAAAGAAGCTTGGCTTACCTCTTTGCCTAGATGAGTTATTTTAAATTTCTCATTGCTTTAGTATGGGAGCTTTTGGCGGGAAAATGATCCACGATGGCTGCCAAACCATTTATCCGACAGTTTCGAAAATTGCAAATTTGAGATCAGAATACCCAAAAAACTATATTAAACCAATTTCGGCCTCAAAATCCATCAAATAAAAACATCCAATATGGCTGCCATACATGCTATATTTTGATTGGCCCACGGCGGCCATGTTTTTTGACGGATCAACTTCTCTTGAACAAACTTTACTAATCATATCCGCCAAATTTCGGCCTGATCCCTTCAGCGGTTCTGGAGAAGTTATTTTCGCTAAAACTAGGTCAACCAAGATGGCTGCCAAACTATTTGACCAATTAAGTTCCCTTGAACAAATTTGGTTGAGCTCTTGCCCTAGATCATATTTCATGAGGTTTCCTTCAATCCCTCAAGCAGTTTCGGAGAAGATTTTTAAAGACGTTTCTAAAAATCGGCAAAAATCCACAAAAAGGTGGGTAGCTCGAAAACCATTGAGCAGATCAAAAATAAAAATCAGCCTAAATCCAAGATGGCCGCCGGACAAATTGGCCGATCAGGTTCATTTGAACAAACTTAGACCTCTGTGCCCTATGAATGCTTCCTCCCAAATATAAGTGAAATCGGCCCAGTGGTTCTTGAGAAGTCGTTTAAAGAATTCCCCATTGCTTTACTATGGGCCCATTGCTTTACTATGGGAGCCTATGGCGGGAAAACAAACCAAGATGGCAGCCAAAGCGTTTATCCGACAGTCTCGAAAGTGGCATATTTGAACTCGCCACACTGATAAGCATATATAAAGCAATTTTCGCCATCAAAATACATCAAATACAAAAAAGCCAATATGACATAGAAACGCTGAATTTTGATTGGTTGATGGTGGCCATGTTTTTTAACGAACAAACTTCCCTTGAACAAACTTGAAAGGCGCTTGGTCCTCAAGCATATTTACAAAATTTCAGCTCTATCCCTTCAGCGGTTCGGGAGTTGTTTTCATGAAAACTAGGTTATCCAAGATGGCCACCAAGCAAATCGGCCAATTAGGTTGCCTTGAACAAACTTGGGTCTACCATTGCCACAGATTATGTGTTATGAGTTTTGAATCAATTCCTCCAGCGGTTTCGGAGATTTTTGAGTGTTTCTAAAAATCAGCCATTTTGGCTGGCGCCCATCTTGGATTTTTACCGATCCGCTTCGTTTGAACAAACTTAGATCTCTATGCCCTATGAATGCTTCCTCAACAATATAATTGAAATTGGCCCAGTGGATCTTGAGAAGAAGTTGTTTAAAGAATTCCCCATTGCTTTACTATGGGCCCATTGCTTTACTATGGGAGCCTATGGAGGGAAAACAAACCAAGATGGCAGCCAAACCGTTTATCCGATAGTCTCGAAAGTGGCATATTTGAACTCGCCACACTGATAAGCATATTTAAAGCAATTTTCACGATCAAAATACATCAAATACAAAAAAGCCAATATGACCAACAAACGCTAAATTTTGATTGGTTGATGGCGGCCATGTTTTTTAAAGTACAAACTTCCCTTGAACAAACTTGAATGGACCTTGGTCCCTAAGCATATTTACCAAATTTCAGACCTATCCCTTCAACGGTTCGGGAGAAGTCATTTTCGCGAAACTAGGTCATCCAAGATGGCCACCAGGCAAATAGCCCAATCAGGCTGCCTTGAACAAACTTGGGTCTACCGTTGCAATAGATGATGTGTTATGAGTTTTGAATCAATTCCTCCAGCGGTTTCGGAGAAGATTTTTTAGTGTTTTTAAAAATCGGCTATTTTGGCCGGTGGCATCTTGGATTTTGGCCGATCGGCTTCATTTGAACAAACTTGAATTTCTATGCCCTAGGGATGCTTCCTGTCAAATATAATTGAAATCATCCCAGAGGTTCTTGAGAAGAAGTCGTTTTAAAGGAAAAGTTGATGGACGGACGGACAACGGACAGACACACGATGGACGGTCGCCACGACATAAGCTCACTTGGCCTTTCAGGCCAGGTGAGCTAACAAGAACAAGGATCCATCCGACCAAATTTGGCTAAAATTGGTCCAGAGGTTCTCGAGTAATTTTTAATTTCCCATTGATTTACTGTCCTATTGATTTACAGTGGGAGGAGTTCTTTGTGGAAAAAACCCCAAGATGACCATTAAACCATTTATCTGACAGTTTCAAATGTGGCAATTATTTGATATTTTCAAATCCAAGATTTTGACCATAAAAATTGACCAAGAAAAAATTTGGATAGAAGTTCTGGACGCTACCATGATAGGGTCCAACTAGTCAAATTGGCTTGAAATATGTCAAGCAGCTAAGAAGCGCTTTGACAACTGCTGGTACATTTAACATAACATCTAAGATATTCACCCAAAAAATTGACCAATCAAAATTCTGAATACACTTTTTAAGCCTATCACCGTAGAATCCTCCCAGCCAAGCTTGATTAAAATCGGTCAATGGTTAATGAGTAGGCTTTTAAAGAAAATGTTAGACAGACAGATGAGAGACGGACGATGGATGGTCTATTAGTTATTTCTGATTATTTGAGCATATAGGCTAAATTGTCTTAAATCCTGATGCAACTTTCTTTTTGTCATTCAGCACAGCAGACAAATCTTCAAATTATCATACTGCCATAATGGACCTTTCCAATCTTAGCTATGCCCCGCCCATCACTAACTAGGCTCCAACCACACCTTGTCGTATTTGGATTGATCGATCCCCAATTTCCTGAAAGCTATACAGGGAAGCTGTTGAATATTTTGTAACTAATTAGACTGGGTGCTGTTGCTGCCATAGGCAGCAACAGCGCCCAGTCAAATTAGTTTCAAAATATTCAACAGAATATTTATTAAATAGTAAAAGCAAACAATTTGTACAACAGCCCATAGACCATCTTCAAATATGCATTCGTGATGTACTTATCGACGTCATTCATTATGATGTCATTGTACACACCACGCAGTTCATTATGACGTCATATGATGGGTGGGTACTCTGGAAAGGTGAATTCGCGACATCACTCTAAAGCTCGTACTTCAACCCTTTAATGTTTTTACTAGCTTAGTGAATGCCCTATTGCAGACCACTGCAATAAGCTAGCCATATCAGTGATCAATTTCAAACATAGTCTCCTCGTGGCCTGCAAATGGACACTCCTCACAACCCGTGCCGAGCTGTTTTTAAATCGGTTTGGCCATTAGATGGTTAAACTTCATAAGTCTTCATTGCAATAGCATAATAAATGCTCATCAAATTAGATAAATTAAGCACTTCTTACCTAAATTTATTTAATCCTAAATTAAAATTAGTTTCTGTGAAGTTACTATAAAATGGAGGTAACAATATGACATTATTCATTTTGGATGAAATAGTGTACGATATATATATATATATACAAAGCATACCCATAGTCTGTCCATATGTCCAGAAAGCAGTCCACATAGTCTTGTCCAGGGTGTATCGTGAGCTCGTCCATCTTCATCCACCTCTCGTAGTTCCACTCTCTCAATAGCGCAGTGCTCTTCCAAGGATAATCTCAGACCGTGTGCACCAAGATACACAAAGATGGGATAAAAGCCAATTTGAGCACCTAAGCAATGAAGATATAAACTAAATACACAAACATATATATCTTTGATAGTGCTTCTGACCATGTAAACATCAAGCTGGCCACCTCTACAGCCGTATTCTGAAATGCTTTCATATGTGTTCTGGACAATGGATCTTTCTAGTTTATCCAACCATCATATGATGTCATAATCAACAATAGGCCCAAGGGGCCTGTATCGCTCACCTGGAGCATAGGCATTTCAACTAGAATGCTCTTTATCAACAAGATGGCCACCGAACCATTTATCCGACAGTTTCGAAAATTGCAAATTTGAGATCAGAATACCCAAAAACCAACTTCGGCCTCAAAATCCATCAAATAAAAGTCAACTATGGACACCAAACATGCTGTTTTGGTTGGCCCATGGTGTCCAGGTTTTTTGATGGATCAACTTCCCTTGAACAAACAATGGCTCTTAGTCCCTAATCATATCTGCCAAATTTCGGCTCGATCCCTTCAGTGGTTCTGGAGAAGTTGTTTTCGCTACAAGTAAGTCAACCAAGATGGCCACCTAACCATTTGACCAAGTTCCCTTGAACAAACTTGGTTCAGCGCTTGTCCTAAATCATATTTCATCAGGTATGCATCAATCCCATAAGCGGCTTCGGAGAATATTTTTAGACGTTTCTAAAAATCAGCCAAAATCCAAGATGCCCACCAGTCCAATTGGCCGATCG
The DNA here is from genome assembly GCA_034401795.1 of Chaetoderma sp. LZ-2023a. Taxonomy (NCBI): domain Eukaryota; kingdom Metazoa; phylum Mollusca; class Caudofoveata; order Chaetodermatida; family Chaetodermatidae; genus Chaetoderma; species Chaetoderma sp. LZ-2023a. The sequence continues at coordinate 79,684,538 of CM067366.1, forward strand.
GCTTCGTTTGAACAAACTTGAATCTCTACACCCTAAGGATGCTTCCTCCCACATATAATTGAAATTTCAAATCTGGCTCAGAATACCCCAAAACACATACAAAACCAATTTGGGCCTCAAAATCCATCAAATAAAAACATCCAATATGGCCGCCAAACATGCTATATTTTGATTGGCCCATGGCGGCCATGTTTTTTGACGGATCAACTTCTCTTGAACAAACTTTAATGGACTGTAGGCCATAATCATATCTGCCAAATTTCGGCCCGATCCCTTCAGTCATTTTCGCTATAACTAGGTCAACCAAGATGGCCGCCGAACCATTTGACCAATCAAGTTCCCTTGAACAAACTTGGTTCAGCTCTTCAGATCATATGTCATGCGATTTCCATCAATCCCCTAAGCGGTTTTGGAGAAGACTTTTAAAGACATTTCCTAAAATCGGCCTAAATCCAAGATGGCTGCCAGCCAAATTGGCCGATCAGGTTCATTTGAACAAAGTTGGATCCTGATGCCCTAAGGAAGCTTCCTGCAAAATATAATCAAAATTGGCCTAGTGGTGCTTGAGAAGAAGTCGTTTAAAGGAAAAGTTGACGGACGACGGACGGTCGCCATGGCATAAGCTCACTTAGCCATTCAGGCCAGGTGAGCTAACAATGTGACCTGGAGGAGGATGTCAATTAATTAGAGCATGAATGACTCGATTTAATCCATTTTAAACGCTAAATAGTCTGACACGTTGTACGAATTGAATGTCTTTAATATTTAATAAACAATATGTCTAATATTTCGAAACCAATTTGACTGAGCGCAGATGCTGCCATAGGCAGCAACAGCACCCAGTCAAATTAGTTTCAAAATATTCAACAGCTAACTTGCATAGTTTTCTGAAAATTGAGATTCAGTGAGTGTAAGGATCGATTGATCCCAAAATGTGCGAAGCATGGGTGGAGCTTAACTATGGATGGGCAAGGCATAGCTAAAACTGGAATGATCCATAGTATAGACTATATGGACAGATATAATACAAGAGGCCCAAGGGGCCTGTATCGATAACCCACTATGAACAAAATGATATGACCACTGGAAAAATTTACCAATCTAATTTCTGTGAAGAAGGTTTAGCCAAAATTTATTCAAATTGGCCCGCGATTAATAAGTAGTTTTTTATGATTTCCTCAGAAATCTGCAGAAAATCCATGTCCACCAAAAATGCTTAGGTTTGATTGATTCATGACGGACTTGTTTTTTCAAAGGTATCAACTTTTCATGTACAAATTTTAATGGCTTTTAGGCCCTAATGATATCTCCCAAATTTTGGCTCGATCCATTCAGCAGTTCTGGAGAAGTTATTTTCGCGAAAACTAGGTCATCCAAGATGGCCGTCAAAGCATTTGGCCAATAAAGTTCCCTTAAACAAACTTGGTTCAGCTGTTGCTCCAGATGATGTTTCATGCGTTTTGAATCGATCCACCATGCGGTTTCCAAGATTTTTAAAGACTGTTCTAAAAATCAACCAAAATCCAAGATGGCTGCTGAGCAAATTGCCCGATCAGCTTCCTTTAAACAAACCTGGCTCCCTACACCTTAAGGATGCTTCCAGCCAAATATACTTGAAATCGGCCAAGGAGTTCTCAAGAAGGCATCAAAAATTTCTTATTGCTTTAGTATGGGAGGTTTTGACAGGAAAAAGATCCATGATGGTCGCCAAACCGTTTATCCGACAGTTTTGAAAGTGACAAATCTGAAATCAGAATACCCAAAAAACTATATTCAAACCAATTTTGGCCTCAAAATCAATCGCCACCATAACACTATATTTTGATTGCCCCATGTTTTTTTACGTATCAACTTCCCTTGAACAAATTTAATGGCCCTTAGCCGCTAATCATACCTCCCAAATTTCAACCCAATCCGTTCAGTGGTTCCGGAGAAGTCGTACTTACGAAAACTAGGTCATCCAAGATGGCCGCTGAACTGTTTGGCCAATCAACTTCCCTTGAACAAACTTGGTTCAACTCTTACCCCAGATGATATTTCATGAGTTTTGAATCGTTCCTTCAAGCGGTTTCGGAGATTTTTAAAGGCATTTCTAAAAATTGGGCAAATCCAAGATGGCCGATGGCCAAATTGGCCGATCAGCTTCGTTTGAACAAACTTTAATCGATATACCCTAAGGATGCTTCCTGCAAAATATAATTGAAGTCTGACCAATAGTTCTTGAGAAGTCGCTTAAAGAAACAGTTGACGGACGGACGGATGGTCGCCATGGCATAAGCTCACTCGGCCTTTCAGGACAGGTGAGCTAATAATCCCGAGAATCTTATAGAACTGGCTTAACCCTTTCACTGATAAACTTCATGTATGTCATTTTCAAGTCAACCATACATGAAAACTGTTGAATATTTAGAAATTATTTTGACTATAAGCCATTGCTGCCTTAGACAGCAATGACTTCCAGTCTAATTAATTTTAAAACATTAAAATAAACTTTTTCAGGGATTTGGAGGTGAAAGGGTTAACCATTTAATGCTCAAATTTGGTCAGGAAAATCACAGCTCTTGCTTGTTGAATATCTATTTGCAGGGCAAATAAACCATTTTTGAAGATGTACCACTAGGATGCCTAACTCGAGCCAGTAATGCGGATTACATTTTTAAAAACAGTCTTCTTTTGGCCTGCACATGGGCAGTCATTGAGAAAATGTTGTTATTTTCTCGCCCATTAACTCTTAGCATTCTGATGTCAAAATTTTCAAATTAAATTGAACGATGAACCGATGTTCATTTTTCAGCAAATTTGGTGGAAGATGGTGCTGTCGCAGACAGCAACATCATCCACCAAAATTGTTAAAAAAAGGTACACCAGTTTATCTTTCAATTTAATTTGAAAATTTAAAATTTTGACATCAGAGTGGTAAGGGTTAAAGGATTAAGTTACAATCCGGATTTGCTTCAAATCGTTTAGTCTAACACTAGTCATTGTCTGGAAATGGCCAAATTAACCTACCAGTAGTTCCTATTTTCTATGGCGACGATTCTGGTATATTATTGATGAAAACTAAAGGATCACAAAATTGACAACATGCTTAGTCTTCGAATTATTAATTAAACTGTATTCTGAATCTGGTTCCAATCTGTTTAGCCTAACATTTGTTATTGTACGGAAGACATTTTGTGTGCGCGCAAAGACTCAATGCTATAGTCGATGAATGGTGAGACGATAACAGACTTATATGTGATCAACTTCAACGTCAGACGATCAACCAGACAATCAAACATGTAAAGTACACCAATTGACCTTTCCAGTTTATCCATCCATCATATGACGTCATAATCAACTACATGACGTGTAGGAAGATGTCATAATCAATTACACCATGAGTGACGTAGAAAGGTTCGTCACGAATGCTTAATTGATGACGGACTAAGTGTTGTTGTACTAATAGTATGTCTTTACAATTTAATAAATATGCTGTTGAATATTTTGAAACTAATTTTATTGGGCGATGTTGCTGCAATAGGCAGCAACAGCACCCAGTCAAATTAGTTTTAAAATATTCAACAACTAACTGTATAGTTTTCTGGAAATTGAGATTCAGACTTCAGAGAGTGCAGGGATCGATCGATCACAATGTGGGCGAAGTGTGGGTGGAGCGTAGCTAGAGATGGGCGGGCATACCTAAAACTGGATTCCTCCATTACAGTTTACAATCAAATTAGTTTCAAAATATTCAATAAATATTTTTCAAAAATTTTCATATCAGATCAGAAATATTGCAAGGTCTAATGAGCTAGTTGGTTCATCTTCCACATTTACATTAATTTCAAAACATTCAACATTTTAACTGTATGCTTGCGTTGAAATAGAGATTGGGAATGAAAGGTTACTCTAGTATTTACCTTGTTCTGTACGTAACCGCCATATTCTCAATGGATGAACTACCGTGCTCGTTCTTGCAACGTGAATCACATGTGGGACTTCAAACTCACCCTCTGAAAACAAGCAATCATAACTAGATTGCGCAGTCACAGTTATGCCATCGCAAATCCCCATGCTTTTGCCAACTTTGACATTCGGGGTAACTAACATGACAAATTTATTTGAATTCTGTCAACATTGACTTTTTAAACCCTAGCCCACCGCCTCCACCCTGCCGCCATCCTAAGGGTGGAGCCTAATGTAAATGTTGTCATATGGGTAACTCACATAAAAAATTTGATTGAATTCCACCAAATGGTTTTGGAGATAGCCAAACAGATGGATGAACAGACAGATGGAGACAGACAGACACACAGCCACAGGCTATTGCAATATCCATATCTTGACACAGCTTTACAGTGATCGTTTTTGGTCATGAAAATGTCTATTTTTGTTTAGTGAAGGTCCAATCGAGGGCCAAGAGAAAACTTTTTGAAAGCTTACCAATGGAATGAGTGGCTCGTTTAACGAGCCAGACATTCCAGTGATACATTTTCAAAAGATCGGTCATTGTGACAACTAAATTAAATATATATATTCTGAAAATCCAAGATGGCTGCCAAAAAATCCAACAATCAATATTCTTGTTTGATATGTTGAAGCCTACGCTCAACCGATCGTTCTACACAAGTGTTGTTGAAATCAGGCGGTTGATTAATTATGAGTAGCGACTTCTAAAGGGTTTCAGAAAATGTTTGAAAAATTCAAGATGGCCACCAAAAAATTGACCAATCAAAATTCTGTAGAGAAGTTCTAGAGTCTATCGCCATAGGAGCCTTCCAGCAAAATTTGGCTAAAATCATCCAAATGGTTTAGGACATAAGTAAAGATTTACTGATGGACAACTGCCGGATGGATGATGGACATGCATAAGTTCACAAGGTCATTCTGGTCAGGTGAGCTAATAATATTTCTTATTCTAAATACATATAGTATCTTAAGTATGTGCCAGAGTTTGGCATCGAAGATACATGGACTTCCTCACAATTATCCTCAAATAATCGATAAATATCATACATGATTAAACACACATCATTAACTGGTACTGCTTGTTTCAATGTCTTTTTAACAAGCTACCCTCGAGTAATTGTACAAATAATGTTGTGCGCTTTTAGTAAATGATGCTTTTACAATTGATTTGCCTTATTCTTAATTAATAGCAGCTAATTAGTGGGACTAAGGCTTTCACTCCAAAGGACCAGATATGGCAAGTTTTCTGAATAACCATTTCAAGATCAACACAGATGGAACAGACTAGCTGGCAGTATTGTAGTATTATGCATATTTTGAAATTAAAGGGACTGGAAGCCACTACTGCCAAATAATTTTGCAACCTATAGATAGTGCAACTTTGGTTACGACATACCAAGAACTGTTCAATTAAGTAAATTTTCAGCTCCCTGTGTTTATTATCCGAGGCTGAAACTGCAATGGACCTATGAAGCTTCAACACAAATGGTAGGGGGGATATCATCACAAAACAGAATTTTCAAGATGACCGGATGACTCTAGCAGAAAAGTTGTATTTTGGAAATTTTTAAAACCATTAATTTCGAGTGCTATTCTACAGTTCTGCTTCAATGAAGGTATGGAGTATCAAATTAATCTGAAAATGATTTTCAAGATGGCCACCGATGACTGGTAACCATATTGGAATTAGAATAATCGTTGATTATGACATGTTTCCGCACCTGGCCAGGTTTAATATGGAGCTATAAAGCTTTAAACCCAAAAATTAGAAGTAATGGTATCATCCAGAAAATGATTTTCAAGATGGCCACCAGTGCCGGGTAGCTGTAATCAATGTTGCATCATCGCCGATTTTCATAGTTTTCTTTTCTCTGATCAAGTCCAATGAATCTTTGATATTATACAGTTAAACAGTATGAGAGTTATCATCTGGAAACAAGATGGCGACTGACCATATTGGAGCGACCATATCATCCATTTCAATAAGTTTCTTCCTCAGACCAAATCCATATTTTGTATTATCATCAATTTCAATAATTTCGTTCGTCAAACCTAGCCCAATAACTGTATGAAATATCAAATTATGGTAACTCGCTGTGTGGCAGAGACGAATGGAGGAAGAGTGAAATCCTTGTTTCACTAATCATAATGTGCACCTCCTGACATCGCGTCACGGCAAACATTGCCTTCCAGCCTTTTTGGAAACTGTAGATCCAACCTTTTTGGAAACTGGATTCCTGTGACTAAAAGACATGCCTGTATGACGCTACCTGTGTATCAACTGTATGCTGCACAACTGTAACAGCTGGGCAGTTTCGAAGGCAGTTCTAGATAAGCTTGATGCCAGTCACCGCAGACACCGTAGGACGATAAACCAACATCTCTGGTCGGAGAGTATCTTCTTCAACGATCAGTTCTACACTATGTTCAATACAATCCCACTGTCAGTGAAGGGGGCCCAACAAATATGGTCTATGTTCAGCCATGTGCTGAGAATGCCACGACACGTTTGCACAGAAAGCCTTGGAATTTCCTTTACTCAGTGGCAACATCTACAAAGCTCACTCAGGAGGCCAATGCACAAATCTGCTAAGTGTCCTATGTACCATCTAAAAGAAGGCGGATTAGGTACAGCGACGATTGAGAAGAACCAGGGATAAAGACTCTCGCTGAAGACAAGAAACAGTCGTCCAAGAAGAGCTGATTGCAGCTGCAGGATATTTTCAAACTACTGCAGCCGCAAAACACAGTATATCATTATCATCATCAAATTTCAAACTGTCAAATGTCAGTGAAGTTATTATCTATAAACCACTTTGTTGCATAAAAATGCTGGATGGATGGTGACATCATGTAACTCATCAATTTTTTGACAGGCTATAGTAAGCTATATAGTCAGAAGATAGCAAATAGCTCACCTGTGTATATTATCACATGATAACATAAGCAACACAGCTTCAGAATCCAATTAATCCTGTATGGAGTCAAACATTGTTAGAACAAGAGGCCCAATGGCTTGTGGCGCTCAACTGGACCATTAGCATTTAAACCATTTGCATTTAAAGACATTATGGATGATTTTCGGAAAATCCAAGATGGGCACCAAAAAAATTGACCAATCAAGATTCTCGTTTAATATGTTGAAACCTACCATCATAAGATCGCTCTACCCAAGTTTTATTGAAAGTGGGCCATTGATTGGAGTGTCGTTTTTAAATGGCTCTGGAAAACTTTCAGAAAATCAGAGATGGCTGCTGAAACATTGAACTATCAAAATTCCGAATAAAATTTCCAGAGCCTGCGACAATAGGATCCTTGTTGAAATTGCCCAGGCGATTAATGAGTAGAATTTTATACAAATTCCCCTTTTTCCGAAAATTCAAGATGTCCTCCATCAAAATCAAGCCGTCAAAATTCTGTATACAAGTTCTGAAGCGTACTGCCCTAGGGTTCTTCCAGCTGAGTTTGGTTGAAATCGACCAAACCGGTTAATGAGGAGTAGCCTGTTAACGCATTAACTAAAATCTTCAGAAAATTCAAGATGGTCTCCAAACAAAGCAAGCAACCAAATTCTGTACACAAGCTCTCAAGCATACCACTTTAGGGTCCTTCCACTCGAGTTTGCTTGAACTTGTTCAAACGGTTAATGAGAAGTAGCCTTTTAACTGATTTTACAATATTGTCAGAAAATCGAAGATGGACACCGAAAAAATGGACCAATCAAAATTCTGTATACAGGTTCTGAAACCTACCAGCCTAGTATCCTTCCAGCCAAGTCTAGTTGAAATTGCTCTAGCAGTTAATGAGGAGTACCGCTTTAAATGATTTCCCGTAATTTTTCAGAAAAGTCAAGATGGCCGCCGGAAAAATGGACCAATCAAAATTCTGTATAGAGGCTCTGAAGCATACTAGGCTAGGGTTCTTTCGTTCGAGTTTAAATGAAATCGGCCCAGTGGTTAACGAGTAGGCTTTTAAATGATTTCCAGAAAATCCAAGATGGCCATCAGATAGATTGACCAATCAAAATTCTGTATACAAGTTCTGAAACATACCAGCATACGATCCTCTCAGCGAAGTTTGGTTAAAATTGCCCAAGCAGTTTATGAGTAGCGTTTTAAACGGTTTGCCGGCATTTTCTGGAAAATTCATGATGGGCACCGAAAAAATTGACCAATCAAAATTCTTTATATACCTTCTAAAGCCTATGACCATAGGATCGATCCAGCCAAATTAATTTGAAATCCACCAAGTGGTTAATGAGGACAAAAGTTGACGGACAGATGGATGGATGGTCGCCATGGGTTACGCTCACTTGGCCATTCTGGCCAGGTAAGCTAAAGATGCAACAACACCAGTCAGAGATTGCAGACTCTTGACCCTTTTTGACCCGAGTTTAAATGAAATCGGCCCAGTGGTTAACGAGTAGGCTTTTAAGTGATTTCCAGAAAATCCAAGATGGCCATCGGATAAATTGACCAATCGAAATTCTGTATACAAGTTCTGAAACATACCAGCGTACGATCCTCTCAGCGAAGTCTGGTTAAAATTGCCTAAGCAGTTTATGAGTAGCATTTTAAACGGTTTGCTGGCATTTTCTGGAAAATTCATGATGGCTACCGAAAAAATTGACCAATCAAAATTCTTTATATACCTTCTAAAGCCTATGACCATAGGATCGTTCCAGCCAAATTAATTTGAAATCCACCAAGCGGTTAATGAGGACAAAAGTTGACGGACAGATGGATGGATGGTCGCCATGGGTTAAGCTCACTTGGCCATTCTGGCCAGGTGAGCTAAAGATACAACACCACCAGTCAGAGATTGCAGACTCTTGACCCTTTTTGACCTGAGTTTAAATGAAATCGGCCCAGTAGTTAACGAGTAGGCTTTTAAATGATTTCCAGAAAATCCAAGATGGCCATCGGATAAATTGACCAATCAAAATTCTGTATACAAGTTCTGAAACATACCAGCATACGATCCGCTCAGCGAAGTCTGGTTAAAATTTCCCAAGCAGTTTATGAGTAGCGTTTTAAACGGTTTGCCGGCATTTTCTGGAAAATTCATGATGGTACCGAAAGTTGACGGACAGATGGATGGACGGTCGGCATGGGTTAAGCTCACTTGGCCATTCTGGCCAGGTGAGCTAAAGATGCAACAACACCAGTCAGAGATTGCAGACTCTTGACCCTTTCACATTTTCTTAACACATACCGGTACATTTTGTAAGATTTTTCAAAATCCTGAATATGACCAAAATTGGGATCTACGTTTTGAAATCTAGATAAGGACCAAACAGCTTGTGCATTTCTAGTGTAAGATTACAACCATTCATGTGCTAAAATTTAAGTCAACTTTGATCAATAGGTTCTGGGAAATCCATAAGGTAGTTGATCCAATACGGATCCTAAATCTGGATCATGACGAGCCTGGAAAGCGTGCTGACCAACATAAACTTTCTAATTATAGTCAAGAAATGTTATTTTTTAAGCAATGGTGACCTCAAATGTTGGCAGCAAAACTAACAATTAATGATTGACAAATCCCAAGACCCTCGGCCCCCATTCCTAGCATCCGCAGTAAGACAGTTTCCTTACTCCCTAATCATGACCTTTGTCATTTTGATGCCATCATCAATCAGGTTCTTTGGGGAATATACAGGGTATGTTTGGTGAAGATTCCTTCATTAGAACTTGAGCTTTCTTCCAGACACCTAATAATTCCCTTAATTGAGTTACTAGTCAAATCCTTTTGACACTAAAATCAATAGGGTTCTTTGACTAAATCCCAAAGCCAACCTCGGAACCAAGTTTCATGAGAATCCCGAAGCGGTCAAATTTTATTAATTGTGTCACCATGCGTTTAACTCTAATATGGTTCTTTGCACACACTTGCAACCTCCAACACAAGCTTGGTGAAGATACATTCAGTAGAAGTTAAAATTATCATCTGAAAACAGCAAAATTTCATTAATTTGGTCAGCAAAAGCGTGACCTCAATATGGTTCTTCATACCCACATACGCAACCACCTAGACAAGTTTGGTGAAGATCGCTTTAGTATAGCTCGAGTTAGCAGTCAAAACCGCACCAAAATTTTGTTAACTGGGCAACCATGACCATGACATTTTAACACCCAAATCAGTAGGCTCTGCAAACTTTCGATGACAACTTCCCACTGATTTGGTTAAAAAACAAACTTATAGTATCTATAAACACATTTAAAAATTACACACGGTTATGCTACAGACACAGTCTATTTCATGTAAAATTCATTGGAACTAAGAACAATTATTTGTCTCAAATATCATACAAAGAACTTGTTCTTCTGAAGTCGCAAGAATAATAACTCACCTTGATGTGCACTTTGAACATCAACATCTGCCACTTTCACCACCCTGTGATTCACTGGCTGGAATGGATTCCCGCCAAGTGAGAAACCAAATTGCCCACAACAGTGATGCTGAAGGGCGCAAAATATGAGCCAAAACCAGAGCTTAACTAACAGCAACACCATTTTGCGATAATTACACGAACTGATACCCGTGACATCCTAAGCTAAAAGACGAGACATTAGCAGCATTTGTGTATAATATAGGCTGAGCTCACTGGTTAGCAGCCACACCTTTATTTGCCTCGGGGCCATGTTAATGATTAACGCTTTCAACACTGTAGAACAGAGATAGCAGTCTTTATGATGTTCGAAGGTACTTGAATATTTTGAATTTAATTTGCATGAAATGTGAGGATTAGTACTGAAGCCTGGCTTAAATTAAATCATAAGTACTCCAACTCTAAACAGTTACTCAAAAGGTCTTTTTTAGTAATTCATGTTGCTCCCAGTATTGATTACTATAGAATGTTTCACCGTGACCATAAACAGGGCTCACAGCGGGGTCAAGAAAAACAAGAATTCAGCGGAATCAAGTGTCATGTCTGTCCTCCTTTTTATCATGTTTTCTGCATGTTTTGTATCAAGGATAGTGATTTTTACCATTGACCTTTTGACCTCGATGGCAATGTGCTACTTCCTACCACTATACGAAACTATGTGTGTTAGTTTAGTTCCAATAAGGTCAACCAAACATGAAATATAAATGTAAAACTTAACGTTGACGATAGCGTCAGTGGGAAAAAGTGCTACCTATGTCTCAGTTCTGCTTCGCTAGCGAGACAAAAATAGGACTACGATAATGAGCTGAATTGCCGCAAAAGTGAGATTACTTATGCTGAACTCTTATATTGAATATTTATAAAATAATTTTACTGGAAGCCATTGCTGACTGGGGCAGCAACTGTAAAGGTTTCCAGTAAAGATATTTTATAAATATTCAACATTATTGCTCATACCGCTGAAGACGAGGTTTGGTTCTCTGTCTGCAGCATATTTTCTGAATTCATATATGGTAAAATCACCAAAGTTGGCACATTCATTATCTCTGTCTAGTAAGGGGAAGAGGGTATTGCAATCCGGTCCGTCTGTCTGTCTGCGTGTGTCTGTCTGAAGATCTAGCTTGAAAACTGCTTATCAGATTTGCCTCAAACTTTGTCCGTGTCTGCCTGAAGCTGTACCTAGAAAACTGCTTACCCGATTTGGCTCAAGCTTGAACACAATGAAGGAACTTGCCACGATCCACAAAACCTGTATTTGGATAGGATTAAATTCTGGATATATGGATATCTCGGAAACTACTTGTCCATTTTGGCTAAAATTTTAACAACAGTGGGAACATATACTAGGATTCCACAACTTTTGGAATGATCCGAAAAAATCCAGAAAATTTGATAAAATCCAGAAAATCCGAAAACTTGTCATGTGACAAAAGGGGAGGCCATGGGTCTGCAATCTCAGATTGCTCATGTTCATACTGTGGCTAGCAAGAAAGAATTTGAGTTTTTGGTTAAAAGGTTATAAGGTTACTAAGTGCACATAACAGAATTGAATTTTTGGTCATAACTTTCGAATGTAAGAAAATAGAATCACCAAATCTAGCCCATCCAGTTATATTATGGCTGGCTAGGCATTTTTCAAGCAACGGGTAAAATACCTAGGCCAACATGGTAACTAAATGCATACTGGAATACATAACTGGAATGAAAGGCAGAATCGACAATTTTGGAACATCTATTCCTACTGCGGCTCGCTAAAGGGCCTTTGAATTTCAGGCTAAAATGTCAATGTCAAGAAGTCACTAAGTTTGTACAGCAATAAAAATTGCTTGGCAATAACCTCGGTAACATAAACAAATTTGACAATCCATTCATAATGCGACTGGTTAGGATTGCTTTGAGTTTGAGGTCAAAGTACCAAATATCCATGTCACAGGGTCACTAAGTACTATCTAGTTTCATGAAATTGGTATAATAGAATTTCATAATTAAAAACGTTAATAACAAAGTATGACTATATTTGTACAGGTATATTAACCCTTTAACACCCAAGGCAGACAAAAACAGCTTCCGTAGTTATCTTGAGAAATGCCCATTTGCAGACCAACAAAATATAAGAAATTCATTCAATTGTCAAGTCTACCTCATTAACACACAGGACCACCTAAAATGGCTGCTGCAGTGATCTTGGAAAATCCCCATTTGCAGAACAAGAGACAACCATTTTTGAAAATTTACCACTGGAATGACTGGCTTGATAAACGTGCAAGTTATTCAAGTAATACATTTTCAAAGTTAATTTTCTCTTGGTCTGCAAATTGACATTTTCTGTGAGAAAATTGAAATTTTACTGAACAAATTTGGTGGTTAAATATTAGAAATACATTCAATTCTACCTCCTGAATTCTTTAATGAGCGAGAATGGTTCATAAAACCCAAATATTTGTTTAGTGAATGTCTGTTCACAGACTAAAGACAATATTCTTGACAACTTAACCCTTTAACACTCAAATTGTTTTTAAAAAAGTAAATTTTCTCATAGAAAATGTCCATTTGCAGACTAAGAGAAGACTATTTTTGACAATTTATCACTGGAATGACTGGCTATTGAGTCCGTCACTCCGGTGGCAAATTAAAAAAAATAGTCTTCTCTTAGTCTGCAAATGGACATTTCTCATGACCACTGTTGAAGCCGTTTTGGGCTGATATGAGTGTTAAAGGATTAATGTCCTCTGCCAGCGGTAAATGGTAAAAATTGTCTACTCTTGATGGGAAAATGGACATTTCTCAAGACCACTGTAGAAGCAATTGGCCAGCTTGATGATTAACAGTAGTATTAGTATGCCCATGCGCACATTGTATGCAATGCTCAATGGTGAATATTGGCCGGTGCTTTTCCTGTGACAATAACTGCCTGGCGTATTTCTACACCACCTGTATAGTACATCAGTCTATTTCAAGTAATTAGCACACCTTTGTATTGGTACCAATTGATACTCCTGGGTAGAGAGGCAACAGGAAAGAAAAAGATTGCCCAAGTTTCCAACGATCGCCAAACAGTGGACTCAAGATGCAAACTGCAGGTATCTGGTTATATGGTTCAGCACATGACACCCCACCCCCACCCCACCAGAGTTATTGCCTCAGCAGCTATATTGCCTCTTCTGTTGTTGCATGATCATCAAAGGTTCAAAATTAAAAATTTTAATTTTCTGTTGAAAAGTAGGAAAGAATCATAACAAGTGAGACACTACAGTTATGACATAAGCAGTTTTGCAAATGTCAAAAATTTGACAGACATGGAGACTGGCCGACCGACAGACTTATATTAGTTGCGAATCGCAAATTAAAAAGTAGGACCATTGTCCAGAAAGTAGGAATAGTAGGACCACTGTGGTGACTGCACTAAGCATGAGTAAGATTATCCTCTAAATATAGTTTATCTAGACGTTTCAACTCTATAGTAAATAAGACAAACTGATGCAGTCATTCCAGTGGTAGGTTTTCAAAAAATATTCATCTCTTCGCATGAAAATGCATGGAAAATTTTTATTTCTGCAAAACAATTCTGATCATTAAAATGTGCAACAGACAAAATAACAAGCCTGAATATTCGGGGAAAACAACTTTCAGTGGATAGTGTTTAGATTAGGGGTTCAATCTCAATATAATTGGACTAAGTTAAACAGAAAGCATTATTATAGATTTACTTGGCTGGAGCTTAAACATAGAATAATAATAAACTTTCAGTAATTAATCGGTCCTGTTTTTCTAGAATGTTACTAACACAGATGAAATCAACAAAACCTGATACCATTAGGGGTGCAATAACAAATCTTTAATGCTAGCAGGTTAGAAACAACTAATATAAGGAATATTCTGTTGGATATTTTGAAACTAATTTGACTGGGAGATGTTGCTGCCTATGGCTGCAACATGTTAAAGTATTTTTGTTTTGAAATAGACACTAGAATTTCAAGCGCTAAAACATGGAAAATAATAACAAAAGATAGATGTGTGCTACTGATCAACAGACTCCAATTCAAGGGCCTAGTGCACCATTGTGGCGTTAAATAGGCATAAAGCAATGTCCGTTGTTATAGGCTTGCACGATTATTGCTTTCAATAATCACGATCGATTATTTAATAATAATCGCGATTACTCGATTAATCAGCTCGAGTACAAATTACCCAGTTATAACAGCGAAAACGCATATCAATGACGAAAGCTGCAATGATGTTGAGAAAGGTCGATTTGCAGGCCAAGAGATTATTTTTGAAAATGTATCATTGGAATGACTGGCTCCATTCTCGAGCCAGTCATTCCAGTGATACATTTTCAAAAATAGTCTTCTCTTGGCTTGCAAATGGGCATGCATTCGCTGAGCAAAATGTAAATTTCCGTGACCGATCGCAATAAAGAATAATTAAAAGGTAGGCTTTGAAATATTTTATGCTGTGGAATTATTCATGATTATTCGATTATTTAATTTTTAATCATATAAATTCACGATTTAAAAAATAATCGTGATTTTCGATTTAATCACATAATCCTACGTTGTTATCCCATGTCTTAAGCACGGACTAACGACGGATGTTGCATTACGATTACTTAATGCCATAATGGTGCACTAGGCCACTGGTTACTATCACAAGATTTTAGAAACTACCTACAAAATGTGATAGCTAACACTAACACGCAAGTCAGCCAAATATGGCTTCTTGGGAAATGTCCATATTGCAGACTATTTTTTGACAATTTATCACTGAAATAACAATGAGCCAGTTATTTCAGTGACAAATTGACTTCACTTAGTCTGCACTAAGGGCATTCTATGAGAAAATTGACATTTTCTTGAACAAATTTGGTGTACTGAATAATCTTGGGGAAAATTTAAACAAGAGGCCCAATGGCCTGTGACGCTCACCAGGACCATTAGTATTTTAATAGACATGATGGATAATTTTGGGAAAATCCAAGATGGCCACCAACAAAATTTACCAATCAAGATTGTTATGTTGAAGTCTATCATCACTAACGATAGTTCCAACCAGATTCTGTTGAAAGAGGGTCATAAGGAGTACTGTTTTTAATGGTTTCCAGATATTTTTCAAAAATCAGACGGCTGCTAAAACATCAACCTATCAAAATTCTGAATAAATTTACTAGAGGTTACCACTACAGAATCCTTCCAGCCAAATCTGGGTGAAGTTGCCTAAGCAGTTAATGAGTAGTGTTTTAAATGAATTCCAAATTTTCGGAAAATACAAGGTGTTCGCCAAACAAATTGACCATACAAAATTCTGTATACAAGCTCTGAAGCACACCACTCTAGGGTCCTTCCAGCCAAGTTTGCTTGAAATCGTTCAACCAGTTAATGAGGAGATGCCTTTCAACTGATTTCCACAAATTTAAAAAAGACCAATCAAAATTATGTATACATGTTCCGAAGCCTACCAGGTTAGTATTCTTCCCACAAAATACTTGAAATTGGCCAAGTGGTTAATGAGTACAATTTTCAGAAATTCTCAGAAAATCCAAGATGGCTACCAGAAAAATTGGCCAATTAAAATTCTGTATTGAAGTTCTGAATGCTATCCCCATACAGTCCTTCCTGCCACATGAGGTTGAAATCTGCTAAGTTGTGAATGAGGAGTAGCGTTTTAAATCAAAAGTAGACAGACAGACGGATGAACGGTCACCATGGCATAAGCTCACTTGGCCATTCTGGCCAGGTGAGCTAACTAGATTGTTCGGTTGATGAGGCGACATCGCAAATCACCACGTTCACCGCTTTGAACTTTTGACCCGCCCCAGTTTGGTTGAATTCCGTCCAATGGTTTCGGAGGAGCTGCATTACAATCATGTTCTTGACCTTGTGAGCCCCTAAACCTGGGGGTGGGGTCAAATGTAAATGTACTCATGCAGTCCACACTGATATGGGTAACCCACATACCAAACTTGGTTGAATTCTGTCCAATGGTCTCGGAGGAGTTGCGTTACAATCAGTTTCTGCACACTAAAATTTGGTGTTTTGATGCCTCCCCCACCCCTTGGGGGCGGAGCCAAATATAAATGTGCTCTTGCACTCTTCACTCATATTGGTAACAAACATACCAAATTTGGTTGAATTCCGTCCAATGGTTTTGGAGATGTCTGAACAACCTGTTATTTTTTTCTGAATATGATTTGATCAAGTCACCTACTAGTACAAATAGGATTAATACAACTGACCTGACCTATGCGATAGTTACAATCGAACATTGGAGCTACTGTTTCAGCTTTGGTCACTTCGACACTTAGCTCTTTAATAGTCATGAAAATTAAGATATTAGCTTAGCGTATGTCCATTTTAATAGGCCAAGAGAAGGCTATTTTTGATAATTTATCACCGGAATGACTGGTTCGGTCATACAGTTAAGGATTTCAGTGACAAATTAAAAAAAAATAGTCTTCGCTTGGCCTGCAAATGTACATTATCCAGAATCATTGTAGAGGCTGGTTTGACTATTAAGTGTCAAAATTGCTCATCCATTTAACTACATTTTGTGAAATTTCTAAACGGCACAGAACTTGTCACACAACAAGTTGGGCCTGTATCGCTCACCTGGAACATAGGCATTTAAACTAAAAAGGCAATTGCTATAAGTAGAGGTTCTGGAGTTGTTTTCGCGAAAACTAGGTCATCCATGATGGCTATTAAACAAATTTGGACTTTTGCACTAGATGATGTTTCACGAGTCTTGGTTTCGGAGATTTTTAGATGTTTCTAAAAATCGACCAAAATCCAAGATGGCCATTGGCCAAATTGGCGGATCGGCTTCGTTTGAACAAACTTGAATCTCTACACCATAAGGATGCTTCCTGCCAAATATAATTGAAATCGACCCCACAGTTCTCAAGAAGACATTTTAAATTTCCCATTGCTGTAGTATGGGAGCTTTTGGCGGGAAAATGATTCAAGATGGCCACCAAACCATTCAAACAACAGAATCGAAAATTGCAAATTTCAGATCAGAATACCCAAAAACATATATAAAACAGATTTCAGCCTCAAAAGCTTTCATTAAAAAAAAAATCCAATATGGCCGTCAAACACGCTATATTTTGATGGGGTTTTTTGACGGATCACCTTCCCGTGAACAAACTTTAATGGGCTTTAGTCCTTAATCATATCTGCCAAATTTCGGACCGATCCCATCAGCGGTTCTGGAGTTGTTTTCACTAAAACTAGGTCAACCAAGATGGCCGCCAAACCATGGGACCGATCAAGTTCCCTTGCACAAACTTGGTTCAGCTCTTGCCCTAGGTCATATTTCATGAGGTTTGCATCAATCCCCAAGCGGTTTCAGAGATTTTTAGACGTTTCCTAAAATCGGCCAAAATCCAAGATGGCTGCCAGCCAAATGGCCGATTGGCTTCGTTTGAACAAACTTGGATCCCTATGCCCTATGGATGCTTCCTGCCACATATAATCGGCCCAGTGGTTCTTGAGAAGTCATTTAAAGGAAAAGTTGACGGACGGTCGCCATGGCATAAGCTCACTTGGCCATTCAGGCCAGGTGAACTAAAAACACTATCAAATTAGAAACATATCCAACTACTGACCAGGGAGAAAATGTTGGAAGATGCTTATCTCATCCATTACATACCATGACAATGAAAACAACATTTACAAACTCTTGATCATGTATTTTCCATAAAATTGGGATCAAGAGAAAATGTTCAATACCAACATCTCACATTATAATGAAAACAAAGATTCATAAAACTTGGTTACAAGGATTTCCTGACTGATATGTTTACAGTTTCAAAGAGACATATCAAGCAAAAGTCAGCGTTGCGCATCTCCCATTGCATGCTAGTAAAATTAAAACAAAGATCAATAAAAACCCGAATCAGAATTTACTGGTCTTTCATTCCCTAAATTTATAACAAGCGGGGAAAAGAGTGTCCTACTGAACGTTCAAATGACTTCTGGTTAGAGTGAGTAGTTATCCAGCAAGACAGTTTCCATTATTTTGGCATACCGTTGCTATCTTATATTTTTAGCTTGCATTCTCCACATTCATCAAGTTTGTATGTGGATAGTAGATCAAATTTGAAAGAAAATGATGAGGGGGGGGGGGGGGGGAGAGGGTGTCGGAGGGAGAGAGGAGAGTGAGAGGGAGGCAGAGGGGAACGGGAGAGGGGAGATTATAATTATACAAAGATCATTTAAATTTAATTTATAATTGAAGATAATAATCATTTTTATTCCAATAATAATTCGAAAACAAAATTAAATGAATTGATTACACGTATGATTAAGCACTATAATTATCATCCTATGTGGTGAGTAAATGGATTAGATATATGCTGGTAGAGTATCTACAGCCTGCACCTTTAACAAAGAGGTACATTTGATGTGGGAACATGCAATGGACCTTTCCAGTTTTTGCTAAGCGCCACCCACCTCAAGCTACGCTCCACCCACACCTCGCTCGTGTTGGGATCGATCAGTCTCTGAACTCAATGACTATCAATTTCCAGAAAACTATACAGGTAAGCTGTTGAATATTTTGAAACTAATTTGACTGGGTGATGTTGCTGACTATGGCAGCAACAGCGCCCAGTCAAATTAGTTTCAAAATATTCAACAGCATGTTTATTAAATAGCATAGACATACAATTGATACGTGTCAGACTATTAAGCGTTAAAGACAAACTATTTGGAATCACTCATGACATCAGCATGAAGTCATGATTATGACGTCAGCATAAACGTCACGTAGTTGGTTATGACGTCATATGATCATTGGAACGGTGAATTACATTGGAGGCTTATATGACCCACAATTTAGAGACGAGTACAAAATATTAATTGATTATAGCAAATAAACGCAGTTGTGTAAAACTACGTAAAAATATAATCTCAGATTCAACTCCATAATGGTTCGAGCACCGTAAATACTATCAATCAGTGAGTTTTATCGCAAATTCATTGATTAGATCTCCAGCATAAGCTCTTCAAACACTGTGACTTTGGAATAAGCTACAGATGCTCCACAAAGAAATAGTGACCGCTTTAATGGTCAACCCGGCCAGAACTAGCCGTAGCAACGCTCTTGAGGAATGTGCATTTGAATGCCAAGAATATTATTTTTGAAGATTTGTCACTGGAATGCCTGACTCGATAATCAAGCCAGTTATTCAAGTGATAAACTTTAAAAAATAGTCTTCTCATATCCTGCAAATAGACATTCAGTGAACAACAATTTCAAATGTCTTGAAAAATCTCACCATTTAATGGGCAGCTATTGATTCAAATTTGAACACAAGACAATGTGTCCCAGTAAACTAAGATTTATTATTCTGAAAAGAGCATTTTCTTTTTTAGAAAACACCAGTCCTGCAAGTGCTGATTGCACTTGTTAATCATGACTAGAGAAGCAACTTTCACATACTGAGTGTGTTTTTCACACTTTAACCCTCATATCAGCCAAAAACGGCTCCTGCAGTGGTCTCGAGAAATATCGATTTGCAGACGAAGAGAAGACTATTTTTGAAAATTTACCCCTGGAATGACTAATAATAAATTTTCAAAAACAGTCTTTCCTTGGTCTGCAAATGGATATTTTCTAAGAGAAAATTTAAATTTTCTTGAACAAATTTGAGCGCTAATGGGTTAAAAGATGCTGGAACTAAATAGCTCAATTCTCAAGAAAACTTGATGGTAATGATTATACAGCTACTGACAGTTAAAATAATTAAACCTGGAATGTGCAAAGACGCCTATCTTTCTGCTTACACGAACCCTTATGGACTTCTTATTTTATTTATTTATTTATTGATCACTACGAATCTTTTGATCCGCCTGTTTTAGACCAATCCATGTATTCAACTTTTTTGCTCGCAATCGACTCCAGATCACATGATCCGAAAGAGACAGTATCTGGGCAGCCATTATTCCTGCACCATCAGGGGAAATAATTGTGCCGCAACCAAGACCTGAAACATGCGAAAAATTATGGATTAGTAAATCAACAGGCAATGTTAACTGGAAAACATAATTACCATATTTTGCCTAGTAGTAGTAGCCTAGGCTTCCATTAGGAGAATAACAATGTATTGGGTCAGTCCGTGTATGGTGCGCGTGTCGGCCCAGGAAAGGCAGTGACTCTTACCAAGCTAGGTTGATGCCTATAGGCTCCATTGTGTGGAGATGTTGTATCCAATGGCACTCCTTTTGTTTTCTCCATTTAGTGGAGTCTTCGTCATCAGGGTCTGAGGACAGAACCTGAATTATTCTGAATTCCATGTTCATTCTAGAATGTCCAGGTTTGTTGAAGTGTCTTGAAACTGGGGTATCGTATCTTTCATGTTTATAGAGATTCGTGATTGAGCGAAGGTGCTCTTGGCTGCGTATTTTGAATGTAGGTAATGTTTCTCCTACATATTGTTTCGTGCATGTGGTGCAGGTTAGTAGGTAGACGACATTCCTTGTTTGGCAGTTTCCGATGATTTTGGATTTGTATGTTAATCTGGTGTGACAGCTGGAGAACTATCTCTGTTTCTGCATTTTTTGGCAGATGTTGCAGTTTTTTGTTTTGCAAGGCGTTAGAGGGCATTTCCGAGTCAATCCACAGGCACGCCTCGGGAAGGTATAAAAGGGGCTGAAAAAACAGCCTCAGACCATTCAGACTTTCTGGATTCACAATTGCATCCAAGCATCCGGCTATATTCAGTCGATTGGTTGAATATCATTTGTCTACGTTGTTGTTAAGATTAGGCTTCCATTAGGACACGGTGTTCAACTTTCAAAACAACATCTCTGAGAAAGGGTGTGGGTTTATACTAGGTATATTTCAAGAAAAAAATTGAAATCCATTCTATAAAATTGTTAAAACTGATAGGCAATAATACGAAAACTAACGCAATTTCCGGGTACAGATTTTTGCTGCCATACCACTGTTTTAAATGTACACCTCATAAACGTCATCGCGGAAGTTAAATTATTAAATAGGGTCCCCACACACCCGATAATATTGTGTATCCTTTAAAGATGATTGTTTATTAACTCAAAATCAATGCCAAATTTGACATAAAATGTCACAAAAATATAGAAATCATGTGGTATTAGGAATGCTGTAAGATTAAATCAAATTAAGAAGGGTTAGAGTGAGTACTCGGCAGATATACAAATACTAGATTCGGAACTCGAAAATTACGTTACCGAGTATTGCACATTACATCCGATCCAAATAATGGGTACCCATTTGATGTGTTTTGATAGAAGTTGTTTCAGACATGGAAGAGTAGCAGGACGAAGATCAGAGTAAAGAAGAGAGATCCCATGACACAACTGCTGTTATTCTCCTACCACATGCACACGCTATTCTTACAAAATTGGTGAAATTTAGTCTTAAAAATATTTTTCCCAAGGCAAACTGCTAAATTAGGGGTGGGTAGGTGTATGTATGTGGGGGGGGGGGGGGGTGGTTTTGCAATTTTTAAACTGCTAAGAGAATATTGGAGCTCATATGTCAAAGTCAGGGGCTGGCCTTCTGTTAGAGCATGGCTTGTACGAGGCGGAATATGGTGTGATAATAGAAATAGTTATCAGAGAAAAATATATAGCAGCATATTTAGACATTTAATATTTAAGTATTTGAAAAGCCTTTAGTTGGTACATCTGCCAGGAGAGAAATGTTGCTTTATAAAATGACCATCTACAAAGAAAAATGTTTTTTAGTTCTATTAAAATGAGTAGAATGTATCAATTCCATCTAAACACAAAATTTAACTCAAATGATTAAATCCTTAAAATATGCCAGACAAAATTATGTATATGAATTATAGGACTTGAAATAAATACAGTAATAACGATATCAATATCAAGTTTGGCTACAATTTTGCCGAATTGTAGAGCGTAGCCTAATTGTAAAACTCACTAAAGTTGAAAATCGGTTTGCTTATGCTAGACCTGATGGTCTGTCTGTACCTGAGCTCAATGTTAATGTAGAAAGTAACAATCACCTGATGGAAGACGTAAGGATGACCAAACATCTGATGTGGCAAAGTCTCCTGAGATGGGTGGACAATTGATGACCGGCCATGTTGCATTCCCTGACAGAACAGGACCGAGACCATTGCTTCTGCCCGCTACCGCTATGAAGACAGTTGGGATACCATCACCTGTAATAAGAAGACATACGTACTACTTGATTCTCTGATAATGAGATACCTTAGAAACCTGACTACAAGGACATTACATATGAATGAGCCACATCGCTTTGAACACATTTTGACTGGACGTCATTGCTCTCTTATACATGTTATAGCCATCGCTTACACCGAATATAAAATAGCTTCCTGGTATAGATAATGAACTTAATCAATTGTTCACACTACATAATAGCTAGGTTTACGCCTTTAACACTCATATCAGCCAAAAATGGCTTTTGCAGTGGTCTTCAAAAATGTCCATTTGCAAACCAAGACTATTTTTACCACCGGAATGACTGGCTCGATGACCAGTGGTAAATTAAAAAAAAAAGTCTTCTATTGGTCTGCAAATGCCCATTTTCTGAGAAAATTGAAATTTTCTTGAACAAATTTGAGGATTCAAACATGAAAGGATTTCATTAAATGGACTTTAAAATCCAAAGGGTTCTCTAGACTTCCAAAAGGGAACATACAGTTTGGTCATGGTCTCTTCCGAAGAACAAATAATAATTCGGCGGAATAAAGTGTCTCGCCTGTCTCCTGTTTGTCACAGTGGCATTGACCTTTGACCTGCGAGTTGTTATGCTACCTCCTAACATCATAGGTACCGTTTTCATTCGAGGAAAGGATGCAGTTTTTTTTGGTCATATTACATGTTCTAGGAAGGGGCATCCTATAATCGAGTACATTCTGAGCACATTTTTTTGGTCAAGTTACATAGAAAAAATAAAAAAATTATACCACAAAAATTGAACTCATTTTCGCATGGTACAAATTCTCGCCGTCTTACGAACGACTATGTTTAATGCATACCTCAAAACATTATTGCAGAAGTGAAATTATTAAATTGGAGGGCTTAAATATTATGTATCCATTAATAAAGATCATTTATTACATCAAAATTAATCCTGAATTTGACATAAAATGGCGTACAGAAAAGATATAAATTACATGATTCGCCTCCAATCGCAAAAGATTGTTTTTAATTAGAGCGAGTACTCGGATAAACTATTCTGGACTCAGAACTCTGAATACTATATATTATCATTGCACGATAGGAACTAAGTATTGTACTTTAGGTCTGATCCATACCCGTTTGATAAACAACTCCCGTTACTGTATAAGATCTCGTGAGAACACGGCGCCTCCAATTGCAAAGGAGCCAGCGGCTCACCAACATAAGAAGCACTTTATCTCATTTTACTTCTTGATTCCGTTTTGGACCATTTAATGTTGGTCAGCATTACAAAATTAATGCTCAATACAAGAGAAAACACTGTTCCATTATTAATTTTTTCTGAAATATTATTTCTCTGTTCTGATTGGATAAATCCTCCCGTACAAGCCAATGAAACTAGAGAATGGCAGATATTAGAAGAACTCTAGTAAACATAACTGGTGATCTTACCGCATTCCTATGTCACATGATTTCTATATTTTCTCGCCAACAATTTATGTCAAAAAAAGCAGATTTTGATGCAATAAACAATCTTTATTGAAGATACGCGACATTTAGGCAGCCCCATTAATAATTTCACTTCCACGATGATATTTTTAGGCATACATTAAACATAGTGGTATGGCAGTAAGCATGTGTGAGGCAATTGCGTTCAATTTCCGTGGCAGGTTCTATACAAGTTTTAACCATTTTAGAGAACGGATTTCAATTTCTCTATGCGTCCTTTCTACGAGTATAAGGATTTTGGGGGGATGGTTTGGGCCAAAATTTAGCCTGCGTCCAATACAAGCTAGCATCTTTTCCTCGAATAAAAACGGTAACCATGTATTCAAACGTAGTTCCAATAGGATTAAACAATCCTGAAATATAATTGATTTGCTGAAAGGAAAAACTTAAGGTTGAAAAAGCAGAGGTCAAATAGCAATATTAGAATGGTCTTGACCTTTGACCTACTGAGCTTACTACCATCATGATGCCTCGGTATGGTATATGAAACCAGGTGCCCATGTTAGTTCCAGTAGGATTAAGCAATCCTAAAATATAGGCACACAAAAAACCCTTAATATTGAAAATACAAACAAGACAGATGTGAAATATCAAGGCTGTGATCACCTTGATCTTGTATCTAGTGATGTCACTATCAGCACACAGCTTCCTTATTTTATAAGGGACCATGTGTCCCAGATTAGCTCTGGTAATATTAAGTAATTCTGACATATAAATGTATATGATTTGCTAAACAGAAAAACTTAGTTGCAAAAACAGAGGTAAAATAGCAAGGTCAGAATGACATTGACCTTTAACCTGGCGACCTCCATGTCAACATCCTGTATCCTCTTGGCATAAGCAACCATGTACACAAATTGTGCTCTATTAGGGTTAAGCAATCCTGAAATATAACCAGATAAGATTTGCTACCCCTAAAGGCTTAACATTGAAAAATAAGTTTTGTAGCAGTCAGAATGACCTTGACCTTCGACGTTGTGACTTCAGTGTCAGCATGCTGCTTCATACCATTATAGGCAACAATTTATCCAAGTTTAGTTCCGATAGGATTAATCAATCTTGAAAGATAAGACAAGAAGTGTTGCCCAACGCAAAAACTTAACATTGAAGTTTTGCAGCAAGGTCAAAGTGACCGTGACCTTTTATCTTGTGACCTCATTATCATCATGCTGCTTCCTCACAGTATAGGCAACCACATAGCCAAGTTTAGTTCCAATGATCCTGAAAACTTTACATTGTTGATGTCGTTGGAAAAGTGATACATACGTCTTGCTTTCTGCTTCACACAGGAGACAAAAACTGAAATACCTCGTAACACTCAAATTTTTCATTAATAATTAATTTGGCCCACAGCTTCAGATCATATATGTTCAAGATATTCACCAATGTTCCTGCATAGTTAGTTCCCTTGGAATGGTGATGGCATATTTTAAACATGGACACATATATTATTTCAAATCTATGTTCTTTCCTACATACTGCTTATATGGATTTACAAAAACAACATTTTATGTCCCAATGTTTGGAAAAGGACAATTTATCTTTATGGTATACCAATGACTATGAAAGTGGCAAATATATCACATACCTTCATACTGCGCAAGGATATTCAATGATTCATCCGTTTCTTTGTGTGCAGATGTTACCCTGAGTTCACAAGGCACGCCATAATACTGACATGTATCTTTGATCTTCTCACAGTGAGCCATGTCTGAGGGTGATCCCATCAACACAACAGCTCTCCCATGAGGCTTAGTTTTCAGCTCCTGACCATGAAATAACAAAGGCACTAATAAAATACAAAGTTATACAGTAGATAAACATCTACTCATCTACTCATCAGTTGTTATGGGGGTCAAGTGATTCTCCTTGACAATTTGGTGTGGTCACGAGTGGCATAAATATACGAGTCTCTGTTAA
Organism: Chaetoderma sp. LZ-2023a; assembly: GCA_034401795.1. NCBI lineage: Eukaryota > Metazoa > Mollusca > Caudofoveata > Chaetodermatida > Chaetodermatidae > Chaetoderma > Chaetoderma sp. LZ-2023a. Next base: position 79,710,470 of record CM067366.1, read on the forward strand.
TGGTTGCCTTCAATTATGTCAGTTGGTTAATTCTATATTAACTCGAGTACAGTCCATCTGGACCAGTTTTCTGCTCTCATTAACCCTTTCATGGTCAAATTTGGTCTCAATTTTCTCTTAGAAAATGTCTATTTTGCAGGCCAAGAGACCATTTTAAAAAATTTATTTAATAATATTCAACAGTTTCCTTATATAGCTTTCTGGAACTGGATTCCTCCATTAATCAAAGAACAGAGCATATAATTCTATACATGATGAGGAATGTTACCCGCATCTTGTTCACATCAACACCAGGAATTCTAATAGACAATTACTGAATAAAAATCTGCATCGATATATATCATTATCTTTTATTTCTATTTATTTGTTTTGAATATTTTAAGATATAAATTCACCTTTGTCATTTCACTCATTAAAATGTTTTTCACATTAAGTTTCCGGAGTGGCAATTGTTAATGTACTAACCTTGACCTTGGCCGCCACCCATTCAAAATTACGCTTGACAGTTTGTAGGCTCTCCGCTGTGACTTCTTTTAGCTCCCGATAAACCTGTTTGTCTTTCATCAGTCGACGATCGCCTGATGGCCATAGACGCCATGAATCACTGTCAATCACATCGCCCAGCACAATCTCGCCTAAAAATATAATTTAAACCATTTAATGGCCAAATTTGGTCAAGAAAATGAAAATACTCAGCTTATTGAAGGTCTAATTGCAGGCCCAGAGATCTTTTTTTTTAAATGATTTAACACTGGAATGAACCAAGTCATAGTAACAACACAATTCAGCGCAAAAGTGAGTGTCAACTCACAGAACATGTGATACCACTCATCATAACTCTTCATGCCTCATTTATTTGAAGATGGCGCAGGACACTGATAAATATATGCCACCTCAAATCAGTACATATACTCTAAAATCCATCTATTGATGAAATGAACAGAAGCTTGGTGGTATTTAATGGAAGCATACGATTTGTTACTCGAGTATTCAATGTCAGTCAAAATATGCCACTCGATTGCAGACGTCGCATTCAAATGACATAGGCCCCACAAGAACAGTCCCGAGATCTGATCGACAGTAACTGTCTTAATTCTATGTTGTTAGTGAATTAAAAATTTTATAAACATCCTGGTGAAAACTGTGAACCTAATTTAAATGAGAGTTGTTGATGTTGCCTATGGCAAAATGAGTTTTAAAATATACAATCTCAATTCATGGTTAAAAATTGTGTTAACCCTTTAACGGTGAAGCTGACCAAAACTGGCCTCTGCACTGGTCTTGAGGAATGTCCATTTGCAGACCAAGAGAAGATTAATTTTGAAAATTTACCACTGGAATGCCTGCCTCGATAACCAAACCAGTCATTTCATTGGTAAATTTTCAAAAATATTCTTCTCTTGGCCTGCAAATTGACATTCAATAAGTAATTATTTTGATGTTGTTGACGAAATTTGACCATTAACCCTTTGCACTCTGATGTCAATATTCTATATTTCACTGTGTCAATATCAAAGAAACTGGTGTACATTTTTCAACAATCTACGACAGCACCATCTCCCATCAAAAATGTACACCAGTTCATCTTTTAATTTAATTTGAAAATTTAAAATTTTTTCATCAGTGGTAAGGGTTAAGGGGTTAAAATCGATTCAGATGTGTATACAAGATGTGGAAACAAAAAATCTATACGGCAACCTGTAACAGTCTACCATAGGAAATATACCAGCACAGGCCTTCCATTTGAGTGGTGGAGTAAGGGGGTTATGGGTGGAGGGTGTGGTGGGAGTGGAGTTTGGCTAGTTAGTCGCTGACGCTAGCTTTACTACAACAAATGACAAATATGTACATGCATGTATATGCGACATACCCGTTTCGCTACGGACACCAAACTCAATCTTCATGTCAATCAAACTGCAATCCTGAGATGCCCACGCTTTCTCGAGTATCTCAAAAATGGTAATGGTCATCTTACTCATGATGTCCACTTCATCACGGCCAATAATCAATGAACCAATTTTTAGCTTGGCGGAAATCAACTGTTCTTCTGACCACTGCGGATCATGGTTAGCATCATCCTATAACAACATGCATACAAATACCATGAAAGATAATACAAGTCGGGTAAATTAGTAGTGTTGTTCCGATTAATCAATTTGATCGATGATTTGCATGTTCGATCTTGGTTGTTTATAAATTGACATTATTAATAATAATATATTTTAACTGGTCAAGCTAGAAAATGAATACTTTTTGGTAAACAATTTAAATTTAATTGTTACAACTATAAAATATTACTCCTTAATCTCATTAATTCTTTCGACACTGAAATAATACGTTAATTTCAAAGCAAATGTTGAATATTTTGAAACTTATTTGACTGGAAGCTGCCTAAGACAGCAACAGCTTCCAGTCAAATTAGTTTCAAAATATCCAACAGATTATTTCTTAATTTATTAAGAATCTGTCATACATGCGACTTGGTTTGAAAGGGGTAATTATCCTTGAACATGCTATAATTACTTGATTCAAAATGGGTAAGAAATGAGACCCTGTTATGATCAATCATTAATTGATCATCGGTTAGTATATAAAACCAATCATCGATCACAAAAATAGTACCAACTCCCAACACTATAAATTAGTCTGAGGACTAAGAATGGATGGATCAATTTCTAGTGATGCTTCGCCAGTCTCTCGTTACACTCTACCTGACCTTTTTACGTGTTGGAATTGATTTATATAGTTTAAACGCTGAACTCTAAAAATATAAACTTCAACGTAATTATACATTTAACCTGTTGTTATTTTAAAACTATAATTTGACTAAGGGGCGGTTGCTGCCAATTGTATGATTGTGAGGTCACCTAACTAATGACGTAATTGATTCTGATGCAGCGATACAAGCATGTGTGCAATAAAGTGCCTGGAACAGAAGTGGAAAGCTTTGTTGAAATTCCCCAAAAGCTGTGCATGGGTGTTAGCAAATCCAACCACGTAGAAAAATTCAAGAGCTACAGAAACCAATACTAAAGCCAGTGAAGCAAATATATGTCAATGGGAATGACCAGGGGTAGAGTATGAAACAGTCAATTAGAGGCTCATGACAGTTTGCACATACTCCAAATTTCAGTACATCGCCATCACCGAATCCTATGCTCTTACTTATGGCACAGAAATAAAAATAAGAGTAACCAGTTGCGCAATGTACTGGATAGATGTCAGAGAACAACCAAGAGAGAAATCATCTTGCCCACCATGGCCAACATGAGTGCCTATGTTGGAAGTGATGATACAGGACAGGAATGCATATGGACAGGGAAGGATTAGGAGAAAGAAATTCATGACTACAAAGTATTTTATAAATCCATATCTGTGACTTAAATGACCTGGTGATACTGAGCAAGCATAGGAACTGATGTGGGATCAAACCAAGCACAAGTAGGGTGTGTAGCTAGAGCCAAGATCACAAGTATGAACAAGAGCTCTGCAAACGGCGCATAATACCCCACCATGATGACAAACACATGAATGAGAGCTATTAGAACATATTTATTTCTTCCTCAGACCCAGACCAGTCATCCTTATGAAGTGTCAAAGTGATCCGTTAAAAGGTCAAGGAGGTATCATCCGGAAACCAATTTTCAAGATGGCTGCCCCTGACTGGTGGCCATATTGGATTTCGGATTATCAGAAATTTCGATAAGTTTCTTCACCAGACATATTCCAACGACCCTAGGAAGTGATCCAATAAATGGTAATGGAGATATCATCCAGAAACCAACTTTCAAGATGGCAGCCCATGGCTGGCGGCCATCTTGGAGTTTGGATCATCGTCAATTTTGATAGGTTTCTTCTCCAGGCCTAGTCCAAACACCCTATGAAGTTTCAAAACGATCTGATAAACGGGAACAGAGTTATCATCCGGAAACCAACTTTCAAGATGGTGGCTGGTGGCCATCTTGAATTTCCGATCATTGTCAATTTCGATAGGTTTCTTCTCCACACGTAGTCCAACGACCCTATGAAATTTCAAAGCGATCCGATAAATGGTAACAGAGTTATCATCCGGAAACCAATTTTCAAGATGGACACCGGTGGCCATCTTGGATTTCGGATCATTGTTGATTTCGATAGGTTTCTTCCCCAGACCTAGTCCAACCACCCTATGCAGTTTCAGTGATCCGATAAACGGTCACAGAGTTATCATCCGGAAACCAATTTTCAAGATGGCCACCGGTGGCCAGCTTGAATTTCAGATCATCACCGATTTCGACAGGTTTCTTCCCCAGACCTAGTCCAAACACTCTATGAAGTTTCAAAGCGATCCAATAAACGTTAACCGAGTTTTCATCCGGAAATCAATTTTCAAGATGGCCGCCAGTGGCTGGCAGCCATCTTGGATTTCGGATCATCATCGATTTTGATAGGTTTCTTCCCCAGACCTAATCCAAGCACCATATGAAGTTTCAAAGCGATTCGGTAAACGGTAACGAAGTTATCATGCGGAAACCAATTTTCAAGATGGCTGCCAGTCATCTTGGATTTTGGATCATTGTCAATTTCGATAGGTTTCTTCCCCAGACCTAGTCCAACCACTCTATGAAGTTTCAAGACCATCCGATAAACGGGAACGGAGTTATCATCCGGAAACCGATTTTCAAGATGGCCACCGGTGGCCATCTTGGATTTCTGATCATCGTCGATTTCGATAGCTTTCTTCCCAAGATCTAGTCCAACCCGCCTATGAAGTTTCAATGCGATCCGACAAACAGTAACGGAGTTATCATCCGGAAACCACTCTGCCACCTGCACATCCGCCCGGCGCCATTACATAATACCCCACCAAATTTTTTGGCAGGGTATAAAAAGACAAACCTGCTTGAAACTAGGGCTGCAACGATTTATCGTGTATCGTTATATCGCGATACAGTAAACGTATTGCAACACACTTAACTGTGTATTGTGGTACTTAGAAGCGATACCCTGAACTGTGTATCGTGATACTTAGAAATACTACTAAAACCGCCAAGCTTTTTGCTTTACCAGTTGGCTTTATAGGGTAGAAAACTGAACCCTTTCAACGGCAAATTACTGAAAAAGTATATCTTAAAAGATTTTTGGTGCCTATTATGTAACAGATCTCCTGTATGGTTGCCGTGAAATCGAGATACAAGGAATTTATCGGCAAAAGGGTTATGTTAACATTTGCATTTTATTGGTAGCTCTCCCCAAAACAGATTGTTACCATCGTCATGCTGTTAATAAGCACTTTTGTTTATTTTAATAGGTTTTAAGCATCGTCTGTTATGTATTGTGATACGTATCATATCGTGGCATATATCTTGATACGTATCGCATCGTAAGTTAGGGAATCGTTGCAGCCCTACTTGAAACAGAGGAGGTAAGACCAGAGCTCTAGATAAGCTTTTCAATCATTGGGTGATTCACTCTTAGAAATTTTGTAAATTGAGTTTTTTTGAATTTAATTGGGTTTTTTAACTAAGTGATTGGCCATTTTTATTGGGTGAAAACGCAAAAAACCTGCTTATTTAGAGCTCTGGGTAAGACACCAATTCACCATTTGTTCAGCAACATATTTCAAGTTCACAGAGATCTGGAAGCTGATTCAGTAAAGAAATGAGAATCAGTGAGGAACTCTTTTACAGCAACATGTGAAGCAGGGTGCACCAGATTCACCATTTTGCTAACTGTCCCGATTCAGACTTGGTTGGATTTCGGCTCAAATCTGGCCCAGATTATTCGGCTGGTAGGTGCTATCTTGAATTGTTATGCTAGTTCAATGGAAGTACAAAGGTCAACCTCTCCATGACTAGTATAAAACTGGTTGCTGTGTAGGCGAGAAAAAAATAACATGGTAACAATTATTTTCTGACCACCTTTGCTTATTCTATTCCTGTCATTTTTATTAATATGATGATTGACGGCCCCTGTTTAAGACTATATGCTCGGCCTCAACGTGGCGCAGGGGTGTAACCCACTGGGTGTCAATCTAGACATTTGGAGGGGCTAACCAGAGCATTATGCACAACGCTAATGAAATTACACTTGGAGATCGAATCAATCGAAATGGTGCTCGCCCTGTGAGGATCCGCCAGGCAGGTGCAGCGCCGGGCTCCATGCCTCGAAGGAGCCCACCCTCAGCTACTGGAGGTCCCATCAACTCGTCTTGTGGAGCCAGGGGACGAGGATGGAGAGCTACTGGCCAACGGAAAGAGAAGACCAAACCCAAAGAGAACCCCAGTATCAACATCATGCACTGGAATGCAGAAGGGGTTACCAACAAGAAATCAGAGCTCGAACAGTTCCTGTACGAAAACAACATTGATATCTGCTGCATTCAAGAGACACACCTGCAAGAAGGAAAACCATTTAAGATCAGAGGTTACCAGATTTTCCGGTGTGATCGAAGAGGAAGAAAGAAAGGTGGGGTGATGACCTTGGTCCGAAACAGCGTGAACGCCAGCCAGATCAAAACCTTTATGGAAGAGGCAGAATATATCAAGATCAAGGTAACAACCAGCAACTCTGTGATTGAAATTGTCAATTATTACTGCCCTAATGACAAGAATCTCTCACTTGACACAATCCAGGTCCCGGACTGCCACTTCCTCATTGCGGGAGACTTTAATAGCCAGTCCCAGAGCTGGGGATACAGAACACTTGATAAACGAGGAGAAGACATTGAAGCATGGCAAGATGAAAAGCACCTTTTACTTGTCAACGATCCCACAGATCAGCCTACCTTCTACTCGCGCCGGTGGCACTCGACAACAATGCCAGACTTGGCATTTTGTACAGAAGACATTCACAGAAACCTCAGTAGAGTGGTCAGATCGCAGTTAGGAGGAAGCAACCACCACCCAGTCCTCCTCTCTCTTTCTGGAAGTATTTCGGCAAGTTCACCTCAACATCCAAGGTGGAACTACAAAAAGGCAAATTGGAGTCTGTTCGGCATTCGTTCCAATGAGCTTACCCAAAATATAGCAGTAGAAGGGAGAAACATCAACAATGTGGTCAAGGAATTTAATTCAAGTATCCTCAAGGCTGCCAATGAAGCGATTCCTCGAGGGTTCAGGAAAAGCTACCGCCCCTACTGGACAACAGAACTGCAAGCAGCACATGATAAACTAGACAAGGCCAGAGAAGATGCAGAGGGTAATCCCTGTCATGAAAACCACTTCACGCTACAACAAACTAAAGCCAGGTATCTAAAGACCAAGCCGGAGGCCAAAAGAAGAAGCTGGAGGGAAAAGACGGCAGGGTTTAATTTAGAGAGAGACACCACAAAGCTATAGAGACTGACTAAAGCACTGAATGATGAGGGTGTCGGGGGAGAGAAGATTACTCTTGTAGAAGATGGACAAACACTGACAGGAAAGATGGCTGCATATGCCTTTGCGAAGGCATATGCAAAAGAAAGCAACATTTTTATACCACGATTGCGTCAAAAAGAGGTTAGAAAAGAGCAAAAGGAAAGAACAGACAACAACACTCATGATGCAATGAAAGTTGACATTAGTTTAGCAGAACTGAAGACGACTATCCGCCAATTGAAGAAGAAATCTCCCGGGCCAGATGGCATTACGAATGAAATGATCCAACACTTTGGTAATGCATCTCTCCGCAAGTTGCTAGACATTTTTAATCTCAGTTGGACCAATAGAGAGGTTCCTGTGTGCTGGAAGGAAGCCAGAATGACTTCTATTCTGAAAAAAGGGAAGAACAAGCGAAAGTGCTGAGCTACCGTCCTATCAGTCTTACAAGCTGCATATGCAAGACCATGGAGCGCATCGTCAACCAGCGTTGCAGTGGTACCTGGAGTCGGAGAACATTATAGTTTCAGAGCATGCCAGCTTCAGAAGATACAGGAGCACAGAAGATCAAACAACACATCTTGCACAGGTCATAGAGGACACTTTTCAAGCCAAGAAGGTGATGCTAGCTGCCTTTATCGATCTGCAGAAGGCATTTGACAAGGTGTGGAAGGATGGCCTCCTCGTGAAGCTCCGGCGCACAGGCATCGGTGGCAACATATTCCGATGGACCAAGTCATACCTACACAATCGCAGAGCTAGGGTGCTGGTGGATGGACAATCTGGACAGAATGTATTGCTGAGACAAGGGGTGCCACAAGGCGGAGTATTATCACCAACTCTGTTCATACTCTTCATTAATGACATTGTAGCAGAGCTGCCCAATGGGATCCAAGCAGCCCTCTATGCAGATGACCTCGTACTCTGATGCACCGAGGAGTACACAACGACTGCCACGTACAGAATGCAGCTTGCCTTGGACAGAATTACAGCTTGGGCCAATCGCTGCTGTATTACCATCAACAAAGAAAAATCATCAGCCATGCTATTCTCACTGTCCACCAAAACCAAGGTTGGCAATCTGACACTGGGCGGTACTCCACTCGAGTATGAGGACCAGCAGACATACCTGGGAGTCACCTATGACAGAAGATTAACATGGAAGGAGCACATCCAGAACGCAGAGGCAAAGGCCAGAAGAAAGCTAAACATCATGAGGAAGCTGGCAGGAACAAAGTGGGGTGCCAATGAAAGGATCCTCAATACCATCTACCTAGGTGCCGTACGACCACACCTTGAGTATGGATCCAGCTCATGGATGACAACAGCTAAATCTCATCAACAGAACCTCGACAGAGTACAAAACCAGGCACTGCGCATCATCACTGGCGGAATGAGATCAACACCAATAGAAAAAATGGAGCAGACAGCAGGCATTCCCCCACTTAGCAAAGGAAGGGAATGCAAAGCACTGATCCAAGCTGCAAAGTTCAAATCGTTCAATAACCACCCGATGAAGATCAGGCAAGCACAACTGTCATCAGGAAGACTTAAAAGATCAAGTTTTGTGAAAGAGACAAAAGCACTTCAAAGGAAACACCAAGAGATGTTGCCAGCACAAATAGAAGATCCAAACCACACCCTTGATCCTCCACCCTGGGAAAACAAACTAGAGAGCATAGCTATTCGCACCACAGTACCTCATCTCACAACCAAAAATGAACACAGTGATGTGAGCAAGAAGGCCCTGACCCTAGCCATGCTGGAAGAAATGTACCCTCGGGAGACATGGATAAGGATCTACACAGATGGATCAGCCAAAGATGCAATTAGGAGCGGAGGTGCCGGACTGCACATACAGTATCCAAACGGACAACATGAGTCAGCTGCAATACCGACAGGCAAACACTGCACAAACTACAGAGCTGAAGTCGAAGCACTGGTTCATGCAGCTAATACCATCAGCAGAACAGCAGACCCTATTGCACAGATTGTCTTTTTATCTGATGCCCGCTCCGTCCTTGAGGCTATCACCAAAGGTAAGCTGCCACAACTTGAAGAAGCACTACAAACCATCAAATGCTTTCGGCTAGCACTGCAGTGGATCTCCTCACACTGTGGAGTCCAAGGAAATGAGGAAGCAGACAAGATGGCAAAGGTGGGTGCAGAAGAGAATCAGAGAGAAAACATGGTTACCCATACAGAGATGAAGACTATCATTAAGTCCCTCTATAGAACACCTCAATCAGAAGATGCCTACCATCATCTCTTGAGGCCAGAGCAAGTGACCATTTTTCGTCTCAGAACTGGACACAACAGACTAAACCAACACATGTACAGGCGGTTCCACCTTACGACATCGCCCGCTTGTCCTTGTGGAGAAGCAGAACAGACCACAGAGCACATACTTCAATGTTGCAGTACGTATCAGCTGCTGAGAGAAGAGATCTGGCCTTTGTCAACCTCTATTCTTGAAAAGCTGTATGGGCCTGTGGAAGAACTGCAGAAAACCACAGATTTCATCTTGAGAACGGCTCTCCAAGTGTGATACCAGCGATCGAAAAGAAGAAGAAGAAGATGATTGACATTTATGTATATTTGAACATTTATGAAGATGAGTTTTTTAGTCCCCTGGCTGAGCTTTTAAATACAATGGTGATTTGCCTATTATGTCACTCAACATCTGTTGCAGGTTTTGCCATTTGTTGATGGATAAACCCAATTTTTAAACTAATATGCTGTTCTGTCTGGCAACATTTATTTACATGTTTGAATATGAAGTACGCATGCCTTCAAAAAACAGAATCTTGGCTATTGCTAGAAGATCAAATTATTGAAACCTATAGGTAAAATTCATTAATGCCACATCGTTTGTTTAAAGATTAAAAACCAATTTGGTCCTTTACAGAATTTCTATTTGGGTTGACAGTGAACTGGATACACATTCGATTACAATTATCCCGCTTTTGAGATACATGTAGTCTCAAAATATTGGTCAATATAATGGTTATATACATTCATATGTATACATATATACATTCTTTGCACATTTTGCCGTCAATTTTCAACAGCGTAGGCTAAATTTGGTAGAATAGAATATTAATATTAACACGAGGCACAAGGGCCTGTGGCGCTCACCTGGACCATTGGCATTTAAACTATTTGCATTAAAATAGACATGATGGATGATTTTCGGAAAATCCAAGATGGCCACCAAAAAATTGACCAATCAAGATTCTCTTTTAATATGTTGAAGTTTACCCTCATAGGATCATTCCACCCAAGTTTTGTTGAAATCGGGTTATTGATTGAAGGAATACTGTTTTTAAATGGTTCCGGAAAACTTTCAGAAAATCAGAGGCTGCCAAAACATTGACCTATCAAATTCTGAATAGCATTTCTAAAGGCTATGACAATAGGATCCTTTCAGCCAAAATTGGTTGAAATTGCCCAAGTGATTAATGAGGCGTAGCATTTTCTATGAATTCCTATTTATCGGAAGATGGCCACCATTAAAATCAAGCCGTCAATATTCTGTATACAAGTTCTGAAGCCTAGGGGCCTTCCAGCTGAGTTTGGTTGAAATTAGGGTTGCACGATTATTCACTTTTCATAATCACGATCATTTAAAAAAAATAATCGCGATCATACGATTAATCATGAGCTATATTAACTACGTCAATGCTGCATAGAGGACGTTATTATGCTACTATTATAAGATTATGGGTTAGGCACTTGGGTATACATACATGGACAGAATACGCCAGTTGCTGATTGCAAACAAAGGAATGTATCAAGATTTTTCTAGACGGAAAACGGAAGTTACCGTATTTCGCTTAATTGTAGCCTATGCTCTAATAGAAGCCCACCACTAGCTTTTCAAATTGAGCTCCTAGTTTCAAAATGGCAAAACTCTGTATTAGAAGCCCACCCCCTTAACTGAGCAGATTGTATAGGAAGATTTTTTTAAGAGCAAATTTGTAAGAATAGTGTGTATAATAATAGCAATCGTGTCACAAGGTGTGTCTACTTCAGACCGATCTCTGCCCCGATACATTTCTGGCCCCTCTAGAAGTCAATACAGGCATCGGATTTGTAAATCTCGACCACCTATTAGATTAATACTAATAGTAGGCCACGTATGTTCAAGATATAATAAAGTTTATTCCACACCTTTGTCGTCAAAATGCCCTTAAAACAGTCTTGGCGTGATTAAATACCCTCCTTATAAATATATTTTAAGACCAAATTTATGTACCAAACAAGTACGGGAAAAAATGTGCATCAATTTTGTAATGCCGATCAACATTAAATGATCCAAATTTAATTATTACGAATGACAATATAGTCGGCTTCTTAAGTTGGCGAGCCAGCGGCTCTTTTGCGATGTGAGGCGGCGTGTTCTCACAAGATATTATACGCTAACGGGAGTTTATCAAACGGGTACCCGTTTATTCAGATCAGTATAATACTCAGTTCCTATCGCGCAATGATAATATATTTTGAGTTAACATGAGTTCCGAGTTCCCGATTCCAGAATATTTATATCCGAGTACTCGCTCTAAAATAAACTCTTCAATTGGAGGCGAATCACGTGATTTGTATTTTTTTGCGACGCTATTTTATATCAACTTGTGGATTAATTTTGATGTAAAAAACAACCTTTATTAAAGGATACGCAATATTTAGGCACTCAAATCAAATAATTTCACTTCCCCAGTGATGTTTTGAGGTATCCATTAAACATAGGCGTAGGCGGTGGGAATTTTTACGGGAGAAAATGCGTTGAATTTCCATGGTATCAGTTTTAGAACTTTTTGGGGAAAACGGTTAGCGCATAACTATTCAGAGAATGGGGAACGCGGGATAAGCGTGTGTGATTACAACAACAATGACAAATAGCGACCAAGTGAACAATCTTTATTGATCTAAAACTAATCATGAGTCAATACAAACAAATCAGTTATTTATTTAGTTTATTTAATCATTCACACATTCGGCTGATAGCCGGATGTTTGTTTCCATGATTGGTAACGCGAGAAGAGTTTCACAAGCGTAAGTGTCTTGACAAAAATTTCAACATGGCGATTACATGATTATTTTATTTTATAATTGTCCACAATCATTTTGAATTATATAATCGTTATTAATCGAATAATCGAAAAATCGTGCAACCCTAGTTGAAATCAGCCAAGCGGTTAATGAGGAGTAGCCTTTTAACTGATTTCCCACAATATTTAGAAAATCCAAAATGGCCGCCGGAAAAAATTGACCAATCAAAATTCTGTAAGCAAGTTCTAAAGCCTACTGCCGTAGGCTCATTCCAGCCAGTCTGGTTGAAATCGCTCAAGTAGTTAATGAGGAGTCGATGATTTTCAGCCATTGTTTTGGAAAATTCAAGATGGCCACCAAACAAATTGTCCAATCAAAATTCTGTATACAAGCTCTGAAGCATACAACTTTAGGGTCCTTCCAGCCGAGTTTGCTTGAACTTGTTCAAGCGGTTAATGAGGAGTAGCCTTTTTAACTGCTTTCCCAACGGAAAAATGGACCAATCAAAATTCTGTATACAAGATCTTAAATCTACCAGCCTAGTATCCTTCCAGTCAAGTCTGGTTGAAATTGCTCAAGCAATTAATTAGTAGCGTTTTAAACGATTTCCCGCCATTTTCCAGAAAATCCAAGATGACCGTTGGAAAGATTTACCAATCAAAATTATGTAGACAAGTTCTGAAACCTACCAACCTAGTATCCTTCCAGCTAAGTCTGGTTGAAATTGCTCAAGCAGCAGTCTTTCTCATGACATCTAAATTTTGGAGGTCACAGGGAGCCCACACCTTGAAATCTGGAGGTCCCCAGCTGAAATCTTGGGGCCCCAAAACACAAATTTGGAGTTCCCAAGCAGTATTACCGTATCCATGATAAAATTAGAGAGTACTATGGAGCCACAACTATGCATCATGTATGTCCCTTCTAGATTTTCTAGGTATTTCTATGCAAAAGCCTATAAAGCTACTTAGTATTTAACAATCATACAAGATTTTCCAGGCTGAATCTTTGGGGTATATACCCTCAAAAGAACCCCTATGAGAATCACTGTCAAGCAGTTAATGAGCAGCGTTTTAAACGATTTCCCGCCATTTCTGTGTGGAAAATTCAAGATGGCCGCCATAAAAATGGACCAATCAAAATTCTGTATAACAGGTCTGCAGCATACCACGCTAGGGTTCTTTCCTCCATGTTTGATTGAAATTGGCCCAGTGATTATCGAGGAGTAGACTAAGTGATTTCCATAATTTTTAGAAAATCCAAGATGGCCACCAGAAAAATTGACCAGTATACAAGTTCTCAAACATACCAGCATACTATCCTCCAACTTGTCTGGTTGAAATTGCCCAAGCAGTTAATGAGTAGCGTTTTAACCGATTTGCCACAATTTTTCGGAAAATTCAAGATGGCCAGCGAAAAAATTGACCAATCAAAATTCTGTCTACCAGCTCTGAAGCCTACCCCCCTAGGGTCCTTCCAGCCAAATTAGTATCAAATCCACCAAGCGATTAATGAGTAGCATTTCTAAACAAAAGTTATGGACGGTCGCCATGTCATTCTGGCCAGGTGAGCTAACAATATACATGTGTTGAGAATTGCTAAAGTTCAATATTGTCTTATCTGTTAACATGTCTATCCAAATCTATAATCTGTGTAACTTAATTTAAGTAATTTAGATTGACTCAAAACATGGCAACATATTCAGGCAAAAACTGAAACGATTCAGGCAGTATACTTCACCACAGTGACGGAGGTGAACATTGACAAAGCAAAGACCATGAGAGTCGCTGACGCAAAGCAGGATGCCAGGCTTGGAAATAATATTTTCAACAGTGTCCAACACTTTGTCAGGCACCAGCTACTTAGCACCGGACATCCAGAATTTGCTGCCTGTCAACACTATTCTACTTCACACTTATTAGAAACATGACAAAAACAACTAAACATGTGTCATAATGATCGCGATACACCTTAGGTTGTTGAACATTTTATGGTTTTGTCAACACTTGTATGCACTCTTTTGTTGCAGACTGCAGCTATTGGGACCTGACAAATTGTCAAAAACTGGCAAGACTGTGCCTGACAATGTCCTTGACAGGCACCTTATTTCCAAGCTTGGGATGCTCCCATCGACATGGTAGGGGAGGTCACCGCGCAATGATGTTGACAGGTATAGCCACCTTCCTTACAGTTCTCTGCAAAGACGGGAGGAGCAAAAAGCTCAGTAAACACCAATCTGAGACTATTCAGCACCAATGTCAATGAAATGCTACTCTATCGAAGACATGGAGACAACATTCCAGAAACACAACCTAACTGTCTTTATCGACACATGTCTGGAGCAAGTGTTGAAATTTACTTAACCCATACCACTCTGATGTCAATATTCTATCTTTTAAACAAAGAAACTGGTGTACGTTTTTCAACAATTTTGGTGGATGATGTTGCTGTCATATGACAGCAACATCTTCAACCAAATTTGTTGAAAAATTATCACCAGTTCATCTTTTAATTTAATTTTAGTTTAAAATTTTGGCATCAGAGTGGTTAGGGTTAAGATTCCTTTCACAGAAGCCAATGATGCAGAGTACACTGTCGAGGCGAGTTTAACATATACTAACAACTCCAATGAAGACGTAGGGCGGCACACACAACAATCATCCATCAGCGATACCATCAAAATTTGTAAATCGATATGACACAAGTTATGAAGAACCCAGTCAAACACTGCCAGACATGCCTTGTACTGGAATATCCATGGCAAGCGAAGAAAAGGATGGGCATTGGGAAATCATATAGGCTTGTGCGATTATTGCTTTGAGTGATCACGATCGATTATTTAAGAATAATCGTGATTACTTGATTAATCAGCTTGGGTACAAATTACCAACAAAAGCATACTAATGACTAAAGCTCCAATGGTGTTTACAAACGTCTATTTTCGAGCCAGTCATTCCAGTGATACATTTTCAAAAATAGCCTTCTCTTGCTCTGCAAATGGACATACATTCATTGACTGAGCAAAATGCCAATTTTCGTACCCGATCTCATTGCAAAGCAATTAAGAGGTTGGAATTGAAATATTTTAAGCAGTAGAAATTATTCACTATTATTCGATTATATAACTTTTAATGATACAAATTAACGACTTAAAGAACAATCATGACTTTCGATTTAATCACGTAATCAGTTTAATCACGCAAATCTTCAACCATGTAATGTTAATGAACACGGGATGCCAAACTCAGGCCAATGCATATATCATTGCACGTGGCAAAATTAGCAACTGCAAGAAATTGAGATCTGTCATGTGTCTGTAGTGACAGGCCCATGTCCCAGAGGGAATGAAGAGGACTAGGTAACAAGAGTTATCCACATATATATATATATTGATATATTTAGGAAATATCCATTAATAACATCCATCGCATTAGGTATAAACGTTGCAACATATATTAATTAACACTTTAAACCGTACAATGGGTTTTAATTTCAAGATATCTATACCGGAAAGCTGTTGAATATTTTGAAACTAATTTTACTGCCAAAATAATATATACAAACCTTGAAAAATGTCTCGAGTTTTGGTGGACAGAATCTGTAACCTTCTGGAACACCTGTGTGTCGTCGTAGAAATGATCCTGTTGCTATGCGACGAGTGACCCATTCAATCGGTATCATCGCACATTCATATGCAATAAATTCTGTGTCAGAATGTTGTTTGATGAAATGAGTCTTAATACCTATGAATAAACACAGTCACAATCATTTAACCCTTTAACACTCATATCAGCCAAAAATGCCTTCTGCAGTGGTCTTGAGAAACTGAACCAGTCATTTCAGTGGTAAATTTTCAAAAATAGTCTTCTCTTGATCTGTAAATGGACATTTTCTATCAGAAAATCTAAATTTTCTTGAACAAATGTAAGGGTTAGAAAATTGTTAATTCTCTGACTGCTGTAAACAACCGGACAACAATTTCACTGGGCAATAACTGGATCTGCTGAATATTTTTAAGACAATTTTACTGAAAGTTGTTTCTGGATTAGTCACCGATAACTTTCACCCAAATTATTTCAAAATATTCAGCAGCTTCAGAGTTAAACCCCATGAAAATTTTATTTTGCAGAAATTCAGCAGACAGTTAATCATAATGGTCAAAGTCAATAAAGAGATAAATTTGAGCGTAAATAATCTTTTTCTGGCAAATGGGCACTTATCAAAATCACAGCTGGCTGCTTAATCAAATATGCCATGACCCATTAATGGTCAAGCCAGCCAAAGATGACCTCAGCAGTAGCCTGGAGAAGTCCATTTGAAGACCAAGAGAAGATTCTCGACAAGGTACCACGTGGAATAGCTAGGGATGATAACCGAGCCAGTCATTGCAGTGTTACAATTTTTAAAATAGGCTTCTCTTGTCCTGCAAATTGACATGCACTAAGATAAAATTTTGATATTCTCTTCGAAACTTGACAATTATAATTTAGATTAAACCTGTACCATGCCATTTGTCACTTAAATATATTAGTTATTAGCTCACCTGGCTTAAATGGCCAATAGAGTTTATTCAACGGCGACTGTCTGTCGCCTGTTTATCAACTTTTTCCGTAAGCGACTGCTGAGTTTTTGCGGATGACATATTTCAGTCATTATATCTCTGGAACAGCTAAATAATTTGAAAACAATTTGACTGAAAGTTGTTGGTGGCTAAGCCACCAACAACTTTCAGTCAAATTGTTATTCAAAATATTCAGCAAATAGCTTTTGTTCATTGAAATTATTGTCTGGTGGCTTGTTACAGCGAGACAGTTAAACGCCTACTCTTCATTTATATTTTGCACCACTTGGACACTTTTAATCAAACTTGATTGGGAGGACCATAGCGTGTAATTTTCAAGCCATCCATTCAAGTGGTATATGTCATTTTCAAGCAATATTTTTGTCCGGCTGGATCATTACTGTATTAATACATTAATACTCAAACCGACTAAAAATGGCTTCTGAAGTGGTATTGATAAATGTCCAGTTGCAGACCAAGAGGCCAAGAGTAGTCTATTTTTGAAAATTTAACTCTGAAATGACTGCCTCTAAAATCGACATTGCCCATGAGAAAATCTAAATCTTCTTGAACAAATTTGAGGGTTAAACTAACATCCAGGCAGGTCTGCTAATTTTTACAACAAGTGACTGAATAAGATCACATGATTATCTAAACATATGCTGTATTTCCATATAGCAACCACTAACCTGCATTGTTAAGCAGCTCAAATACTGTGGAATTGGTCGCTGTGGAAATAGCTGCTTTACCCACCAGGTCATGAGCTCTATCTCCATCCCCTGCAGTAATACGATCCTTGGAGCGGATTAACACCTGATTCGGGCACTCAGAAAGAGAGTATACAACTTTGGTCTTTCCTTCAATGATCACATCACCAAGCTTCAACTCTAAAATTATACGAGAGGTCAAAAGGCTTTGACAATCAGATGGCTAAAAGTCAAGCTCTCTAAAGACTAGAGATGCTCTATACCATAATGGACTGTTCCAGTTTATCCATCCATCATATGATGTCACAATCAACCATGTGATGTGTAGGATGATGCCATACTCAATCACAGCAAGAATGATTCGATTTAGTCCGTCTTAAACGCTTAATAGTCCGACACGTTGTACGAATTGTATGTTTTTACTATTTAATAAACATTCTGTTGAATATTTTGGAACTAATTTGACTGGCTGCTGTTGCGGCTATGATTCAAAATATTCAACAGCTTACCTGTACAGTAGTCTGGAAATTGAGTCAGGGATCGATCGATCGATCGATCCCAACACGAGCGTGGTGTGGGTGGAGTTTAGCTAGAGATGGAGGGGCATAGCTAAAACTGGAAAGGTCCATTCTATACCAAGGATAGGGCAAATATAAAATTTAAAGTAATTAAAATATATTTTTCAAGTATTTCTGATAAAAGTATTTGTATTTCAATACTTTTGTAATGAATATTTTTGAAAACTTTTCAAATACTTGTTCAGTGCTTGATATTACACCAACCCCCACCCCCCCCCCCCCCCCCCCCCACCCCCTCTGATGTCAATATTCTATCTTTTACCATGTTAATAGCAAAGAATCCGGTGTACATTTTCCAACAATTTTGGTGGACAATGTTGCTGTCTTCGACAGCACCATCTTCCACCAAATTTGTTGAAAAATGTACACCAGTTCATGTTAATTTAATTTGAAAATTTAAAAATCTGACATCAGTGTTCTAAGGGTTAAACAAGAGGTTCAAGGGGCCTGCATCACTCAGCTGATACAGGCATTTCAAGCACAATAGACAACATGCATTCTAGATACAGTCAGAGTACCATAATTTTATTGTCTTTTTGCCACATAGGATCGTTCCAGCAAATTGGCCAATTTATTGAGGAGTACCGGTTTTTTAAATGGTTCCGGGAAGTTTTCAGAAAATCTAAATTCTGTATACCAGAAATATCATCTATCTCATCAAATGTAACGTCTGACACAAACAATATGTGGGAGAGACCTTATGCACATTCAAAATATGCAGATATAAGATTGAAGGAAAGCCATTGGATCCACCAACTGCACATCATGGAGATCTGCCATGTGTCTCTAGTCCCGGGCCTATGTTGCAGGCAGAGGGAATGAAGAGGACTAGGCAACAACTCAAACAAGAGTCATCCACAATTGATATATAACCTGAGTGGGTGTGTCAAAAGTTCAAAGAGGTGAACTGCAGGAAATGTCAATTTCCCTTTCTCCGAGATCTAACAATACTCACCATTCTGTTACTTCTGATATACAGCTGGCCTTGACAGCGGCTCTAGGATTATAGACTTAGAAAGCTTTACCGACTCCTGGGAACCGGGTACTCGGCTCCCAACTGCCGAGTACCCGTTTACCATAGAGCTCATATTGTTTGCATAGCCACCAAACAAGAGAAAACTATGGCTTGCCTCCGTGGGGCTGGGAGGCTGGGTCCGTAACAGAATGGTGAGTATTGTTAGATCTCGGAGAAAGGGAAATTGACATTTCCTGCATTCTCCTTCGATCAATACTCACCATTC
Source organism: Chaetoderma sp. LZ-2023a (assembly GCA_034401795.1). Lineage (NCBI taxonomy): Eukaryota > Metazoa > Mollusca > Caudofoveata > Chaetodermatida > Chaetodermatidae > Chaetoderma > Chaetoderma sp. LZ-2023a. The sequence goes on from CM067366.1 coordinate 79,729,943, forward strand.
TGTTACTTCTGATATACACCAGATTTGATCAGTAACCTGGTGGGAAGGGGCAAGCCATACATGCTAATTTTGCCCCTTGGAGAAAGATTTTAGACTTCAAACTTGACTAACGGAGACCTAAAAGGACCGTCAAGTTCACGGAACCGAATCACATTCGCGTCACAGCCCCCCCCCCCCCTCTTTTTCCTCCTAAGAAAAGGGAGAGAACTAACGAACATGTATCTCACCTGAAAACACCAATATGCCAAGAGGGTTAACTACTCCCTGCATATTGCTTGTATTAGCCTGGGAATGAGCATGAATATATAAGATGAATGAACATGATACATATACATAATACAAAAAACTCTCACTTGTTGAATTACCTTATGATAACAGGACTTCAGACGTACCGCTTCCAACCAATCACCGGTTCGGCCATCAGTGACACAATCTGGTTGACATCCTCTCGCCTGACCATGCCTGCTTTAGGTTCTTTTCTTACCGAAGTGAGAAAAGGGGAAAAGCAGTGTGGTCACTAACTATCGTTTCAAAACAGCTAAAGCGAGTGGATTGGCTGAGTCTGACACATCCCTCATATAGTAATCCGTGAATGAGGACTCACAGTGCCATTGTGCAACGGCCATGATGTCCTCTAACGGAACACCATTGTAAAGGGCGGTCGAGGCGGCTATTCCTCTGACATTGTCTGCCCTTACGCCTTGCACCTGGTGCCCAGTCGCCATCTCGTGAGTAGTCTGAATGCATTCGACCACCCAACGAGAGATAGTATCCATGGATGCGGCGCCATAAGACTTATTATGGCAGATCCACAGATGTCTATCGTTCGACCGTAACGAGTCAGTCCGTTTCTTGTACTTAGTCAAAGCACGGACCGGGCACCAAACACTGGCATCACGATCAAACCTAGTTAACTTCGGTATAATGATCGGTTTGCCGGGATATCTCAAAGATTGGTTCTTTGACATAACCTCTGCTCTTGGCAGAAGACGCAGACCTTCTCCAGAAACAATAAATCGGTTCCTCTCTGCCGAAAGCGCATGGATCTCACTACGCCTTCTAGCTGAGGAAGCTGCCAATAGAAAGACCGCCTTTAGAGTCAAATGCTTTAGACTAGCCGAACGCAACGGTTCGAAAGGGTGCTTGGCCAGTACATTAAGCACTAAAGATAGACTCCAGGCTGGAATGACTACCGGTTGTCTCGGTCGGAGATTGCTCATTCCCTTCAACATCACATTTAACTGGGCCACCTCTGGACTATCCCTGTTGGCTAGACAAGGGATAACTGATGCCAAAGCTGACTTGTATCCAGCAACTGTGACGGGAGCTAGTCCTCAAAAGAACAGCTCACAGAGAAAGTCTGCTATTTGCTGATAGTGGATTGAAAGGTATCAATACCCTTTTCTTCACACCAATCTGCAAATCTGTTAACCTTGTTGTTATATGACTTGAAGGTTGACCTCCTTCTCGCAGCCGCGATGAAATCAGCAGCCTGTCGAGAAAAGCCTTCCGACGTGGAACGTTGTTTGATAACATCCACGCAGTCATTGAACATTTCGGGACGCTCGTGTAGGAAGCGTCCCTTGGCCTGGGAGATTATGTTCGGAATCTCGGGCAACTGCACAGGATTTTCCACCAGCAGATCTAGAAGATCCGTGAACCACGCCCTGCTCGGCCAATACGGCGCTATTAGCAGGACCAGACACGGTTCCTCCCTGACCTTCACCAATACCTTCGGTAGAAGAATGGTGGATGGGTACGCGTAAGCGTGCATCCCTCTCCAGCTTATCGCCAGAGCGTCTGTATCGACGGCATTTGGATCTGTAATCGGCGAGACATATGTCATGATTTGAGCATTTTCCTTTGTGGCGAACAAGTCCACGTTGGGTTTGCCCCAATGCTCGAAGATCCGTCGCAGAACTGGAGGGTTGAGGGACCATTCTGTTGGCAGGATTCTCTGTCTGCGAGACAAAGCATCCGCCAGAATGTTCAATCGGCCAGGAATACGAGCTGCCTTCAAAACAACCGAGTAATTCCTGCACCATTGAATCAAGTGCCACACCCTGATACACAGAGTGGGCGACTTGGTCCCGCTTTGGCGATTTATATATGATACTACTGTCGAATTGACCGACCGTATCAATATCACCCTGCCCCTGATCATCGGAAGGAACTCTTCCAACGCCAGTTCAACTGCCATCATTTCCAACAGATTGATATGCAGCTGACTCTCCGGGAGAGTCCATGTGCCCGAGACCTGGTTCTCCCAGGCAGGCAACCCACCCTTCCAGCGATGCATCCGTGTAGACGGACAGCTGGGGGCGGGGTAGGTGCAGCAAAACCCCTAATAGGAGATTCTGACGCTGTTTCCACCATAGAAGATGCGATATTATCGGCTCCAAAACTGGCAACAGTTTTGACAGGGGTTCTGTTCTCTGTTTCCACAGAGACATCAGATACAACTGGATAGGCCTTCGCATTAGAGCATCGTACGGGATAACCTGCTCCATGGACACCATCATGCCCAGCATCTGAAGGAACCGCCTCGCCTTGAATGTGGTTTCCCACTCGAAAACTCTTGAGGATGGCTAACAGAGACACCACTCTGGGCTCTGACGGGTAAACCCTGCCCTCCTCGAGGTTGAATCGCATCCCCAAATAAACGAAACGTTGAGTGGGCGTCAACTCGGATTTCTCCTCGTTGACTATGCAGCATAGATCTGAAAGTAACTTCAGAGTCAGAGCAGTATCCACGTTCAACCTGGCTGCCGAGTCTGCCTTAAGCAGCCAGTCGTCTATGTAGGTGTGTAGCGCCACGTTCTCTTTTCTGAGAAACGCTGTCACCGCAAGGACCACTCTTGTGAAAACCCTCGGAGCTGTCGACAGGCCAAACGGGAGACTGTAAACTCCCATACTTGATTCTGAAACGCAAATCTCAGAAACCTGTGCCAACTCCGATTCATAGGAATGTGGAAATATGCATTTATCAGATCGATCGATACACACCACATTCCTTTCCTCAATCCCGCATTACCGACCTCGGCGTTTCCATCTGGAACCGAGGCGTATGGATAAACCAATTTAATGGCCTGAGATTGAGTATGGGTCTCCATCCCCCTGTGCTCTTGGGGACAAGGAACATAATTGAATAGAAGCCTGGAGTGTTTTGCTTTGCTGGTTTTATTGCTCCCTTCGGAAGCAAACCCGACACTTCCTTTTGAACGGCTTCTAACTTGCCTGGCTCCCAAAGACAGATTTTGTGGTGGAAAGTCCCACCACTCCGGCATGTAACCCTGGGATAACTATCCCAGGACCAGACTGTCTGACGTCACACCTTGCCAGGCCTCGACGAAACGCATGAGCCTTCCACCCAGCATAGACGCCTCGACGTCTAACGGGGTTATCCGGCTCGCAGTCCGCTCCCCCCCCCCCCCCCCCCCCTCTTTCTTAACGAGAGAGAGAGAGAACCATTTCGTTCTAGGCACGACGGGTATAACTGGCACCGCTGTTCCTGTCGCACAGGCGCGGTCCAGGCGGATATGAAGGGAGCTTTCGTACCCTCAGGTACGCTTCGGCCCCTTCTGTCCGCCCTTTGAGGCCTTACCCTTACCCTTGCCCTTCCCGCCTCTAGGGCGGTCAGGAGCAACATTGGGGAGGGTAGGCGCCTCTACAACCTTCCTGGGCTTCTTCGCCGGCGGCGGCTCTGAAAACCCAGCTGAAGCAGAAGTCGCAACAGGCCTAGCTTTCGCCTTGCCCTTATGCTTCTTCTGCTCCTTTGAAGGTTGTCCCGTTAGCGGTTTCCCCACAGGCCCTAGTGCGTGCGCTTGCTGCACTAGCTCTAGCTGTAGGTTTACCGCTAACCGATTCTGCGCGATACTGGCGGTATCCTCTAAGATGGCCCACGCTTGGCCACCGAAGATGCTAGGCCCTGTCAGGGGTGTCCCAAGGAGATGTTCCCTGACTGCCGTAGCCGGACGCATATGGTCAATGACCATTTGCCTCCTGGATTTCGTCACACGCGCTTGCACCCTTGCCAATGCGTCCATCGACAGCACCAGGCCGTCATTGACACATGAAAGCGCCACAGGTGGCACAGGGTGGCCTGCCCCGCTTCAGCCCACACCGACTGAAGGAGACGATAAGAGTGGTTGACAGCGCTCATCGCTGCCCTCACACCCTCATCGCATAGGGACAGGACTTCTTCCTGGTGTACCTGAGACTTGTCCACAAGTGCCGGACCGGGGTGACCCGCCACGGCACTCTGGACGCCCAGTACCCATCGGTCATCCTCCGTGACCGACGGGACTACACCATACCTGTCGTATTCCCCCCGCGGAATACGACATCTTGCCCGCACCTCCCTGGAGGCTGCAGGGAGCTGACCCTTGGTCATCAGTTGTTTGCTATAAATAGCATCCAACCATTCTATGAACCGTGGATCCAGTCCCACTGACTGGATCCGGGCCGCGGGCAAAATCCCCGTCCTGATCGACGCAACCGACGGACGGGGCGCATCTTCATCGGCCGTGGCCGAAACCACAGACGGGTCAACCCTGGCTAGCCACGCCAGAGCATCTGACCAATCTACCTCCGATGAAGACACCCCCGCAAACACGTCACCCGTTGACGTGCTCACGGGTCTGCCAGCCACGGCCTCCCAGCAAGGAGCCACGGCTGACACGCCAGGCACTCCGGTACCACACGGTTCCGCCGCCACCCCATGAAACACTCCGGTCCATGGGGTAGGTCCGCACGGAAAACCGTACGGACCCGTAGCAGTCGCGGAACCATAGCCAGACACGGGCGCCCACGGCACCCCACGTCCGACTGCCGGACCAGGCGAGATAGGTGAGTACCACGCCCGGCCCGGCACACCCGTTCCCGTGACGGCTGGTGCCAAACCAAGCCGCACGGAACCGGTGCACGTAACGGATTTGCCTCAGCCACAGGCGGAGCCGCTGACCTGGCTTGTGCCAAACCAGACAAATGGAGGCCGGTTCCGTCTAGGACGGAATCAACCTCCATATTCTCCACCTGCGGCTTCACGGGCCACAGCAACCTCTCCTCCTCGGCCTCCTCGTCTTCAGACTCCGAAGAGTCGTCACTAGACGAGTCAACCGTGGAACCGTCCTGGCGGACGGCTCCCACACCTGACGGACCGGCCACCGCTACTGGACCACCCGGAGGTGGCCGCAGAGAAACAGAAACCCGTCTGGCCGAAGCCAGACGGGACTGCCAGGGGGCCGTACGAGACGGCCCCCTCGGTAACCAGTCCAGAATCCTGTCCGAGGACAGGATCCGTACCAGGCATGGGGAGAAACTGCCCCCCCAACCTTTGGTAGCAGGGACGACACCAGCGTGGTCAGAACGCTATGCAGAAAAACCCTGCAGAGCCGGACCAAACCACGCCGGCGGTGCCATCTCCGCCACCTCCAGCTGGGGACGTGGAGCACCCGCACCGGCCGAACCGGGCGCTCCACGATTTACTCTCGGACCGCCTGACCCCGCGTCAGACCCAGCCAAGTCCTTCTGGGCAAGGAACTTAACCATCGTTTCGACGGACCACACTGCACAAACATTACACCTATGATCTATATTACACAGGGCACACTTAAAACAGACATGGTCCTTGAACATTACACGGACAAACTTATGGCAGTCGTCACATGATGGCGGGGCTGGCTTGGCCTATAAAATAAGCACAAACCTACAATAAGCAAGCGGAACGAGACCCGGATGGAAGGCAGACAATTAATTTTCAAATAATGACTCATAAATGAACCGTAACCTCCCCGCACCCCACCCCGCCACAACAACGATCGCATTGACTATGACGACAAGTACGCGGCGGGAACAACACACCCATAATAGATCCTCCAGGATGTGTAACGGCTCCAGGAATCATATCGCATAGCATTCAGGGTATATTTACTAATCAATATAAATTATACTCCTAACGAACGCAGCACGATATGTGAAGAAAACAACAAAATGTATAACAAAACTGCTGTCTCACACGGTAAAACCGCAGACCACACATCTACTCAAGAATTTTGAAACCACCGATCATTGCAAACCGATCGTGATCGCACGTAAACATGATCATTCTAAAGTTTCCGGTACCATTTTTAGTACGCAGCACCCAGAATAAGATGCGTGAATTAATGAAAAATCTTTCTTCACATAAACATCCGAGCGACCGGGTGTGACGTCACCCGCTCGGATTCTACGGAGAACGACGTCAGCCGATATTCGTGTTAGAATAGCAAACACCTATTTTCATATCTGCCGATCGCCTGTTGGGGTTTAAAGAAGGCGATCGTCTGGCATATATCGTTGTTAGCACACGTCCCAGATTCTATGGGGTCAGAAATTGGAACATGCGACACAACGAAATTTAGAGACCTAAGTCTTTTAACTATGGATAATAAAGAACAATACAACCTGGTTGTCTTGGGCGGTATTCTCCATAGTCCTTAGTTAATCCTTTCAGAACACACAAACTATCACTGATTAAAGACTTAGATTATTTTAAAACACTAAAATCCTTAATGCAAAAAGCATGTATTGCTCTTGTCGCTATGCAAACAAGAATGAGCTCTATGGTAAACGGGTACTCGGCAGTTGGGAGCCGAGTACCCGGTTCCCAGGAGTCGGTAAAGCTTTCTAAGTCTATAATCCTAGAGCCGCTGTCAAGGCCAGCTGTATATCAGAAGTAACAGAATGGTGAGTATTGATCGAAGGAGAAGTGGGGATTTGACTCTTCACCGGTTCCAGCAGGTACCGTACACCTGGCTTATTGTGATCTCTGGCCGTCGAGGATTAAGTCACAGCATGACGTTGTGCGTTGGGAATATACCTACCAAGACTGGTTGAAAGCCAGCAATGCCCACAATAGCAAAATCTAGACTCGTCACCGTGACAGTGACTTTTCTACCGTGCTTAGGAGTTGAACTGTGCATAAGAACCTTAAATTTACGCACTAATCTTGTTTTTATTTCTTCTCTCTTGCAGAATCTTTGGAGATACCACCTTAAGTGCCTCTTGTAGATTTTCCCTCGCTCTTGAGCGACCGTTCCGCTTTAAGGAATGTTTCTAATAGGAGATGGCCCGTCTTAGCCGTAAATTGCGGATGACGATCTCGTGCACCGTTCGACGTGAGGACAAATTACTAGCATAGAAACGCCTTTACTGCAGATTTTTACCAGTAAGGACGTTCACGCTTTTCGCTGCGTTTCTAAGCAGGTGACGCCCTCCACACCTTCACAAAAGTATCCCCGTAAACGAGGCCTCATTCTTCTTCTTGTTCAGTAGGTCCCGTGCATCTCACTTGGACTCCTCCTAACTAGGAATAGTTGTCGCAAGCAGCCTGGCCACCGCTTCCTCACGGTTAGCTCCCCTCTGCCTAAACTCCAGCAATCGACGCATGCCTTCGAACAGTTTGAACATCGTGATACCGCTTCGCGCCACGTAAGACCTCTCCCTACAGATGCCCTCGTTCCAGGCTTCGAGTAAACACACACCCCCGCCTCTCTTTCGATCGATCAAGAGTTTTCTGACCCGTACACACATTTTTGTAGAGAAATTCGCTGCCCTAAACTGGCACGGACCACTACGATGCTCTAAGAATGACCCCTTAGGCCGAATCAAGAATTCAGCGCCATTCGTTCTTTTTGGACCGCTTGGCCAGGGGCCTACGTGACCCTGCGGTTAACGCTTGTTCCCGCGACCGAACTAGATAACCGGCGTGTCCCTGGAATACCCTCCAAATTCGTTGCGTCTTCTTAGCGCCCAAACTGACCGGAGGTTGGCCTGCTTGTGCGTCTGTAACCCGGGAAGATAGTCACTAGGACCGCGTCAAGCGCTTTTTGACGTTGGTCAAGGCGGTCTAATAGGCCCGAGCCAAAGATTCACCCGACCATAACCGTATATGTGGACCGACAAAACGAATAGCGACCGTTACCGACTGACTGACTGCCTGGGATAGATAGGGGAAAAAGCCTGCTGTCTCCCCTGCCACTTAGAACCCTTCTCCCGAGAGACGGACATTCCCCCTGTCGCCTTACATGAATATTGTTTATCTGGAATTATTGAATAAATAATCTTGAATCTTGCATTGACCACATGATTCAAGATTCCAAATTATTTATTTCATACTAAATATATAGTATATATACATCACAGTTGGGCAGTCCATCAAAGGCAGAGCCTATGAATCGATGGACCCCCTCCACATAAAACAAGACATTACAATATATGGTCAGGGTATGTGTTTCTAACAGGGTTCTATTTCTAGCAATTGCTCCTTTTTGTGTTCTCCCGCACTCGTTTTCCTGACATCGTCAAAAGATGTTTATTTCAATAGATACAGAGATTTTACACATTTGATAATTTTATCAAAATGGAGCAGAAACAAGTAATTATTTTACCTACCTTTTTATTGGACGTGTGAAAAACGGGTTTTCACTATTACTTTTTTCAGGGTACATAAAGATGTTCATAACTGGTATAGAAATGAAACAAACTGGTCCAGCTTTCGCATCAGATGACAATATGCCAGTTGCTATCTAACACGGCATGTTGATTTCAACAACATAACAATAATTTTCTATGGATGCACCGAAGGGAGATGCGGTGCTTATATTGTTTACAGATCAAGACAAACATGGTCATAGTTTCTATACACAGTAACAACTAAACTAATTTTAACGTTTTATGGAATGCAAAATAACACTTATTTTCATATTCAACACCAGATTTACTACTTTAGAAAGCAAGGATCCAGGATTGTAACTTTGAAAATGATGTTGCTGCTGTCAATGTGTACCGGGGGTAATGCGAAATAAACGAAATCACGGACTTCATTTGTCATGAGGGATTTGATACTTACCTTCCTAATACTCTTTGATATTCCCAAATATCGACTTTCACTCAATAAATACTCAGATTAAAAACAGTTAGGTGACCCTACTGGGCAGGTAGTCAGATGACAGTCCGGCGGATGCCTGCCCCAACCTCGCGCATGCGCAGACTGGCACTTCCTCAGACTAATTTATTGGCTGACACAATGTAACTTTACGAGAGCCTGAAGACCGAGCCTCTGTGGGGCGGAGAGGCTGGGTCCGTGTTAGGGAGATAAGTATCAACTCTCTCGTGAAAAATGAAATCCGTGATTTAGTTTATTTCACTTCAAGAGTATACTTACCTCCCTAACACTCTTTGATATTGCTAGAATTTGTAAGACAATTTGGCGGGAGGGAGGCGAGGTCAAAAGACCAGCTCTTCCCTAAGTGCTTTTCTGCGATTAAGGCACTTAAACCTCTGATAAAAACACAAACAGGAAATGATTTGAACATCGGATAACACAACCAATGGCTGAGAGAAGACCATATGTCATATGCGTTCTCCCCCCCCCCCCCCCCCCACCCCCTTTTCTTGGGAGGGAGACAGAATGGCGGCAATGTCCCATACGCTCTCTATGTACAAGTGCCTTGTACTATAGGACATTAGACGAAAAAGCCTCCATTTTCGTATACTCTCAATAATGAACCACATAAAACACGTACCATTACCATATTAATAACGAAGGGCCACGTGACAAAACAATCAACAACACATAAACAAGACTGACCTTGTGAATTGCTTGATGCTGTCATCATCTTCCCATTGGTGAAGACTGATGCAGTCCAGACAAGTGGTTGTTTACATTGATAAATTGTGATATATATAACAAGAGGCCTAAGGGGCCTGTGTCGCTCACCTGGAGCACCATCAATTTTTGTCAAAATTGTTGGTGGGTGGTTTAGTAGTCGCTTAAATGAGTTTGTGGACATTTTTTCAAGTGCAATATGGCGGTCAAATATGCTACATTTTGATTGGCCTACAGGGTTTTTTTGACGGATCAACTTCCCTTGAACAAACTGTAATGGCCCTTAGTCCTTAATCATACCACCCAAATTTCGGCCTGATCCCTTCAGCAGTTCTGGAGGAGTCATTTTCAGGAAAACTAGGTCATCCAAGATGGTCGCCGAACCATTTGGCCAATCAAGTTATCTTGAACAAACTTGACTTACGCCTTGACCTAGATGAAGATTTCCCAAGCGGTTTTGGAGATTTTTAAAGACATTCCCTAAAATCGGCCAAAGTCCAAAATGGCCGCCGGGCAAATTGGCCGATCGGGTTCATTTGAACAAACTTGGATCCCTGTGCCCTAAGGATGCTTCTAGCCAAAACATAATTCAAATCGGCCGAGTAGTTCTCGAGAAGACATTTTAAATTTCCCATTGCTTTAGCATGGGAGCTTTTGACGAGAAAATTATCGAAGATGGTCGCCAAACTGTTTATACGACAATTTCAAAAATTGCAAATTTGAGCTCAGAATACCCAAAAACATATATAGAACCAATTTTGGCCTCAAAATCCATCAAATAAAAAAATCCAATATGGCCGCCAAACAGGCTACATTTTGATTGGTCATGGCGGCCATGTTTTTTGATGGAGTAACTTCCCTTGAACAAACTTTAATGGCCCTTAGTCCCTGATTATATCTCCCAAATTTCAGCCCGATCCCTTCAGCGGTTCTGGAGGTCGTTTTCGGGGAAACTAGGTCATCCAAGATGGCCACCGAACCATTCTGTCAATCAAGTCATCTTGAGCAAACTTGGCTTACGTCTTTCCCTAGATGAGGTTTCATAGGTTTTGAATCGATTCCCCAAGCGATTTCGGAGAAGATTTTTAAAGACATTTCCTAAAAATCAGCCAAAATCCAAGATGGCCACCGTCCAAATTAGCCGATCGGCTTCATTTGAACAAACTTGGATCCCTATGCCCTAAGGATGCTCCCTGCTAAATATAATTCAAATCGGCCTAATAGTTCTCCAGAAGAAGACACTTAAGATTTCCCATTGCTTTAGTATGGGTGCCTTTGGCGGGAAAATAATCCAAAATGGCCGCCAAACCGTTTATCCGACAGTTTTGAAATTGGTAAATTTGAGCGCCGAATACCCAAAACCTTATATAGAACCAATTTCGACCTCAAAATCCATCAAATACAAAAATTCAATATGGCCGCCACAAACACGCTACATTTTGATTGGCCCACCGCGGCCATGTTTTTTGACAGATCAACTTCCCTTGAACAATTTTAATGGACCTAAGTCCCTGATCATATATCCCAAATTTCGGCCTGATCCTTTCAGCAGTTTTGGAGTTGTTTTTGGGAAAACTAGGTCATCCAAGATGGCCACCGAACCGTTTGGTCAATCAAGTCTTCTAGAACAAACTTGGCTTACCTCCTTTCCTAGATGATGTTTCATGAGTATTGAATCGATTCCAAAAGTGGTTTCAGAGAAGATTTTTAAAGACATTTCCTAAAATTGGCCGAAATCCAAGATGGCCAACAGCCAAATTGGCTCCATTTGAACAAACTTGGATCCCTATGCCCTACGGATGCTTTTTGCCAAATATAATTGAAATCGGCCCACTGGTTCTTGAGAAGTTGTTTAAAGGAAAAGTTGACGGACGGACGGATGATGGACGGACGGTCGCCACAGCATAAGCTCACTTGGCCTTTCAGGCCACGTGAGCTAAAAATGTATCATTACAGCCCTAGTCATTAGGGCCTCACTGACTCTGAGGAGCAAATGCTGTAATGTTTATCCTCAGTCAATGTGCTGATCATCTTCAATACTGGCTTGATTGGTTAGACACCATGTTACGGTTAAAATGAAGAGAAATACTGATGCAGAGTAGACAATGGTTCACAAGGTGTTTGTACGATCGTGAAACCAATATACCTGAAATAAACGAATTCACCTTTTAACATTGGTCATGAAAATCTGTTCATAAATATATAAAGCAATTTTCGCTATCAAAATACATCAAATACAAAAAAGCCAATATGACCTAGAAATGCTGAATTTTGATTGGTTGATGGCAGCCATGTTTTTAAACGAACAACCTTCCCTTGAACAAACTTGAAAGGCGCTTGGTCCCTAAGCATGTTTCCAAAATTTCAGCTCTATCCCTTCAGCGGTTCGGGAGAAGTTGTTTTCACGAAAGCTAGGTCATTCAAGATGGCCACCACTCAAATCAGCCAATCAGGTTGCCTTGAACAAACTTGGGTCTACCACTGCCACAGATTATGTGTTATGAGGTTTGAATCAATTCCTCCAGCGGTTTCGGAGAAGATTTTTCAGTGTTTCTAAAAATCAGCCATTTTGGCCGACGGCCATCTTGGATTTTGACCGATCCGCTTCGTTTGAACAAACTTAGATCTCTATGCCCTATGAATGCTTCCTCCCAGATATAATTGAGATCGGCCAAGTGGTTCTTGAAAAGAAGATGTTTAAAGAATTCCCAATTGCTTTACTATGGGCCCATTGCTTTACTATCGGAGACTATGGCGTGAAAACAAACCAAGATGGCAGGAAAACCGTTTATCCGACAGTCTCGAAAGTGGGATATTTGAACTGGCCACACTGATAAGAATATATAAAGCAATTTTCGCCATCAAAATACATCAAATACAAAAAAACCAATATGACCAAGAAACGCTAAATTTTGATTAGTTGATGGCGGCCATATTTTTTAACGAATAAACTTCCCTTGAACAAAGTTGAAAGGCCCTTGGTGCCTAAGCATATTTACAAAATTTCAGCTCTATCCCTTCAGCGGTTCGGGAGGTCTTTTTCGCAAAAACTAGGTCATCCAAGATGGTCGCCAGCCAAATCGTCCAATCAGGTTGCCTTGAACAAAATTGGGTCTACCGTTGCACTAGATGATGTGTTATGAGGTTTGAATCAATTCCTCCAGAGGTTTTGGAGACAATTTTTTAGTGTTTCTAAAAATCTGCTATTTTGGCCGGCGGCCATCTTGGATTTTGGCTGATCGGCTTCGTTTGAACAAACTTTAATCTCTATGCCCTAGGGATGCTTCCTGCCAAATATAATTGAAATTTGCCAAGTGGTTCTTGAGAAGTCGTTTAAAGAAAAAGTTGACGGACAACGGACGGACGGTCGCCACGGCATAAGCTCACTTGGCCTTTAAGGCCAGGTGAGCTTAAAAATGAGAGAAGCTCATCAAAATATGTACACCTAAATTATATTTTCAAAATCGATAAAGCGAGAGGATTCGAGGTGTCACGGAGGTAATGGTTGGTGAAACTTGACTAACACTTCCACTGGGCTACCGACATAATGTCGTCCACAGGGGCCCCATTAAACAGGGCGGTGGAAGCGTTGGCAAAGTCAACTTGTTTACCTGTGCTGGATTTATGACAAAATTGAATACATTCTACAATCCACCTGGAAATGGTGTCCTTGGTAGCCCTACCATGAGGTTCAATATACGACAACCATAACACTGATGGGTCCGTCAAAGCTGGTAAAACTATTGGTTGACCTGGATATTTCAAAGACTGTTTTTTTAGCCATGAAATTTATCCTTAGTAGAAGACTACGGCCTTCCCTGTAACCACATAACGGTCTGCCTCGGCTGATAAGACATGAATTTCGCTTCTCCGCCTTGCCGAGGCCGCAGCAATTAAAAATACATCTTAAAGAGTCAACATTTTCATAGAAATGGAACTTAGTGGTTCAAATGGCTTATCAGCTAATACCTGTAGCACTAGTGATAAACTCCAAGACGGAATGACAGGGGGATTCCTTGGTCTTAGATGACCATGCCTTTAATTAAAGTATTTAATGTACTTACTTCATCACTTCCCCTATTAGCCAAGCAAGGGATAACTGTAATTAAAGTTGACTTGTAGTCAGCAATAGAGTTAGGCTTGAGGCTATAGGCATTATACAGGTGACAGAGGAAATCGGCTACTACCTAAATAAATGACTCCATTCGATTAATACATCTTTTTGAGCACCATTCTGCAAATCTGTTGATTTTATAGTTATATGCTCTGGAGGTTGACCCCCTTCTGGCTTTTGCCATGAACATGGCTGCTTGCTCAGAAAAGCCCTCGCTACTGGACCACCCACCCGGAGGTGGCTGCAGAGACAGAGCCCATCAGGCCGGAGCCCGCCGGGACTGCCAGGGAGCCATACGAGACAGCCCTCGGTAGCCAGTCCAGAACCATGTCCAAGAGACTGCCCTACAACTTTTGGAAGCAGGGACGACACCAGCGTAGACAGAACTCTATGCAAGAAGCCTTGCATAGCAGGACCAAACCACGCCCGCGGTGCCGTCTCCGGTTGCAGACGTGGAACGGCCCCAAGGGCCGAAACAGACGCTGCACGATTTGCTTTCGGACCGCCTGACCCTGCGTCAGACACTGCCAAGTCCTTTTGGGCAAGGAACTTGACCATCATGTCGGACGACCACACTGCACAAAAGTTACACCTACTGTCAAGATTACATTTGATACAACGGAAACAGACATGGTCCTTGAATAGAACCCTCACAAATGTATGGCACTCGTCACATGATGGCGGGGCTGGCTTGGCCTATAAATATGCACAAACCTACAATAACAGGGTTTGTACACCTTTCTGGTTTTAAAATTCCATGACTTTTCATGACCAAAATTAACAAATTCCATGACCTCCAAGAATTAATATCTAGCAAATTTGTGTGTATGACATAGATACATAAGTTACGACCTGAGCTATTCTGTAAAATATCTGAATATTGCATCTTGCAACAACCAAGCCAGTCTTGTTTTGATAAGCTGTTGCTATAATTTTCATTGCATTGAGGTGACGGTGGAAATTAATGCCTCAGATTTCTCTAATTTTGCACGATTACCATTTTCCATGACTTTTCAATGACCTATGAGAAAAATTCTGATTTTCCATGACTTTCCAGGCCTGGAATTCATATTTTCAAATTCCATGACTTTCCAGGATTTCCATGATCAGTACGAACCATGCAATAAGCAAGCGGAACGAAACAGGAATGGAAGGCAGACAATTAATTTTCAAATAATTTGATCATAAATTAAATGTTAACCCTCCCGCACCCCAACCCGCAACGCTACAGCAAAGATCGCATTGATTATGACGACAAAAACGAAGCTGGCAATAATACACCCATAAACTGATCCTCAAGGATGTATAACGGAACCAGGAATCATATCGCATAGCATTCGGGGTATATTTACTAATCAATATAAATTATACTCCTAACGAAGGCCAAAACGATATGTGAAGAAACAACAAACTGCTGTAGCACACGGTAAAACCGCAGACCACACATCTAAATCAAGAATTTTGAAATCACCGATCATTGCAAACAGATCGTGATAACACACAAAACTTGAAAATTCCAAAGTTTTTCTGGTACCAATAAAGTACGCAGCACCCAGAATCAGATGCGCGAATTAATGAAACATTTTCTTCACATAATCTGAGACAACACGGGTGTGACGTCACCCGCTCGGATCTTACGGAGAACAACGTCAGCCGATTTTCGTGTTAAATCACCGTAAATCCAACACCTTATTTCATATCTGCCGATCGCCTGTTGGGGTTAAAGGAAGGCGATCAATCTGGCATATTTCGTTGTTAACACACGTCCCAGATTCGGGGTTAGAAATTGGAACAGGCGACACACACAAAATTTTGAAGACCTAAGTCTTTTACAACTATGGAATAACATGGAATTATACAACCTGGTTATCATCGGCTCCATCCATGGTAATCCAATATAATCCTTAGAGAGCGCACAAAGCTATCACAATACACAGAAAGACTTAGAAACGTAACACTCCAACTGCACAAAAAAGCATGTAGCTCTTGTTGCTATGTAAACAAGAATGAGCTTCATGGCAAACGGGTACCCGGCAGTTGGGAGCCGAGTACTCGGTTCCAGGAGTCGGTAAAACTTACTAAGTCTATAGTCCTAGGGCCAGCTTTTCAGGATAGCTTGTATCAGAAGTAATAGAATGGTGAGTATTGATCGAAGGAGAACATACCGTTTAGTGATGGTAGTATAGGCACGGCTTTTACAAGTGCTTATATCCTTTATCGTGGTATGTCATAGTATGTGACTAGCTTGTTGATTCCCCTGTGTGTAATTGAGTAGGCTATATTTGATAATGGCAACAGGCCAGTACGGGCAGTTTAATACACAGATGCGTACTGTATTTACACGAGGCGTACATGGTACGCATGAATATTTAAATGTTTGCATACATGGATGATTTCTATACGTATAGTACGCTTGTACTCGCCTTATCTGGAGCGGTTATTCCTGTTAAAAAGATTTATTATGATGAAGAAAATTCTTAATGATAATCGTTGTTATATAAAAACATGTGTGTATTGGCATACGTCTGTATGGCACTATGGTATGTCAAAGATTAATTTAGGGAAATATAAAACAACAAAGCCATATGCGCACATACGTCTGTATTCAGGGTTTGTACACCTTTCAGTATTTGAAATTCCATGACTTTCTATGACTAAAATTTAAAAATTCCATGACCTCCAAGAATCAATAGCTATGTCAAAGGTTTCAAAATGTTCAACAGCACATAGTCAATCATATGGAATTCACTTTATCTAGGGAAATAAACGAAATCAAGGATTTCTTTTTTCACGAGAGAGTTGATACTTACCTCCCTAATACTTTTGATATTGCTAAATATTGGCTTTCACTCAATAAACACTCAGATTAAAACAGTTAGGTGCCCCTACTGGGCAGGGAGTCAGAGCGTAGTCTGGCGGATGCCAGCCCCACCACCGCGCATGCGCAGACTAGCACTTCCTCTGACTAATTTATTGGCTGATACACATGCAACTATAAAGAGCCTGAAGACCGAGCCTCTGTGGGGTGGAGAGGCCGGGTCCGTATCTAGGGAGGTAAGTATCAACTCTCTCGTGACAAAAGAAATCCTTGATTTCGTTTATTTCACATCAAGAGTATACTTACCTCCCTAATACTTTTGATATTGCCAGAATTCGACAGTGAATTCGGCGGGAGGGAGGCGAGGTCAAAAGACCAGCTCATCCCTATACGCTTTTCTGCGTTTAAGGCACTTAAACTTCTGAAACTGTATGAAAAAACAGTCAGGAGTTGACTAACCATCGGATAACACCCCCGATGTATGAGAGATGACCGAATGTCATATGCGCTCCCCCCCCCCCCTCCTTCCTGGGAGGAAGAGTCGAATGACCTCAATGTCCTATACGCTCTCTACGTACATGTGCCATGTACTACATGAAAGAGACGAAAAAACTTCATTTTCGTATACTCTCAACAATGAACCACATAAATACACAAAACCATCATCATATTAATAACGGGTAACGTGACAAGACAATCAACAATGGACAACACATACACAAGACTGACCTTGTTGAAAATGGCTGCTGACATCCTCTTCCCATTGGTGAAGATCGATGCAGTCCCAAATTAGTGGTTGTTTCCATAAATTAATTGTGAAATATATAAGCAATGAGGAAACCCCATCAAAAATATATGCCTAGTTATTTTTTCAAAATCGACAAGGCGAGAGGATTAGAGGTGTCACGGAGATAATGGTCTGTAAAACTTGACTCACAGTGCCACTGAGCCACCGACATAATATCATCCACAGGGACCCCATTAAATAGGGCAGTGGATGTCACTACGCCGCGGACACTGTGAGCCTTGGCCACGTCAACCTGCTTCCCGGTGGCGGATTTATGGCAAAACTGAATGCATTCTACAATCCACCTGGAAATGGTGTCCTTCGAAGCCCTGCCATGGGGTTCAATATATGACAACCATAACGCCGACTGGTCGGTGCGCCACTCCGCCGTACGTTGTTTGTACCGGCGAAGCGCCCGGACGGGACACCATGCTTTAGAATTAGGATCATATCTAGTTAAAGCAGGCAAAACAATAGGTTGACCTGGATATTTCAACGACTGATTTTTAGCCAAGAAATTAATCCTAGGTAGCAGCTTAAGGCCTGCCCCTGAAACCACAAAACGGTCATCCTCAGCTGATAAGGCATGAATTTCACTCCTATGCCTAGCCGAGGCCGCAGCAATTAAAAACACAGTTTTCAGTGTTAATAGTTTCATAGAAATGGAACTAAGTAGTTCAAACTGCTTATCACCTAGTACTTGAAGCACTAGCGATAAACTCCAAGACGGAATCACAGGTGAATTCCTTGGTCTTAGATTGCCCATGCCTTTAATTAATACATTTAATGTATTTACTTCATCACTTCCCCTCTTAGCCAAGCAAGGAATAACAGACATTAAAGCTGACTTATAACCAGCAATAGAGTTAGGCTTGAGGCTATGGCATCATAGAGGTGACAGAGGAAATCAGCTACTACCTGAATAGATGAATCCATTGGATCAATACATCTTTTTGAGCACCATTCTGCAAATCTGTTGATTTTATAATTATATGCTCTGGAGGTTGACCCCCTCCTGGCTTTGGCCATAAACATGGCTGCTTGCTCAGAAAAGTCCTCCTTAATTCTAGATTCCTTGACAACATCCACGCAGTCAATCTGAACATTGACGGATTGTTGTGAAGAGCCTTGCCTTGGAAGATAATATCGTCCATCAGAGGCAGAGGAACCGGATTGCAGACCAGAAGGTCCAGCAGATCCGTATACCATGATCGGCTTGGCCAATCCGGGGCGATCAGAAGCACTTGGCATTCCTCTTGTCTGATTTTCTGAAGAATTTTTGGAATCAGGATTGCTGGAGGGAATGCGTATGCATACATTCTCCCCCAGCTGATAGCTAACGCATCTGTTGCGAAAGCGCTTGGATCCGGAATCGGAGAGACGTACGTCGTCATCTTCGCATTCTTCTTCGTTGCGAACAAATCGATGTTGGGTTTCCCCCAATGGTCGAACAGACGATCCGCCACACATTGATTTAGTTGCCATTCCGTGGGTAAAACACTCATCCTTCGGCTCAATGAGGCTGCTAGCAGATTTAACCTTCCCGGAATATGAACTGCTTTCAAGGTAATCTGGTGATCCAGGCACCAACAAAGCAGTCTCCATGTCATCATACAGAGACTGGGCGACTTCGTTCCGCCCTGGCGGTTTATGTAAGTCACAACTGTTGAGTTGTCTGAACGAATAAGAACAATCTTGCCCTGAACTTTCTGTAAGAAATGTTCCAGGCCCAGGACTACTGCTCTTAGCTCCAGTAGATTTTGACTGTTCCAGATTCCAAAGCCCTGATATCGTGGACTCTTCCAGGCAAGCTCCCCAGCCCTCCATCGATGCATCTGTATACACAGTCACCTGAGGGTGGGGAGGGGTTAGCATAACCCCCACCAAGAGATTCTCTGTGTCCAACCACCATTGCAGGTGATGAATCAGAGGCGCCAACACTGACACATTCGAGTCCAGCGAACCTGTACTCTGGGTCCATTGTGTCATGAGAAATGACTGGATCGGCCGCCTGCGTAAGGCGGCCTGAGGAATG
Source organism: Chaetoderma sp. LZ-2023a (assembly GCA_034401795.1). Classification (NCBI taxonomy): domain Eukaryota; kingdom Metazoa; phylum Mollusca; class Caudofoveata; order Chaetodermatida; family Chaetodermatidae; genus Chaetoderma; species Chaetoderma sp. LZ-2023a. Next base: position 79,749,346 of record CM067366.1, read on the forward strand.
ACTGGTTCCAATGAAACCATCAACCCCAGCATTCTCAAGTAAACCCGTGCCAGGACATGACGACTGTTGCACACTGACTGAATTAATGAGATGAGTTTCTGAACTCTCTCCTGAGTAGGATAAACATATCCTGTCTCTAGATCGAAGAACATCCCCAGGTAAACAAACTTCTGGGATGGAGTCAGCTCTGATTTTGGGAAATTGATCATTCAGCCTAAGTCTGTGAGAGTTTTCAAAACAATCTCCAGACTGGCCGATAAACTTTCCCGGGTGTGCGCTTTCAACAGCCAGTCGTCTATGTACGTGTGGACTGCTATGCTTCTCCTGCGGAGGTATGCGGTGATCGCAAGAACCACACGGGTGAAAACTCGAGGAGCCGTGGAAATTCCGAAGGGTAGCACCCTGAATTCCCACTGTCTGCCCTGGAATGCAAATCTCAGGAAGCGACGGAAACTCCTGTGTATGGGGATGTGGAAATAAGCGTCCTTCAAATCTATCGACGCTGTCCACATTCCCCTCTCTAACCCCGCCAACACCGAGCGCACAGTCTCCATCTTGAAACTGGGCATCTCTATGAACTTGTTCAATGGCTTGAGGTTGAGAATTGGTCTCCACCCTCCGGTGTTCTTTGTTACTAAGAACAGGGTTGAATAGAAGCCCGGACACCTCTGTGCCGGCTGAATAGCTCCTCTTTGTATGAGGGAATTTATTTCCTCCTCGATACACAACCTTTGATCTGGATCTCTCGGATTTGGAGTCCAGATCGGCACTAGAGACAGTTGCGATGGCGGGCCTGTCATCCAATCGGGATGATACCCGACTGAAAGCCATCGCAAGACTAAACGGTCCTGAGTTAACCGTTCCCACTCTTGCATGTGGTCGGCTAGCCGGCCTCCCACCGGTCCACCTAGGGATAGAGGTGGACATAAGGAGTGCAAGAGCGGCACTGTCTCCTTTGCCAGAAACACCGGCGCGGTTCTCACCGCGGTAACCGTCCCATCAGGAACGATTACCCCGCCCAGATCCTCGCGCGCCACGACCAGCGGGCGGCTGCCTGGCTGCCTGCGCCTGAGGAGCCTGCGCCCCCCTCGCTGCTGGCCGAATCGCACGCGGCCGAGGCCGGCGCTGCGATGGTGGTTGGCCTCTGACCTGGCCACTACCACCTCGAGCCTGCAGGGGACGATACGCAGGGGGTGCGGCGCGAACGTTAGCACGACGAAGCACCTCAAACTGCTCGCGCAGCGCCCTCTGGTTATTGACCGTCTCCTGGAGGTGCCTACATCCCTCACCTCCAAAGAGACCAGGACCTGTCATAGGCGTACGTAGTAGCCTATTGTAGAGGTCCTGGGACGGGCACAGATTATCCAAGGCAAAAGTGCGCCTTGCCCGGACACTCCTGGTCACCGCCCGCGTCATACAGTCCAGAGCCAGGTTGATACCATCCTGGATGGCTCGCTGGACTGTGACCGGACTTGGCTGGCGCGATGCGGATGCTGTTACTACCCCTTGTAACAGCTGGGAGACGTGGGACAGAGCGGCAATCGAAGCCCTCCCACTCTCCTCTGCATCACGCAACACGGCATTTGCTGAACGCAACGCGTTCGAACACAAGACTCCCGTGTCAGAACGGGAGCCTGGCCGCGCATCCTCACCCAAAGCCGCGCGGTCATCCACGCTCGGCTTCGGTACCACACCGTACCGCTGGTAGTCCAGGGGCACGATGCGGCAACGCCTGGCCACCTCGCGCGGGGCCTTAGCGAGACGTCCACTCGACTTAATGGACGTCTCCGCCGCCTCGAACATGTCAACGACATGCTCTGCCAGCGGCAGAGAAGGCATAGCGTTAGCAGTAGGCTTACCAGCTAACCACGGCCTGTGCTCACGCTGGCTAGCTGACTGCTCCACGGGCAGATCTGGTCTAACACTCACCAACCACTGGCAAGCGTCAGACCAATCCTCCTCCGTGGCTAGCTGCGAGCGCTCTACAAGACGGGGGCCTTCGTCTTCCTCCTGAGCGCAAGCAACAGAGCTTGACGGCGGATACGCTGATATCCCCTGGTGCGGGCCTGACAATACCGGCATGCTAATCTCACTGGCTTGACCAGGAGCAGGCGCCGTGGTAGAGCGCGGGGCATATACCGCCCCACCACGGCCCCGGCCAGCACCAGCGACACTCTCGGCAAGCCGAGGTATGCGGTACCGCTGGCCTTCAGCGCCCAGGGCCACAGTCTGAACCGTGGATTCTACCCCTAGGAGAGTAGAACCGTGGAAAAAGGCGCCTGTATTCCCCGCGAGGGGTGCACAGACGTCATAATCCATGGCCACGTCTTCAGACGGCGACCCCAACAGGTAATCCTCATCCTCCTGGCCAGACAGATTAGACTCCGGGTCATCAAAGAGAGCTAACCCGGACTGGCCAGGGAAGGTGCCATACGAGGTACTGGCACCCGCGGTGTGCGGATACCCCTGGACTGATAAGCAGCCCGCGGGTTCCAGCGACGACCGTCCACGGTCCCTATTGGGCGCGGCAATAAGCCTGCTGCCAGGGCCGTGGAACGCCCCCTCTAATGGGGCCACCTCTGAATCTTCAAACAACGGAAGCGTACTAAGGAACGTTGATTCAGAGGTGGGGATTACCTGCTCCGAAGCAGATGATGAGGTCAATAAAGGATTTGGTCCAGGAAGCATGCCACGAAGCAACTCTGGAACCAAATCCTTTATTGTCCTCCTCATCTCTCCCAACATCTCGGTCCGGAAGGCCTCCATGTCCACCGCGGACGAGGCCTTCCTCTTACCCTTCTTACTTACCTCTTTTTTCAGCTTCTTCTTCTCCTCCTCCACCTTGTCCTTCGCCTGCAAGCACAAGAATTCGGACATTAACTCGCCCCCCCAGTGCTTACATATCTCGCAATTAAGCAAGGGACCACAGGGGCTACACTGAAAACAGAGATGAGGGCCAAACTTGTCCCTCAAAAATCGTCCACAGGACGCACAACCAGGTCTCTGAAAAAGGCCAAAGGACGAGGAGTATGAGCAAACCAGTTAAGCTTAGAAAACTCACCAACTCAAGAGAAGGAAAATGATCATAAAGATCATAATTTATCAGAAAACCAGCTTCGGACAACTTTAATTGTTAATAAAGAGCAAGGCTGATTATGACGTCATTAATCCTATGACAGGAAAAAATCGATCCCCAACAAACATCCCAGTGCAAGGACGAATTGTATCTCTAACCAGAACATGTGCAGAATGGACATTTCGACTACACAAGCATCAGATATATACTGATAACAATGGCAAATAGAGTTAATTATCTCCCTTTCCTCTAAATAATTAACATCACCTCATATCAATAATTAGATACCTGACACCTTGTCTAGACAAACCATCCAACCTGATGAACTGGAGCACTCCACCACTGAACGCCTCTTAACTCTCTCCACCTCTAGGGGAAGGAATTGGATCAAGAGGGCAAAGTGAGAAGACCTTTATAATAGGCCTCCAACTCACTGGACATAGAATTTTTGGTTAGATAACCTAACAGTATTAGTAGGAAATGGAACCATGGTGGAGAGACACAAACCCTCTGCTGATGTCATGTCCATTATATTTCTTCACACAGACCTGTGGACATAAACACAAAGAGAGATTAGTCTTATATAGCACCTACTTGAAATAAACCAACTAATCAAGGCGCTTATCACGTTTAGCGTGAGTCCCGGAAACACATTACAACGGGACAAAACTCGCTAATTTTACTAGAAGTCACCTGATTTAAAGGTCCAAGGCCCTCCTGTGGCGAAGTCACTCTCTCTGCCATCTTTATCAGGGATAAACTTCTACCAAACCGTCTCAAAAAGCTTCGAAAAGAGTATAGAAAGTTTCTAACACAAAAGCATGTGTACACTCTCAGCCAATAAATTAGCAAAGAGGTAGTGCTAGTCTGCGCATGCGCGGTGGTGGGGCTGGCATCCGCCAGACTACGCTCTGACTCCCTGCCCAGTAGGGGCACCTAACTGTTTTAATCTGAGTGTTTATTGAGTGAAAGCCAATATTTAGCAATATCAAAAGTATTAGGGAGGTAAGTATACTCTTGATGTGAAAAGGGTCAACATGTGAGAATTTTCGGTACATTTTTAATAAAATCTGAGGCTTTCACATATAAAATTGACGAATAAAAATTCTGAATGGAAGTTCTAGAGCCTATGATCATACATGTAGCATCCTTTCAGACTAACTTGGTTGAAATCGGTCAAAATGATAAGAATCAATATGACCATTTCTGGTAAATTTTGAATAAAATCTAAGATTTTGACACAAAAAATTGCCTATATATCCTTTAACAAGTTTATTTCATACTTTAACCGTAATAGAAGCATAAAACTATCTTTGAGCGAGAAACACATTCAATATTCAGGGCAATCCCCATATGCTAGCGAGAGCAAGATATCATCGCAATCTAATTATCATAATGTAACCAATTCGGCCAGACAAAATCGCCCAAATCAACAAATATCTTGCCAATAAATATACTGCTGAATACATACACTGCGTAGTAAATAGTCAATTTATTGCTCAAATTGTTTTTAAAACATCTTCTGTACACATTTATTATTAATTTGGGATATTGGCATTCGCGGCGTTACAAACCTGTTTTTATTTTATTTCCAGTCCAGATATAGTTCAGTGGAATGCCTCCAATCACAAGAGTTTAATTTGGCCTTCCAACATAAGAAGCGATCTAACCTCATTTTAATTCTTACACTGTTTTGGGTCATTTTATGTTGGTCGGACATATGACTTTGATAATGAATGGAATCTCAGCGATAAAGAAATGAAATGTGTATTTCCGAGCTTTGTTTCCTCATTTTACATTTGTATGCCATCAGATTTTATTTTTATCCAGGGAGATTATCATTTTCCATGACTTTTCCATGACTTATATCAAAATGACAAATTTCCATGACTTTTCCAGGCCTGGAATTTAGATTTTAAAATTCCATGACTTTCCAGGATTTCCATGACCTGTACGAACCCTGTGTATTGCATTCCGACAAAAAAACACTAATTTGCATCAGATACAACAAGGCTCTAAGTACATATACATGTGTATTGCATTCTTAATATGAAGCCAAAATTATACAACTGATACTAAAAAATTAGAAATAACATACAACCCTTTTACATGGTCTGTGAAAAGATGTATGCACTCATTTTCTGCAAAAAAAGAAAATTTGAAAGTTTGGACATACGCCCCTATTGAATTCTGCTGTCTGTCATAGTCGCCCAGCAAAGATGGTCCATGTTTGGGCATGTGCTAAGGATACCAGAAGACACACCAGCAGTGAGCCTTGGAATTCGCCCTACTCGGAGCCAGCAAATACAAAGCCAGGGCAGGATGTCATTGCATAAAGCAGCCAAGTGTGCTACGAGGTGACCTCAAGAAAGCATAACTCGGTACACTCAAGTCAAGAATGGACCGGAGGAACCTAAGGATTTCGGCTGAGAACAAGACACAGTGGGCAAAAGCGAAGAAGGTCTGATTGCAGCTGTAGGATGTTTCTACTACTACAGACGCAGAACACAGTACACACACACACACGATGTGTTACTGGCCTCTTTCTGGTTGAATTTAGAAAGGCGTTTACTGGGGCAGCACGCATATGCCAATCTGTCTATCAATCAGTCGGCTGGTTAAATTGATTACATTCTTTGCAAATCCCCATATGTCGCATCTGTCATGAGCATAGGTTTTAGTTGCTACTCGCAACTAGTATATAAGTTTATCTGTCTATCTGTCTGTCAAATTTATTGCATTTCAGACACAGCCCTTAAGTGGTAACTTTAACCCGTTCACGCTTGTTCCTTTATCACGCAGCTGTATAACAGTCACGTAGTACATGGAGCGAATCAAAATACTTAGTAACGGGAAAATGTAGAATGTGGTCCGGTAACCTTCATTTATGGAAAACACATGTAAAGAGAGTTGGGCAGAGTTCACTGTGCTTTCCAAATAGGGAGGTTACCAGACCATGATCTACATACCCGCGTTGCTAATAAATTAAACAATAAAGATATTCAGTTCTAGTTATTACCACACCCGTACTTTGTACGCGTTTTTAACCCTTTCTTGACGAAACCTGTCCAAACCAGCCTCTGTAGTGGTCTTGAGGATTGTCCATTTGCAGGCCAAGAGAAGACATTTCAATGGTAAATTTGTAAAAATAGACTTCTCTTGGCCTGCAAATGAATATTCAATAAGGAAATATTTAGATTTTCTTGAACAAATTTAGACATTAAAGGGTTAAACTGATTTTAATGCTCTGGGCTACGAAGTATAAAAATCACAACATCACTGTATTACACTAACCATACAGGCAACATCATTTCCCAGTTAAATTAATTTCAAGATATTGATACAGAATGCTCGTGACGTGATGATGTGCATGCATGTTAATTATGTACATGTTCTGTTTATGGCTGATTGTCAAATTTTCTCAGAACAAATTTGTCTTAGACCAGTCAGCTGCAAAGATTCTATAAAGATCGTTTTAATATCTCCTAAAATTTGTTCATTAAAGATTTCAATTTTCTCATAGAGATTGTCCATTTGCATTCCATTAAAAATAATTTACCACAGAAATGACCGAGTCTAACACATAAGCGAAGCCAGATGTTGGCACGTACGCAACCCTCCTCACCTCTGCAGTTTTGGTCAATAGAAATTGTGCAATTGCGTCTCCGATGGTTCCCCCGAGTATCTAATTTAAGCCTTTATGACGAAATTTGAAAAATGAAATATCCATTTTCTCATAGTAAATATTCATTTACAGATGAAGAGAGTATTTTTGATAATTTACCACATGAATTACTGCCTCGGTTATCGAACCAGTCATTTCAGTGGCACGATTTCAGTCTAAAATAGACTTCTCTTGGCCTGCAAATTGTCATTTCATAATACCACTACATTGCTCGGCTTAGCTATTAAAGGGTTAAAACTTTTACGTGGTGAAATAGCGAAGTTGCGTCTCAGAGGACTTAACTCTCAGAAAATCCAACTTAAAAAAGAAGTTCTGCCCCCACCCCCTATCTCATTCAGAAATGCCTGGTTTCGCAGATGTTCCCGCCCAAAGGACAGGAGAGTAGCAAACCATTAACCTCCTAGAGACACCTCATCGGAACGTCAAGTTTAGATTAGAATGCTCTGGCTATGTCACTGATTAATTACATACACCTCTATTTTAATGCCTTGAAAACTGGAAATACATCAGCCAACAATAGGGCCTACTTATCTCCAGATGGAAGGCTGAGTCAGATTTCTGTGATCGAATTGGCAATGCTACAGGGCAGAATGTAGTTGTTGTTGTTTACTACTCAGAATGCTGCAAATGGCTTCTCAGAGCATCTAATTTTCAAAAATTTTCAGCCAACATTGACTTGAAATACGGCATAGAAGGTAATTTGTTAAACTGGATCCAATCCTTCCTAACCGGAAGGCAGCAACAAGTAGTTATAAATGGAATTATATCTAAACCAACAGACGCAACAAGCGGTATAATACAGGGCTCAGTTTTAGGACCATTACTGTTTATAAGTTACATTAATGATCTCCCCGATGTAATCAGTAGTGGGTCTGAGATCTTTTTATTTGCAGATGACACTAAACTCTTTCGATAAATGTTCAACCCAAAAGATTGCGCGACACCCTGCAAAATGATATTAACTCTATGTGTTCATGGACTGATAATTCATTATTGAGGTTCCACCCAGATAAATGCAAAAGTATGGGAATATCAACAAAAAAACCATCTCTACACACTTATACAATGGAATTTAATAACCATTCATCTAGTGAAAAAGATATAGGTGACATAATAGACGATAAACTATGCTTCGATGAACATATAAATGGAAAAATAAGCAAATCTAACCAAATAATGGGACTGATTAGGAGAACATTTGACTATCTAAATAAAGAAAACTTTAAACATCTCTACAAATCTCTTTAGGCCACATATTGAATACGCTAATGTGGTTTGGGCTCCATATCTGAAAAAGCACATAAATGCAATCGATAATGTCCAAAGATGGGCAACCAAACTTGTTCCTGGTATGCGTAATCTACTATATCATGTACGCCTCCAAAAGTTAAAGTTACCAACATTAGCATTTAGAAGATTGCGTGGCGACATGATCGAGTTATATAAAATTCTTAGCAATAAATATGACCAAGTTACTGCAGACCTTATTGAGCGACAAGACACAAATAGCATAACTCGAGGCCACAGCCTAAAAATTAAGAAAATAAGACCAAGACTCAATATGCGAGTTTTCTTTCCCGTTGCGCTGTACTGATCAATGGAATAAACTACCCGAATCCGTTATCAGCCGCCCCGTCAGTGAATTCTTTCAAAGTTAGACTAGACAAGCTATGGGAAAGTCATCCATTGCGCTATAACTACGATTGTGAACCCATCTGTAATATTTATACTCCAGAATCATTATAACATAGCTAATGTGCTAATAACAACTTAATAACATTAAAATGAACCATAAATATATGCAGCCCATTCCTGTCAGTAGAGGATTCGTGTAAGTTCGCGTAAGAAATGCTTAAAGTCAGATTTCTGTGATCGAATTTGTAAATTATTGGCAATGTTATGGGGCAGAATGAAGTTGTTGTTTACAACTCAGAATGCGGGAAATGGCTTCAGAATTTAATTTTCAAAATTTTCAGGGGGAGGACTCCCGGGCCCCCATCTGGTGAGGTCACGCTCAACCTCTGGATCCGTCCCTGACAAGTGGCAGATGTCGTCGGACGCGAACCATGGATCAGTTTGTTTAATTTCTGTACCAGTTATGCACATTTTTATGGACCTGAAAAAAAGCAATAGTGAAGACATTATTGTTCACACGGCAAATAAAAAGTTAGCTAAAATAATTACTTATTTCTGCTGCATTTTGATAGTCTTCAAACATTATGTAAAATGATGTATCTATTGAAATAAACATGTTTTGACGATGTCACCAAAACAACAAGTGGGCGAGAATGCAAAAAATGAAAAAGGGCTAATTATTACTAGAGATAGAACCCTGTTAGAAACACGTACCATGCCGATATAAAAAAAACCCCATGAAATAAAGCAACTTTGAATCTTGAATCTTGAATCAGTGACATATTATTAGTTCAAGTTCATTTAGGTATGCATGCTTGGCAATACTATAATTGCGTCTTATTTTTAACGAAAATTGGTATTAATGTGGAAAATGTATTGTTCAACGTTCATAACAAACCTGGTGCCATAATGAGATAAAAAACGATGAAAAAATAAACAACTAAACTCGGAACAGATTTAATTTCTTTATTATTGTTCAGTTTGAAGTTTTTCCTCGAAGGTTTCTTAGTAGTTTCGCTTTCGGTTTCCTCAAAATATGCACGTGTTTTAAAACTTAGCGCCACAAAATAATTTTATTTCGTCTTAAAATTTCGAGTTCCCGATTCCTAGTTCGTAGTTCCCGGTTCCTTTTTCATGGGTGACTATAAAATACGGGCACATTTTTGGCATGTTGCACATCATCATCATCATCATCATCATCATTCTCAGAGCAAATTCCGTTCAACCAATGTGTCAAGCTAGGTAGCATATTATCAACAGACCTGTACAAACTGTACATCAACAATCTGCTCAACTGCCTAGATGCCACATGTAATGGTGCCTATATTGAGAGATGACCTGTCAATGAATGAAGTATTTATTGAAACTATTTTTATTGAAATTCCCCAATGAAAAAACTAAAAATAAACTTGTCGGTGTCACATACAGACATCCTGGAAGTGACAACGACAAATTTATGAAATCATTCGAAAAAATTCTAAATACCATACAAAATGAAAAGAAATCCGCTTATATATTAGGTGACTTTAATATTGATTTGTTAAAACAACATAGCTTCTACACTCAAGACCTATTAAATTTATTAAAAATATCTGGCTTTTATCCATTTATAACGAAACCAACAAGAATTACAGAATGCTCGGCTACTGTTATTGACAACATCATCTCGAATAATGCTGTAAGTGCTAAGAATCAAACAGGTATCTTTGTTGTAGATATTTCAGACCATTTACCTATTTTCTATATAGAAAAAGAAAACAAAAAAGGAAAATCATTTGTAAAAGAAACAGTAACTTGTAGAGACTTCAAAAAGGAAAATATAGAAATGTTCAAAAACAATATGGCTAACATAAACTGGAACCAGGTAATTGAATCACAGTCATGTGAAGATGCCTACAACACCTTCCACACTATATGCTCTAACATCTATGAACCTGCCTTTCCACTTAAAAATATTAGGAAATTTAAACAAAATCCTACTGAACCCTGGATTACAAGAGGAGTGATAGCTGCCTGTCACAAGAAAAACAAGCTATATCTGAATTTTTATAAATATCCGACAAAGTATAATGACTCACAGTTCAAGAAATATAGAAACAGGCTAAATCAGATAATTAGGACAGCAAAAATACATTATTTTCATAATAAATTTGATGAACAAAAAGATAATATAAAGGAAACATGGAAACTGATTAAATCATTACTAAATAAGAAAAAACCAATACTGAAGCATCACGGTTTATTTATAATAATAGAGTCACTAACGACAAAGAAGAAATAGCAGACAAATTTAATGAGTATTTTACTAACATTGGTCCTAATTTATCACAAAAAATTCAACCCAGCTCGAACATACATATAACGGGCTTTCTAACAGGTAGTTATCAACACTCTATTTTCCTAAATCCAACAGATACTCACGAAATCTACAAAATATTAATGCAAATTAACACAGCTAAAAGTGCTGGAATCGATAATTTCAAATGGAAAATTTTTAAACACTGTGTAACAGAAATACTAACACCATTGGACCACATCTGTAATCTCTCACTTAGACAGGGAGTATTTCCATCAAGATTAAAGGTTGCACGTGTGACACCCATATATAAAGCCAAAGATGTATCTGACTTTACTAATTATCGGCCAGTCTCGGTACTTCCACTTTTCTCAAAACTCTTAGAAAAGCTGTAGTTTAGTAGAATTACTAAATATCTAAACAAAAACTCAATCATATATCCTTCTCAATATGGTTTCAGAGAAAAACATCCCACTATGCTTGCCATTGTGGATATGATAGAAAAATTATCAACCTCCCTTGAGAATAATTAACATACGCTAGGTGTATTCTTGGATCTTTCCAAAGCCTTCGACACAATTGATCATGCAATTTTACTGCAAAAGCTTGCATACTATGGAATAAGAGGTACTGCATTGAACTGGATACAGAGTTACCTGTCAAACAAGGAACAGTGTGTACAATTCAATGGGGCTATCTCTGAATAAAAAAATATAGTTTGTGGTGTTCCCCAAGGTTCAGTTCTTGGGCCCCTGCTGTTTCTCCTATGTATGAATGACATACCCAAAGTCTGCAAACATCTCTCACTAATACTTTTTGCAGACGACACAAATGCTTTCTGCAGCCACAAGGATATAGAAATTCTATACAAAAATGTCAATAATGAAATGGCAAAATTAATAGACTGGTTTAAAGTAAACAAATTGTCCTTAAATGTATCAAAAACTAATTATATACTATTCACAAAATCTAAGAAACTAAAAGAAATAGCTATTCCAAACCTCTATATCGACAACCAGATAATTCAAGAAGCACAATATGCTAACCTTTTAGGAGTATATCTGGACAAAAATTTAACATGGGAGAAACATATTGAAATTATTACTACCAGGGTAGCAAAAAGCATTGGCATCATTCGCAGACTGAAACCCTATCTAACACCTAATATTATTAAAACCCTGTACTGCACAATGATACTTCCTCACATCACCTACTGCAATGCTATTTGGACTAATACATCTCAAGCTAGACTAAAAAAACTAAAATCTCTGCAAAAGCAATCTATTAAACTATTTTCACAAACAGCAGGTGGCCAGGATATCTTTAAATCAGAAAAGGTCTTAAAACTTGAGGACATAGGAGGGCTCCAACCATACACAATCTTAAGGGACTTCCACAATGGCAACTTACCCTCATCCTTATCTAACATTCTTATGCTCAATACACAATTGCATCCTCACAACACAAGAACAAGAGATAACCTCCATTCAACACACCACCAAACAAAAGCAGCACAACAAAAACCCTCATACAAAGCAATTCAGTTATGGAATAATACAGACACAAGCACACGCACAGACATCATAAAGCTACAGTACTTTAAGCAGAATATCAAAAAGAAGATTATAGAAACCTACTAGACTCTGGAAAACACTCACCATCATGGCATGCTATTCTCATACTTGCACCCAGTCACCAGAACAAATAATAATAATAATAATAATAATAATAATAATAATAATAATAATAATAATAATAATAATATTAATAATAATAATAATAATAATAATAATAATAATAATAATAATAATAATAATAATAATAATAAGAATATCTGTCATAATGGTAACTACCAAACAACTAACTCTACCATCACAGCCTAAAAATACTTTGTCATTGATAATAAGAATATGTAATATAGAATTATTAACTTAAGCAAGATAAGCACACATCCCTCTGTCATGTCTTTCCCTGTAAAAATGTAAATTGCCATACGTCTATTAACTGCTGGACTGCTGGAAGCGGAAAATAACTCCAATTGGAAATGACTCTGGATTAGCTGAGTATTTTAGAAAAAATTTGACTGAAAGTTGCTTGTGGCTTAGCCACCGACAACGTTCGGTCAAATTGTTTTAGAGGTACTCAGCATACCCTGAGTTAGGCTCCATGGAAAATGTAGACTGCAGAGGCTTGGCAGCGAGACAGTTAACTATATGTATATATAGGACTATAACATGTTAACCGTATGTATTCAGTAGTCTCATGTCCTATATTGTTGTTGTTATATGTTATATGTTATATGTAGGGGTCCACCGCCACATAGGCTCTGCCTTTGGTGGACTACCTGTTGTGAAACTGTAAATGTATATTCTATATCAAAATAAATAATCTTGAATTTGAACTTGAACTTGCATCCGGCAGCGCCGACCTGCTGGTATCTTCACCAGGCTGTTCTCCCCACTTGGGCATCCAAAGGAGTGGTCAAATTACTAGTGCACGGCCAACCATCAATGAAAACATAAAAAAGCAAGATGAGCAGCTTACTCTCTCTTGGGCGTGGGAGTCCACGACATCAATGGGATAATGATTGAGATATACATATGATCCTTCATGTACTACTCCACGGTTTGGACATTCTTATCCTTAACAGGATAGAAATTAATCAGCTAGACAAGTTCTACCACAAACTACTACTTCAAGTATTAGGCCTTCCTGACGGGACAGCGTACCCATCACCTTATATCCTATTCGGTACATTATTAGTTGAGGCTCGTATACATATGTTGAAGCTTATCATGACCAGAATTAATGTGTGTTTAATACAAAAATGTAGCACATCATCATCATCATCATCATCATCATCATCGTCATCATCATCATCATCATCATGCTCAGAGCAAATTCCGTTCAAACCAGGTGTCAGGCAAGGTAGCATATTATCAACAGACATGTGCAAACTGTACATCAACAATATGTGCACGAGTTGCTCCCGTATATGGGAGGGATTTCCGAAATGAACTGAACTGAACATCATCATTAATTACAAGGCATATCCTTTGATGATGTTAAGTTCATTTCGGACATCCCTTCCATATATATATATATATATATATATATATATATATATATATATATATATATATATATATATATATATATATATATATATATATATATATATATATATATATATATATATATATATATATATATATATATATATATATATATATATATATATATATATATATATATATATATATATATATATATATATATATATATATATATATATATATATATATATATATATATATATATATATATATAGCATCATCAGTATCCGTTTCAGAGAAATTTGTGCAATGTGCATTGATCAGATGTGTTTAATTTGAATGGGTTTACAAGTATGTTCGTATTTATATATGTGCTGTAATCATATTTGGCAACTAAGCATGAATTCGGTATCATTTTCAAAATAATTGAAAGGGAAGATAGTTTGATTACATTGGGAAACGCCACCATGTCTCATCAGGGACTTACATTGAGTCATTGAGTATGGGTAACATGTGTCATCCCAAGACGACTCAATATGGACACGTCATCATCCTCGAGGGTGTCAAATATTATACGCATCATACCCAAGGTAGACGGTTAAACCTGAAATGTGACTTTCAGGGATCTATCTTTACACTGCTGACAGCCTACTTTGATGAGTCAAAATCTGAAAATGTTGATTTATTGAACTCACGTCAACGGCGATCGGGACAACTGGCTGAATTGAATCTTCATTTATTTGGCTGAATGATATTTACAATATATATTGTGCATACAGGGAGCCCACTAGAAGCATACCCTATGCACCGTGGATCCCATTACTCCATAGTAAAGGTATGCGATATGACAGGTCTACGCCTATGCTACCTCTATGTTCTCATCTGTTCTTGGAGTTTCCACCAATGCCTGGCACACCACCTTTCTGTAGCTCATGTGGGTACATGCTGGTTCGCAGATAGATATCCACCCATCGCATCGCAAGTGCACGATGACCGGGATGGCTGGTTAGCTGCGGATCTCGTGCTTGCAGATCCCATATGACGTCTCTCCGCGGTGTACAAAGACCAACTTCTGGTGCCGGTGGAACACTGATGTTCCAGTGGGGCCGTGCGACCATTGCCGCCGAGATTGAACCACATGGTGTCGTCCCAACTATTTGTGTCACCGGTGTGTCTATCCATACTAATTTAGAGAATGGAACAATTAGAATAATATACTAGAAATATAAATAAGTACTATACAAACAAGGTGAATCGTTTGACAGCAAATTGAGCACAATAATACGCAATATAGAGCTAGCTGGTGTCCTTTCTACGTAGTGTCACCGGAGGTACCACACAGATCCTTGAATCCGCAGAGGTGTCCCTGTAAGAGAAGCAACCGCATAAGAGGTCACTGAGTAACTTAATATAAGTTAATATACCCCTAACATACACACAGAGAACAATGTTGCTGCGAGAGGAAAGTGCCTTGCGCTGGCCTCCATCACAGGAATTCTTGCTGTTCTCAGAGGCGAGTGCCCTGGATGGGGGCTTGGGTCACAAGAAAATGCCTTCGATGCCGAAGCGGAGGAAAAGCATTGGTAAGAAGGGCCACTCTTTTGTTCAACAGAAAATGCTAAGTGCTGAAAATCATAGTGAAGCCATAATTAACATGATGCATACTGGTTTATGTAGAGGCGGTACAAGCGATTTCCGAAGAATTCCCACGTCACCGCCTTATGTAGTTCCAAGATGCTGTATTGGTAGATGCCACTTTATTTATGCAGGCCTTTTGCTACAGTCTAACCTACCCATTAGTTGTTAAAAACGAAAACCAGCTTTGGCCACAAGTGGCAGGGATTCCTACCTATCGTTAGATACAGCCCTGTAGGTGGGGCTTAGAATACACCTTCTGTATCCTCTGCGTGTCGTAAGAGGTGACTGAAGGAGGTAAGGGTGAGGTAACCCTGACAGAAACCTCGAGTGCTGAAGACGGAGGTTCCAGCCCGCACGGCGCACTCTGATAAACCATGGATCCACGCACTTAACCCTTATGATCATGTCGATAGTCACTTACAGGACTGGCGGTATGATCAGCGAACGACAAGAAGAAGTTAGATACAGCTGTCCAATGGACGCAGATGCCTAGCTTCCCGTAGGTCGCTTTGAAAGACCATCTACCTCCACAGACAGCATGCGTACATGTTACATCGCAATGCATCCAAATTTGAAGAAAATCCGGCTACCTTGCTCCGCAACCACATAAAACATCACCTGGACAATGGCTACATTTCAGATAAGCAAGTTTGATCACTGACATATCATTAAGGCAGGGATGGTGTAGTTCGGATCGACCGGTCGGGTACCGGCCGTACCAGCTAAGCTGGGTACGCGCCGCCCGTCCTGGATTCGTTCCCTGAACATGACCCCCTGGGTAGAGCCATAAGCGTATATGGGCCTATGAGAGAGATTGCGTTGTAAAAACTACTAAGTTCTTTAAAACGCATAATGCACATGTGCACGCTTCGATGCTATTTTTGATGGAGCACGTAGTTTATGACCAAGATGGGATGACGCTTTTAGTGTACCGAGATGGTATCTTGTAATCCTTTTTAATTACTTGTTCCCTCCGAATCTGGCATTACTCAAGACCAGAATTCGATGGGCTTTTAAAATCTGTAAACCATTTCAAAATCGGTTGAGAAATGGCTGAGTTATCCACGGACACCCTTCTTGATTATCTTCAAAGTATTGCTGTGAAGTCATAACCACGTGGACGCAGAACTTCTAGAATGTTCTAGAACATTCGACAGCATTATTATCAGCTATGCGCTGATTGGCTGTTGCTCGAACGATGATTGGTTGGAATCTGCGCCTGTGACGTCACGAGGAGTATAAATCCAGAGATCCAGAGATCGAGAGCCAGAGGCCGAACAGGTTGGACCTGTACTAGCTGCGATCGACAAATATTACGCATATGACTTCAGTTTCTGTTCCTCTCCCGTAGCTAGCAGTAGCCAACCCACCACAGTAAGAACAATTTTGTAAACTCCCTACTTACGGGAGCAATTTGGAACTTTCTGATTACTGTTCACGAATATCAATATCTACTTCGGAACACAAACTTGCGGTCAGGCCTTTATGGCCTGAATATGTGAGTCTACCAATGTAGAGGCAGGATGTTCTTTGATGGATGACTCGCCGGATCTGCTGGCCATGCCAAAAAGTGGTATTTCAACTAATATCGTGTAGGTTCTTCTGACATTCGACCACAGCAAGTAAACTCTGCCCGGTGCATCTTCAGAGCTGGCTGGTGTACCCAGCGCCATTAAGCTTTGTTTTGTATCTTCATTTGCATCTGAAAACCCCCGCTTGTGATCGGGTTGTTTACAACTTCCATCCATGCCATCAGTGTACGGGAACTTTCTTCACAGCAGTAATGCTATCATATCATTTGCTGACTGCTCGTTCGACATTCTATTAGGCTTACAGTGCTGAGCGATGTACTCCCTCCATGAGTGTTCTTGCGGGAATCCTGTTTGTGGGAACCGACTTGAGGTAACCAACCTGCAGGAACTTTCCAGCTTCCTGAGAATGCATCAACTCACGTCAACTACGGAATGACGTATCAATTTCAGTAACACGATAGCCTAACTTAAGAATGGCTATTGAGTATTCAAGTAACTATGCTTCACATTTTAATCATTTCACTGAATGTACTCTTCTAATTATATTGTATCCGTAAGAACGGTCCCGATGACTAAAAGGTACCGTAACGGTCTTAGGATGGCTAGTTATAATTTCTGTATATGTTTATAGTTATTCTTATTATTTCTGTAAGGTGTTTTTACTAACCGCACCGTGGTAGGTTCGTTAACCTGTTCTAAAGTATATAATTCTGATCATATTACACTGTATTGATTGCTCTGGTTAGTTTATATATGTATGGCCAGTGGCCATCAGTTCATCTGTTTTGTTTATTTATAGAAAATATAGGACTGCAGTGCACGTAGGAAACACTATACAACAACACTTATATGTGCAGCACTTTCTCCCGCCACCAAAATTTTTTTTACTGAGGTCACTGTCCATGCTATAACTCTGTTTAGCCTGGCATGCTACCAGCTTAACCTTTTCTATGGCAGATTCCAAGATCCTTCCCAGACACTCCAACGAGTTAGATGGAGATGTGCGTCTCGTCCGTCACCGCTTCCTACGGATCTAACATTTGGCCTGACATTAGGATTAAGTTCCAATGTGCCCAGATATGCACTGCGGGCTGGTAAATAAACTATCAAACTCACATTTATAACTATATGTTTTCGCAGTGCTTTCCTTCATTGCTGGGGTTATCTAGCTAACAAGTATCCGAGGAGATGGGGAAGATGTATGTAAATCAGCACTTTAACCATCACCGCTCTGAAACCTCCGATAGTTTCCCAGCGTCGGATCAGATCAATGTACTGATGGGACGGCCAAACAATTATGAAGCCTGGTGGATCGTGGAAACGATAACTTGATATATACGAGCCCCTATAGATATTTGGCCAATTTTACACAACCTTGCTGGAGTGCGGGGCTGCATTATTGCAACAACCGGAAAAGAGGTGTACACTATATATCTCCTAACAAAGAGATTGTCCCTAACCATTTAAACCTATTATATCGAGCTAAATAGTAAGGTTTCGTCGGTAACATGCCAGGCTCAAACAATTAGAGCACGGTCAGCGACCTCAGTGTAAAATTGATGATGGTGGGAATAAGTGATGCAGATATATATGTTGCTGTATAGTATCTCCTAGCATACTGTTGTCTAAGTTTTCTATAATTAACAAAACATATTAACTGGATGGCTATCTGCTATATATATATATATATATATATATATATATATATATATATATATATATATATATATATATCTAACTAACCGATGCAATGAACAATGACAATTTATATAAGAATTAATGAGGTAGTAAGTATCATGTTGAAAGACCTACATGATGCGGTTAGTTAAAGCACCTACAGTAAATAAGGATAATATGAACAGTAATAATGAAATTATAAATTGCGTTCCTAAGACCGGGAAGGCACCTATTAGCCATCAGTACCAAATACGGAAATAATAATTAGATGTACAATAGTGTGGTTACTTGAGTACATAATAGTCATCGGTACGGAACAGGCTACTATGTTACTGAAATTGAGGCGCTAACATATTCATAGCGCGAGTCGACATGTCCTCTGGAGCGGGAGAGATTTCCGCAGGTGATTCCCACAGCTGATTTCCACAGGTTGGCTCTGCAAGCTGACTCCTCCAGGCAGGGTAGCCATGGTACACACTCAGGACAGTGAAACAGCGCAGTGAAGTAACATCTATTAGATAGTCTCTGTAACTAAATTACAATTTATGTGGAAGTGAGAAAGTTTTCCGTCCGGCGACGGAAATAGTAAATTTGAAGGTTGACCATTAACAGAGAGGGTGGTATACTATGCTAAGCAGTTACATAACTTTGCACACGGTGCGGGATGCATCACATAGCTCTTGTAGCGCACCTAGCAAAGTCCATCAGACTGTGGTAAAAAAGTTAATTAAAACACACACGACATGCAGTGCAGAATTTAGTGTCCACCCTTTAACATGGCTGGCAGATCCGGCGAGTCGTCCACCAAGAATCACCATAGCTCTACATCATGTAGGATTAGATTCCAGGCCCGCACGGCCCCCTCCTGCAAAAGTTGCATTAGGAAAGTCCGGATGCGGAAGGTCTAACTTTAAATTAGTTATTACTCCAAAATTCCATGGAAGCAAAGGACGTCCTACCACCGCGGATGTGCTAGGATCCGTAAGATACTGGTTGAACTGAAGATCACAGTAGGTCAGCAGTTACATCCGTCATCCTGATGGTCCGGTCATCCTGCGCAGGACTGGCTTCCGCAACGGCGATGCTCCTGATCCTCGATTTTTCACTCCTTTTATACTTGCTGTGACGTCAGAGTTGGGCGCCTCGACCAATCATCGGCCGAGCACCAGCCAATCAGCATGCTGGTATACTAGTGACGTATCGACCACGTGTACAAATCACTCTGTATTTAGTTTAATATATACATGCGATTACGACGTTATAGCAATATTCTAAGTATAATTTAGCGGGAGCTTCGATGATAACTCAGCGATTTCTGGGCCGATTTTAAAATGGTTTACAGTTTTAAAAAGCTCGCTTTATTCCGGTCCTGAACGGTACCAAGAGCAACGGGAACGGATGAATTATAAACATTTACGAGTACCTACTCATTACACTATAGGCATGCACTCGTATCCAATTCCAAGACGTGTTGTCAGGGAAGCTCCGATGCGAGCGCATGCGCACCACACATTTTATCATACTTTGACGAAAGACCTCTCTCATAGGGCTTATGTACGCGCACTATCCTACCTATGTGGGTGTGGGTGTGGGGGGGGGGGGCTGCGTGCTTGGAGTGAATCCAGAGTGGCCATTCCGTACCCCGCTTTGCTGGGACGGTCAGTACCCGTCTGGTCGGTCCGTGCTACATTTCGGTATATTATCCGGGAATCCCTAGAATCTGCAAATTACTGGAGTTTTCCATTAATTATATATTATATTATATACAAACACGTAAACGATCCTTAAATCTGATGTTTATGTACATGCATGTACACACGCAGGTGATTTTCCTATCTGTATATAGAGGATTAATATTCACAGTTCATAGACGAGTAAATTTATGTTCACCAGATGCATAAACGAGTTTATTGTTATCTAAATACATGTAGGAGCATCCATAAAGCATAAGGTGCACCTTATTTTTCTATGTGCAGTTGACTTTAATTATACTAACTTGATATTTTATAATGCAAGCTTTGTTAGGTAATTCGTTTCATTTAAGGGACGATTACGTCTGATATGAAGTTTATAGCCAAGTTTCCTGGAGATGGATTCAATTTTCGACATTGAATTGCTTCCAATCAGGCCAAACAAGAGAGTTGTGTCGAGTAACATCTGGCGAATGTGATTCTCATCTGCTATATAGATGCTGCTGAAATGGACAGGGCGGATGATGTCCGAACTTGGTGCATAGACGAGGGATGCGAGTTGGAGTGGGAGGTGGGGGGGGGGCAGTGCCAATGGATGGGGCGCACCTTGGAATGGGATTGGTCTTGTAATTTGCCTTGGTCGAGAGGTACACTAGGTTGTGCGGTTTTGCTATTCTGCAAAACAAGACAAGGCCTCATCAAGCCTCTTCACTTCCATGCTATTTATTACATGTTCCACTCCACAAGAAGCATGGTCCAGGGAAGCCTCAGCTTCTGCTTGTGGTAACTCTATAATCGGGGTAATAACATGAAATGGGTGAGAATGGGAAGAGGTCAGCGCAACAACTTTTCCGTCCTTCCCCTTGGATAGCACAAACGAGAATGTCTTCAGAAACGACTTCCCAGATCTTGTAGACCCGTACTGAGGAGGGAGAGGGCAAGTACGCATCTCGTCATCGTTCACCAGACTCCTGGCTTGGTAGGAGAGGGGTCGAACTGGCACCGCGGTGCTCAGGACTAACATTGGGAATACTTGTTTCCATAGAGACATTTGTCTGGGTACCGGTGTCACGTGGAACACCCAGCCCAAGCTCTGGTACTGACACAAGGTTTCAGTCGATCGAAGTGGATGACTGAGGTCAGGCCATCCGAGGCGTGGATGCGGTAGGTCACGTCCGACTTCTTACCTACTACCACATAGGGGCCTTTCCACTGGCAATTCAGTTTACTTGGCACGTTTGCAGAACGTTGCAGAACATCGCGAATCATGAACCCAAACCATTTTTCCCACCTCATATGGATCTCCATGCACTCGCCGGTCATGCCACGTTTTATGACACTGGTGTGCAGTGGATAAAGCTGCTCTTACTAACTCATGGGTCTGTTCTATCTGCTGCTGCATAAGCTATACATCGAGAGATGGTGAATTTTTGGTCTCCCGGAATCCTGGGCATGCCCAGATCCGGGGGTAAGGCTAATTCACAGCCTAACATTAACTGAACAGGGGTATAACCCATGCTGGAATATATTGAAGTATGGCATGCCATGAGCACATATGAGAGACGTAGATCCCAATCTCAACAATCAAGGCATGTTTCACATTTGGTGACCCATGCCTTCACAGTATCACGTATCCCGATCCAGCGTAATCCCTGTTTTATCCGCATGGTGGTTCGTTCGATGGCTAGGTG
Organism: Chaetoderma sp. LZ-2023a; assembly: GCA_034401795.1. Taxonomy (NCBI): domain Eukaryota; kingdom Metazoa; phylum Mollusca; class Caudofoveata; order Chaetodermatida; family Chaetodermatidae; genus Chaetoderma; species Chaetoderma sp. LZ-2023a. The sequence continues at coordinate 79,771,323 of CM067366.1, forward strand.
TCCAGCGTTATCATGTAGTTGTTTTGAGATAGTCTAACGATAATGCACTGGGGTCACTATCCAGTTATTAATGTAGAGAATGTTGTTTTGTATGTGGCATTCTCCAAACCGCTGATAGTAGTATTTTGCCGTTGCGGAAAATAGTGTAACAGATTCCTTAGGAGGACGTACACCCGCCTGAAAATATGCGTATATATTCCGTGTTTGCGTGTCTGTTGCTTGTTCGTGTGCGACTGTCACTCTGTGCACCACAATTCGGGGAACACCGAAGATGGCTGTGTCATGGTGGTGGGAACTTCTTGTTCATCCTTGAGCCTGATTCTGCTCAAGGCATCGGCATTTCCATGCAGTTTGCCAGGTCTATGAACAACGTTGAAGTTGAAGGTCTGCAGTGATTCCTGCCACCTCGCTACATGGTCCTCTGGTTTTGCTAGGTTTTTAGGCCAGCGTGATCTGTACGGAGGGTAAATGGGTGCCCATACAGAAAGTGTTTGTAATACTTGACGAAATGGCTAACAATTCTCTCTTTGTGGTCGCATAACGTTTCTCCGTCTTATTCAGAGTACGTGAACCATAACCCAGTACATGCTCCATTCCTTCTTCTGGGATCTGAGATAGACACCAATGGCATAAGCTGACACATCAGTGTCTAAGATGAAGTCGAGGTTAGGGTGAGGATGAGCAAGAATTGGGGTGGTCGTCAAGAGTTCCTTCAGCGCCCTGAAGGAACCTTCGCACTCACTTGTCCACTCGAATGGTCAATCTTTTTCGGTGATCCTGAAAAAAGGTGATGCATTCTCACGAAAGTTACGGATGTAATGACGATATGATGTGTCCCAGGAACTCGATGCTCTGTCTGAAAAGATGACATTTCTTTGGTTTGAGCTTTAAATTGGCCGTATGAAAACGCATGAGTACTTTGTCCAGGTTGGAAAAAGTCTGCTCAAATAAGGAGCCAAGGGTGATCACGTCATCAATGTAACACAGACAGATTTTCCATTACAGGGTAGTTAATACCTGTTCAATGAGATGCTCGAACACTCCAAGAGCATTGCACAAGCCGTAGGGCATCTTGCGGAACTGGAAAAGACTGTCACTACATACAAACACGGTCTTCTCCCTGTCAGCCTCATCCATGGCTACCTGCCAGTACCCACTAGCTAAATCAAGTGTACAAAACCACTTGGCTCTGGACAAGGAATATAAGGCATGATCTATTCATGGTAACGGATAAGCGTCCTTGATGCTAAGATTATTAAGGCGGCGGTAGTCTATACAAAACCGCAAAGATCCTTCCTTTTTGCCTGCTAGTACAATGGGACTGGCCCAGGGCGATGCTGATGGCTCTATTATGCCTGTCTGCAACATGTCATTTACTTGTTGGCGTGCCTCTGCCTCCTTGTGAATGGGAAGACGTCAAACTGGTTGTCAAATGGGTCAGTTGTTTTCAGTGTAGATGGAGTGTCACACGAGATGAGTTTCCCCGAGGTCCATATCTCCAGCTGAGAAACTATCACGATATTTAAATAGTATTATCCGTATGTCTTTCTTGTGGGATTACATCAAAACAACTGGCACACAGGTACATGTCATGTAGGTGTTCTGGCAAATCATCAGAAGTTGTTGATGGTGTAGGTGTGGTAGGGAGTGTCTCCAGTGATATCACATCCACCAGATGGCCACAATGAACTCCCGGTTCAAGAGTTATTGGGTCTGTTGTGCCATTGAATACTCAAAATGGTATGTGATCCTTGTTGGTGGTGTCCACGATCATTTGGGGACTGGCGTATTGTGAGGCAATTATATATTCCAGCACGGCTATGTGGGTGTTGTCCCCTAACTGTGGTGCAGTGGCCTATAAGATTTTTTCCTGTCCCGGCTTAACTGTGGCTGTTGATCCTAAAATCACTGCACATGTTTGTTTTCAGATAGCGTCCGTGAGTGCGGTTGTTTGGATAAGTGTGGAAAGGGCCAACCCATCGGCGCTGCTGCTGCAATTGCTTAGGTGATGACGTAGCTGGGGTTAGCAGTGGTGGTGGTGTTGATGCCGTTTCTGTGTATTTTGAGTTGGTGTAAACAGCAGTGCGGATAGGATTGTCACGATCACGGATGAGGGATACCTGCATGAGCCACTTTTGACAATGCATCATGGGATGTTTAGTTGATGCGCAGAAGAAGCAATGACGGTGTGGTATTTTCCCATCCTTAGTGCATCACTCCTTCTTGCGGGTCCATGATGCCAAATGTGTACTTCCATCTGAATCACTGCTGCTGCTGGATGTAGTGGATCATACTGTAAGGACTTGTGAATTGCAAACCACCAAGGGACACTGGATGTTAAGTGCCGTGGTGGTGGGTCGTGGTGCTTGTATAAACGTTGTTTCAGCAGAGGTGCTACAACCTACCACTGCTGTTTTATATGGAAAAGAAGGTTTGGTAGATGCGGAAATTGCGGGGTCACAATTTTCGGCAGGGGGAGATGTCATGCTGCAGATGCAGGGTGCATCATTGGTAGTGACATATAAGAAGCCACACGTGCGTGCGTGCACATGCACGCTTGTGTGTGTGTGTGTGTGTGTGTGTGTGTGTGAGTGTGCGTGTGCGTGTGCGTGTGCGTGTGCGTGTGCGTGTGCGTGTGCGTGTGCGTGTGCATGTGCGTGTGCGTGTGCGTGTGCGTGTGCATGTGCATGTGCGTGCGTGCGTGCGCGTACGCGCGCGCGCGCGCGCGTGCGTGCGTGCGTGTGTGTGTGTGTGTGTGTGTGTGTGTGTGTGTGTGTATGTGTGTGTGTGTGTGTGTGTGTGTGTATGCATGATGTCGTAGGAGAATGAGTAGTAGTGTTGGCCACCTGATGTTGTCATTCAGAGGCTGCAGTTGAGCCAGGTTGTGAGAATGGGCACTGAGGTGACTGTAATCAGTGCCCTTGTTAGTTTGATGGTGTCTCAGGCTGCGGGGTTCATCGGTCAGCGGCTGGAGTTGTTGATGGAGGGCAATTAAGACATCGCTCCTTCCAGTGGCCCAGCTGATCACATCCAAATCATGTGTTCGGTGGCTGTCTAGAAGTCATATTGGTTGCTGGACGTGTTGTCGACTGTGTTGCGACCGTGGTGCTGAGTGCAGAGATTCGTTTGGTGATCCCTTCCAACCTATCGTGCATGTTCTGTCTGTTGTAATTGTTGAGCTGGTTCCCGCATCCTGGGGCATTGTTGTGGCCCCCCCCCCCCCCCCCCCCCCGGCGATGGGATTGGCCACGTCACCTACCTCTAGATGCGTGATTCTGACCGGTGGATTGATCTGGTTGTGTTTGCGGGTCTGATGTTGATGTGGGTGCTGATGCAGTGTTGTTGTCGGTGGTGGTGGCGACATTGACATCGTTCACTTCATTTATAGGACGCAGTTGTGGGCGATTATTCTTTTCCCGCTCCAAGAGGTTCTCAATACGAACCGTAGTGGCTGTGAGTTGTTGCAGGCTACCATGCTCTGTAAGGAATAATTTTTCTTTTAGGATGGGCTTACCACTCAACGCGTCGATGAAGGTGTCTAGATGTAAGTGTGTAATGCCCTCGAGATTCATGCTGGGATATGCATGGGTAACCAGTCGCCGAATACGACTACTCCAGTAATGTCTCTTCCGAACAGCGACACAATTTTTTAATTGAAGCCGACTTGTTTCTCCAAGGGCCGTGTCACCAAATCTCTCAACGCGCTCTCCAACTCCATGTGAGTTGGTGTATAATCTGTGCCAGGTCTTGTAATGATTTCCCAGACAGCTTTGTGGCCAGATACTCTCCCACTTGACGATTTGTCCACCGGTTTGTGCGACTAATTATTTCGAATTGAACCTTGTAATTGGTCCAAACACTCTCACCACTACATTCTGGGTGTGGGAAGGGGGGGGGCGAGAATGATCCGGCCATGTCCTCGAGGCGAAGTGATTGGCACGAATCCAGGTGGTGGTGCTTGGGAGACTGATGAAAATGATCTGGCCATGTCCTCGAGGTGAAGTGATTGGCACGAATCCAGGTGGTGGTGCTTGGGAGACTGATGAAAATGCACTATGACCACACACTCTCTCTCAATCCTGACACATGTTGCCAGGGAAGCTCTGACGCATTCTACGTGCTCTTACAGACTTAGCCGTTTTTAATGAAAACCTCTCCCATAGGGCTTATACACGCATACTATCCTACCCAGTGGGCGAGCTTGGAGCGAATCAGGAATGGCTGTCCCGTACCCAGCTTAGCTGGGATGGTCCGTACCTGTCCGGTCGATACATGCTACACCAGACTTTTGGACATGAAGCTTCCATACACATTTAGCTGTGCCCCCTTGTGATCACATTACTAAATTTTAGCATATCTCTGGTAACTCTATTGTCATATATTCCGTGGGCAATCTTGTATAGTTTGACGACATCTCCCCTCAGTCGCCGGTAATTCAGTCTTCGAAGCCTTTCCTCATATGATAGCCCTTTAAGAGCAGGAACACACCTGGTGGCTCTCCTCTGCACATTTTTCAATCATGTCGATGTCACATTTCTTATAAGGAGACCATACACTGCCAGCATACTCCAGTTGTGACCTAACCGATGCTTTGTATAGTAAGGTAAAGCTCTCCTCGTCTAGGTATTCATATGTTCTTCGGATGGTTGCCATGATGCCAGTTGCTTTGTTTACCTTAGTCCTCATATTGTTCCTGAAGTTCACATGTTGGTCTACAACTATACCAATGTCCTTCTCCTCCTCCACCGATTCCAACTCTACAGGCTCTCCTTGATTATTACACAGATTGTATACAGCTAGGTGTCTCAGATCTATATCTTTGTCCAATTTCTAACACCTTACATTTATCTGGGTGGAATCTTAAAAGCCATTTATCTGATCAGCGTTGTAGTGAATTTTCTTCCTGCGGCTCCTTTCTATCTTTGTCTGACCTCACCTCTCTGTATATTTTTGTATCATCTGCATACAAATAGGCTGTTGACTGAACAGAGTCAGGGAGATCGTTAATAAATATGACGAATAACGCTGGACCTATAACGCTACCTTGTGGGACGACACTTGTCACATTTTGCCATTCTGACGCTACTCTGTTATGCACACTCTTTGTTTACGACCAGTTAGAAAATCAGCTACCCAGTTACACATCTTGACACTCATACCGTAGCCTTTCAGTTTTAATAGTAATCTTCTGTGGGCCACTGTGTCGAACGCCTTCATGAAGTCCATATAGATTGCATTTATGTTTCCTCCCCTATCCAGAATCTCAGTCCAATCGTCCATAACTTTAAGCAGTTGCAAGATTCAAGATTCAAGATTATTTATTTTCATATAACACATAGATTTTACATTTACACAACAGGCAGTCCACCAAAAGCTGAGCCTATACAGCGGTGGACCCCTTACATTTAACATATAATAAACATATAATTCAGTAATAGTTGGATCATGGGTCACGATAATATAATATTTACATGTATACATTTAAGACAATAGACAATTAACACGCACGCACGCACGCACGCACGCACGCACGCACGCGCGCGCGCGCACACACACACACACACACATGGGAATGGGGGAAAACACATGCATATCTTGTTTACATTATTATTATTATTATTATTATTATTATTATTATTATTATTATTATTATTATTGTCATGTATAATAACGGCCTAATTTGTATCAACATTTCTTGGTGCAGCATTATTATTATTATTATTATTATTATTATTATTATTATTATTATTATTATTATTATTATTATTATTATCATCATCATCATATATAACAATACGGCCTAATTTGTATCAACATTTCTTGGTGCATTATTATTATTATTATTATTATTATTATTATTATTATTATTATTATTATTATTATTATTATTATTATTATTATTATTATAATACACAACTGCATCATCCACATCAACAATTACGGATGCATTATTATTATTATTGCAGATGTGTATTTTACATTCTAGTTGTTATCCTGGCAACTGGGTACATACTTGTTTTTGTACTGCCATGGTGGTGACTTCTGCATTCATGTCATTGGTTTGGATTTTTAGTATCTTTCTAAGATTATTATTTTAATATTTTGTTTAAAAGAGCTTTGTGTTAGAATTTGTGTGCGTATATTTATATCTGTGTTGTTCCAGAGTTGTATTGCTTGGTGAGATGGTTTTTGTGTAGCTGTCATTGTTCTGTAATAGGTTTGGTGTAAGTTATTCTTAGTTCGTGTGTTGTGCGAGTGTATATCAGAGTTGTTCTTAAAAAGGTTTGATAATGAGGAGGGTAGATTGCCATTATGGTAGTCCCTTAAGATAGTGTATAGTTGGACAGCTCCAATGTCTTCAAGTTTTAGCATTTTTTCGGTTTTAAAGACATCCTGGCCCTCTGCTGGCTGTGCGAATAACTTGATTGCCTGCTTTTGTAGTGATTTTAGATGTGCTAGTTTAGTTTTATGCGTGTTAGTCCATATTACATTGCAATATGTGATATGTGGAAGGATCAGTGTACAATATAGAGTTTTTAGAATATTAGGGGGAAGATATGGCTTAGGTCTGCGCATGATACCTATGTTCTTTGCTACCTTGGATCTCACTATTTCTATATGCTTCTCCCAGGTTAAGCTTTTATCCAGATAGATGCCGAGGAATTTGACATATTGTGCTTTGCGAATTTCTTGATTATTTACATGCATTTTGGGGAGAGCTATTTGTTTTAAATTCTTAGATTTTGTGAAAAGTATATAGTTAGTTTTATCGACATTCAGAGATAATTTATTCACTTTAAACAAGTCTATGATTTTTTTCATTTCATTATTTACATACTTGCATACAGTGTCTATGTCCTTGTGACTACAAAAGGCATTGGTATCATCCGCAAACAATATTAGTGAGAGGTGATTACATGCTTTGGGTAGGTCATTCATGTATAGCAAAAACAACAGAGGTCCAAGAATTGATCCTTGTGGAACGCCACAGACTAATTTCCTGTCTCCTGACATGGCCCCACTGAATTTTACACATTGTGTTCTGTTAGTTAAATAGCTATATATCCAATTTAATGCAATGCCCCTAATTCCATAGTGGGCTAGTTTTTAAAGTAATATTTCATGATCAATAGTACCGAATGCTTTGGAGAGGTCCAAGAATACACCTAGAATGTGTTCATTTCTCTCAAGGGATGTGGTTCTTTTTTTCAAGCATATCCACAATGGCAAGCATGGTGGAGTGTTTTTCTCTGAAGCCGTACTGGGATTCATAGATTAAAGAGTTTTTATTAAGATATTTTATAGTTCTATTGTAGTATAATCTTTCCAGAAGTTTAGAGAAAAGCGGAAGTACTGAGACTGGCCTATGGTTAGTAAAATCAGATGGGTCTTTAGCTTTGAATATAGGTGTTACGCATGCAGTTTTTAATCGGGATGGAAATATACCCTGTGAAAATGATAGATTGCAGATGTGATTCAGTGAAGTTAGTATTTCTCTAGCACAGTTTTTTTTAAAGATTTTCCATTTAAAGTTAGCAATGCCTGCACTGTTGGGTTAATTTTCATTAAGATTTTGTAAATTTCTTCATTATACTTATCATATACTACCATTATAGGCAAAATGCATGTAGATAGATGGCGACTACATTATGCTTATTGCTTAGTTAATTTGTTTCGAGGTAAAGGAAAGATAATGATTGTGTACTGGCTCTTGTGTATACAAAAAATCTGACCAAAATGAATCCAGTTTATTTTTGAAGATATTTAGGCTTACGGAACTAACTACTTCATTTGGTAAGCTATTCCAACTATTCGTAATTCGGTTTGCAAAAAAGTTCTGCCTAATTAGTTTGTTACTTCGGCTCTTAGTGAGTTTAAAATTATGTCCCCGAGTGATGCTTTGTTTGTCTATCTCCAAGAATGGGCACTGAACACGATAAAGGCCATGAATGTATTTGTAAGTTTGAATCATATCCCCACGTGATCGACGGTAATAGAGAGATGGTAGATTCAGATATTTTAACCGGTCTAAATAAGTATAATTTCTTATTGAGGGTATCATTTTAGTTGCTCTTCGCTGCACATTTTCTAGTGTTAGACTGTCTTTTTTTAACATGGGAGTCCATGGACCGTTCCCGTATTCAAGTATAGGTCTAACTAGCGAAGTGTACAGCCTTACTAGAGTTGAAGAGTCTAAGTGGGTGAGAGACCTTCTTATCAGTCCTAAAATCTTATTAGCTTTTGATACTTGGATTTGACAATGGATGCTAAATTTTAGTTGGTTGTCTACATTCAGACCTAAATCCTTTACGACAGTTGTTTCTACCAGCTTAATATTTGTATCAAGAGAGTTCATGAAGTATGAATGTTTAATATTAGCTGTACCTAGATGCATAGCACAGCATTTGTCAGCATTGAATTTGATTTGCCAGATAGAAGACCATTTCGTTACGCTATTTAAGTCATCTTGTAGTTCGATTGCATCAATTGATGATTTAATTTCTTTGTAGATTTTTGTATCGTCAGCAAACATGTTAATTGTAGAGCACTTAATTACATCAGGAAGGTCGTTTATGTAACAGATGAAAAGAAGTGGTCCTAGTACACTACCTTGGGGCACACCGCTAATGACAGGAGTTTGAACTGATTTGCATCCATTCACGACAACTCGTTGGGCTCTGTTAGTAAGAAAATCCTCAATCCATTTTAGTAGGTTACCATGGATACCATATTTTTCTAGTTTAAGAAGAAGTCGTTTGTGTGGTACAGAGTCAAATGCCTTAGCAAAGTCTAGATATAGAGCATCGATAGAGCTGCTGTGATCGATTGCATTTGACCATATATCTAAGACTTCAGTTAGCTGTGTGACACAAGAACGCCCTTTAATAAATCCGTGTTGACTTGGTACAATTAGGGCGTTTTGTTCAAGATGGCTTACAATAGAGTCTTTTATAATGGACTCAATGAGTTTACAGATTATGGAGGTAAGGCTTATAGGGCGATAGTTATTAACCAAATGTTTGTTTCCCTTTTTGAAAAGTGGAGATACATGACCTAATTTCCAGATTTGAGGTAGCTTACCCTCTCTCAATGAACTAGAGTAAAGATGTAATAATGGGCAGACAATTTCAAGTTTGAGTTCCTTTAAAACACGGGGATAGATTCCATCAGGACCTGCAGACTTGTTAGTTTTTAGATTATCAATTTTTTTAATTATCATGTCATGAGTGACCTCGATATGATGTAATGGAGCAATGAAATGTCTACTGTTGAAACTAGGCAACTGACTGATATCTTCATCTGTAAAGACAGATGCAAAATATGTGTTTAATGCATCTGCCTTTTCCCCGTCAGTTGTGGTTAGTGTGCCATCAGACTTCATGAGGTCACAAATTGTGCTTCGAGTTTTTATTTTGCTTTGTGCATATTTGAAAAATGCTTTAGGATTTGACTTTGCCTCATTTGCTAGTTTACGTTCAAAATCTCTTTCAGCTATTCGACATTCGTTTTTGGCCTGGTTTCTCGCTTTAGCATAATTTTTGTAGTCACTGCTACTATGAGAATGTCTCCATTTTTGAAATGCCTGTTTCTTGGTTCTTAATTTTTCGAAAACACGATTGGTTAAGTATAATAATTTTTTCTGCTTATATTGAGGTCTAGATTTTGGTATGTATTCATCAGTTAATCGATTTATTTCCCTCGTTATCTCCAACCAGTCATGTTCTATGTCCCCAATAAATTTTGAATCCCAGTCTATAGATTTAGCATCTTTCCGCATATTGTCATAATCTCCCTTATATAGTATATAATGTGACATGGTTGGAGATTCAGTTACGTAGCATGAGAATGTAAATGTTAATGTTGCATGATGACTCTTACCAATTGGTACACCAGAAGATAAATCATTTACCATGTTTTCCTCATTTGTAATAATTAGGTCTAGGATATTTTGTTTTTGATTTCCCCTAAAATGAGTTGGTTCACGTGTATGTTGATGCCAGTATAAGTCCCTTAGCGTCTCAATAAATATATTAGCAGGGCTTTCGGGATTGGCAGGTGAGATGTCATTTATCCAGTCAATTTCATTATAGTTAAAATCACCCATTATAAGAAGGTGACTAGGTTTGAGACCTGATACATTGATTAGCAGGTCAGTTAGATTTTTATGGTTTTGAAGGTTGCAGTTGGGTGATCTATATATACATCCTAAAATCAATATATCTGTGTTTTGGAGTCTAATCTGACACCACTTTGATTCAGTGAAAATCTCATCACCAGGAATGCTAATAGGACTAGCAGGAAGTGATTGGTTAATATATATAATAATCCCTCGATGGTGATTTTCGGATAAGTTGGTGAACAGATTATACCCTTCAAGCATGAATTCACTCTCCTGTGGGTCTACTGAGCGGTTTTTGGCTAGTATTTCTGTGAGAGCAATTATGTCAGGATTTTCGCTTTGAATAAATGCTTTTAGCTCAGAACGTTTATTTAGAAGGCTGTCTGTATTAGTGTACAAACATTTTAATTCGTTTCTGTACAGAGGAGACTTTACAGATTTGTGGTCAGACTTTTTGATGAAGTTATGCTTATGACTTCGAGGCTGTTTAATGTTGGTTTGTTTTGCAGTTTTTCTATTTGTATATGGATAGCATGTGCTTTTTGAAGGTTCTTGTACATTATCGACTGGGAAGGTGACTGATGTACATTCATCATGTAAAACATTGAATCTGTTTGTAGTTAGTGGGACGTTGGCTTGAAAATGTATTTTACTGTTATTTGTACATTCACTTGAAATGATTGATAACTGGTTTGATAATTTTAATGGATTGCTAGCATTACTATGGAAAGTATCATTAACTAAGCTATAGTCTTGTTTGTTTCTAGTCTTGTTTTGTATAAAAAACGGTTGAGCCTTATGTTGGTATTTAGTAGCGGTAGATCACTAATGCTCACAACATAACTCATAATGTTTTCTGACAGCAAACTCATGCCATCATGATTTGGATGGATGTGATCATAATAGAGCCCCTTGATGACACTTCCGTTTGTGTTCATGAACAAATCTGAATTGTCAATAAATGTAATGTCATTAAGCCATGTTGCAAGGGAATACAACATCGCATTAAATTCCATAATTGTGTTGTTATCAAAATGATTGTTTGGGCGTGGCAGAATTGATGAGACACAGATATGTATCTGGGGTGCTACATCTTTGATGCATTCAATGAGACTATCATAATCACGGATCATACTAAGAGTTGATTGTTTCCGAATGTCATTGCCACCTACATGGACAACTATTGTGTCAAACTGACTTATACTGGGGACATCTAAATCTAATATACGATTTGTTATGTCCGTAATACATGCTCCACTGTAGGATCGCACGGTTACGTTGGAAGTTTCCGTTGACATGTATCTGCCACTGAATTTTTTAAGGATTGAACTTCCAATTATCAAGACATTTCTAGATGGTTTGACTTTTGGTTGTGTGTATGGATTTTCTGTAGTCAGTGTGCCCTGCTTTCTGACAACTGATCTTGGATTTGATGGTATGCCGTCCAAAACTGCTTGTGAATAGCTTTTATTTCCTGGCTTGATATTTTGGTGCTTATCATTTGTATTGCCATCTGTATGTGTGCTGACTAATGGATTGTTATTAGCCTTTTGAGTCTTAAGTTCTCTGATCTGTGATTTTACTATTGTGCAATCTTCTTTTAATGATTTAACTTCATTAATCAAATCATTGATGAGTGCTTTAACCTGCATGTTGTGTTCTAGTGGGATCTCATCTACAATGTTACTTGGTGATAACTCATCTGAGTACTGATTAATGTTGTGGGTTGTAGTATGAGAAGTGTTTTCGCATTCATCAATAATATTGGCACTATTCTGAGTGGTAGTGTGTGAGTGCTGTCCGGTGTTGTTTATTTCAATGGTCTGTTGATTGTTGTTGTGAGGTGCATTAGCGTGCTGTGTAGCACTTGTGGTTTCAACTGGTGTATCGTGGCCAGCATGGTTATCAGAGGACTTCTGCCATTGTAGGTATTCTGTTATGTGGCTTGATATTGGGGTACAGTTAGCACATGTATATTTTCGCCTGGATGCTGTAAGGGCAGAAAGCATGTATTGTGGTAGGAGTGTACATGCATAGTGCTGCCAGTTTTTGCAGTTGTAGCACATTAGCATGTATTTATTGTTGGGATTTTGGCATGTGCACAAAATGCGTCCAGAGGAAGGAACCTGGGCTGAGTCGTTGAGATCTGGTAGTAAATGACTACTAAGTAAGAGCAAGTCCTCGTCTGTATTCGAGGTTGTGGATGGTTGTGTGAATACACCTGGGGGAGATATCGTAATAGCGAGATTTGAAATGTGTGGAATTTCTTTGACTGGTTTATCAGTGTCAACAATGTCTGCCGTTGGTGTCGCTACGGGAGGGAATCTTTTTCGGTTACAATCACTACATAAGAAGTCGTCACATAGACGATTTTCCACTGTTGGGTTACTCACCCCACAATCTCGACAGCATACCTTATCTCTCAGCCCATACATTTTGCAATATGTCGATGATTAGCAATGGGCGGTAGAATGAAAGGTTTAGTAGTCGACAGTCAGAAAGAAATTCTGAAATAGGGTGGGTGGGTGTGTTCAGCTATTATTAGCAGACCTAGCTACAAATCTACGTGCAAAGACATCACACAGAAAGCAGAAGATTGGTTAGGAAGTTGTAGTGTTATTTCTCTGCCCTGCGGCCACTCAGGGAAAGGTTGACAGGGGGCAGCCGGAGGAAGGATAGAACACAAAAAAGAGATGATCGTCGTTGATCAAAGGAATTGGACGTACAAGTGCAGTTAATTTAATTGCAGCAATAATTTAAATCAAGAGCTTAATTTAAATTAGAATCAAAGGCTTAAAACCCCATTATAATATTTAAATTAGGTGATGGTTTAGCTTTAAATATCAGCAACTAAGACTTTATTTTAATTATTATTATTTTTCTTTTCTTTTTTTTTTTCTTTTATATATATAGATACGAATATTAATTTATTTGTTAAATTAATACTGTAGTTATAATAAATCGGTGTATTATATTATATGATAGTCCAAGAATCTATGTTAAATTAGAGTATACTGTTGTTACTGTTGGTAACCGTGTAAACAGTGTTCCCGGATATAGCATACAACACTGAATTTATGCGCTATAAATTAATCACTTAAGATTGCATGTACGAATTTTTAAGATTCGTGTAAAGATACCACAAAATAAACAAATAAACTGTAATTATGATAGAAAACTACGTAAAAATAGTCTAAGACGTTGATTTTGCACAGGAGAAAAATTGAAAAAGTTGTCGTTCATCATCATGTAGATCCCCTCATCCGACTCCTAATTGCAGGCTTTTAGTCCTGAAATCGTGGATCTATGGTCATTACATGGAGGATAAATATAGACGTATATACTGATCCTACTCAGTCAGAGCAAATTTCGTGTATACTGTGTTATATAGACATTTTGAAGAATCGTTCGTACCCTACGGAATAGGGGTGAGCCCATCGAGGCTGGATTTCCACATACAGATACAGGAAGACCGAGTAATCTGAACATGGAACCGAGAAATGATAATTTGGACCCGGGAACTGAGTTTAACAAAAACATGTCTAGAAGGAAATGAACGCGTTTCCGTAACGAATTATTACTCCGTTGCCTAAGTAATAAATGTAATCCGATTATATCGCACATTTAAAACATCATGCATTTAAATGCACTGTCAAAACTACTGGTACTGGCCAAATACGTGTTCTCGAGTAAACTGTGACGGAGAAGCATCAATCAATCACCTGCTAAAGCAGAAGCAGTCTATATTCATTGAATGAGCAGAGACAAATTCCAATTAAAATGAGTGAATCCATTAGTCCTGTTGCTGTAGATGAGGATGAATTGCGTGACGCATGTGGAGTTTTTGCGTGTGTATCATGTGGAGATTGGCCAACACAGCTTGATGTTGCACACATTATTTGCCTCGGTTTAGTTGGTCTGCAACATAGGTAGGTGTTAACTAATTTAAATGTTAATCATTATTCTAAATAATAAACCGATTAAGATAAACCAGGTGCCCATTCAGGAGGAGGAGGAGCCGTTTGTGGTCGGCGTGGACAATGTTCAATTGTGTTTCATGTACTCAGTTAGTCCCTAGTCTGCTCTGACTCGACCCACCCATGTGACAGATATTTGTACATCAATGGGTGGGGTATACTGCACACATGATTGCTGTGTGTCAGGTTCAATGGGTGGGGTATGATGCACACATGATTGATGTGTGTCGGGTTCAATGGGTGGGGTATGATGCACATATGATTGCTGTGTGTCAGGTTCAGTGGGTGGGGTATGATGTACACATGATTGCTGTGTGTCGGGTTCAATGGGTGAGGTATAATGCACATATGATTGCTGTGTGTCGGGTTCAATGGGTGGGGTATGATGTACACATGATTGCTGTGTGTCAGGTTCAATGGATGGGATGTGATGCACACATGACTGGTGTGTTTCAGGTTCAATGGGTGGGGTATGATGCACACATGATTGCTGTGTGTCGGGTTCAATGGGTGGGGTATGATGCACACATGATTGGTGTGTGTCAGGTTCAATCAAATCTAAATGTTGTCTTGCAAAGCGCAATCATATGGGTAACCCACATACCGTATTTGACTATTTGCCTTGATTCAAGTCCACCTGTCTGGGAGGAGATGCCTTACGTGGCATCGATCTCTGAGCTTGTTGCATCTGCAGGTCTTGTCTATTGCAACTTTAGGTATGGTTTCGTGGGAATATAATTCGGACCAGTGAACCGATGCCACTGAGCACCATCCTAAGGTTTTGCTCTCTTGTCAGAGAAAATACAATTGCAGAAATTTTGACTCACTGCATGCGCACGCTCGCACGTGTGCACACTAAGGCTGCTGGCGTTGTCGTTATCGCTTCAGATTATTAAATGACCGAGTACATAATAAAGCACATGTTCATTCAATTTTTCATGGAATGTGACTAAGTTAAATCCTGTTTGGCAAAGGAAGCCAAATCTTGATATTCCGTACCTGTGCCAGCAGTTTTCTGTTTCCTCAGTTTAGTACCGGTAGCTTTATCAATGATATTTTAGGTTGGCAATCTAGTGACATCTAATGGACAGCCCCTATCCATTTAATGGTCAAGCCGGGCCCAAAACAGCCTCTGAAGTGGCCTTGAAGAATGTTCATTTGCATGTCAAGAGAAAGCAATTTTTGAAAATTTACCACTGGAATGCCTGACCTGAGAACTGTGCCATCATTCCAGTGGTAAATTTGTAAAAAAAACCACCATGTGTTCTTGGCTTGCAAATGAGCATTTAATTCAATACCGCTAAGTGATATTTAAAATTTTTGCCCAATTGTCATCATTAAATATTTAACTTGTCAAGCTGACATTTCTGATTTCAGAGGCCAGGAGAGTGCTGGAATCGTCACTACACAAGGCACACAGACTCATCACTTCTCGCAGAAGCGAGGGTCAGGCCTGGTCAACACTATCTTTTCAGAGGAGTGTGTGGCACGCTTGAAAGGCAATCTTGGAATTGGTATGGCATCTCATATTACATAATAAACAATTCGTCGTACTTGTGACTTTGCACCATTTGTGAAAAGAATTCCTGCTCTGATCAATCAACAGAGCATACTTTGTTAGTTTAATTCTGAACTAGTAACCTGTGTTGGGGGTTTCTAATCAATGCGATTGTTACCAAATCAATCCATTATGTGTCATGTATGTACATGTAGTTTATTGACCTATCAATCCAATGAGACTCAAGTTCCGTGTTGGACGTATTATTAGGAAGGTGCGGAAGCCCTTTAGTAATCGCCGCATCTTTCCGTCTGTCCACAATATCTCGGAAACGGCATATCATACAGAACGGCTTCAGATATTTTAACAAAACTTGGTGTATGCCTCAGTTATGATACGCAGGTGTGCCTTTTGAAGAATTAGCGCTTATAGGTCCAATATTTTGCGTTAAAATGTGCTTTTTAATACAAAAACCTACAAATTTTGTCAATTTCCTCATAAACCTTCAAAATACATATCATACAGAATCGCTTAAGATAATTTAATGAAACTTGGTTGGTGTCTTCTTTATAATGGGTAGATGTGCCTTTTGAAGGATTCACTTTTATCGGACCAAGATTTTGGGTGAAACAGGGCTTTTTAATGCAAAAACTAGCGATTTTTGTCAAATAATTTAATGAAACTTTGCAGGTGGCTTCTTTACGATGGGTAGATGTTTCTTTTGAAGGATTCACCTTCATAGGTCCAAAATTTGGGTGAAATTGGCTTTTTAATGCGAAAAGCTCATGATTTTTGTCAATGTTCTCGTAAACAGCATAGCATACAGAATCACTTTTGAATGAAACTTATCAGGTCGCTTCTTTATGACGTGTAGAGGTTCCTTTTGGAGGATTCACCTTTATAGGTACAAGATTTTTGTTGAAAATGAGATTTTTAATGCAAAAATATTTTCTAGTATAGTAGGCTTACGCGATTACGCGATTAAATCGAAAATCGCGATTATGTTTTAAATCGTGAATTTATATGATTAAAAATTAAATAATCGAATATTCGTGAATATTTTCTATTGCTTAAAATATTTCAAAACTTAACTTTCAATTACTTTTTAATGCAATCGGTCATGAAAAATGACATTTTGCTTAGTGAATATATGTTCATTTGCAGGGCAAGAGCAGACTATTTTTGAAAATGTGTGGCTGGAATGCCTGGCTCAAGAATCGAGCCGGGCATTCCAGTCATACATTTTCAAAAATAGTGTTCTCTTGCCCTGCAAATTGACTTTTCTAAACACCATTGCAGATTTCGTCATTGATATTCTTTTGTTGATATGTCTTGTTAATTTGTACCCAAGCTGATTAATCGAGTAATCACAATTATATTTAAATACTCGATCGCGATCACTCAAGGCAATAATCGCACAAGCCTACCGTGTCGTAGGATAAATCTGTGAGAGCGACATCGTGATGACAAACTATTGGTTCTGTGTTTTGTACATAAATTGACTGTCATGTAGTAAGTTAAAATTTGTACATATCAATTATCCAATGTACATCGTCCAAGCAATCATCAAGTATCAGCAGTCTGCATTAGAGTATGTTCGAGGTCATTCGCGGACGCGTGTGGTCACAATTCAGAAGTTGGTACCCCAAAAATGGCGGACTTGTTACACTTTACAAATTTTTCTTGGGTTCAAATTCTATTATCTTTTAAAGTATTGCACCCATAAACGAAAGTAAGGCATCATAACAGTGCTAATTATCTTCCCCTTCGGATAAGACCATTCCGATGTCATTTGATTTGATAGTAAGGAGGTTGTGCTCCAATGCATCCACCTATACGTAAGAGGTGGACAAGTGGTGGAGGAGACGGTGGCAGCGTAATTATTTAAACTTAGGTGAATATTGGAGTACAACTCTCTTATTAGCAATTCAAATGACATGGGAATGGTCTTATCTGAAGGGGAAGATAATAAGCAGAGTAATTATACCTTACTTTCTTTTCTAGGTTCAACACTTCAAAAGATAATCAAATTTGAACCCAAAATAAATTTATATAACGGGTAGCGAGTCCATAATCTTTTTGGTTATGACTACGTAGGTATCACTTAGACAAATCAGATATCACTTCAGATCGGGAACATGCACAATTTTTCGTTGTGAGATAAACACAAAAAAACACCATTCTGTAGCATGTACCGCTTGGCCATTGGATAAACTTTCCTGCTTTGTTTCCATTGCATACAAGGACATTTTTTTCTGAGTGTGAGATCACCAATTATGTTGAACCTTTTAGTCTAGCTTCGTTCTTGGACCATACTGGTTATGGTGGTAATAACTCTCGTGACACAAAACATTAGAAACAAACACAAACTGAGGCTGTATACAACTCAATATATGATATAATTTGCAAGGACAGCGCAGCGCCTGTAAGACCAAATGTTGAATCGATGAGTGACTATATTCTGTTTCACGTTACGTCTGATGGTGTGGGTTGTCTTCAAGAAAACGTTACTACATTTGTAGTTCAGGACACTTGTAAGAACCAAAGTTGTTCATGGTTATTACTATAATCTCATAGATCAAACAAGAAAGGGCCTATCTATAAACAGATGAGAAAGGAAGATGTGGTTATGTTCCAGTTTGCTGCATTATTTATGTCAGGATGAATTTAATTGAGGACAATGACACCTCTGCTCAGGGTTCATGACCATGAAGATATCATGTGCTCTATAGCTCCTCTTGTGAAGCATTTTTTGTACAGCAATGTTTCATATTATTGGAAAATGTCTTTCTCCTTCGATCAATACTCACCATTCTGTTACTTCTAATATACAGCTGGCCCTGACAGCGGCTCTAGGATTATAGACTTAGAAAGCTTTACCGACTCCTGGGAACCGGGTACTCGGCTCCCCACTGCCGAGTACCCGTTTACCATAGAGCTCATTCTTGTTTGCATAGCAACAAGAGCAATAGATGCTTTTTGCATTAAGGATTTTAGTGTTTTAAAATAATCTAAGTCTTTAATCAGTGATAGTTTGTGTGTTCTGAAAGGATAACTAAGGACTATGGAGAATACCGCCCAAGACAACCAGGTTGTATTGTTCTTTATTATCCATAGTTAAAAGACTTAGGTCTCTAAATTTCGTTGTGTCGCATGTTCCAATTTCTGACCCCATAGAATCTGGGACGTGTGCTAACAATGATATATGCCAGACGATCGCCTTCTTTAAACCCCAACAGGTGATCGGCAGATATGAAAATAGGTGTTTGCTACGGTATTTCTAACACGAATATCGGCTGACGTCGTTCTCCGTAGAATCCGAGCGGGTGACGTCACACCCGGTCGCTCGGATGTTTATGTGAAGAAATTTTTTTTCATTAATTCGCGCATCTTGTTCTGGGTGCTGCGTACTAAAAATGCTACTGGAAACTTTAGAATGATCAAGTTTACGTGCGATCACGATCGGTTTGCAATGATCGGTGGTTTCAAAATTCTTGAGTAGATGTGTGGTCTGCGGTTTTACCGTGTGAGACAGCAGTTGTTATACATTTTGTTGTTTTCTTCACATATTGTGCTGCGTTCGTTAGGAGTATAATTTATATTGATTAGTAAATATACCCTGAATGCTATGCGATATGATTCCTGGAGCCGTTACACATCCTGTAGGATCTATTATGGGTGTGTTGTGCCCGCCGCGTACTATGTGTCGTCATAATCAATGCGATCGTTGTTGTAACGTGGCGGGGTGGGGTGCGGGGAGGTTACGGTTAATTTATGAGTCAAAATATTTGAAAATTAATTGTCTGCCTTCCATCCGTGTCTCGTTCCGCTTGTTTATTGTAGGTTTGTGCTTATTTTATAGGCCAAGCCATCCCCGCCATCATGTGACGACTGCCATAAGTTTGTCCGTGTAATGTTCAAGGACCATGTCTGTTTTAGGTGTGCCCTGTGTAATATAGATCATAGGTGTAATGTTTGTGCAGTGTGGTCCGTCGAAACGATGGTTAAGTTCCTTGCCCAGAAGGACTTGGCTGGGTCTGACGCGGGGTCAGGCGGTCCGAGAGGAAATCGTGGAGCGCCCGGTTCGGCCGGTGGGGGTGCTCCACGTCCCCAGCTGGAGGTGGCGGAGATGGCACCGCCTGCGTGGTTTGGTCCGGCTATGCAGGGTTTTCTGCATAGCGTTCTGCCCACGCTGGTGTCGTCCCTGCTACCAAAGGTTGGGGGGCAGTTTCTCCCCATGCCTGGTACGGATCCTGTCCTCGGACAGGATTCTGGACTGGTTACCGAGGGGGCCGTCTCGTACGGCCCCCTGGCGGTCCCGCCTGGCTTCGGCCAGACGGGTTCTGTCTCTCTGCGGCCACCTCCGGGTGGTCCAGTAGCGGTGGCCGGTCCGTCAGGTGTGGGAGCCGTCCGCCAGGACGGCTCCACGGTTTATTCGTCTAGTGACGGCTCTTCGGAGTCTGAAGACGAGGAGGAGAGGTTGCTGCGGCCCGTGAAGCTGCAGGTGGAGAATATGGAGGTTGATTCCGTCCTGGACGGAACCGGCCTCCATTTGTCTGGTTTGGCGCAAGCCAGGTCAGCGGCTCCACCTGCGGCTGAGGCCAATCTGTTACCGTGCACCGGTTCCGCGCGGCTTGGTTTGTCACCAGCCGTCAGGGGAACGGGTGTGCCGGGCCAGGCGTGGTACTCGCCTGGTCCGGCAGCCGGACATGGGGTGCCATTGGCGCCCGTGTCCGGCTATGGTTCCGCGACGGTTACGGGTCCGTACGGTTTTCCGTGCGGACCTACCCCATGGACCGGAGTGTTTCATGGGGTGGCGGCGGAACTGTGTGGTAGCGGAGTGCCTGGCGTGTCAGCCGTGGCTCCTTGCCGGGAGGCCATGGCTGGCAGACCCGTGAGCACGTCAACGGGTGACGTGTTTGCGGGGGTATCTTCTTCGGAGGTAGATTGGTCTGATGCTCTGGCGTGGCTAGCCAGAGTGGACCCATCTGTGGTTTCGGCCACGGCCGATGAAGATGCGCCCCGTCCGTCGGTTGCGTCGATTAGGACGGGGATTTTGCCCGCGGCCCGGATCCAGTCAGTGGGACTGGATCCACGGTTCATTGATTTGTTGGATGCTATTTATAGTAAACAACTAATGACCAAGGGTCAGCTCCCTGCGGCCTCCAGGGAGGTGCGGGCAAGATGTCGTATTCCGCGGGGTGAATACGACAGGTATGGTGTAGTCCCGTCGGTCACGGAGGATGACCGATGGGTACTGGGCGTCCAGAGTGCCGGGTCGGGTGGTCCCGGTCCGGCACTAGTGGATAAGGCCCAGGTACACCAGGAAGAAGTCCTGGCCCTATGCGATGAGGGTGTGAGGGCAGCGATGAGCGCTGTCAATCACTCCTATCGTCTACTTCAGTCGGTGTGGGCTGAAGCAGGGGCAGGCCACCCTGTGCCACCTGTGGCGCTATCGTACGTTAATGACGGCTTGGTGCTGTCAATGGACGCATTGGCAAGGGTGCAAGCGCGTGTGACGAAGTCCAGGAGGCAAATGGTCATTGACCATATGCGTCCGGCTACGGCAGTCAGGGAACGTCTTCTTGGGACGCCCCTGACAGGGCCTAGCATCTTTGGTGGCCAAGCGCGGGCCATCTTAGAGGACACCGCCAGTATTGCGCAGAATCGCTTAGCGGTAAATCTACAGCTAGAGCTAGTGCGGAAAGCGCACACACTAGGGGCTGTAGGCAAGCCGCTAACGGGACAGCCTTCAAAGAAACAGAAAAAGCATAAGAGCAAGGCGAAAGCCAGGCCTATTGCGACGTCTGTTTCGGCTGGGTTCTCGGAGCCGGCGAAGAAACCCAGGAAGGTTGTAGAGGCGCCTACCCTCCCCAATGTTGCTCCTGACCGCCCTAGAGGTGGGAAGGGGAAGGGTAAGGGTAAGGCCTCAAAGGGCGGACAGAAGGGGCCGAAGCATACCTGAGGGTACGCAAGCTCCCTTCATATCCGCCTGGACCGCACCTGTGCGACAGGAACAGCGGTGCCAGTTATACCCGTCGTGCCTAGAACGAAATGGTTCTCACTCTCTCTCGTTAAGAAAGGGGGGGGCGGACTGCGAGCCGGACAACCCCGTTAGACGTCGAGGCGTCTATGGTGGGTGGAAGGCTCATGCGTTTCGTCGAGGCTTGGCGAGGTGTGACGTCAGACAGTCTGGTCCTGGGATGGTTATCCCAGGGTTACATGCCGGAGTGGTGGGACTTTCCGCCACAAAATCTGTCTTTGGCACCTGTCGGGACACCCGTACCAAGGGAGCCAGACAAGTTAGAAGCCGTTCAAAAGGAAGTGTCGGGTTTGCTTCTGAAGGGAGCAATAAAACCAGCAAACCGGAACACTCCAGGCTTCTATTCAAACATGTTCCTTGTCCCCAAGAGCACAGGGGGATGGAGACCCATACTCAATCTCAGGCCATTAAATTGGTTTATCCATACGCCTCGGTTCCAGATGGAAACGCCGAGGTCGGTAATGGCGGGATTGAGGAAAGGAATGTGGTGTGTATCGATCGATCTGAAAGATGCATATTTCCACATTCCGATGAATCGGAGTTGGCACAGGTTTCTGAGATTTGTGTTTCAGAATCAAGTATGGGAGTTTACAGTTCTCCCGTTTGGCCTGTCGACAGCTCCGAGGGTTTTCACAAGAGTGGTCCTTGCGGTGACAGCGTTTCTCAGAAAAGAGAACGTGGCGCTACACACCTACATAGACGACTGGCTGCTCAAGGCAGACTCGGCAGCCAGGTTGAACGTGGATACTGCTCTGACTCTGAAGTTACTTTCAGATCTAGGCTGGATAGTCAACGAGGAGAAATCCGAGTTGACACCCACTCAACATTTCGTTTATTTGGGGATGCGATTCGACCTCGAGGAGGGCAGGGTTTACCCGTCAAAGCCCAGAGTGGTGTCTCTGTTAGCCATCCTCGGGAGTTTTCGAGTGGGAAACCACATTCAGGCGAGGAGGTTCCTTCAGATGCTGGGCATGATGGTCTCCATGGAGCAGGTTATCCCGTACGCTGCTCTAATGCGAAGACCTATCCGGTTGTATCTGTTGTCTCTGTGGAAACAGAGAACAGAACCCCTGTCAAAACTGGTGCCAGTTTTGGAGCCGATAATATCGCATCTTCTATGGTGGAAACAGCGTCAGAATCTCCTAATAGGGGTTTCGCTGCACCTACCCCACCCCCAGCTGTCCGTTTACACGGATGCATCGCTGGAAGGGTGGGGTGCCTGCCTGGGAGAACACCAGGTCTCGGGCACATGGACTCTCCCGGAGAGTCAGCTGCATATCAATCTGTTGGAAATGATGGCAGTGGAACTGGCGTTGGAAGAGTTCCTTCCGATGATCAGGGGCAAGGTGATATTGATACGGTCGGACAATTCGACAGTAGTATCATATATAAATCGCCAAGGAGGGACCAGGTCGCCCACCCTGTGCATCAGGGTGTGGCACTTGATTCAATGGTGCAGGAATTACTCGGTTGTTTTGAAAGCAGCTCATATTCCTGGCCGATTGAACATTCTGGCGGATGCTTTGTCTCGCAGACAGAGAATCTTGCCAACAGAATGGTCCCTCAACCCTCCAGTTCTACGACGGATCTTCGAGCATTGGGGCAAACCCAACGTGGACTTGTTCGCCACAAAGGAAAATGCTCAAATCATGACATATGTCTCGCCGATTCCAGATCCAAATGCCGTCGATACAGACGCTCTGGCGATAAGCTGGAGAGGGATGCACGCGTACGCGTACCCACCCACCATTCTTCTTCCGAAGGTATTGGTGAAGGTCAGGGAGGAGCCGTGTCTGGTCCTGCTAATAGCACCGTATTGGCCGAGCAGGGCGTGGTTCACGGATCTTCTGGATCTGCTGGTGGAAAATCCTGTGCAGTTGCCCGAGATTCCGAACATAATCTCCCAGGCCAAGGGACGCTTCCTACACGAGCGTCCCGAAATGTTCAAATTGACTGCGTGGATGTTGTCAAACAACGTTCCACGTCGGAAGGCTTTTCTCGACAGGCTGCTGATTTCATCGCGGCTGCGAGAAGGAGGTCAACCTTCAAGTCATATAACAACAAGGTTAACAGATTTGCAGACTGGTGTGAAGAAAAGGGTATTGATACCTTTCAATCCGCTATTCAGCAAATAGCAGACTTTCTCTGTGAGCTGTTCTTTTCAGGACTAGCTTCCGTCACAGTTGCTGGATACAAGTCAGCTTTGGCATCAGTTATCCCTTGTCTAGCCAACAGGGATAGTCCAGAGGTGGCCCAGTTAAACGTGATGTTGAAGGGAATGAGCAATCTCTGCCCGAGACAACCGGTAGTCATTCCAGCCTGGAGTCTATCTTTAGTGCTTAATGTACTGGCCAAGCACCCATTCGAACCATTGCGTTCGGCTAGTCTAAAGCATTTGACTCTAAAGGCGGTCTTTCTATTGGCAGCTTCCTCAGCTAGAAGGCGCAGTGAGATCCATGCGCTTTCGGCAGAGAGGAACCGATTTATTGTTTCTGGAGAAGGTCTGCGTCTTCTGCCAAGAGCAGAATTTATGTCAAAGAACCAATCTTTGAGATATCCCGGCAAACCGATCATTATACCGAAGTTAACCAGGTTTGATCGTGATGCCATTGTCTGGTGCCCGGTCCGTGCTTTGACTAAGTACAAGAAACGGACTGACTCGTTACGGTCGAACGATAGACATCTGTGGATCTGCCATAAAAAGCCTTATGGCGCCGCATCCATGGATACTATCTCTCGTTGGGTGGTCGAATGCATTCAGACTACTCATGAGATGGCGACTGGGCACCAGGTGCAGGGCGTAAGGGCACACGATGTTAGAGGAATAGCCGCCTCGACCGCCCTTTACAATGGTGTTCCGTTAGAGGACATCATGGCCGTTGCACAATGGCACTGTGAGTCCTCATTTACGGATTACTATATGAGGGATGTGTCAGACTCAGCCAATCCACTCGCTTTAGCTGTTTTGAAACGATAGTTAGTGACCACACTGCTTTTCCCCTTTTTTCACTTTGGTAAGAAAAGAACCTAAAGCAGGCATGGTCAAGCGAGAGGATGTCAACCAGATTGTGTCACTGATGGCCGAACCGGTGAATGGTTGTAGGCGGTACGTCTGAAGTCCTGTTATCATAAGGTAATTCAACAAGTGAGAGTTTTTTGTATTATGTATACATGTATGTATCATGTTCATTCATCTTATATATTCATGCTCATTCCCAGGCTAATACAAGCGATATGCAGGGAGTAGTTAACTCTCTTGGCATATTGGTGTTTCAGGCGAGATACATGTTCCTTAGTTCTCTCCCTTTTCTTAGGAGGAAAAAGGGGGCGGGGCTGTGACGCGAATGTGATTCGGTTCCGTGAACTTGACGGTCCTTTTAGGTCTCCGTTAGTCAAGTTTGAAGTCTAAAATCTTTCTCCAAGGGGCAAAATTAGCATGTATGGCTTGCCCCTTCCCACCAGGTTACTGATCAAATCTGGTGTATATCAGAAGTAACAGAATGGTGAGTATTGATCGAAGGAGAATGCAGGAAATGTCAATTTCCCTTTCTCCGAGATCTAACAATACTCACCATTCTGTTACGGACCCAGCCTCCCAGCCCCACGGAGGCAAGCCATAGTTTTCTCTTGTTTGGTGGCTATGCAAACAATATGAGCTCTATGGTAAACGGGTACTCGGCAGTGGGGAGCCGAGTACCCGGTTCCCAGGAGTCGGTAAAGCTTTCTAAGTCTATAATCCTAGAGCCGCTGTCAGGGCCAGCTGTATATCAGAAGTAACAGAATGGTGAGTATTGTTAGATCTCGGAGAAAGGGAAATTGACATTTCCTGCAATTTATGGGTATATTCATTTAGATATTACAGAGTTACGTGATTTGAGTATTTTGCATTAAGGGTCTCTACTTTTGACAAATAATGTAAACTCCTAGCACTCTGACATCAAAGATTTAATTTTTTTAAGCTTTTCAAAGATGAACTGATGTACATTTTGGAAACAATTATGGTGGAAGATGTTGCTGCAACACCTTCCACCACAATTCACCTTTCCAGAGTACCCACCCATCATATGACGTCATAATGAACTGCGCGATGTGTAGAATGACATCATAATGAATGACGTCGATAAGTACGTCACGAACGCATATTTGAAACGGTCTATGCGTTGTTGTACAAATTGTTTGCGTTTACTATTTAATAAGTATTCTGTTGAATATTTTGAAACTAATTTGACTGGGTGCTGTTGCTGCCATAGGCAGCAACAGCACCCAGTCAAATTAGTTACAAAATATTCAACAGCTTCCCTGTATAGTTTTCAGGAAATTGATAGCTAGGGCATTTGGGGATCGATCAATCCCAACACGGCGAGGTGTGGGTGGAGCGTAGCTAGTGATGGGCAGGGCATAGTTAAAAATGGAAAGGACCATTGTTTCCACAATATACATGGCAGTATATTCGCTAGTGTCTCAGTAAAAATAGAGAATTTTGACATCAGAGTGTTAAGAGTTAATATTATATATGTGTTATTACTGACATTTCCTTGACTTATTTTGTAGCTATAATAGAGAATACAATCTTATGAATATTTTGCACAAAAAAAAGATTCAATTTGGATAGAAAACAAAAAAAGTTATAGATTCTTTATCACACTAAGGGTGTTATTGAGAAAACGACAAAAATGTTAAAGCTTTTCAATGCATTCCCAATGTAATGACACATGTTCACATCCACATATCTTCAAAACTATATTAGATAGACACATTTAGTTTGCAGTTTTTGGAAGGGAATTGTGTCTATGTTTAGCCCAAAAATTATTTTAAGATTGTCTGTTTTGACAATGAAACAGTTTTTAGGACCTATTTATGACATGCGACCCCCGTGGCTCCTGTGATCTGTCTGAGCTATGATACAGATGCATACTTAGTTCAAGTTTTACAAAGCTGACTGTTAACCCTTTAACACTCAAACCAGGCCAAAACAGCTTTTTAAGTTGTCTAGAGAAATGTCCATTTGCAGACCACTGGGGTAACTGGATCGATAACCTTCTCTTGGACTGCAAATGGACATTTTTATGACAAAAATTTAATTTTCTTGAGTATGTTTGTGGGTCAAACAGTTAAAAAGCGTCAGGTAAAAAAGACCTGAAAATAAATTCAAGATGGTTTTATGATCCAGTATAGGGATCCAATCTGTCACTCAGATATCTGACGTCATAATTAAATATGTCACATGTTAGCTGATGTGACAATCAAAATGACGTAGCTCCATCACAAATATCGAAGTCTGCCATGAAATTGTATGAATTGTACATGTATGTCTATGATGAATTTACAATTTAACCCTTTAATGGTCAAGATTTGTACAAAAATTGTAACTTTGCATAGTAAATGTCCATTTATAGGCCAACAGAAGACTATTTTTGAAATTTACCACTGGAATGACTGGCTCGGTTACCGAGCCAGTCATTTTATTGGTAAATTAAAAAAAATAGATCTTCAATGGTCAAGAGTTGTCATGCAAAAATATGAAATTTTTGCTTAGTGAATATCTATTTACGGTACATGCCAAGAGAAGACAATTTTAAAATTATAACTGCAATGACTGACTCGGCTATCAATCATTTTCAAATATAGTCTTCTCTTGTTCTGCAAATGGACATTCCTAAAGACCACTGCAAAGGTTGGTCAGCTTGACCACTAAAGGGCTACATGTAAATGGCCGTACTATTCTCTTGACAGGACATACACGATACTCAACGGCAGGAGGCACAGGTATCGTGAATATACAGCCATTTGTCGTCGACACACTGTATGGTCTCATTGCTGTGGCACATAATGGTGAACTCGTTAATGCAGCCGAGATTCGACAAAAGGTTTGTAAATTTGTGATATACCCGGTAGCTTTAGTGTTACAGACCTGTACCCGGTCACTGAGGCTGAGTGTGTGTGTAGACTAGGGATGTGCTAGGTCATGAGCAACATCCTAAAGTCACAGGACACAGAAACTCAAAAGTCGAACTGCATCCTTTAGTTAGAGCAGATTTACATTACTAAATCTCATCTGTACGTTCCTTACATTGAGTGGTGCCCTTGGGGAACGTCTGTTGGAAACACCAGGTAATGGACCTTTCTATTTTTAGCTATGCCCCGCCCATCTCTAGCTACGATCCACCCACACTTCGACGTGTTGGGATTGCATAGTCCATCTTCAAATATGCATTCGTGATGTGCTTATCTGCATCATTCATGACGTTATTCAGTATGATGTCATTCTACACGTCACATAGTTGATTATGATGTCATACATTGATTTGAATGTTGCGAAAATGTATATGGAAATATATGACAGTATAATGACACCTTTTCCAGACATTGGCATCCACTGGGTTTGGTAGTGTTCAAAGGGGGCATTTGATCCTAGTGGTGGGTCTAGTAAGTAGAACTAGATTGATCGGTCGATGATGCGTCATCGCAAATCCCCACGTTCACCGCTTTGAACTTTTTACACCCCACAACCCACCCCTGGGGGCGGAGCCAAATATAAATGTCATTTTGCACTCTGCGATCATATGTGTAACTCACATACCAAATTTGGTTGAATTCCGTCCAACGGTATCAGAGGAATTGCATTACAATCAATTTCATGCCCTTTTGACCCATCCCCCATCCCTGGGGGCCGGGCCAAATGTAAATATGCGCATCCACTCCACATTG
Organism: Chaetoderma sp. LZ-2023a; assembly: GCA_034401795.1. Classification (NCBI taxonomy): domain Eukaryota; kingdom Metazoa; phylum Mollusca; class Caudofoveata; order Chaetodermatida; family Chaetodermatidae; genus Chaetoderma; species Chaetoderma sp. LZ-2023a. The sequence goes on from CM067366.1 coordinate 79,799,669, forward strand.
ATATGGGTAACTCACATACCAAATTTGGTTGAATTCCGTCCAAAGGTTTCGGAGGAGATGCAGTGCAACCAATTTCTGTAGGTTAAAATTTGACCTTTTGACCCCTCTCAAATCTAAATGCCCTCTTGCACTCCGTAATCATAGGAGTAACTCAAATATCAAATTTGGTTGAGTTGTCTAACAATTTCAGAGGAGTTGCATTACAATCAATTTCATGACCTTTTGACCCCATCTCCCATCCCTGGGGGCGGGGCCAAATGTAAATGTGCTCATATTCTCCACATTGATATGGGTAACTGACATACTAAATTTGCTTGAATTCCGTCCCATGGTGTCAGAGGAGCGGCATTCCAATCAATTTTTTTACCGTTTGACCCCCACCCCTCACCCACCCCTGGGGGGGGGGGGGGGGGGTGGGGGGGACGGGGGGGGGGTGTGGGTGGGTGGGGGGTGGTGGCGGGGCCAAATGTAAATGTGCTTATGTACTCCACATTGGATATGGATAATCCATAGACCAAATTTGGTTGAATTCTGTCCAACGATTTCGGAGGAGATGCATTACAATCAATTTCTGCAGGTTAAAATTTGACCTTTTAACCCCTCCTCCACCCCCTGTGGGGCGGAGCCAAATCTAAATGGCCTCTTGCACTCCGCAATCATATGGGTAACTCAGGTATCAAATTTAGCTGAGTTCCGTCGAACGATTTCAGAGGAGTTGTGTTACAACTGCTTTGACCTTTTGACCCCCTGGGGGTGGTGGGGGAGGAGCCAAATCTAAATATCATCTTGCAAAGCGGAATGATATGGGTAACCCACATACCAGATTTAATTGCACCCAATGGTTTGGGAGGAGATAGCGTTATGGATGGACGGACAGACGGATGGATGTGATTACAATATCACCATTTTTTTTAAACGTGGGGATAATTATATGCAGCACTGTGTTAAGGTCCATTACTCTTGAATAATATATGCGGTTATTACATCCAGAAACGCAGGAGATGCATTCTGACAACATAACAATTTCTCACTTTTTCCGGGGTAGTCGGTGGGTGACCATGGACTCCCGGACCCCGTTTAGTTGGAGGAGGGACAATGACATCCACCACTAGTTTGACGCCCCCATGCAATTGTCATGCGGATACCCCTGTTTTCACTTTTCAGGCCTTACGAACTATCGCTTGTTGAGATTTTTACACCAGCATCAAATGTAAATAATGGCTGAAATCTCTCTGGTTCTTGACTTATAGTTTGGACATTATTCAATTCATTTTTAAAAATCATGAAATTGACATCTTAAAATTGGAGATAACATAAAATTGATCTGGTAATTGCTATTTAAAGGGATACTAATCTCATCTCAAATGTTTTGCGCGAATGGATTATGGTTTATAAATTCCATACCATTCATATTCCATCACATTCCCTTCTCTGTATCACAATTATCCGTTTTGTAATATCGCGTAAATGTTGAACAGTGATCACGACCATTTTGTGTCTTCAAGCCCTAGCGTGTGATGTCATGTAAGTGCAATTCTTTATTATGCAATACTCATCTTGTTGAATATTTTGGAACTAATTTGACCGGAAGTTGTTTTTGCAACATCTTCCAGTCAAATTAGTTTCAAAATATTCAACAGGTTACCGTTATAGTTACTTTTACACTACATTGTCAAATTATAGATGGCACCTCTATGACTGAGCGTATATACCGAGGCAGACACACTAGGTTCTTTCTGATTGGTTGAAAAGCAAATCATGACAATCATCATAGGGTGTAGAAATGACCAACATTTAGCTACTAAAGCCTGAATATCTTTCTTTAGCGGCATGATAAATAGCTTAGAATTACCTGTATAGTTTATGAGTGGCATATTAAATCACCTGAATAGCTATCAAGAGATGAGGTTAGTTATCCTTTAAGTAAACCTGGAAAGCGTATGCAAAAAATGGGAGATAGTTGTAACGGCACAAAAGTGCTATTGCAGAACTGTTTCATATCATGAGAACATACTTACCTCCCTAACACTCTTGATATACTAGTATATCGGCTCTAAGTTCAATAATATTCAGAATTATGAACAGTTAGGTGCCCCTAATGGGCAGGGGATGTACACAGGCATGCGCATGACAGACCCCACCTACTGCGCATGCGCATACTGGTACTTCGGTTTTCTAATATATTGGCTAACAAGCTACATGTGGAAAACTGTTCCAGTCTGTTTTTTGAAAATTTTCAATACTTATTATCATCTTTTTGTATTAAGGCTGATTCAAAGTCTGCAGAGGAAGCTTCCTCATCATCTGTTAAGGTGATATTGTTCCATTTATTAATTTAGACGTGTAACTTATATGTTACCGGTTTTCGTTCGCGGCCGTTTTGGCGTTACCGCGATATCAGGCGCTGGGAATCCTTGTTAAATTCTCCCAGCGCTTAGGGCTATTAATCCCTTGTGCTTTGTGTCCATAGGTTCAACTTATGGATGGTAAGGGTTCCTGTTCTTCTCTCGAATGTTGTTCTCGTCTCTTTTTTTACTTATCATTATGTTATGTCTAAGGGTTGGAGATATAGTAAAAAATAAAGGAAATATCTCCTTCCTTTTGTCCCATCCCCCTCATCAGTTTCTATAGAAAGAAGAGTCTCGGCGGATGGATGGACGTGTTCTCCTGCACAAGAGGATGGTTTTTCCTGTGCTCAGGCTAAGGGAGTTTATTAGTTATGGCACATAATTATTTGAAAATATTCACAAATTTCTGCTGCCATTTGTTATTGCACTGTATTCTCTCTTGTATGTGCATGTGTTCGCAAATATATATATTTTAATATTATATTATTCGGGAGTAATGAATGTTTTTAGTCACTAGATATTTCTTGTATTCATTTCTGATGTCCCCTCTCCTTGAAGGAGCTGTTGCTTTGAGGTTTGTTGTCATAATCAACCAGTTTTTTTTCTTTCCTTGATGTCATAATCTTAGTTTAGAGAAATCTTTTTGATGTTTTTATCATCCTTTATTATGAACGTGGAGAGATATCTAGATAGTCAATAATCTTTCTCTCTCATTCTTAATTTGTGATCCTGGTTGTGATTTGTTATTATTAACAAGAGAAGTCAGCTGTCCCGTCAGGGCTGTCTGTAATAAAAGTGGGTGTCTTCTCTCTTGGGTTTGTGCTTGTTTTTTACTAATAGTCAAATAACAAGGCTTTGCAAACTATAATACTCATTGTCTTCGTATGCCTTCCTTTCAGAAGTCATGTCCATCATGTTTCAAGCCCATGAAGACTAGATTCTTCCCCCACCCTTGCCATCTTTGTACAGTTTGTAGGCTTTCCAGCAAATGTGTCATTTGTAAAGAGTGAGGGGGGTGGGTGGGAGGGATCTAACCTCTGAATTCTTTGCTTTACGGGCTAAGCTGATGGTTGAGGAGGGCAAGAAGGCAAAGAAGGAGGGTAAGAAGAAGGCCTCTGAGAAGGGTGAGCTCGAGGCCTTCAAGATTGAGTTAGTGAGTGAGATGCGCAGGACTTTGAAAGATCTGATGCCTGACATGCTTCGCGGCATGTTGCCGGGCACAGGTCTTTCAACTTCCTACGCATCGACCTCGGTGCGGCTAGCCCCCATCCCTGGATCATGCCCTACTAGCTCGGACAAAGTGTTTAGTGATCCAGGAGTGACCGTCTTGGACCCAGGCTTGATATTCGCATCGCCTTGTGATCCAGCGGCGCGAGCAGCATCAGGCGAGACCCGACCAGCGGGCCTGACCGCGATCACTCGCGGAGTACCCTCATCATCCGCTTTCGGGCATTCTCCTGGTCAGTCTGGGTTAGTTTTTCTTGCTAACCCAGGGTCTAATTTTCCTGACCAGGAAGATGATGAAGACTACCGGCTCGGTTCACAGGATGATCGTGAAGACATGGATGCGAGCATCTACACACCTCTCATGGGGAGCGCGGTCGCTCGCACCGATGGCTCTGTTCCCTCGGGAGCAGGTTTCATGATTCAGCCTGTGGGCCGGTTTTCAGCGAACGGCCGCCTGTATAAGATTCCACGCTTAAGCGTGGAGTCTCATATGGATGATCCGGGCCGCGCTGGTGTGCCTGATACCCCACACACAAGCGCGACCTCAGTGCCCGGCCAGCCTATGGAGAATGTTATGCCAGCCCTCGTGGGCCTGTGTGCATTCCCTGGGCAGCCGGGTTCGTCTATAGCCTCCACCTCGGCCCTACCTGCGAATGCCATTGAGGATGACGAGGGCCCGCTGCTCGTCGGCAATTCACAGGTAACCACGGATGAAGACTGGTCTGACGCGTGCGCGTGGCTCCTCGCTGGCAGACCAGAGCTCTCTGTGGACAAAACAGCCACCGGTAACCTTCGGGCATGGTTACAGGCAAAGCCGTTGACCAACACGACTCAGTCTCTGCCGTATGCTGAGCATATCTTAGATATGTTCTCGGCGGCAGAGGAGTCGATTAGACCGAAAGGCGGTGCTGGCATTGTTAGAGGCCAGCAGGCCGACCGGGTTCAGCGACCGCGTCGGCCGCGCCAACAGCAGCGTGCTGCTGTACATCAGCCAGCGCTTCAAGTGCAGCCAGCTAAACAGCAGCCCACGCACCGAGGTGCACGCGGCACTGGGAGAGGTGCGCGAGGAGCGGCACGTGGTAACCGGGCCTGATGGGCTAAAAGATTTTCCGGTTACCACAGGTATCACTCGGGTGTTGTCACTCGTACCAGAGACACACCCACTTCTAAAATTGATGGGCACCCCGTCAACCCTAGGTGTACCAGTGGGAGGTCGTTTGACTTGCCACATTTAGAAGTGGGAGCGGTTAATTCAGGACCGCTTAGTCTTGCAATGGCTTTCGCACGGATACAGTCCAGATTGGATCAAATGTCCGCCATTGCATCTGTTTCTGGTACCGGTCTGGACTCAAATTCCAAGAGATCCAGACAAGCGGTTGTGCTTAGAAGAAGAGATAGAATCACTAATTCTAAAAGAAGCAATTCAGCCAGCGCAAGATTGTCTGGGCTTCGTTTCAACCGTGTTTCTTGTGACAAAGAACACCAGGAGTGTGTGTGTGTGTGTGTGTGTGATGGAGACCAATTCTCAATCTCTAAACAAGTTTATAGATACACCGAGTTTCAAAATGGAAACAATAAAATCAGTATTGTTGTGGTTAGAGAAGGGGATGTGGACAGCATCAATACATCTCAAGGATGCTTATTTCCACATTCCATTTGCAAGGAGTTTTCATCGGTTCCTGAGATTTGCTTTTCAGGGACGCCAATGGGAATTCAAAGTTCTTCCATTCGGCATCTCGACGACTCCAAGGGTCTTCACTCGAGTGGTACTTGCTATAACAGCATACCTTCGCAGGAGAAATATAGCAGTCCACACGTACATAGACGACTGGTTGCTGAATGCACACAACCCAGAAAGTTTGACAGCAAATCCATCCCAAAGGTTTGTTTACCTGGGTATGTTCTTCGATGTGGAGATAGGTTATGTTTATCCATCCCAGGAGAGAGTGGAAAATTTCCTCTCGTGCATTCAATTGGTTTGCAGCAGTCATTATATTCTAGCACGAGTCTATCTGAGAATGCTAGGTCTCATGGTTTCAATGGAACCAGTCATTCCTCAGACGGCTTTACGCAGGCGGCCGATTCAATTGCTTCTCATGACTCAGTGGATGCAGAGTTCAGGATCACTGGACTCGCGCATTCAAGTGTTGGACCCTCTCATTCATCACCTTCATTGGTGGATGTAGAGAGGGAATCTCCTGGCGGGGGTCATGCTGACCCCTCCCCACCCTCAAGTAACGATGTTTACGGATGCATCGATGGAGGGATGGGGAGCTTGCCTGGAAGAAGCCACTATATCAGGGCTTTGAAATCTGGAACAGTCAAAGGAACATATCAACATGCTAGAATTACGGGCTGTAATTCTAGTCCGGGGACACTTCTTAAAAGAAGTGGATGTTAAATTTGTGATGATACTTTCAGACAACTCTACAGTAGTGAGTTACATAATCCGCCAGGGCAGAACAAAGTCACCCAGTCTATGTATGATGACATGGACGCTGCTTTGCTGATGCATGGATCATATGATCACCTTGAAAGCAGTTCATATTCCGGGAAGGCTGAATCTGTTAGCAGACTCTTTGAGCTGAAGGATGAGCATTCTGCCTATGGAATGGCAACTAAATCAATGTGGCGGATCACCTGTTCGATCATTGGGGAAAGCCGAGCATAGATCCAAGCGCTATCTCAATAGATGCACTAGCTATCGGTTGGAAGGGAATGTATGCATAAGCATACCCTCCAACAATCCTGATTCCAAGGATTCTTCAGAAGATCAAGCAGGAGGAATGCCATGTGCTTCTGATCGCCCCGAATTGGCCAAGCCGATCATGGTTTATGGATCTGCTGGACCTTCTGGTCTGCAATCCGGTTCCTCTGTCTCTGATGGACAATATTATCTTCCAGGGCAACCCTTCACAACAATCCGTCAATGTTTCAATTGACTGCATGGATGTTGTCAAAATATCCGCTATTAGAGAGGGCTTTTCTGAGCAAGCAGCGAATTTCATGGCCAAAGCCATAAGGGGGTCAACCTCCAGAGCATATAATTATAAGATCTACAATTGTTATTACACCACAAAAACATCCATTACCGTTCAATCACTACTTGCTAAATCAAATATCTGCATTTAGCTATCAGAATAAATTTTTATGCTCGCTTACATACTCCCTAATGCCAATACCATCACCATGTAGACCCTCAACCAGGCTTCTGGTAGAGGGACCCCCTGCATTAGCCTTACAATAGACTGGCACCAGTCTGTACACACTCCTTGGTGACGCCTGTCACTAAGCACGCTCGCGCATGCGCAGTAGGTCCCAAATGTGAAAACTGATTCACTTTTCTAAATTTAAGTGCTATATATCCAGAATAGATTCTCAAATCAATACCCAGTCGGTCGTGGTGATTGAACGGTAAGTATGTTTTTATAGTGGTTAATAAAACTACAGACCAACCCACTAAAGGGGGTTCTGTTGGGGGTTGTTATTACACCACAAAAACATCCATTACCATTCAATCACTACTTGCTAAACCCGTAGATTTGGTCAGTGTCCCACTACGAAACTTTGGTGGGAGGAGATTTGAGAATCCATAAGGAAGGATAAAAATCAAACAAAACAAACCAATTGTTAATAACATAACATAATGGTGCATCTTAATCAACTTTTATAATGTAAACTTTTATTCTGATAGCTAAATGCAGATATTTGATTTAGCAAGTAGTGATTGAACGGTAAGTATGTTTTTATAGTGGTTAATAAAACTACAGACCAACCCACTAAAGGGGGTTCTGTTGGGGGATTTGCAGAATGGTGCTCAAAGAGATCTATTAAGCCGATGGATGCATCTATTCAGGTAGTAGCTGATTTTCTCTGTCACCTGTATGATGCCTATAGTCTTAAGTCTAATTCTATTGCTGGATATAAATCAGCATTAATTATGGGCAATCTCAGACCGAGTAATCCTCCACTGACACCGTCATGGAGTCTTTCTCTGGTTCGTCATGTTTTGAGTGATAAACCTTTTGAACCACTTAGTGCTATATCTGTAAAATTATTGACACTTAAAACTGTATTTTTAGTTGCGGCAGCATCAGCCAGAGGCAGGAGTGAAATTCATGCCTTGTCTGCTGAGCCTGACCCTTATATAGTTACAGGTGAAGGCCTTAAGCTTCTACCAAGATTGAATTTCTTGGCTAAGAATCAATCTTTAAAATATCCGGGTCAACCTATTATTTTACCTGCCTTAACCAGATATGATCCTGGTGCTAAAGCATGGTGTCCTGTCCGTGCTTTAAATAAGTACAAGAGAAGAACTCAGGTTTGGCGGACGGACCCATGTTCCCTATGGTTGTCATATATTGAAGCCCATGGTAGGGCGTCAAGAGACACTATTTCCAAATGGATAGTAGAATGTATTCAATTCTGTCGTAAGACAGCCACTGGAATTCAAGTAGATAGAGCCAAGGCTCATAGTGTCCGTGGTGTGGTAACTTCCGCGGCATTATATAATGGTGTTTCTATTGAAGACATCATGTCAGTAGCCCAGTGGCACTGTGAATCAGGTTTTACCGACCATTACCTTTGTGACACTTCTAACCCGCTCGCTGTCTCAGTCCTCAGAAAATAAATACTGTAGAGGTATGTATTTGTAATTAGTTTCCCCCCTCTGCTATTTACAAATATCACATTTGTTGGTAGGGTATCCCTACTATTAGCTGGTACAATTCTCTTCATCCAGTGGGGGAAGAGATGAGTGCCGCGCCCAAGACATCAGAGGTCAGTATATGTGACCATTTTGGTTTTTTGTCTTGGTGATGTGTCATATTTTTATTTTTTTTTGATATGGTGATGGTTAATGTCACTTAATTGTGGTTCTTTCAGAGAGTTTTGAATCATCATCATCAATCATCAATGTGACCATTTTGTTTTTTGTCTTGGTGATGGTGTCATTTTTTATTTATTTAATATGGTGATGGGTAATGTCTCTTAATTGTGTTTTTTTCAGAGAGTTTTTGAAATTGAAGCAATTCTTCTTTTTTCCAATGTCTAGTAATACTTTCATCAAGTATTAGAGAATGTGCTAGTCATTTAGAGCAGCATTTTTTCCTAACCTTCAGAAAGAGGGGTGGGGTGTGTGTGTGCGGGGGGGGGGGGGGGGGCTGTGTGAGCGAGCGAATTTGCCTTTTGATTAATCTCTCTTCATCGGTCGATTATCCGATGCAAAATTCTATTCCTGGTTGTGTTTTCAGACACAATTTCAGATGTTTTAAATCTCTTGAAAATTCAAAGAGCCTAGTCTAGGGTGTGCTGGTTTTCAGGACCTTGCCTCCCTCCTGACCTTGCCTCCCTCCCACCAAATTTACTTTCAAATTCTGGTTTTTATCAAGATTGTTAGGGAGTAAGTATGTTTACCAAATTTTCACGAGTGAGATGACATACTTACCTCCCTAACAGGATCCCGGCCTCTTCACCCCACGGAGGCCTGGTCCTTTGGTTATTTGAATAGTTGCTTCTATGCCAGCCTATATTTAGTAACGGAAGTACCAGTATGCGCATGCGCAGTAGGTGGGATCTGTCATGTGCATGCCTGTGTACATCCCCTGCCCATTAGGGGCACCTAACTTTTTATAATTCTGAATATTATTGAACTTAGAGCCAATATACTAGTATAGCAAGAGTGTTAGGGAGGTAAGTATGTCATCTCACTCGTGAAAAAGAAATTTGGTAAATTTTCTTAGTTCACCACAGCATTTTTTTCAAATTTCATAAATTATAATCTTTGTTCTACTTTTGGAGAATTGTGGAAACTTGCTTTAATATGACATCGTGAGATAAAATTACATTTAAGTAGGTAGGCCTGCAATTTTCTTCCAGGCCAAATATTTGCTGTGGCAAATTAAGTTTAGCACAGCTTTCACCACAGCTTTGTTGATTGCTGTGGCAAATTTCGAGAGCTGTTATGACGTCATATGATTGCCTGAGAAACTGAAATCCTCTGTTGCCTTCCAGAGTGAAATCGTGCGATGGTATAAAGTATATAATAATCTGTTCCTTTTCAGTTGTTGAAGCATGGCGTTGGCTTGTCTACATATTCTGATAGTGAGCTGATTACACAGCTATTAACACACACACCTGAATGTGGGGAGCCTGATGGTGTCAACTGGGTCGGCAGGTTAGTCAAGTTTACCGTAGGTCTAACAAACAGCCTTGCAAGATTTGACGATTTAACCCTTTAATGGTCAAGTTTGCCAAAACCACCATCTGCAATGGTCTTAAGAAATGTCCATTTTCAGACAAAGACAAGACTGTTTTTGTAGCGGATCTCGACATAGTGATCTAAATGATGTCTTGTGTCAAGAATCGGGTAAATGTTAGTTTTTCAATGGCCATTTAATTCATCAAGGACTTGGCTTATGTCAATTAAACTTTACAGATTTGATCTATACCACCATTGCATGCGGTCTCCATCATAATGATTGTGATTTTCCAAAGCCTTTCCATATTTTTACCGGGTTTGGACTTGAATTAGAATTAGAAGAGTGAAAACTTTGAGTTGGCATTTAATCAATCAAGGACTTATCCAATCCCATAAAAACATTGCAGGTTTTATACCATCAGTTGACTTGCTAATGAATAAGATTAAAAAAAAATTTCCAGTTTCAGACTTACTATATTTTTATATTAATATATATCTTGCTTAATCCCAGAATTAGAATAATGTTAGTTTTTCAATGGTCATAATTTATCAAAGAATTTATCCGATCCCAATGAAACGTTAGACATTTTTTCTATACCACGAAACTTTACAGAATTTTACTATATCATTACATTTAGTGGCAGCAAAGTTAAATGATTTTAAAGTTTTTTTCAATAGTTTTACATGGTTTTGACTTAGTAGTTTATTTCTGTCTGATTTGTCTCCTTTACAAGAATTAGAAGAATGTTACTTTGGGACGCTGCCAAAGATGATGTGATATGCGGAAAAAATACAGGGTCGACACATGGGACGCAGTCCATCTATTTGGAAATTTACCACTGGTATAACTGGCTTGATAACCGAATCTGTTATTCCAGCGATAAATTTGCAAATATTGTCTTCTCTTGGTCTGCAAATATACATTAAATAAGCAAATACTTTCATTTTCTTGACAAAATTTGACCATAAACGTGTTAGTCATTTGGCAGTGACCAATAAAGACAACTCATAGTCGTATAGAATACATGTATACATTTACAAGATGACACCAAGATACTTTGACGTGGGTAGGTCTAATAGGATTGCTTTTCAATTTCTTAGTGCTTTTGTATAACATGATCAATGAAAATGTAAACTGTAAATTAATCTTATTTTCAGGATAAAGCACCTGATGACTGAGACAGCACTGTCATATTCTTTAGTTATCATGCATAAAGACAAGGTTTACGCACTTCGTGATCCATTCGGTAATCGGCCGCTGTGTATTGGCAAAATGCTTCCAGCTGCAGCATTCACAGGTATTCTGAAAACGGTTCGTACTGGTCATGGAAATCCTGGAAAGTCATGGAATTTGAAAATTTAAATTCCAGGCCTGGAAAGTCATGGAAAATCAGCATTTTTCATCATAGGTCATGGAAAAGTCATGGAAAATGGTACGTGTAATCATGAAAAATAAAGGAAATATGTTGGCATAAATTACTGCCATCACCGCTGTGCAATAAGAATTATGGCAAGAGCATACCAAAACAAGGATTTGGCTTGGTTGTTGGAAGACGCAATATTCAGACATTTGCAGAACAACATAGATCATAATTTATGTAGCTACGTCGTAAACACAAATCTACTAGATATTAATCTCTGGAAGTCATGGAATTGGTTAATTTTGGTCATGAAAAGTCATGGAATATCACACATAGAAAGGTGTACGAACCCTGTGAAAACAATAAAGCCCTTTTGTTAAATCCTCGCAAACAGGGCTACTTTCCTCGTGGAGCGTGACGATGATGGTTATTTCAGGTGGAACATGTAGTTCTGTATTTGCGATCGAGCAACATATGCTCTGGTTTCGTATGTTAGGTTCTGCCGTGTAATCAATACCAGCGTGTATACAGCGTTTTCACCTCTGACGAATTGTCAGGCATTTAATTCGTTTGTGCCCGACATTTAGCACGCGAACCCACGAGCTGACCAAAGACGGCTTCTGCAGCAGTCTTAGGAATATGCCCAAGAGAAGACGATTTTCGAAGATTTGCCACTGGAATGACTGGCTCGATAACCGAGCCAGTCATTCCAGTGGTAAATGTTTGAAAATAGTCTTCTCTTGGCCTGCAAATGGATATTTCCTATGAAAGATTTTGAATTTTTTCAACCATATTTGAGCATTAAAGGGTTAAGAATCAAAGGCTTTTCTGACAAGTGATGTATTTAAATAGAAATGAGACTTCACTTCAAGAGTATACTTACCTCCCTAATACTTTTGATATTGCTAAATATTGGCTTTCACTCAATAAACACTCAGATTTAAAACAGTTAGGTGCCCCTACTGGGCAGGGAGTCAGAGCGTAGTCCGGCGGATGCCAGCCCCACCACCGCGCATGCGCAGACTAGCACTACCTCTTTGCTAGATTATTGGCAGAGAGTTCACACATGTCTTTTTGTTGAAATAGCTTTTCCTTAATCTTAGACTGTTTAAGTGGTGTTTTTTGGTGTGATAGTCACTGATTTGGATGGCAGGACGGAAAGATTCGCCAAAGGGGGACTTAGGACCTTTAAATCAGGTGACTTCTAGTAAAATTAGCGAGTTTTCTTCCCGGTGTATTGTGTTTCCGGGACTCGCGGTTACCGTGATAAGCGCCTTGGTTAGTTGGTTTATGTCAACTCGGTGCTACCTATGACTAATTTCTCTTTCTGTTTATGTCCACAGGTCTGTATGACGCTAGGTGGTCGCATCACAGTAGCAGAGAGTTAGTTTTCTCTCCACCATGGTTCCATTTCCTACTAACTCTGTTAGGTTATCTAACCAAATGAATAATATGTCCAGTGAGTTGGAGGCCTAATATAAAGGTCTTCTCACTTTGCCCTCTTGATCCAATTCCTCCCCATGAGGTGGAGAGAGTTAAGAGGCGTGCAGATGGTGGAGTTCTCCGGTTCGTCACGATTGGATGGTTTGTCTATACAAAGTGTCAGGTATCTAGTTATTGATAATGTGGTGATGTTAATTATTGTAAACAAACAAAGGGAGATAATTAACATTTTTGCCAGAAAAGAGTTATCTATATGTATCTGATGGTTGTGTAGTCGACTTATCCATTCAGCATACAATTCGTCTTTGCACTTGGATGTTTTGTTGGGATCGAATTTTCCTGTCACGGGATTAATGACGTCATAATCAGCCTGGCTATGTGTTTATCAGCTATTCAAGCGCTATGCTGGTTTCTGATGTATATTGATCTTTATGATCGTTTTCCTTCTCTTTGAGTTGGATTGAGTTTCTAAGCTTAACTAGTTGCTCATACTCCTTGTCCTTTGCCCTGTTTCAGGGACCGGGTTGCGCGTCCTGTGGTCGTTTTATTCATGTAAAGTTCTGGCCGCATCTGTGCTCTCAATGTAGCCCTTGTGGTCCATTGGTTAATTGTGACATATGTAAGCACTGGGGGGGCGAGTTAATGTCCGAATTCTTGTGCTGCTTACAGGCGACGGACAAGGTGGTAGAGGAGGAGAAGAAGAAGAAGCGGAAACGAGAGGTTGTAAGTAGGAAGGGTAAGGGGAAGGTCTCGTCCGCGGTGGATATGGAGGCCTTCCGGACCGAGATGCTGGGAGAGATGAAGAGGGCAGTAAAGGATTTGGTTCCAGGGTTGCTTCGTGGCATGCTTCCTGGACCAAATCCTTTACTGTCCTCATCATCGGCTTCGGAGCAGGTAATCCCCGCCTCTGGATCGATTTTCCTTAGTCCGCTTCCGTTGTTCGACGATTCAGAGGTGGCCCCATTAGAGGGGGCGTTCCACGGCCCTGGCAGCAGGCTTATTGCCGCGCCGATAGGGGACCGTGGACGGTTGTCGCTGGAACCCGCGGGCTGCTTATCAGTCCAGGGGTATCCGCACGCCGCGGTGGCCAGTACCTCCTATGGCACCGTTCCTGGTCAGCCCGGGTTAGCTCTCTTTGCTGACCCGGGGTCTAATCTTTCTGACCAGGGTAATGAGGATTACCTGCTAGGGTCGCCGTCTGACGACGTGGACATGGATGAAGACGTTTGTGCACCCCTCGCGGGGAATACAGGCGCCTTATTCCACGGTTTTACTCACCCTGGAGTAAAGTCCGCGGCTCAGGTGGTGGCCCAGGGCGCTGCTGATGGCCAGCGGTACCGCATACCTCGGCTTGCCGAGGGTGTTGCTGGTGCTGGCCGGGCCCGTGGTGAGACTATATATACCCCGCGCTCTGCCACGGTGCCTGCTCCTGGTCAAACCAGTGATATTCTCATGCCGGTGCTGTCAGGCCCGCGTGTTTTCCCTGGCTTGCCAGGTGTATCAGCATACCCGCCGTCAAGCTCTACTGCTTGCGCTCAGGAGGAAGACGAAGGACCCCGTCTTGTAGAGCGCTCGCAGTTAGCCACGGAGGAGGATTGGTATGATGCTTGCCAGTGGTTGGTGAGCGTTAGGCCTGATCTGCCCGTGGAGCAGTCGGCTAGCCAGCGTGTTCACACGCCGTGGTTAGCTGGGAAACCGACTGCTAACGCTATGCCTTCTCTGCCGCTGGCGGAGCATGTCGTTGACATGTTCAAGGCGGCGGAGTCGTCCATTAAGTCGAGTGGACGTCTCGCGAAGGCCCCTCGCGAGGTGGCCAGGCGTTGTCGCATCGTGCCCCTGGATTACCAGCGGTACGGTGTGGTACCCAAGCCCAGCGTGGATGACCGCGCGGCTTTGGGTGAGGATGCGCGGCCAGGCTCCCGTTCTGACACGGGTGTCTTGTGCGCGGACGCGTTGCGTTCGGCGAATACCGCGTTGCGTGATGCGGAGGAGAGTGGGAGGGCTTCGATTGCCGCTCTGTCCCACGTCTCCCAGCTGTTACAGGGGGTAGTAACGGCATCCGCATCGCGCCAGCCAAGTCCGGTCACTGTCCAGCGAACCATCCAGGATGGTATTAACCTGGCGCTGGACTGTATGACTCTGGCGGTGACCAGGAGTGTCAGGGCAAGACGCACGTTTGCCCTGGACAATCTGTGCCCGTCTCAGGACCTGTACAATAGGCTACTGCGTACGCCTATGACGGGCCCTGGTCTTTTTGGAGGTGAGGGATGTCGCCACCTCCAAGAGACGGTCACCCTGGTGAATAACCAGAGGGCGCTGCGCGAGCAGTTTGATGTGCTGCGTCGTGCTAACGCTCGCGCCGCGGCCCCGGCGTATCGTCCCCTGCAGGCTCGAGGTGGTGCTGGCCAGGTCAGTGGCCAGCCACCGTCGCAGCGTCGGCCTCGGCCGCGTGCGATTCAGCCAGCAGCGAGGGGGGCGCAGGTTCCTCAGGCGCCGTCAGCCAGGCAGCCGCCCGCGCACCGAGGTGCGCGCGGGGGCGGGGCGGGGGCGCGCGAGGATCTGGGCGTGGTTATCGTTCCTGACAGTACGCTTACCGCGGTAAGAACCACGCCGGTGTGTATGGCGACGAAGACAGTGCCGCTCTTGCATGCCTCGTGTCCAAAGCCTAACTCTATTGCTGGTTATAAGTCAGCATTAATGTCTGTTATTCCTTGCTTGGCTAAGAGGGGAAGTGATGAAGTAAATACATTGAATGTATTAATTAAAGGCATGGGCAATCTAAGACCAAGGAATCCACCTGTGATTCCGTCTTGGAGTTTATCGCTAGTGCTTCAAGTACTAGGTGATAAGCCTTTTGAACCACTTAGTTCCATTTCTATGAAACTATTAACACTGAAGACTGTGTTTTTAATTGCTGCGGCCTCGGCTAGGCGTAGGAGTGAAATTCATGCCTTATCAGCCGAGGATGACCGTTTTGTGGTTTCAGGGGAAGGCCTTAAGCTGCTACCTAGGATTAATTTCTTGGCTAAAAATCAGTCGTTGAAATATCCAGGTCAACCTATTATTTTGCCTGCTTTAACTAGATATGATCCAAATTCTAAAGCATGGTGTCCCGTCCGGGCGCTGCGCCGGTACAAACAACGTACGGCGGCATGGCGCACCGACCAGTCAGCGTTATGGTTGTCATATATTGAACCCCATGGGAGGGCTTCTAAGGACACCATTTCCAGGTGGATTGTGGAATGCATTCAGTTTTGCCATAAATCCGCCACCGGGAAGCAGGTTGACGTGGCCAAGGCTCACAGTGTCCGCGGCGTAGTGACATCCACGGCCCTATTTAATGGGGTCTCTGTGGATGATATTATGTCGGTGGCTCAGTGGCACTGTGAGTCAAGTTTTACAGATCATTATCTCCGTGACACCTCTAATCCTCTCGCCTTGTCGGTTTTGAAAAAATAAATCGGTTTATATTTTTTGAGGAGGTTTTTCCTCATTACTTATATATTTCACAATTAATTTATGGAAACACCCACTTTTTTGGGCCTGCATCAGTCTTTACCAATGGGAAGATGATGTCAGCAGCCATTTTCAACAAGGTCAGTCTTGTTCATGTGTTGTCCGTTGTTGATTGTATTGTCACGATTACCCGTTATTAATATGGTGATGGTTTGTGTATTTGTGTGGTTCATTGTTGAGAGTTACGAAAATGGAGTTTTTTCGTCTCTGTCCTGTAGTACATGGCACTTGTACGTAGAGAGCGTATAGGACATTGAGGTCAGTCGACTCTTCCTCCCAGGAAGGAGGGGGGGAGCGCATATGACATTCGGTCATCTCTCATACATCGGTGGTGTTATCCGATGGTTAGTCAAATCCTGACTGTTTTTTCTTACAGTTTCAGAAGTTTAAGTGCCTTAAACGCAGAAAAGCGTATAGGGATGAGCTGGTCTTTTGACCTCGCCTCCCTCCCGCCAGATTCACTTTCGAATTCTGGCAATATCAAAAGTATTAGGGAGGTAAGTATACTCTTGAAGTGAAATAAACGAAATCTAGGATTTCTTTTTTCACGAGAGAGTTGATACTTACCTCCCTAGATACGGACCCGGCCTCTCCACCCCACAGAGGCTCGGTCTTCAGGCTCTTAATAGTTGCATGTGTGTCAGCCAATAATCTAGTCAGAGGAAGTGCTAGTCTGCGCATGCGCGGTGGTGGGGCTGGCATCCGCCGGACTACGCTCTGACTCCCTGCCCAGTAGGGGCACCTAACTGTTTTAAATCTGAGTGTTTATTGAGTGAAAGCCAATATTTAGCAATATCAAAAGTATTAGGGAGGTAAGTATCAACTCTCTCGTGAAAAAAGAAATCCTAGATTTCGTTTAAACACTTGGTAAGCCATTATGGTTCTGATAAATGTACACGCATTGCTAGTTGCATATATAATTATAAGCCTTCATAGTCTTGGTCAATATGATAATATCTGTAATGCTGTTTCTTCAGATACAGATTGCAGCCGCTGTAACTACATACATGTATTTAGAAGAACATATCAGACACGGGACTAGATGTACCCAAGATTTGATAATGTGCTAAGCTCAGTCTTATTGCTTATTTTCAAATTGTATAGATCTATACATGGAATTACAGATTTGCGCTTATTTTCAGTCTCATAATTAATTATGAATTACTATCTGAAATTTGCAGATAAAGAGGTGAAAGATGATACTCACATCGATGGCTGGGTCGTGTCCTCGGAATCGTGTGCATTTCAAGCCGTCGGTGCTCGCTATCACAGAGAGGTACTGCCTGGTAGGTTAAGGCTCTATACGAACTGATGCCTTTTACCTTTTAATGGTTAAGCTATCCAAAATGTCCATTTCGAGGCCAAAAGAAGATTATTTTTGAAAATTTATCACTGGAATGCCTGGCTCGATAACTGAGCCAGTCATTCTAGTAGTAAATTGTGAAAAATAGCCTAGGTGCCTTCAAATGCAAATTCACTAAGTAAGATTTTGAATTGCATTAACCCTTAAAGGATTAAATTTCTTCCTATGTTCAATACATCTATGGCAGATGTCTCACTAATCCCACCCTAAATTCATGTGGTGGTGATTTAGCGACAGTTGCATCAAAGTCTCTCTGCCGTATTGTCCCTAAATCCGGGTTGAAAGCGGTTTCCAGTGGATAGACAACTAACCAGGCTGTATGTAGCAAGTGAGAATTCAGATAAAATATGATGCAAAACCTTCATTTGAAATTGTGATTTCTAGCAACCAACAGGCCGAAATTATAAAATATTAGTGCAAGAAAAGATATATTTTATATATTTTTAGCCTCGATCCTCAATCCGGGTTGAAAAAGGTTTCCAATGGATAGAATACATTTAACCCTTTAACACTCATATCGGCCAAAAACGTCGTCTTGAGAAATGTCCATTTGCAGACCAAGAGAAGACTTTTTAAATTTTACCACTGGAATGACTGGCTCGATAACCGAGCCAGTCAGTCCTGTGGTAAATTTTCAGAAATACTCTTCTTGGTGTGCAAATCGACATTTTCTATGAGGAAATTGAGATTTTCTTGAACAAATTCAAGGGTTAAAGGGTTAATGAGTTGTGTCTAGTTTGTTATATGAATACTGTGTGATAAGATATCACATTGAATTGCGTTTCAACATTTGTCATGCTAGAGCTCTTTAATGGTCAATACGTCTCGAGAAAATTAATAAGACTGCTTAGTGATTGTCCATTTGCAAGCTATCAGGATACTATTCTTGAAAATTAACCACTGGAATGACTGGCTCGGTTATTGACTCGGTCATTCCAGTTGTAAAATTTAAAAGCACTCTTGGCCAGGATGACTACTAAAGGCTTGATTTTAAATAGGGCTTCACGATATACCGATATTATATCGAATACCGGTATCATAGTTATACCATTAGTCATACCGATGTGATTTTGCTGATACTGAAATATCGAGATATTACATAAAACCGGTATGACATTGTGTTTAGGCAGATAATCTGCTTTCCATTAGCAAAATTCAATAGTATATCTGTCTAATCAGACAAGCGACTGCTCTTCTAATAGGAAAATGATATTTTACCTGTGTTTAGCGACCACACTTGCATTTTCTTATTTATCCGGATCTGTCAAATTGTTGTTTGGAGGCTAGAGAAACTGATAAATTAACGATAATTGCCACGAAAATTGGCTACTTATAAGAATGCACTTCTCGCTAAAAATAGAATAACACTTATTATTCCCCCCATATAAATATATCGGGGAGTTATATACATGTAGTGTTTCCTTTGTCTGTCCATCCGTTCGTTCAGGTTTCATTTCCGGATGATAACTTGAGTACTATTGAAGGGATTATTATCAATCTGGCGTGGGAACATGTCCTTGGTGGGCTGAAGAACTCTATTGATTTTGTCATCAAACGGTCAAAGGTCAAGGTCATGGTGACCTAATTAATTATGTAATATTGCGTTTCTGGATGATAACTTGAGTTCTATCGAAGGGATCATTGCGAATCTTGTGTGAGAGCTTGTCGTTGGTGGTCCGAAGAACCATATCAATTTTTGCGCCAAACTCAAATGTCAAGGTCATGGTGACCTAATTAATTATGCACTTGCGTTTCCGGATGATAACTCGAGTTGTTATTACACCACAAACATCCATTACCATTCAATCACTAGTTGTTAAATCAAACTATCTACATTTATCACCTGAAAAAGATTTTTATGCTTGCTTTCATGCCCCCATATGCCTATACCAACTCATTGTACCCTCAACCAGGCTTCTGGTAGAGTACACTCACCATACAGCTTGCATTAGACTGGCACCAGTCTATACTCACTCCTCTAAGACCTAGGACAAAGTGCATGCGCAGAGGAGACTAAGAGTAACATAGAAGCACTTTAAAAAATTTCTGCTAACAAAAAGGTTTGTTTTGCGCCGGTCAAAGTTTTTTGTGCTTGCCATCTGTGTCAGATATTTATTTAAGAGGATTACTTCTTAATATCATGCGTGCAATGAAGTCCCTATTATCTAAGTTACGTGGTAGAGTAACTTTATGGTTCTATATGCATTATTTGTACTTTTGTTTCTTTGTTACCGGTTTTTGTGGTAGTCAATTATGCCTTACCATATATACACTCATAAACACGCTAAGTGGGATTGCTATAAATATCAATCCTAGGTACCCTTAACATGAAGAGTTCCAAGTTTATTTCTAAAAGGTAACCTTTTACTTAGACAAATCTATGATTTGAATTTACGTTTTCCCGCCTTTTCTAGCATGTGCTTTCTCTGCGTTTGTTAGAGGTGGCTAGACATTTCAGAAGTTGTGTGCTTCATCTTTTCCTACTTTTTTTTCCTTTATAGGATTCTCTGAAATCAGCTGAAAAGGTGAAATGTTCATTGTCTAAGTGTGATCGCCATCACCCCTCTGAATTCGCTGGGCACGTGTGCCTTAAGTGTACTTCATGTACACCTAACTCTATGTGCGGTATTTGCAAGGGGTGGTCGCCTGCTTTACAAAAGATTTATATCAAAGATTTTGTTTCAAAAACGCAGGTGGCCTCTGATCGCTCCCCTCCTATTGCTGCAAAGGGCAAACAATCTAGCCCTCCTAAATTAGAAAAAAGAAAGAACGCCTGCAGCAGTGGAAGGGGGGTGCCTCCATCTTCTAGTCAGAATAGCGACGCGGTTTTGGCTCTTTTCGCCCGTTTTGAGTCATTTGCCACTGTCTTAACTCAGTCTTTGGACGAACGTATTTCTTCAGCAATTCGAGCAGCGAAAGCGGACAGTGACTCAGATGGAACCATTCCGAATCCTAAAGGCCATGTCCGTAAGTGGGGGAAACCCGTGTCTCTCACCACGAGACAGGTGGTGAGTCCTAAGGCCAAGAAAAAGGATAGCAGGAAGAGAATGGTGGGCTCGTGCAGATCACCAAATTCTCAAACCCACGTAAATCTTGGGGCCAGGCAAGACCTTCAAGTGGTGCCTGACGTGTCTGGTTCATAGATTGCCAATGTCAAAGTCTCGGTCGTTCCAGTCATGCGCAACGTTCGTAGGTCGCCTGTTTTATTTTCTGCAGGTTGTGAGGATAGTTTGATTGTTTTCTTCCGATCCATGTTCTTCCGGTTCCGCCATTTTCGAGTATTCTGTTGCCCTATGTCTGCAGGACCTGGGTCAACTGCCGACTTCCGTTTCTGGTTCCCGCTCTTCCGCTTCCTATCTGACTTCCGGTGTGGCTGCGCTTCCAGGTCTTCATGATCTTGGTCAGCTTGCGCTTGGTGCTTCCAGTTTAAGTAGTTCCGTTTCCAGTCTGACTTCCGGATTTGCTGTTCCTTCGGTCTATGATCCTAGTCGGCTTCCGGTGTCAGCTACCTCTTCCTGCTCTTCTGCTTCCCACTTGACTTCCAGTTTTATTGATCACTCGGGTCGGTATGATCCTGGTCAATTTCCGGGTCCAGCTTCCGGTCTTCGTACTTCCGTTTCCCATGCAACTTCCGGTTTGACTGATCTGCAGGTTCTTAAGGATCCTGGTCAGTTTCCGACTTCCGCTACTGGTTCATGTATTTCCGGTCTTTCCTTGACTTCCGGCTCACGTATTTCTGGGTCCAAGATTTTTTCCGCTTCCGTTTTTCGTTCATTCGGGGGATAGGGTCGCTTACGGTTTCAGGGACATCAATTTCCATGTTCGTTTTCTTAGGTCCTAGTCATCATCTGGCCTAGGAGTTAGTCTTGTTTTCGCAATTGCTTTAAAGAATCGGAATATTCAATGGCTGAAACTCTTCATACAGAGACATTGATAGTGTTTTGAATTTATACAGACATTCAGCATTTATTCTTTAGCGGTAACAGTATTTCAACGTAATTAAAGACTTCCGACTGGTTCCTGTATGGGTTTTTTCATTTAACTTATTTTCATATGTGCCTATCGTAGGTTTATATATAACACTCAGCCAATAAGGCAGTTGTATTCTTCCGTCAAGCACATATTTTCAGTTAGTCTTAACGTTCTCATGCTTCGTTATTTAATGTTTTCTTCTTTCGAATTTAGTTTATTTATTGATCTATTTATTTCTCTTTCTGTCTAAGTTTCTACGCATCATCTCTAGATACTTAATTTTTTCTTTCATCCGCCTTTAAATGGCCGGTTGTCTTCGGGCAGTTCAGCCTTTTCTCTCGCTCCTTTCTCCTCTTATGTTGGCATGTTGACATATTTATTTTAATCTAAGAGAGTTAATTCGTTGCCATTTTTCTCGCGTAATTTTTTATTTTAAATCTCAGCTTTCATTTCTTTTTCTTTTCTTTTATGGGTTATTTCTCCTTTCTTAGTGTCTATTCTTGTGGACATTATTCTTGGTTCCATTCTCTTCTCGGTGTTCCCTCTCTTGATTCTGTTCCTTTTCAGCGACTGTCAGTTTTTCTTCTCTGTCATCATGGTTACAGCGAGTCATTTTGCCCTGCCCCTGGTTTCATGTCACCTCGGTGTCTTTTCAGCATTTTTTCTTCCCTTTCGTTATTATTTTTCAAATTTTGGCCTGCCTTTAGTTTTATCCTTTTACTTAAAAGTTTGTTCTTTCCTTAAATCCTGGCGTCAGTTTTTCTTGGCTAGTAAATTTACATTTTTTGTTCTTTCCTCCTACCTCTGGTAGCTGTCGATCATCATCTTATCTGTCAGTTTGATGGATTCCTTTCCCGTTTCTCATTTTCCCCTTTAATTCCTTTCATGATATTTTTCTATCTTTTTGTAGCGTTCTGTTTTTTTCTCCTAGATCAGAGTTTATTGTGCTGATCCTTGAAGTTGTCTTTATGCATGTTTATGTCATAGTTTTATTTTTTCTATATGCTTTTATCTATTATTCACTTCCTTCTTGTCATTCTCAGTAGATGGTTTTCAGTTTGTTTTTTCTGTACCTTGGTTTCTATCTTGTGGGGGCTGTTGTGTGAGATCAGGTTTTCTGTCGTGTAAGTTTAATATCTTCTTAATAGCCTTAAGTATCTTATTTTTTCTTGTCTGATTAGTAGATTCCTCGAATTTAAAAAAAATATTTTCCTTCCTCTGAGTTGTTCTCATAGAGGTTCTTTACTAGGTCTTACTAGGTGCTGAGTGGTCGCAGACTCTAGTCCTCTATAACCACATTTTCTTCTCTGGCTCCTGGTGAACTGTGTCACTTCCGGTAATCAGGGGCATTTTATAATTATAATAATACATCCTGGTTTCTCCAGGCCTTATCCAATCTATTTTTAAAAAGCATTTAATCTGGGTGCATTAACTACATTGGTTGACAGATCAATCCAAATACTTAGTATTTTAGATGGAAATGCTTTGTCTTATTTAGTTTTTTTGATCTTTGTTTGCTTATTTGATGTTTATGTCCTCTTAATAGGCTGGATTTTTGGTTGAAAGCATTAATTCAGGTACTACTTCAGGATTTTATATATTATTAAGTAGTTTGTATACTTCAATCATATCTTTCCTACGTCTTCGGTTTGATAATGTTGGCAACTTTAACACTAAGTCTTCTTTCCTTTCCTTTTAGTTCTCCCCTTCAAGGCCGGGGAGGGGGGGTGGGGGTGTGTTGCTGATTTTTTCATTTCATTCGATTACTCACTTTTTGACAGTTGATTTAGATTCTGCGTCAGGCAAGGCTGTATCTGAATACAATATTTTGGCTCAATTGTAATTTAGTCTTTGATCTTTATTTCTTTCATCCAAGGAGAGCAATTAATAGCTCTCCTTTAATCTCAAATCTTTGATCAGGTTTAAGATATTTTACTTCTTACATGTAAGAGCAGATTTAATATCATACAAATGTATTTGCAAATTTTCATTCTGCTAGAGGAACGATCACTCGCCTATCCCTGATCGTGTAGAGCAATTTTTTAACTCGCCACGATTTTCTAGTATTTAAGCCCGAGTTTAGCATGAAATATTTCATGTTATGTAGATTTCATTTTATTCTTTCTTCTCTTGATAGAGTGGGAGTTCTTACTCTATCGCTATTATATTTTTATTGATCTCGTTCTGACATCTATTTCTGGGTCTCTCTTATTATGTTGAAAGATTTCAGAATTTCATTTCCATTTTCTTTCTTGTTAAAGGAAGAGTTCATATCTAGAGTCATGTATCTGTCTGTAGACAAATTTTTTATAAGGAAATTTAGATCCAGGATTTAATCCCGCTGCATAGTTTTCAGCTGCAGCAGGCATTCTTCATCATCTATCAATTCAGACAATTTATCCTTGGTCATCTATTTCCGCGAGTATAGTTTCTACATTCATCTGTTCCAAGAATTATTCCAGAGGTATGTAGTTTGTCATGCAGACTAGGTTGGATTATAAAATTTCTCAAAAAGTTATGGCTAGTCCTTTCTCAAGTTTTCACCCATCTAGGCGTCTCTTTCGACCTGTCTCGGGGCTTAGGCTTTCTTCAGAGTTAAGGTGTTCCATTAGTCAAAACCTCTCCTCAGGCGATTATTTTCGCAGACGCTTCCCAGGAAGGGTGGTGAGTAGTCTGGAACTCCGTCGATTTCCGGTCTTTGGGCCCTGGAGGAGTCTACTGCTTTTCATCAATATCTTGGAGTTGTGGGCTGTCAAGAAGGCTCTCCACATGGTCGGATCGAGTGAGAGGCCTCAAGATCTCGATTCGATCAGTCAATTCCACGGTAGTTTCCACAGGGAGGAACGAGGTCTTTTCTTCTTTGTATGGAATTTTGGAATCTTCTGTTGTGGTGCCGCAAGAAACAATATATTTTTTCTAGTGGCCAGTCATGTCATAGGCAGACTGAACATTCTTGTGGACCAGTTGGTAAGACCCAGCAAG
Organism: Chaetoderma sp. LZ-2023a; assembly: GCA_034401795.1. Classification (NCBI taxonomy): domain Eukaryota; kingdom Metazoa; phylum Mollusca; class Caudofoveata; order Chaetodermatida; family Chaetodermatidae; genus Chaetoderma; species Chaetoderma sp. LZ-2023a. The sequence continues at coordinate 79,824,080 of CM067366.1, forward strand.
TTTGTCCACTCCGAGTGGCATTTAAAGAAGTTGGTTGTCTAAGCGATTTTTCAGCATCAGGGTCGTCCCCACATAGATCTCTTTGCGACATGTTTTAATGACCAGATCTCCTCTTTCATATATCCAAATTTTCTGGACAGTCAGGCGTTGGTCGTGGACACCCTGTCTTAGTCCTGGACAGGAATGTTTGCCTACGTATTCCCACTAACAATTTTGATTCCGTTGGTTCTGAAAAAGGTCAAGGACCAGATCAGCGAAATTCTGGTAGCCCCTTTTTGGCCGAAGAGAATCTTCTTCATAGACCACCTTGATCTTCTGGTAGACCTTCCTCATCTTCTTCCAGTGTCCCCAGATCATCTCCCTCAAGTAAGGGGCACATGTCTTCACCCAAATCCAGAAATCTTCAAGTTTGTGCGATTGGAGAATATCGAGTGTCCGGTTCCTGAGATCAAGTTTTCTTCCAAGATCTCAGGAAATCCTTGACTCTTCTAGGAGGGAGTCAACACGTCGCATTTACAAGGGTCGACTTAAAATCTTTGGAGAATGGTGTTCAAAACATGGTTTCTTGCCTGATTCTTTTTCTATTTCCCAGGTGTTAGATTTTTTTATCATATTTTTTCGGTTCTTTACAACTATCAGCTAACACTGTTAGGGGTTTTAGATTTTCCATGACTTCTTCCCTTCCTTGTCTCTTTAATGCTGATATCAAGGATTCAAAGATTCTCAATGGTTTTATTAGAGGTTTGGACAATACTCATCCTCCAGTGGTTAAGCCTTTGCCTTCCTGGAATTTGGCCTTGATTATTCTTGTATTGGCAGGTCTCCATTTTGAAACAATTCGATCTATCAGTCTCAAACTATTGACTCTTAAGGCTGTTTTTTCCTTGTTGCCGCCGCTTCAGCTAGAAGATCCGAAATTCATGCTCTTTTCTCAGAAAAAGACAGATTTATTGAATCTGCGGACAGTCTAGTTTTGTATCCCGGAAGGGGTTTGTTATCGAAGACCCAGTCTAACCATTACCCAGCCAAGCCGATTATTTTAAAATCCTTGTCGTCTTTTTCACCATACGACAAGTTCTGGTGTTATGTCTGGGCCTTAAAATTCTATAAATGTTGTACCAGTTTTAAAAGATCCAATTCTTCGCACTTATCGGTCCCGTACGCGGACGAGGTATCTAGACCAGTTTCTAAGGCCTCGGTTAGCGGATTGATCTGTGAGACCATTATGCTATGAGATTGCTTCCCCTGGTGAGATCAATTTAGTCCATGTCAAGGCGCACCACTTTCGTGATATGGCTACCTCCTTCGCTCTTTTCATCGGCTCATCATTGGACGACATCATGTAAGTTGCAGGTTGCAAATCTGAGTCGACTTTTCCTCTTTCTATTTAAAGGATCAGAGCCCAGCGGCTTCCTTCTTTAGAAATATGACGATCTTAACAAAACAAGCCTAAAACCATTTACCAAGCACATCTCACCAATTTCGCTAGTTTGTATGTCTGTCAGAAATGGTTAGAATATTCTCTTGTTTTGTTTATTTTATTGAGTTGACAATTTTCCTTGTTTGAAAACCACTGTGTGATTTGTTATGGATGCACTATTATGTTAATTTATTAACATTTGGATATGAGTTGTTTAATTTTTATCCTTGCTTATGATTCACAAATCTCCACCCACCAAGGGTTATTAAGTGGGGCGCTGCCCAATTCTACGGGTTTAGCAAGTAGTGATTGAATGGTAATGGATGTTTGTGGTGTAATAACAACCCCCAACAGACCCCCCCCCCCCCCTTGTGGGTTGGTCTGTAGTTTTATTAACCACTAAACATACTTACCATTCAATCACTATGACCCGACCTCAGCCACCCCGCATGGGAATGATTTGAGAATCTCTATTTTTTCTTGCATCTAAATTTGGAACATGATTACGTTACTCTTAGTCTCCTCTGCGCATGCACGCGCATGCACTTTGACCTAGGTCTTAGAGGAGTGAGTATAGACTGGTGTCAGTCTAATGCAGGCTGTATAGTGAGAGTGTACTCTATGAGAAGCCTGGTTGAGGGTACAATGAGTATAGGCATATGGGGGCAAGAAATCAAGCATAAAAATCTTTTTTCTGGTGCTAAATGTAGATAGTTTGATTTAGCAAGTAGTGATTTAACGGTAAGTATGTTTATAGTGGTTAATAAAACTACAGACCAAACCGCAAGGGGTGTGTGTCTGTTGGGGATTCTATTGAAGGGATCGTTATCAGTCTGGTGTCGGAGCTTGTCCTTGGTGGTCCGAAGAACCCTATCGATTTTTGCGCCAAACGGTCAAACGTCAAGGTCACTGTGACCTAATTAATGATGTAATATTGCGTTTCTGGATGATCACTCGAGTTCTTTTGAAGGTATCATTACCAATCTGGCATGCGAGCATGTCCTTGGTGGTTAGAAGAGCCCTATCGATTTTTGCATGTAACGGTCAAAGGTCAGGGTCACTGACATTAATTACATAATGTTGCATTTCCGGATGATAACTCGAGTTCTATTGAAGGGATCGTTACCAATCTGGTGTGGGAGCTTGTCCTTTGTTGTTTGAAGAACCCTATCAATTTTTGCGATAACCAGTCAAAGGTTAAGATCACAGTGACCTAATTAATGATGTATTAATGTGCATTTCTGGATGATAACTCGAGTTCGATTTAAGGGATCATTACTAATCTTGGGTGGGAGGTTGTCCTTGGTGTTTCGAAGAACCCTATCGATTTTGGTGTCAAAGTTACGGTGACCAATCTTGGGCAGGAGTTTGTGGTGGGGGGGGGGGGTTGATGGCGGTAGCCATACTTTTAGCAATCTCTGATTGTCGTTCTTGTTTTAATTAACGTCATAGGACAGGGGATGGTTAAAAATATCTAAAATATATCTTTTCTTGCACTAATATTTAATAATTTCGGCCCGTTGTTTGCTAGAAATCACAATTTCACATCAAGAGTATACTTACCTCCCTAATACTTTTGATATTGCTAAATATCGGCTTTCACTCAATAAACACTCAGATTAAAACAGTTAGGTGCCCCTACTGGGCAGGGAGTCAGAGTGTAGTCTGGCGGATGCCAGACCCACCACCGCGCATGCGCAGACTAGCACTTCCTCTTTGCTAATTTATTGGCAGAGAGTCTACACATGTTTTTGTGCTAGAGCTTTTCTAACTCAATTCATAGTCTTTTTGTGTGAATTTGGAAGTGATTATCCCTGATATAGATGGCAGAAAGGATTACTTCGCCAGAGGAGGGCCCAGGACCTTTAAATCAGGTGACTTCTAGTAAAATTAGCGAGTTTTTCCCCCGGTGTAATGTGTTTCCGGGACTCGCGTTTACCGTGATAAGCGCCTTGTTTAGTTGGTTTATTTCAACTAGGTGCTATATAATACTAATCTCTCTTTGTGTTTATGTCCACAGGTCTGTGTGACGATATGTAATGGACATCACATCAGCAGAGGGTTTGTTTCTCTCCACCATGGTTCCATTTCCTACTAATACTGTTAGGTTATCTAACCAAAAATTTTATGTCCAGTGAGTCGGAGGCCTAGTATAAAGGTCTTCTCACTTTGCCCTCTTGATCCAATTCCTTCCCCTAGAGGTGGAGAGAGTTAAGAGGCGTTCAGTTGGTGGAGTGCTCCAGTTCATCACGTTGGATGGTTTGTCTATACAAAGTGTCAGGTATCTAATTATTGATATGAGGTGATGTTAATTATTTAGAGAGTAAAGGGAGATAATTAACAGTATTTGCCATTGTTATCAGTATATATCTGATGGTTGTGTAGTCGAAATGTCCATTCTGCACATGTTCTGGTTAGAGATACAATTCGTCCTTGCACTTGGATGTTTGTTGGGGATCGATTTTTTCCTGTCATAGGATTAATGACGTCATAATCAGCCTTGCTCTTTATTAACAATTAAAGTTTGTCCAAAGCTGGTTTTCTGATGAATATTGATCTTTATGATCAATTTCCTTCTCTTGAGTTGGTTGAGTTTCTGAGCTTAACTAGATTGCTCATACTCCTCGTCCTTTGCCCTGTTTCAGAGACCTGGTTGTGCGTCCTGTGGACGATTTTTGAAGGACAAGTTTGTGCCTCATCTCTGTTATCAGTGTAGCCCCTGTGGTCCCTTGCTTAATTGCGAGATATGTAAGCACTGGGGGGGGGGGGGGGGGGGGGGGCGAGCTAATGTCCGAATTCTTGTGCTTGCAGGCGAAGGACAAGGTGGTGGAGGAGGAGAAGAAGAAGCAGAAAAGAGAGGGTGTGAGTAAGAAGGGTAAGAGGAAGGCCTCGTCCGCGGTGGACATGGAGGCCTTCCGGATCGAGATGTTGGGAGAGATGAGGAGGACAATAAAGGATTTGGTTCCAGAGTTGCTTCGTGGCATGCTTCCTGGACCAAACCCTTTGCTGTCCGCTTTATCTGCTTCGGAGCAGGTAATCCCCACCTCTGAATCACCTTTCCTTAGTACGCTTCCGTTGTTCGAAGATTCAGAGGTGGCCCCATTAGAAGGGGCGTTCCACGACCCTGGCAGCAGGCTTAGTGCCGCGCCGAGGGGCCGTGGACGGTTGTCGCTGGAACCCGCGGGCTGCTTATCAGTCCAGGGGTATCCGCACGCCGCGGGTGCCAGTACCTCCTATGGCACCTTCCCTGGCCAGTCCAGGTTAGCTGTCTTTGCTGACCCGGAGTCTAATCTGTCTGGCCAGGAGGATGAGGATTACCTGTTGGGGTCGCCGTCTGAGGACGTGGCCATGGATTATGACGTCTGTGCACCCCTCGCGGGGAATACAGGCGACTTATTCCACGGTTCTACTCACGCAGGGGTAGAATCCACGGTTCAGACTGTGGCCCTGGGTGCTGAGGGCCAGCGTTACCGCATACCTCGGCTTGCCGAGAGTGTCGCTGGTGCTGGCCGGGGCCGTGGTGGGGCGGTATGTGCCCCGCGCTCTACCACGGCGCCTGCTCCTGGTCAAGCCAGTGAGATTAGCATGCCGGTGTTGTCAGGCCCGCACGCTCTCCCTGGCTTACCAGGGGTATCAGCGTATCCGCCGTCAAGCTCTGTTGCTTGCGCTCAGGAGGAAGACGAAGGCCCCCATCTTGTAGAGCGCTCGCAGCTAGCCACGGAGGAGGATTGGTCTGACGCTTGCCAGTGGTTGGTGAGTGTTAGGTCAGATCTGCCCGTGGAGCAGTCGGCTAGCCAGCATGACCACAGGCCGTGGTTAGCTGGTAAGCCTACTGCTAACGCTATGCCTTCTCTGCCGCTGGCAGAGCATGTCGTTGACATGTTCGAGGCGGCGGAGACGTCCATTAAGTCGAGTGGACGTCTCGCGAAGGTCCCGCGCGAAGTGGCCAAGCGTTGCCGCATCGTGCCCCTGGATTACCAGCGGTACGGTGTGGTACCTAAGCCGAGCGTGGATGACCGCGCGGCTTTGGGTGAGGATGCGCGGCCAGGCTCCCGTTCTGACACGGGAGTCTTGTGTTCGAACGCGTTGCGTTCAGCAAATACCGCGTTGCGTGATGCGGAGGAGAGTGGGAGGGCTTCGATTGCCGCTCTGTCCCACGTCTCCCAGCTGTTACAAGGGGTAGTAACAGCATCCGCATCGCGCCAGCCAAGTCCGGTCACAGTCCAGCGAGCCATCCAGGATGGTATCAACCTGGCGCTGGACTGTATGACTCGGGCGGTGACCAGGAGTGTCCGGGCAAGACGCACATTTGCCTTGGACAATCTGTGCCCGTCCCAGGACCTGTACAATAGGCTACTGCGTACGCCTATAACAGGTCCTGGTCTCTTTGGAGGTGAGGGATGTCGACACCTCCAGGAGACGGTTACTCTGGTAAATAACCAGAGGGCGCTGCGCGAGCAGTTTGAGGTGCTTCGTCGTGCTAACGTTCGCGCCGCACCCCCTGCGTATCGTCCCCTGCAGGCTCGAGGTGGTGGTGGCCAGGTCAGAGGCCAACCACCATCGCAGCGTCGGCCTCGGCCGCATGCGATTCGGCCAGCAGCGAGGGGGGCGCAGGCTCCTGAGGCGCAGTCAGCCAGGCAGCCGCCCGCGCACCGAGGTGCGCGCGGTGCTGGTCGTGGCGCGCGAGGATCTGGGCGTGGTAATCGTTCCTGATGGGACTGTTACCGCGGTGAGAACCGCTCCGGTGTTTCTGGCAAAGGAGACAGTGCCGCTCTTGCACTCCTTATGTCCACCTCTATCCCTAGGTGGACCGGTGGGAGGCCGGCTAGCCGACCACATGCAAGAGTGGGAACGGTTAACTCAGGACCGTTTAGTCTTGCGATGGCTTTCAGTCGGGTATCATCCCGATTGGATGACAGGCCCGCCATCGCGACTGTCTCTCGTGCCGATCTGGACTCCAAATCCGAGAGATCCAGAGCAAAGGTTGTGTATCGAGGAGGAAATAAATTCCCTCATACAAAAAGGAGCTATTCAGCCGGCACAAAGGTGTCCGGGCTTCTATTCAACCCTGTTCTTAGTAACAAAAAACACCGGAGGGTGGAGACCAATTCTCAACCTCAAGCCATTGAACAAGTTCATAGAGACGCCCAGTTTCAAGATGGAGACTGTGCGCTCGGTGTTGGCGGGGTTAGAGAGGGGAATGTGGACAGCGTCGATAGATTTGAAGGACGCTTATTTCCACATCCCCATACACAGGAGTTTCTGTCGCTTCCTGAGATTTGCATTCCAGGGCAGACAGTGGGAATTCAGGGTGTTACCCTTCGGAATTTCCACGGCTCCTCGGGTTTTCACCCGTGTGGTTCTTGCGATCACCGCATACCTCCGCAGGAGAAGCATAGCAGTCCACACGTACATAGACGACTGGCTGTTGAAAGCGCACACCCAGGAAAGTTTATCGGCCAGTCTGGAGATTGTTTTGAAGACTCACAGACTTGGGCTGGATGATCAATTTCCCAAAATCAGAGCTGACTCCATCCCAGAAGTTTGTTTACCTGGGGATGTTCTTCGATCTAGAGACAGGATATGTTTTTCCTACTCAGGAGAGAGTTCAGAAACTCGTCTCATTGATTCAGTCAGTGTGCGACAGTCGTCATGTCCTGGCACGGGTTTACTTGAGAATGCTGGGGTTGATGGTTTCGTTGGAACCAGTCATTCCTCAGGCCGCCTTACGCAGGCGGCCGATCCAGTTATTTCTCATGACACAATGGACCCAGAGTACAGGTTCGCTGGACTCGAACGTGTCAGTGTTGGCGCCTCTGATTCATCACCTGGAATGGTGGGTGGACACAGAGAATCTCTTGGTGGGGGTTATGCTAACCCCTCCCCACCCATCAGGTGACTGTGTATACAGATGCATCGATGGAGGGCTGGGGAGCTTGCCTGGAAGAATCCACGATATCAGGGCTTTGGGATCTGGATCAGTCCAAGGAACATATCAATCTACTGGAGCTAAGAGCAGTAGTCCTGGGCCTCGAACATTTCTTACAGAAAGTTCAGGGCAAGTTTGTTCTTATTCGTTCAGACAACTCAACAGTTGTGACTTACATAAACCGCCAGGGCGGAACGAAGTCGCCCAGTCTCTGTATGATGACATGGAGACTGCTTTGTTGGTGCCTGGATCACCAGATTACCTTGAAAGCAGTTCATATTCCGGGACGGTTAAATCTGCTAGCAGACTCATTGAGCCGAAGGATGAGTGTTTTACCCACGGAATGGCAACTAAATCAATGTGTGGTGGATCGTCTGTTCGACCATTGGGGGAAACCCAACATCGATTTGTTCGCAACGAAGAAGAATGCGAAGATGACGACGTACGTCTCTCCGATTCCGGATCCAAGCGCTTTCGCAACAGATGCGTTCGCTATCAGCTGGGGGAGAATGTATGCATACGCATTCCCTCCAGCAATCCTGATTCCAAAAATTCTTCAGAAAATCAGACAGGAGGAATGCCAAGTGCTTCTGATCGCCCCGGATTGGCCAAGCCGATCATGGTATACGGATCTGCTGGACCTTCTGGTCTGCAATCCGGTTCCTCTGCCTCTGATGGACGACATTATCTTCCAGGGCAAGGCCCTTCACAACAATCCGTCAATGTTCAGATTGACTGCGTGGATGTTGTCAAGGAATCTAGAATTAAGGAGGGCTTTTCTGAGCAAGCAGCCATGTTTATGGCCAAAGCCAGGAGGGGGTCAACCTCCAGAGCATATAATTATAAAATCAACAGATTTGCAGAATGGTGCTCAAAAAGATGTATTGATCCAATGGATTCATCTATTCAGGTAGTAGCTGATTTCCTCTGTCACCTGTATGATGCCTATAGCCTCAAGCCTAACTCTATTGCTGGTTATAAGTCAGCTTTAATGTCTGTTATTCCTTGCTTGGCTAAGAGGGGAAGTGATGAAGTAAATACATTAAATGTATTAATTAAAGGCATGGGCAATCTAAGACCAAGGAATCCCCCTGTGATTCCGTCTTGGAGTTTATCGCTAGTGCTTCAAGTACTAGGTGATAAGCCTTTTGAACCACTTAGTTCCATTTCTATGAAACTATTAACACTGAAGACTGTGTTTTTAATTGCTGCGGCCTCGGCTAGGCGTAGAAGTGAAATTCATGCCTTATCAGCCGAGGATGACCGTTTTGTGGTTTCAGGGGAAGGCCTTAAGCTGCTACCTAGGATTAATTTCTTGGCTAAGAATCAGTCGTTGAAATATCCAGGTCAACCTATTGTTTTGCCTGCTTTAACTAGATATGATCCTAATTCTAAAGCATGGTGTCCCGTCCGGGCGCTTCTCCGGTACAAACAACGTACATCGGAGTGGCGCACCGACCAGTCGGCGTTATCGTTGTCATATATTGAACCCCATGGCAGGGCTTCTAAAGACACCATTTCCAGGTGGATTGTAGAATGCATTCAGTTTTGTCATAAATCCGCCACCGGGAAGCAGGTTGACGTGGCCAAGGCTCACAGTGTCCGCGGCGTAGTGACATCCACCGCCCTATTTAATGGGGTCCCTGTGGATGATATTATGTCGGTGGCTCAGTGGCACTGTGAGTCAAGTTTTACAGACCATTATCTCCGTGACACCTCTAATCCTCTTGCCTTGTCGATTTTGAAAAAATAACTAGGTTTATATTTTTGATGAGGTTTCCTCATTGCTTATATATTTCACAATTAATTTATGGAAACAACCACTTTTTTGGGACTGCATCATTCTTCACCAATGGGAAGATGATGTCAGCAGCCATTTCAACAAGGTCAGTCTTGTGCATGGGTTGTCCATTGTTGATTGTCTTGTCACGTTACCCGTTATTAATATGATGATGGTTTTGTGTATTTATGTGCTTCATTGTTGAGAGTATACGAAAATGGAGCTTTTTCGTCTCTGTCCTGTAGTACATGGCACTTGTACGTAGAGAGCGTATAGGACATTGAGGTCATTCGACTCTTCCTCCCAGGAAGGAGGGGGGGGAGCGCATATGACATTCGGTCATCTCTCATACATCGGTGGTGTTATCCGATGGTTAGTCAAATCCTGACTGTTTTTTCATACAGTTTCAGAAGTTTAAGTGCCTTAAACGCAGAAAAGCGTATAGAGATGAGCTGGTCTTTTGACCTCGCCTCCCTCCCGCCGAATTCACTGTCGAATTCTGGCAATATCAAAAGTATTAGGGAGGTAAGTATACTCTTGATGTGAAATAAACGAAATCAAGGATTTATTTTTTCACGAGAGAGTTGATACTTACCTCCCTAGATACGGACCCGGCCTCTCCACCCCACAGAGGCTCGGTCTTCAGGCTCTTAATAGTTGCATGTGTATCAGCCAATAAATTAGTCAGAGGAAGTGCTAGTCTGCGCATGCGCGGTGGTGGGGCTGGCATCCGCCAGACTACACTCTGACTCCCTGCCCAGTAGGGGCACCTAACTGTTTTAATCTGAGTGTTTATTGAGTGAAAGCCGATATTTAGCAATATCAAAAGTATTAGGGAGGTAAGTATCAACTCTCTCGTGAAAAAGGAAATCCTTGATTTCGTTTATTTCAAATGAATATTTTGCATCATAATATTTTATCTGAATTCTCATTTACTACAGCCTGGTTAGTTTTTGTGGAATTGTACAACTTTGTAGTGGCCCAAGTAAAGGGGAGGAGCTGGCAATATGAGAAAACCTCAATCCCTGCTACCTCTATTCCCTTCTTATGTTGGCCGGTTGCTAGATATCGATCAGTACAAGTTACTCTAGCGGGAGCGAGCGTAGGGCTATGTATTCTCAGCATATATGGTGGTCTATTTAGTAAGTGGTATAATGGCTAAGTTGTACGCCTGCGTGGAGATTTCCATCCCTATTTGGGACGAGGTGGTCACAGGTTATCTCGCGATCTCCACGCAGGTGCGTCTCTGCAGAGGTTTCAGAAAGAGGTGTAATTTCGTGGCAAATTCTAATCATCTGTAGGGCCGATTTTATTATTTAAGCTGTTGGGATATAATTTAACTGAAGACAGTTATAATTTAGCATTTAATATCGGGATTCATGTAATTTCTTGTTTTTATTGTGGATTGTGGAAAAAGTTCAGCAACTATTTCAGGAGCGCTATATACGTTGAATATGTTATCATACTGCTTAAACCTCCCTCTATTTTTCCCATCGCTATAATACCGATATTAAAGGTATACTGGTATGGAAATTGATATCGATACCGGTATTCATTTTTCTAATACTGTGAAGCCCTAATTTTAAATCAGGAGTGTTGTAATAGATTTCCTTCAAATTTAGTATATTGTATACTACAAGCACGCAAGTTATATTTAAGGATACTTCTACAGATGTGCCATTGTTTAGCAGAAATGCTATACAAACTCTTGAAGGATAGCTTTACTTACTAATGCACACACGCATGCACGCACACACACACACACACACACACACACACACACGTGCATGTGTGTGTGTGTGTGTGTGTATATATACACCTGTGCAAAAGTTAAGCACCAGCAAAAACAATAGAACGTAGAAACATGATGGTACAACTAGGCTGCCATACTTTTTGTCCCCGCGTTAGCTGACATAATTCCAAGTACGAAATGCACATGCATGCAGGACTTCACGCCGCTTGATGTCCGTGCGTGGCGGGAAACAGCACACGTGTTCAGTTATGTAAAAGTCCAGTTTGAGGTGTAGAACATTACATACAGATTTAGGCGACAAGATTAGGAATTTTGTGTTCATGACCGTGGTTTATTTGTACAGAGAGAATTAGCTCTTGATTGTGAACCGCTATGGCAAGACGAAGGTTAAGTGATCGTGTGAAATGGCAAATCATAGGCATGCATACCACTGGTATGTCATGCAGAGAGATTGGCAGACAGCTGAACATTAACCATACTGTAATCGGGCGTTTGATTGCAAAACATGGGCAAACTAACGAGGTGAAGAACAGGCCTAGATCTGGAAGACCGAAGAAGACTACTGCCCGTGATGATCGAGCCCTACTATGCCTTGTTAGGAGATCTCCATTCACCAACAGCAGAGGGCTCAGCCAGCAATGGGAAACGTGCAATAGAGTGTCAATGTCTACCGTCAAAAGGAGACTGTATGCTGCTGGCATTAAAGCTAGGAGACCTGTCAGACGTCCTCTCCTCACTGCACACCACAAAGAGGAGCGTCTGAGGTGGTGCAACGAAAGAAGACACTGGAACATGAGATCCTGGAGACGGGTACACTGGTCCGATGAAAGTCGGTTCCTGCTTCATGCCACAGATGGTCGAACTCGTGTATGGAGGTCCAGACGCACGGCGTACGACCAACGTAACATCATGGAAGAAGTTCCATTTGGTGGAGGTTCCGTTATGATATGGGGGTGCATCTCATTTGATTGTAAGCTGGATCTGTTGACTGTACCTGGAACACTAAATGGACAAAGATATCAAGATTCCATACTGGATAGAGTTGTGGTCCCTCATTTTGTAAATCATGCACCTGGAACCCACCCTATATTCATGGATGACAACGCCCGACCACATCGTGCTAGAGCTGTGCATGAATACCTCCGCCAGAATGCCATCGAAACCCTACCATGGCCAGCAAGGAGCCCTGACCTGAACCCTATTGAGCATATCTGGGACATTCTGGGAAACATGGTGAGAAGGAGGGATCCTCCTGTGCAGAACCTACAGGAATTAACAGACGCACTCCATCTTGAATGGCAACGAATACCACAATGGCGTATCAGTCGGTTGGTGACCAGCATGAGACGTCGTGTCCAGGCCGTCATCCAGGCACAAGGTGGATATACCCGGTATTAATAATGACAGTCTCAAACTCGTGCACAGATGTTAAACTTCGTTTTCAGACACCATTAATGACAATCTAGCCACGTGTGTCAACTGTAGGGCAATAGTTGTCAGTTGTGTCAACGTAACCATATTCAGGCCTCGTTTTCAAGTTCAAACAAAAACATACAGTGTTTCCCCACCATCATAATCAGCATTCCTCTAGTTGCATTATTACCTCTTGCACTAAGATGGATGGGTACATACATGTTTATGCTATTGCTTTCTTCATAGCACATGAATATACCCTCGCATGTGCGTAAAAATAGGGTGGTGCTTAACTTTTGCACAGGTGTATATATATATATATATGTGTGTGTGTGTGACAACTTTCTGCTCACAGATAAGTTTCATAGTTAGCCTTAAAAGATAAAAAAGTTAAATCATGTGTTTGCCGGAGAGAAATTCGGACTACAATTATGCCCGGTCTAAAAATGACTTGTCTTGTCTAGACATCATCTATGGATACAGACTTGTATCAACACCTTAATGGTGGTGCCAGCTAAACCGACCTCTGCAGTGGGGTTCATGAATGTCCATTTGCGGATCAAGAGAAGAATATCTTTGAAAATTGATGACTGGACTGTCTGGCTTGATAACCGAGCCAGTTATTTCAGTGGTAAATTGTCAAAGATAGACGCCTTCTCTTGAGTTGCAACTGGACATTCAATGATAAAATATTTAGAATTTCTTGACCAAATCTGACCTTTAACCCTTACCTCTCTGGTGTCAGAATTTTAAATTTTCAAATTAAATTGAAAGATGAACTGGTGCTCATTTTCCAAACAAATTGTGTGGGAGATGGTGCTGTCGTAGACAGCAACATCTTCCACCAAAATTGTTGTAAAATGTACACCAGTTTCTTTGATATTGACTCAGTAAAAGATGGAATATTGACATCGGAGTGGTAATGGTTAAAGTGTTACGAGACCATTAAAAGTTAAATCATTATTGCAGCTGTTGTTGTTAGCTCACCTGGCCTGAAAGGCAAAGTGAGCTTATGCCGTGGCGACTGTCCGTCGTCCATCCGTCAACCGTTCCTTTAAAACGACTTATCAAGAACCGCTTGGACGATTTCAATTATATTTTGGCAGGAAGCATCCTTAGGGCATAGGGATCCAAGTTTGTTCAAACGAAGCCGATCGGACAATTTGGCCGGTGACCATCTTGGATTTTGCCCAATTTTTAGAAACGTCTAAAAATCTCTTTAACCACTTGGGGGATTGAAGGAAACCATGAAATATGATTCAAGGCAAGAGCTCAACCAAGATTGTTCAGGGGAATTTGATTGGTCAAATGGTTCGGCGGCCATCTTGGTTGACCTAGTTTTAGCGAAAAGAACTTCTCCAGAACTGCTGAAGGGATCGGGCCAAAATTTGGTAGATATGATTACTGACTAAGGGCCAGTAAAGTTTGTTAAAGGGAAGTTGATCCATCAGGCAGCCGTGGGCCAATCGAATTATAGCGGGTTTGGTGGCCATATTGGACTTTTTTTATTTGATGGACTTTGAGACTGAAATTGTTTTTGTATAGGTTTTTGGGTATTCTATTTTGAAATTTGAAATTTTTGAAACTGTCGGATAAATGGTTTGGCTGCCATCTTGGATCATTTTCCCGGATAAAGCTCCCATACTAAAGCAATGGGAAATTTAAAATGTCTTCTTTTCGAGAACTGCTGTGCCGATTTCAATTATATGTGGCACGAACCATCCTTAAGGCATAGGGATTCAAATTCGTTCAAATGAACCCATCTTGGATTTCGGCCGATTTTTAGAAATGTCTAGAAATCTTCTCCGAAACCGTTCGAGGGATCGTTTCAGAACTCATGAAATATGATCTCGGGTAAGAGCTGAACCAAGTTTATTCAAGGGAACTTGATTGACCAAATGGTTCAGTGGCCATCTTGGATGACCTAGTTTTCGCAAAAACGACTTCTTCCCCAGAACCGTTGAAGCGATCATGACGAAATTTGTGATATATGATTAGGGACTAAGGGCCATTAATCTTTGTTCAAGAGAAGTTGATCCGCCAAAAAACATGGCCGCAGTGGGCCAATCAAAATTTAGCGTGTTTGGCGGCCATTGTGGATTTTTCTATTTGATGGATTTTGAGGCCGAAACGTTTTTTATATACGTTTTTGGGTATTCTGATCTCAAATTTGCAATTTTCAAAACTGTCGGATAAACGGTTTATACTGGGCCGATTTCAATTATATTTGGCAGTAAGCATCCTTAGGGCATAGAGATTCCATTTTGTTCAAATGAAGCCTGGCCGCCAGCCATCTTGGATTTCGGCTGATTTTTAGAAATGTCTAAAAATCGTCTCCAAAACCGTTTGAGGGATCAATACAGCCCTCATGAAATATAATCTATGGTAAGAGCTGACCCAAGTTTGTTTACGGGAACTTGATTGACTAAATGGTTCAGCGGCCATCTTGGATGACCTTGTTTTCGCAAAAATGACTTCTTCCCCAGAACCGCTGAAGTGATCAGGCCGAAATTTGTGATATATGATTACGGCCATTAAAGTTTGTTCAAGTGAAATAGATCCATCAAAAAAACTGGCCGCTATAAAATGTCTTTAAAAATCTTCTCCAAAACCGCTTGGGGGATCAATTCAAAACGCACAAAATTTCATCTAGAGCAAGAGTTGCACCAAATTTGTTTCAAGGGAACTTGATTGGCCAAATGTTTTGGTGGCCATCTTGGATAACCTAATTTTTGCCAAAATGACTTCAGAACCACTGAGCGGATTGGGCCGAAATTTGGGAGATATGATTAAGCACTGAGTGCCATTAAAGTTTTTTCAAGGGAAGGCGCTACGTCAGAAAAATGGCTGCAGTCGACCAATCAAAATGTAGCGTGTTTGGCGGCCATATTGGACTTGCAAAAATGTCCACAAACTCATTTAGAAGACTACACCTAAACCATCCACCAACAATTGTGACAAAAATGCATAGTGTTCCAGGTGAGCGACACAGGCCCGTTGGGCCTCTTGTTTAGGACAGACAGCCACAGTCCCTGGCAACATTTTGCAGCTTTTATTCTACTAACTGTGAGAATGGACCTTTGCAGTTTATCCTTCAATCATATGACATCATAATCAACTACATGAAGTGTAAAATGATGTCACAATAAATTATGTCATGATGTAGATAGGTTTGTCATAAACCCTTAAATGATGACGGACTATGCATTGTTTTACGAATTGTATGTCTTTACTATTTAATAGACATTCTGTTGAATATTTTGAAAGTAATTTGACTGGATGCTATGGCAGAAACAGCACCCAGTCGAATTAGTTTCAGAATATTCAACAGCTTAGCTTTATAGTTTTCTGGAAATTGATAGTCTGGGATCGATCGATTCCAACACTGGCGAAGTGTGGGTGGAGCTTAGCTAGAGATGGGCGGGGAATGGCTAAAACTGGATTCCGCCATTAACCTGTAGTTCTCAGTGTGGTTATGGATTAACCCTTACCACTCTGGTGTCAAAATTTAAAATTTTCAAATTAAATTGAAAGATGAACTGGTGTTCATTTTTAAACAAATTTTGGTGGAAGATGGTGCTGTCGAAGACGGCAACATCTTCCACCAAAATTGTTTGAAAATGTACACCAGTTTCTTTGATGTTGACATAGTAAGAGATAGAATATTGACCTCAGAGTGGTAAGGGCTAAGAAAGCTATGCTTGTCCAGTAATGCAATCTCTGGTGTTTGCTGATGCAAACATGTGTAATGATATAAGTGTTATGTTTCAGGTGAAATTATTGAAGTGAGTCAGGCTGGCGTCCGTTCGGTGTGCATTGTCCCACGACCAGAAAGCAAACTTCCTGCCATGTGTATATTTGAATATGTATATTTCGCTCGAGCAGATAGTTTTATGGAAGGTATGCTTAATTTAAACAATAGTGATTTATTGTCGACCACTTAGCGGAGCTGATGATGGCTGGACATAGCAATCCAAATGGCTTCCGGCGTGCACCAAGAATTAGAAGAATGTTAGTTTTTTCAATGAACATTTAACACTTCAACCCGCGAATTTATCCAAGATTTCAATTTTCTTATTGAAAATGTCTATTTGTAGACCAAGAGAAGACTATTTTTGAAAATTTACTACTGGAATTACTGGCTCATGACTGGCTCGGTTATCAAGCCAGTCATTCCAATGAAAAATTTGTAACATTACTCTTCTCTTGGTCTGCAAATGAACATTTCTTAAGACCACTGCCGAAGCCATCTTGGGCTGATAGGCGTGTTAAAGGGTTAATTCATCAAGGGATTATACGATCCCAGTAAAACCGTACAGATTTATTCTATACCATCATTGCATCCAATCTACATCATAATGAAAATGATTTCAAATTTTGTCAATATTTTACATGGTTTGGGCTAAGTTCGTTTTACATAAAAAATTAGAAGAATGTTGTTTTTAGCTCACGAGAACTACTGGGCTGATTTCAATTATATTTGGTAGGAAGCATCCTTAAGGTGTAGAGATTCAAGTTTGTTCAAATGAAACCAATAGGCCAATTTGGCTGGCGGGCATCTTGGACTTTGGCCGATTTTTAGAAACGTCTTTAAAAATCTCCGAAGTCGCTTGGGGAATCAATTCAAGACTCGTTAAACATCATCTAGGGCAAAAGCTAATTCAAATTTTTTTAATAACCGTCTTGGATGACCTAGTTTTCACAAAATCAACTCCAGAACCTCTACTCACCAATCGCCTTTATAGTTTAAATGCCTGTGTTCCGAGTGAGCGATACAGGCCCCTTGGGCCTCTCATTCAAAAATGCTTGAAATGCCGGGCCACTGCGCCTAGTGTTAATATATGGGACAGTAGTATGGCAGTAATAGTGATATGATAAAATCATGAAAGTACACATTCTTTCTAGCCATATCGTTAATTGTGTTATCTGTTTTAACTTTTGATTGGCGATTGACAATGTAGATTTGAAAACAACAATCTATCTTTGTGGTGTTTATATCATCTCAATAGCCATAGTCGATAACAGAGCCAGTCATTCCAATGGTAAATTTTCAAAATTAGTCCTTATGTCCTGCGAATGGGCATTCAATAAGCAAATATTTTTATATTCTTTACCAAATTTATCCATTAAATTGTTTTAAAACTACTTAAATCGGGGAAGACCAGATGTACTATTATGGTAATGTCTATTATCTAGTCTAGCTCAAAATAAACAATTAAAACTCCGCACTCTCCATAGTCCTGCCCATACTGTGTCTGGGAATTACCATTAGCCTCCAAGTACCGAGTCAATTCCCAACAACAGTCAGATTCGTCTATTTTGCACTCCAATCTAGTCGCGCGTTTTTTGCTTTCTAAAATTTGCAATTTTCTGAGGATTTAAGCCGTTTCTATCTGATTCGTTGCTATCATGGAAGGAAAAGGGAAATCATCGCAGGGGCAGGTTGTATCAATCTAGAATTTATACATTCGTGCCATAATTCCATGATTTGTTTGAAATTTCTTTAAATTGACACATTGTTTTAAAATGATAGCCATTGTTAGTCGCTCCGGTACCCGCTAACTTTTTAATCTTATCCGGGATCTCGGGTAATTTCTCTTGCGACTCGGTTCCTTCCAAGATGGATGTGCCTGTAGCCAAGATGGCAGCACCCATGTTTAACTTTTTGTTTTGGCTTGGCGTGTCTATGCACTCATTTTTTAAGCCGATCATTAGCTCTCGCTTCATTGTCGAGAGTGTTTGTTACAGTTTGTAGCGATCGGTTTTAATTTCTTGGCTATTTTAACATTAGTTAATTACCAAGTTGTGTTTATAAAATTTTCACTCTAAAAATTTTCAAATATTTCCTGCCTAGAACTTGATTATCATTAATTTAAGAGAAAGTTAATGTTTTAAGTAATTTTAAAATTACAGTCAAGTAATTTGTGCATATTGTGTAAGGTTGTCATCGGACTTAGTGGCGGAGTTTGATCGCGATCAGTGTGCGCGTGTGGAGAGAATCGCGAGGGACTAGGCAGCCAAGATGGATCAGGCGTCAGTTAAAGGTCTGGAGGAGCGCCTGAATGAGCGGATGGACTCGGCCTTGCGTGTTTGGGCGGCCCAATTCAAGGAGATGTTTGAGTCATTCCAGTCCACGGTTCCATCGATGCAGCCTGGTGCAGGACAACCTATTGGTGGTCCGGCCAGTTCTGCGGAGGAACAGGCACCTGACCTTTCTCCTGATGGATGACTCTGGCATGTCAGAGCTTTCACAGGACAGATTCCGGCGTTTCCCATGGCTCACCCCCAGGTTTTGTTCGGATCTGTCAGCCGGGTGGCGATGTCGACGTTCAGTCGGGCATCTTCCATCCAGAGTTCGCTCTTTCCGGATTACCATCAGAGCTATTTTTTACGGCTCCAGTCGGCATCGCGGATGCTGGTATGGTGGCTCTGCTCGGAGTCCCATGTCCTGCCGTGTTAGCGGCCGCAGTCCCGGCTTCCGTGCTGGAGCCAATGGATTGCGGTGATTCTGTATCTGATGTTTCGCTAGATACTGGAGCCGCAAGTAGTCGAGCCACGGACACGCTTCGAATTGGAAGTTTAGTTCGTAGTTCTCAGCATGGGTCGTCGGTGGCCTTCTCATCTAAGGGTGAGAAGGAGGATGAAAATGGCCTGGCCAGGGTGATCACTAGATCGTTGGCGGAGCGGAGGAAAATGGTTCTCGATTGCGTAGAACCAGGACCAGAGATGAGGGCTGCTTTGTCTTCTGCGCCCTTCATTGGTCTGGGCTTGTTTGGTGGCTCGGCAAGGCCAGCTCTCTCCAAGGTTGTGTCCCTGGTTGCAGAGCAGGAGGTCGTTGGCAAGTCGTGGAAGTCGACGAAAAGGACTCAGCTGCAGCAGTCTTATAAGCAGCACCGTCAGGAGCAGCAGAGGCAGCGGCAAAGATCGCCCTTCCATTCTTCTGGCCGTGATGCCCATCGGGCATCCAGTTCTCAGGGATCTGGCCGATCATCATCATATAGGTCCTATAATAAGAGGCCATATGAAGACGACAGGAAGGATGGTGGCTCGGGATGCCGTGGTTGTGGTTCCGGGCCATCATATTCAAAGAAGCCGTGAGGTGGCCGTGGGGGACAGTCTTGACGGGCTTCCGGCGACACCCGTACCGGTGGTGCAAGGCACGCAGGGAGTTGAGGATCTTCACCAAAACGAATTAACGTCTTGTCGCGCAACATCGACCGCGAGCTGTGTGCTCCTTCCGTCAGAGGCAGACTTCAGCTGTTCTCAAACCAGTGGGAACCTGTCATGCAGGATTGTTTAGTCTGTCACTGGCTAAGAAACGGCTACAAACCGGACCGGCTCATCCGTCAATCTTTAGTTCCTTTAATGACGACTCCCGTATGGACTCCCGTTCCCAGGGAATCCGATCGTCTAGATGTCATTTGCTCAGAAAGCAAAGATATTCAACGGAAGAATGCGATTCATTTAGTCCGCAGTCAGTCCTCCCTGGGCTTCTATTCGATAATTTTCATCGTTCCGAAACGCACCAGAGGTTGGAGACCGATTCTCAACCTCAAACCGCTGAACAAATTCATTCTTTCACGAAAATTTCAGATAGAGACTGGCAGCGGTGATGACAGGGTTGAGAAAGGGCATGTGGGCAGTATCGATAGATCTGAAGGACGCATACTTCATATTCCAATGTCAATTCCTTTTCAGAAATATTGTCTGGGAGTTTAATGCGTTACCGTTCATTCTGACCACAGCCCCGAGGGTCTTCACCAAAGTGGCTCTCGCCATTACTTCTTATCTTTGCAGGAGAAACATAGCTGTTCATACTTACATAGATGACTGGCTGCTGAAGGCGGGGAATCCAGCGCAACAATCTTCAGGTAGTTCTGGCCTTACTAAAGGACCTAGGATGGATTGTGAATCTAGAGAAATCAGAATTGACTCCATCCCAGGAGTTTGTATACCTGGGAATTCTTTTCAATCTCAGGTATGGTGTGGCTTTTCCAGTGGAGAGCAGAGTCAAGAGCTTGATTGCAGTTCTGGGGTCAATTTCTCTAGGAGCGTATCTGACGGCGCGTCAATTTCTCAGAATACTTGGTTTTCTAGTATCTCTGGAGAAGGTACGTAGTTCCTTATGAGGCTCTCAGGCGCAGGCTGATTCAGATGTACTTAATGTCATTTTGGTCTCAGAGAACGGATCCGTTATCTCTGAAAATTCCAGTAAAAGAACCATTAATATTCCATCTTCAGTGATGGTTATCAGAACAGAATCTCCTGCGAGGTGTTCCTCTACAACCGCCTGAACCGCAGATGTCCATCTTCACAGATGCGTCGACAATGGATTGGGAGCGGTATTGGACAATCTGTCAGTGTCAGGGGAATGGGATCAGACCAATGCGCAGAAACACATAATTGTACTCAAATTATTAGCGGTGGCATTAGCACTTCGAGAATTCGAGACTTTAATCCGAGACAAGATTGTCCTAATAAGGACAGACAACTCCACAGTGGTGTCTTATCTGAACCGCCAAGGTGAGACGAGATCACCGGAGTTGTGTATGATGATATGGAACGTCTGCTGTGGTGCCAAGAGAGGAATGTTATTCTTTGGGCAGCACACATTCCATGAAGATTGAACATTATAGCGAATGCTCTCAGTCGAAGGACAGTTTGTCATCCAACGGAATGGCAGCTCAACCAATCGGTAGTGGAGGTTCTATTCAGACATTGGGGCAAACCAAATGTGGATCTATTTGCGATGGAAGGAAACGCAGAGGGTCACATGTGTCACCAATCCCAGACCCGCTAGCTCTAGCAGTGGACGTAATGGCGATAAGTTGGAGAGGAATGTACGCATACGCGTATCCTTCAACGATTCTCATCCCAAAAGTTCTGGCAAAGATAAGAGAGGGCATATGCCAAGTACTATTGATCGCCCCTCATTGGCCTGTCCGATCATGGTTTACAAATCTGCTGGACCTTCTGGTCTGCAATCCAATTCCTCTTCCTGACAGAAGGGATCTGATTTTTCAGAACAAAGGTCTGTATCTCCATGACAGACCGGAAATGTTCCAATTGACTGCATGGATGTTATCAAGCAGCAAGCAATTGACGGTGGCTTTTGTGAGAAAGCAGCGAAGTTTGTCGCTTCAGTCAGAAGGGGGTCAACCACCAGAACATATACTTATAGAATCAACAAATTTGCAGAGTGGTGTAAAGGAAGAGATATTAATCCCTTTTCTGCATCTGTTCAACACATAACAGATTTTCTCTGTCATTTATACGAGGTTGACAAACTAGTACCTTCAACCCTAGCAGCATATAAGTCTGCATTAGCTTCAGTCGGTCCCAGTCTGGCCGCTTTAAATGAAGTTATTAAAGGAATGAGTAATCTGCGACCTAGACAGCCAATTCCTATCCCAGCATGGAATCTATCTCTTGTTCTACAGGTTTTAGGGCATGCTCCCTTTGAGCCAGTTAGATCTATAGATATTAAACTGTTAACTATTAAGTCAGTTTTCTTGGTTGCAGCAGCATCGGTGAGGTGAAGCGAAATTCATGCGCTTTCTGCCGAACAAGACTGTTTTGTCGTTACGGGTGATGGTTTAAGACTATTACCACGTCTGTTTCCTGGCAAGGAATCAGTCACTTAAATATCCAGGACAGCCGATCAATTTGCCATGTTTAGTTAGACATAACCCAAGCTCTTCTGCTTGGTGTCCTGTCAGATGTCTGAAGACGTATAAGAAACGTACTGAGGAGTGGAAAGATGACCCGAAATCTCTGTGGTTATCTCTCAATGCTCCTCATCGTCGCGCCTCGAAAGACACCATTTCTCATTGGATAGCTGATGCTATTCAGATGTCGCATAAAATCGCAACAGGAAAGCAGATTGATCGTGCAAACGCCCATCAAGTCTGAGCACTAGCAGCAGCATCGGCCTGTTATAAAAGTGTCTCTTTAGAGGAGGTGATGTCTGTAGCACAATGGCATGCCGAGTTGTCATTTACTGATTGCTACCTTCGCGATATCTCCAGTGCACTTAATCCGGTTGCCATCGCCAATTTATCGAATCTCACTTAAAACAACGCCCAACCACTTTACGCACACATCATAGGGTTCTTCCACTGGCACTTGTGATGCACATGATCCGTGAACGACCGTGGATTGGGCAAAGCTCCTGCGATGATCAATAAAGACCAAGCACTCAAAATGGTGAGTGTTTTCATAGTTTAAGTGACTAATATTAATTTAGTTACAGTCGAATTCCCAGACTGATTAGGTGAAAGTCTGGTTCAAGAGTATCTTATTCATTGCAACAGACAATAGACTCATTCAAATTTCAAAATCTAATCGATATACTGATAGTTCTTCCAAAATTAGAAGTTGTAGTAGCTTCTTTGCACTAAGTTTGACTGCTTTAGCTGAGTCTTGGGGATGACACGGGTCTGGTGGGTGTTGCCTCCCCTTTTGACAGCCATCTGTAATTTGTGCGGACAAATGATGGCGGGGGGGGGGGGGGGGGGGGGTTGTGGGGTGGGGGGAGGCGGAAAGCGCGGTCTAGACCATGGAAGTTTAGCACTGTGAGTCAGATGGCAGAACCCAAGCGTATGCTGGGGTTTCAGTCTCTTCACAACCTTCTCTGTCGGATGGTAGTTGAGAGCTGTTTCGAGCCTCACCTCCTCCCACCGGTATTTCTTGGCTGTCCAAATCCGGAGTTTGTCATAATAGTACATCTGGTAAGTATTATTCGAAGTAGAATCAAAAAAGCATCCGCTTTTGTTTCTACGAGAATTGTTAATACTTACCAGATGTACTATGGCCTGCCTCAGCCACCCATTGAGGTGAGGCTGAGCGGCTTTCGGTGTTTGTCAAGACAAATATAAGACGAATCTGACTGTTGTTGGGAATTGACTTAGTACCTGGAGGCTATGGTAATTCCCGGACACAGTATGGGCAGGACCATGGGGAGTGCAGAGTTTTAATTGTTTATTTTGAGCTAGACAAGATAATAGACATTATCATAATAGTACATCTGGTAAGTATTAACAATTCTCGTAGAAACAAAAGCGGATGCTTTTTTGATTCTTAGGTAATAAACCATCTTGTAAATTTTAAAATAAAACAGTTTAATCTAAATGTTGTTAATTTCATACTCATAAACACAGGCCAGATGATATATACAGTTCGGAAACGATGTGGCCGAGAACTCGCTAAAGAAGCTCCTATCCAAGCTGATCTGGTTGCTACAGTACCCGAGTCTGCAACTCCAGCTGCTATGGGCTATGCAGAACAGGTATAATCAATCAGATAGTGTATATAGATATTGGTTCTACCGTGTCACGGGGTTTGAAGTTTTTGACCAGTACAGTCTGATGTCCGTCATGATTAACTCTTTAAATCTTGAAATACATCTACAAGATAACTAGATCTATTCAAGAAAGTTGTGAAGCTGCGAAGCCAAATTAGCTTCGATATATTCAGCAGATTATTTCTTACATCAACGAATGAGTCCTTTCCCGTCTATGAGGGTCAAAGGGTTAAGTACTAGCCCTTACTCTGTAAATTCAGAAATTACTTTGAGTGCTTATTCCACAGAACAGCATTCAACATAACTGTTCTGCAACAGCTACTTGATGATGCAAAACTGGTGTAATTTTGAAACCATCATTCAACACGGTTCTCAGGATTGCAGCAGTTTTCTATTATTTACGAGTCCCTTAGAATATTATTTCTTTGTTTAGTGTAAATATAGTATGGGATTGTTAAGTATGACATCACAGTGCGTGATTCGCAACCTGGAATTGTGTATTTTGCTTTATTACATCATAAGTACATGTTTATGACATTTGTTGTTGAACAAAAACATTGTTTTGTGTCTTTAACAATCGACCTGAACCCGGAAATACGTCATGACTTAACGAGCCTATAGAAAGTGAAAGTAAAGCCTTTCCTCTGATGCTCACCTAACATCATCCTATGGTGGTGCAGACCGTAATTCTGATCATAAACCTGTGATTGCCTGAATACAATATGATTGAATGCTTCTAAGAGCTATCCTTGACTAATTAGCGACAATGGGACTCATACAGGAAAAAAGCTGAGAAGATGGTCACAGTTGATGAGAAGTTATCCGATGTGTAGAGATCTCAGCTGCTAAAATGTCAGTGCAGCCAAAAACACAACCAAAACATCCTATTTTGATGATGCGCTTGTGGTAAGGCTGTCCGAGCAGCAGAAGAAAATTGAGATTATGCATAAATGTCAACTGAGAATGAAAGCAGCACTGAACTAAGAAAGAACTGCAACAAGATCCTGTGCCCAATCAGTGAATGTTTAAAAGAACTAGGTATCATAAGAGCTGATCTGCTAAGCAACCAGTAAACTACCACTGAGGACCGTAACATGTTCAGAGCTGCAAAAGCATAAATTACCACTCACTGTACACAGCTCTGAAGAACACTTCATCATCTCTGAGCAAAGAAAAGATGAAACAATCAGAATGTTTCAAAGACCAGTTCACCTATATAGAAAATGAACCACCCTTTTGATGACTCGTCAAGCCCACCATTATGGAAGCAGAGGCTAAATAAGCAATAATGGCGCTAAAGAATGGCTGTCTGTCCAGGCCAGATGGCATCAACAATGAACTCCTCAAGCATGCCAGCGATACCATCTCAGCTGCCCTGCAGAATCCGTTGACAGAAACATGGGTTAGAAAAGGAATGGTGGCCATAATGAATGGTAGCACATGCGGGACAGATGGCATCAACAATGAACTCCTCAAGCATGCTGGCGAAACCATCTCAGCACCCCTCACACACATCATCAACTCTGAATTTGAACAGCACCTCCCGATATGTCATTGGGGAAGGCACACTCATCACTAAATACTATAAACCAGCCAGACCTCTCCAATCCGAGGCTGATCATGCTCTTGAATGGCATTAGAAAGTCTTTTATCAAATGTCGCCTTATCTTGCAGTGCAAGACATTATAATTCAGTGTATTATAGACAAAAGCTCTATGATGTTTCAGAGCATATATAGACGAAAAATTAATGTTCTTAGAAGATGATAAACAGACAAACAAACGGACAGCACCAACCGCAGTACTGACACTGGTCAGTCTTTGGTTGTATGAGTAATGACACATTAGTTTGGTATATAGTCGACTAAAAAATGAGATACTAGGATATTAGGGATCTGAGTTAAAGGACTAAGGTATTCATTGAGAGAAAATCAATGCCTTGAATAACTTCACTATTATATGACACATATTTTCAGCTTGGACTTCCATATGGTGAAGTATTGTGTAAGAATCGCTACGTGGGTCGTACATTTATCCAGCCAAGCATGAGGCTACGACAACTGGGTGTGGCAAAGAAATTTGGTGCTTTAGTCGAGAATCTCCGAGATAAGAGTATTGTCCTGATAGATGACTCTATTGTCAGAGGCAATACAATGGCTCCTCTTATTCGCCTACTCAAAGCATCTGGTGCTAAAGAGGTAAGGATGAATTAATCATAATTATCATGGTAATTTAAAAAAATCATATTTGCTAATATCTTATACCCTTGGCACTGTAGAGGAAAGCGAGTCTTGCATTTGTTTCTGTTGGTTTGTCTGTTTCGGAAACTACAGAACTGATTTGACTCAGATTCTAGCAGATGAATGTGTATTCGGTTATGATTCTAAAACAATGTTCTTGATTCCATAAAAGAGGGGGTCGCTCTGCAGTCCCTCCTATCCACTGTTTCCACTCATGTTTGACTCGGATTCTAGCCGAAAGCAAAAGAATGTATATTCGGGTAAGATTCTAAAACAATGTTCATGATTCCATAAAAGAGGGGGTCAGTCTGCGGCCCCTTCTATCCACTGTTGCCACTCTTATTGTAACATTCACCTTTTGTACTAAGGATTTAAGTTTCTTACAGTATGGCTCAGAAATATCTTAACATGTTTCCAAAACAAAATAAATTGTACTGTTGAATATTTGGAACATAATTCACCTTTCCAGAGTACTCACCCATCATATGACGTCATAATGAACTGCGTGGTGTGTACAATGACATCATAATGAATGACGTCGATGCATATTTGAAGACGGTCTATGCGTTGTTGTACAAATTGTTTGCTTTTACTATTTAATAAATATTCTGTTGAATATTTTGAAACTAATTTGACTGGGTGCCATAGGAAGCAACAGCACCCAGTAAAATTAGTTACAAAATATTCAACAGCTTCCCTGTGTAGTTTTCAGGAAATTGATAGTTAGGGCATTCGGGGATCGATCAATCCCAACACAGCGAGGTGTGGGTTGAGCTTAGCTAATGATGGGCGGGGCATAGCTAAGAATGGAAAGGTCCATTGGATTGGAAGTCAATCCAGGTATGTTCAAAATATTTAACAGAACATTTCTTGTTAAAAATTGTATTCACTAACATTTTTGTTTTGGGAGCATATTACATTATTTATGAGCTGAACTGTATTAAGTTATTAGTTTATAAGCTATCTGGGAGTTCCGAACGGGCATGTGCAGCACACGTCAGGTCAACGGTCAAAGCGCATAAACAAACGACTTTGTGTGCCTTCGCTTAGCAATAATCACATAGCTTTTACGGTGTTTTCAGCTAAATAAACCTTTTGCAAACATCTCGCTTCATAAAAATAATATTCTTAAGTAGTAATCACCGCGTGTTTATAAAAGAAATTTCATATGGCTAACACGAATCGCACGAAATACCCTATTTTCGCATATGCTCTATATAGTTAACCTATATAATATGTAGTATTGTTATGTTTGATTCCCGCGATTGTCGCTGGATATTATATATATACATTTTCTTTATTTCATACCCATAGATTAAAACATACAAAATTAACAGTTTCTAACTATTATTTATTTATTTATATATAATTAGCAGCCTCGGTGGTTAGCGCGTCGACACCCCCACCCCCCACCCAACCACCACGCACGCATGCAGACCCCCAAAATAGCCACGGCCGCGGTGTCAAGAACGTACATATTTGTTATTAAATCTGAGAGAGGAAAAATCCCCCCCCCCCCCCCTACGCCTATGTATATGGCAAGCATCTCGCAAATTTAAAAGCCAACTTGTCCTTGTATGGTATCTGTATTAAATCCAATAAACGAACTTGTACGGTTCTGGAAACAAGTATTTTTTTTAGATTTACGTTCGTGATACCCACCCACCCACCTCCAGCAATGGCGATCTGGTGATTTTTTTGTTTGAAAAACCCAAATCTGTAAACAAAATTAGGGTATTTTGTGGTGCATTGTTTTAATTTTATTTTAAGAGCAACCCTATGTCTAAACTACAATTAAAGTATTAGAAGGATTCTCAGATCGAGCTTAATCTTCAAAGATCTTCATTGGGAAGATCTAATTCACACCCTCCGGACACTGCCTCCTACCACACTGTCAATCAAATAAGTTGTCAGAACAATGCGATTACTGATCACCCATGCACCTACACAATCTAGCAATCAAAGGATCAACAAGTCAGCCACTAGAGCAATCAGAATATTCATTAAGTCAATCAATGATTAAAGAATAAAGAAATGAATCAATCAATAGTTGGATTCAATTCAATTCAATTACAGCCAACCATGCGATCGTTCAGCCAATCCATTAGGTATATACACACACCTTTGCAGTGGCGTAGCCCTCGCGTCATGTATGGGGCGGTTTGGGCTACCAACTAACTGCATGAGTGAGTGATCGACCGACGGACTGACTCACAGACTGAACAACTGACTGACCGACTCGCTCGCCCACCCGCCGCACACTCACTTCTTCTTTTCGATCGCTGGTATCACATTTGGAGAGCCGTTCTCAAGATGAAATCTGGTTTTCTGCAGTTCTTCCACAGGCCCATACAGCTTTTCAAGAAAAGAGGTTGACAAAGGCCAGATCTCTTCTCTCAGCAGCTGATACATACTGCAACATTGAAGTATGTGCTCTGTGGTCTGTTCTGCTTCTCCACAAGGACAAGCGGGCGATGTCGTAAGGTGGAACCGCCTGTACATGTGTTGGTTTAGTCTGTTATGTCCAGTTCTGAGGCGAAAAATGGTCACTTGCTCTGGCCTCGAGAGATGATGGTAGGCATCTTCGGATTGAGGTGTTCTATAGAGTGACTTGATCTTCTTCTTCTTCTTTTCGATCGCTGGTATCACACTTGGAGAGCCGTTCTCAAGATGAAATCTGTGGTTTTCTGCAGTTCTTCCACAGGCCCATACAGCTTTTCAAGAATAGAGGTTGACAAAGGCCAGATCTCTTTTCTCAGCAGCTGATACGTACTGCAACATTGAAGTATGTGCTCTGTGGTCTTTTCTGCTTCTCCACAAGGACAAGCGGGCGATGTCGTAAGGTGGAACCGCCTGTACATGTGTTGGTTTAGTCTGTTGTGTCCAGTTCTGAGACGAAAAATGGTCACTTGCTCTGGCCTCGAGAGATGATGGTAGGCATCTTCTGATTGAGGTGTTCTATAGAGGGACTTAATGATAGTCTTCATCTCTGTATGGGTAACCATGTTTTCTGTCTGATTCTCTTCTGCACCCACCTTTGCCATCTTGTCTGCTTCCTCATTTCCTTGGACTCCACAGTGTGAGGGGATCCACTGCAATGCTATCCGAAAGCATTTGATGGTTTGTAGTGCTTCTTCATGTTGTGGCAGCTTACCTTTGGTGATAGCCTCAAGGACTGAGCGGGCATCAGATAAAAAGCCAATCCGTGCAATAGGGTCTGCTGTTCTGCTGATGGTATTAGCTGCATGAACCAGTGCTTCGACTTCAGCTCTGTAGTTTGTGCAGTGTTTGCCTGTCGGTTGCAGCTGACTCATGTTGTCCGTTTGGATACTGTATGTGCAGTCGGGCACCTCCGCTCCTAATTGCATCTTTGGCTGATCCATCTGTGTAGATCCTTATCCATGTCTCCTGAGGGTACATTTCTTCCAGCATGGCTAGGGTCGGGGCCTTCTTGCTCACATCACTGTGTTCATCTTTGGTTGTGAGATGAGGTACTGTGGTGCGAATAGCTATGCTCTCTAGTTTGTTTTCCCAGGGTGGAGGATCAAGGGTGTGGTTTGGGTCTTCTATTTGTGCTAGCAACATTTCTTGGTGTTTCCTTTGAAGTGCTTTTGTCTCTTTCACAAAACTTGATCTTTTAAGTCTTCCTGATGACAGCTGTGCTTGCCTGATTTTCATCGGGTGGTTGTTGAACAATTTGAACTTTGCAGCTTGGATCAGTGCTTTGCATTCCCTTCCTTTACTAAGTGGGGGGATGCCTGCTGTCTGCTCCATTTTTTCTATTGGTGTTGTCATCCATGAGCTGGATCCATACTCAAGGTGTGGTCGTACGGCACCTAGGTAGATGGTCTTGAGGATCCTTTCATTGGCACCCCACTTTGTTCCTGCCGGCTTCCTCATGATGTTTAGCCTTCTTCTGGCCTTTGCCTCTGCGTTCTGGATGTGCTCCTTCCATGTTAATCTTCTGTCATAGGTGACTCCCAGGTATGGCTGCTGGTCCTCGTAATCGAGTGGAGTACCGCCCAGTGTCAGATGGCCAACCTTGGTTTTGGTGGACAGTGAGAATAGCATGGCTGATGATTTTTCATTGTTGATGGTAATACACCAGCGATTGGCCCAAGCACACTCACTCACTCACACTCACCCACTTCACTCACTCACTCACTCACTCACTCACTCACTCACTCACTCACTCACTCACTCACTCACTCACACTCACTCACTCACTCACTCACTCACTCACTCACTCACTCACTCACTCACTCACTCACTCACTCACTCACTCACTCAACTGCCTGAGTGGGTGATCGACCAACCAACAGAGTACATGACTGGCTGGCTGGCACTGACTCACCGACTCACCAACTCACTCACCCACTCACCCACCCACTTTAAAGTATTAGAAGGATTCTCAGATCGAGCTTAATCTTCAAAGATCTTCATTGGGAAAATCTAACTCACACCCTCGCGACACTGCCTCCTGCCACACTGTCAATCAAATAAGTTGTGAGAACAATGCGATTACTGATCACCCATGCACCTACACAATCTAGCAATCAAAGGAGCAACAAGTCAGCCACTAGAGCAATCAGAATATTCATTAAGTCAATCAATGATTAAAGAATAAAGAAATGAATCAATCAATAATTGGATTCAATTCAATTCAATTACAGCCAACCATGCGATCGTTCGGCCAATCCATTAGGTATATATACGCACCATTGCAGTGGCGTAACCCTCGCATCGTGTATGGGGCGGTTTGGGCTACCAACTAACTGCATGAGTGAGTGATCGACTGACTCAGACTGACTGACCGACTCGCTCGCTCGCCTGCCCGCCCGCACTCACCCACTCACTGACCGACTCACTCACTCACTCACTCACTCAACTGCCTGAGTGAGTGGTCGACCAACCAACAGAGTACATGACTGGCTGGCTGGCTGGCACTGACTCATTCACTGACTCACCGACTCACCGACTCACTCACTCACTCACTCACTCACTCACTCACTCACTCACTCACTCACTCACCCACCCACCCACCCACCCAACCACCCACCCACCCACCCACCAACTCACGAGTGAGTGACTGATAAACTGTGTGGGTGAGTGAGTAAGTGACAGGCCGATTGACCAACTGGCTGGTCAACCGACCAACTAACTGGCTGACCGAGTGGGTGGGTGGGTCGGTGGTGGAAGGGGCCATAGGTGGATGTCCATCTGCCACATGCCTGGTTGTCTGGCTGATTGCCTGCCATGGCTGCCTGATTGCCTGTCTGCCCTGCTCTGGCTGCCTGTTTTCCTGATTGGCTGTTTGCCTTGATTACTGCCTAATTGCTTGCCCTGCCCTTCCCAGCCCAGTCCTGGCTGCATGCCTGCCATGCCCTGGCTACCTGTCATGCCCTCACTGACTGCCTGCCTGTCTGTCCTCCACTGGCTGCCTGATTGCCTGCCAGCCCTGCCCTGGCTGCCTGATTGCTTGCCCTGCCCTGGCTGCCCGTCCTGACTGCCTGCCCTGCTCTGGTTGCCTGTCATGCCCTGACTGACTGCCTGCCTTCCTGTCCTCCCTTGGCTTCCTGATTGCATGGCTGCCATGCCATGCCATGCCCATGCTTCCTGCCTGCCCTGATCTGGCTGTCTCATTACCTGCCATGTCCTAACTGACTGCCAGCACTGGCTGGCTGGCTGTCCTCCCCTGCTTGCCTGACTGCCTACCTGCCCTCTCCTGGCTGCCAGCTGCCCTGCCCTGGCTGCCGGTCCTGCCCTGGCTGCCTGCCTGAGTGGTTTGTTTGACTGATGTTTATTTATGAATAATATGATTAACATAATTATACTCTGTTTGGGACAATTCCTTTATCAATGAATGCGCACGTATTTACATTGAATGATTACATTAGGTAGCCGTGCCTTTAGGAGACTAGAGGATTATAGAGTTAAATTGGGAATATTAGAACAATGAAATTGTAAGACCCAAGTATGCGTAGTCCCATACACACAAGCTATATAGGCCTAACTATGAAGCTGGTGTACGCGCGTAGGCCTACTGTCAGTCTCGCGTAATCACTGACACTACATAGACTTAAAAATAAGCTTATTGTAATTGTACTTCTAAAATATGTATACACCTGTGCAAAAGTTAAGCACCAGCAAAAACAATAGAACGTAGAAACATGATGGTACAACTAGGCTGCCAAACTTTTTGTCCCCGCGTTAGCTGACATAATTCCAAGTACGAAATGCACATGCATGCATGACTTCACGCCGCTTGATGTCCGTGCGTGGCGGGAAACAGCACACGTGTTCAGTTATGTAAAAGTCCAGTTTGAGGTGTAGAACATTACATACAGATTTAGGCGACAAGATTAGGAATTTTGTGTTCATGACCGTGGTTTATTTGTACAGAGAGAATTAGCTCTTGATTGTGAACCGCTATGGCAAGACGAAGGTTAAGTGATCGTGTGAAATGGCAAATCATAGGCATGCATACCACTGGTATGTCATGCAGAGACATTGGCAGATAGCTGAACATTAACCATACTGTAATCAGTCGTTTGATTGCAAAACATGGGCAAACTAACGAGGTGAAGGACAGGCCTAGATCTGGAAGACCGAAGAAGACTACTGCCCGTGATGATCGAGCCCTAGTACGCCTTGTTAGGAGATCTCCATTCACCAACAGCAGAGTGCTCAGCCAGCAATGGGAAACGCGCAATAGAGTGTCAATGTCTACCGTCAAAAGGAGACTGTATGCTGCTGGCATGAACGCTAGGAGACCTGTCAGACGTCCTCTCCTCACTGCACACCACAAAGAGGAGCGTCTGAGGTGGTGCAACGAAAGAAGACACTGGAACATGAGATCCTGGAGACGGGTACACTGGTCCGATGAAAGTCGGTTCCTGCTTCATGCCACAGATGGTCGAACTCGTGTATGGAGGTCCAGACGCACGGCGTACGACCAACGTAACATCATGGAAGAAGTTCCATTTGGTGGAGGTTCCGTTATGATATGGGGGTGCATCTCATTTGATTGTAAGCTGGATCTGTTGACTGTACCTGGAACACTAAATGGACAAAGATATCAAGATTCCATACTGGATAGAGTTGTGGTCCCTCATTTTGTAAATCATGCACCTGGAACCCACCCTATATTCATGGATGACAACGCCCGACCACATCGTGCTAGAGCTGTGCATGAATACCTCCGCCAGAATGCCATCGAAACCCTACCATGGCCAGCAAGGAGCCCTGACATGAACCCTATTGAGCATATCTGGGACATTCTGGGAAACATGGTGAGGAGGGATCCTCCTGTGCAGAACCTACAGGAATTAACAGACGCACTCCATCTTGAATGGCAACGAATACCACAATGGCGTATCAGTCGGTTGGTGACCAGCATGAGACGTCGTGTCCAGGCCGTCATCCAGGCACAAGGTGGATATACCCGGTATTAATAATGACAGTCTCAAACTCGTGCACAGATGTTAAACTTCGTTTTCAGACACCATTAATGACAATCTAGCCACGTGTGTCAACTGTAGGGCAATAGTTGTCAGTTGTGTAAACGTAACCATATTCAGGCCTCGTTTTCAAGTTCAAACAAAAACATACAGTGTTTCCCCACCATCATAATCAGCATTCCTCTAGTTGCATTATTACCTCTTGCACTAAGATGGATGGGTACATAAATGTTTATGCTATTGCTTTCTTCATAGCACATGAATATACCCTCGCATGTGCGTAAAAATAGGGTGGTGCTTAACTTTTGCACAGGTGTATATAATAACTACATTTATTTATTGAATTTATGCAAAATACACTAGTGTGAATCCACTTATAATCGTAACAGCTAATTAATGGGCCGAATTGGCACTGGGGCGAATACGCTTGACCGCGTTGTTTTCAGCCTCCAGTTGCGTAAATATTATTTGATTTTCTAATTCTGCCGCATAAATATCTTGATATGATTCCATATCAAGCTGTCGCTAAGAAGTTCACACATAAGAACACCATAAAACATGCAGGTATGAGGAGGAAAATTCGTAGCATAGCATTCATAATCACAGAGCTGTCAGACTCGAGAGATTTGTTTATGTGCTTTGACCTTTAACATTACCCATAATTCTTTGCGACGCCGTAACTCCGAGATTATTGCTGGATAGCTTACCACAATTAAAGATCGATGGTAAATAAACAGCAAAACCACTTCCAAAGTGAATGCCAGTTATCACAGAAATGATTTTTAAAGCAGAAGTTGCGGATCTCATTTTAAACTGCTTACTATCCTGAAAAAATTAGACTAAATGTTGTATTGCTGCCTTGCCAACTAAGGCAGAAATGATCTTTAATGGAATTACTTTAAGCATTATCATCCATCTTTCTTTTTATAGATCTTGAAATCAGACCACCGTATTTCGCTTAATAATAGCCTAGGCTTCTATTAGGACAAGAGGTGTTCAATTTCCAACCAAACATCTCTGAGAAAGGGGTGGGCTTATATTACAGTTTCCCCCAAAAAGGTCTAAAATTGATACCACGGAAATTCAACGTATTTTCTCCCGTAAAAATTCCCACCGCCTACGTTTAATGTATACCTCAAAACATCACTGGGGAAGTGAAATTATTTGATTTGAGCGCTTAAATATTGCGTATCCTTTAATAAAGCTCGTTTACTACATCAAAATTAATCCACAATTTAATATAAAATGGCTTCACGTGATTCGCCTCCAATTGAAGAGTTTATTTTAGAGCGAGTACTCGGATAAAGATATTCTGGAATCGGGGACTCGGAACTCGGGAATATCTATATATTATCATTGCGAGATAGGAACTGAGTATTATCCTGATCTTAAAAAATGGGTACCCATTTGATAAACTCCCATTAGTGTATAATATCTCGCTAGAACATGATGCCTCCCATCGCAAGAACTGCTGGCTCGCCAACTTAAGAATCCGGCTATATTGTCGTTCGTAATAATTCAATTTGGATCATTTAATGTTGGTCGGCGTTACAAAATTGATGCACATTTTCTCCCGTGCTTGTTGTTTGGTACATAAATTTGGTCTTAAAATATATTTATAAGGAAGGTATTTAATCACGCCAAGACTGTTTTACGCGCATTTTGACAACAGAAGTGTGGAATAAACTTTATTATATCTTGAACATACGTGGCCTACTACTAGTATTAATCTAATAGGCGGTCGAGATTTACAAATCCAAGGCCTGTATTGACTTCTAGAGGGGCCGGGAATATATCAGGGCAGAGATCGGTCTGAAGTAGACACACCCTGTGACACGATTGTTATTATTATACACGCTATTCTTACAAATTTGCTCTTAAGAAAAATTTTCCTATACAGTCTGCTGAGTTATTGGGTGGGCTTTTAATACAGAGTTTTGCCGTTTTGAAACTGCTAAGAAATCATTGGAGCTCATATGTCAAAGTTAGGGGGTGGGCTTCTATTAGAGCATATCAAGCGGAATACGGCACTTTGAATTCTGTATGAAACGGTGTTGTATAAATATTTGTGAATGTGATTCTATGTTTTCTTCTCCAGGTTCATGTGAGAGTAGCGTCTCCACCCATCAGGCATCCATGTTATATGGGCATCAACATTCCTACCAAAGAAGAACTGGTGGCTAATCGCTATCCACTGGATAAGCTGGCTAATCATTTTGGTAAGATGTAACTTATAAAACAACAGCTACGTAGATAGCCAAATATAATATCAAGCGCATGTTTTGAGATGCGTCAAATGACTACTTATTAAACCCTTTAACACTCAAGCTGGTCAAAAATGTATTCTGCAGTGGTCATGAGAAATGACCATTTGCAGACCAAGAGAAGACTATTTTTAGCTCACCTGGCCTGAAAGGCCAAATGAGCTTGCGTCGTGGTGACCGTCGTTCCATTGTCCGTCAACTTTTCCTTTAAATGACTTCTCAAGAGCCACTTGATGGATTGAAGCAAACCTCATGAAATATGATTTATGGCAAGAGCTGAACCAAGTTTGTTCACGGGAACTTGATTGGTCAAATGGTGCGGTGGCCATTTGGTTGACCTAGTTTTAGCGAAAATTACTTCTCCAGAACCGCCAAGGGATCAGGCCAAGATTTGGCAGATATGATTAGGGACTAAGGGTCATTAAAGTTTGTTCACGGGAAGTTGATCCGTCAAAAAACATGGCCGCTGTGGGCCAATCAAAATACGGCGTATTTGGCGGCCATATTGGATTTTTTTATTTGATGGATTTTAAGGCCAAAATTCATTTTATATATTTTTTTGGTATTCTAATCTCAAATTTGCAACTTTCGAAACTGTCGGATAAACGGGTTGGCCATCTTGGATAATTTTCCTGCCGAAAGCTCCCATACTAAAGCAATGGGAAATTTAAAATGTCTTCTCGAGAACTACTGGGCCAATTTCAATTATATTTGGCAAGAAACATCCTTATGGGATGGAGATTTAAGTTTCTTCAAACGAAGCCGATCGGCCAATTTGGTCGGCGGCCATCATGGATTTTGGTAGATTTTTAGAAATTGTTTGAGCGATTGATTCAAAACTCATAAAATATCATTTAGGGCATGAGCTGAACCAAGTTTGTTCAAGGGAACTTGATTGGCCAAATCGTTGGGCGGCCATCTTGATTTTCATGGAAGCGAACAGATTGGGCGAAAATTTGGCCATCGCCCAGTCAAATTAGTTTCAAAACATTGAACAGCATGTTTAGTAAATAGTAGACATAGAATTCGTACAACAATGCTTATCCCGTCATCAGTTACGCGTTCGTGATGAACTTAGCTAGGTCATTCATGGAGTAATTGATTATATCAGCCTACACATCTCGAAGTTGACTATGATGTCATATCATTGACTGAGAAACTGGAATCCTCCATTGATGATATTGTCACATACTGTTTCTGTGTATTTTCTAGGTGCCGATAGTCTGGTATATCTGTCAATAGATGGCTTAGTGAAAGCTGTAGAGGAGGGAGTTCCAAAGAAAGAAGACACTCCAATTGGCCATTGTATAGCGTGCTTGTCTGGTGAATATCCTGTAAAACCTAATCTCAACTGGTGACAAGACGTTAACTCTTCAGCCCTATAATGGCCAAATTTGGTTGTGACAATCAAAGTATTTGCTTATCGAAATATCCATTTTCAGGCCAAGAGATGTCTATTTTTGAAAATTTACCAGTTCTCGAGCCAGTCATTCCAGAGGCAATTTAAAAAAAAAAATAGACATCTCGATCTGAAAATTGACGTTCCTCACTCCGGACCATTTCATTATGATGTAACAAATATTCTGTTTAATATACTGAAACTAATTTGACTGGACAACTTAGTCATATTATTTTTTCTAAATATTCGAGTTCACTTTTATGGGTGTTTTAAAACCGAAATACGGGTATTTCCGGGATGAATCATTAGACATATTAAGCATTGCATGCCAGAAATGACATTCTTTCCGATGTAAGGAATATTATGTTGAATATCTGGACTAATTTGAGTTGGAGCTGTTCTTGCCTATAGCGCCAACAGGTTCCAGTTGAATTAATTTCAAATTACTCAAAACCTTCCCAGTATAGTTGTCTTGAAACTAAGATACTGCCAATTCAAGAGTTATTGGACTAAGTATTGAATAACTAAGAAACCATGTGATATGTAGGGCCAAAAGATTGCATTAAGGAACCACCAATCAGTTGGCCCTACAATGCAGGTGGTTCCATAAGGCAGGTGATCAAAAGACCACTTGTCTTAATGAACTACCTTACTTTTCCTTCAAAAGCTATTTTTCTATAACAAGTCACTTGCATTAAATGACCACCTATCTATTGTGACTAAAAGCTTGTTGTTCTATAAGGTGGTCACTTAACCATTTAACTCTCATATCAGCCAAAAACGGCTTCTGCAATGGTCTTGAGAAATGTCTATTTGCAGACCAAGAGAAGGCAATTTTTGAAAATTTACCACTGGGATGACTGGCTCAGTAACTGAGCCAGTCATTCCAGTAGTAAATTTTCAAAAACACTTCCCTTGGTCTGCAAATGGACATTTTCTATGATAAAATTCAAATTTCCTTGAAAAGATTTAAGGGTTAAAACGGGTTTTAATGTATCTAATTTCATACATTTAATCTGTGTACAGATATTTTATATTTCATTGGATGATATGGTTACCAGTAAAGGTGTCTAGGTTATGCCTTCATAAATTATCGTTACCTCATCAATGACTGTCTCAATTCAGTTCTGTCAAACCAATGAGAATTTTTTAATAAAATGTTTTGTGATTTTATCATTTATATTGTTATACCCTCAGCTATAGTGGAGGTATATGGTAATGTCCTCATCTGTTTATTTGCCCATGCATGCCTCCATTCGTCCGTCCATTTGTGATTCCGTCAAAGATGTGGCTTTAACACTTTCAGATGCAGTTGTTGATATGGATGAATCTTTGGCCATAGTTGTCACCTTACAAGTAGGTCGATCTGACCTACTTTTTATACTACACCACATAGCAAAGGAGAATGGACCTTTCCAATTCCCCCCCCCCCCCTCCCATCTTTAGCTAAGTTCCGCCCACATCACACTCGTGTTGGGATCAATCGATCCCTGAACTCTGACTATCAATTTCCAGAAAACTATACAGGTAAGCTGCATCAGCATGTTTATTGAATAGCAAAAAACATACAAGTCATACAACATGTCAGACTATTAAGCGTTTAAGACGAGCTATAACGAGTCATTTATGACATCATGATTATGACATCATCCTACACATCACTTAGTTGATTATGACATCATATGGTCAATGGATAAACTTGGAATAATGTCAAGATTTCTTACTATAGTTGCCAAGCTTTGGGGATAGGGGCACATGGGTTGTAGCAAATGCTTATGTGAAACTTTTGTTGTAAGTGACTGGCGATTTTGATTGCTTATAACCGAAATTGTTTCCAAATCATTTGTGTGCTCTTTATTGAGACTGACATGTTATTCTGTGATTGGAATAAATTATGTGGAATGCTAGATACTTGTGATCAAAATCTCAGCTGGCTGTCAAAACTGCTTGGAATCTTTCCATGTGTGGCGATTAGGGTTAGCAATTTTTTTATCATTCAACCAATTATGTCATGATCGGTTAGAGTTAGAATAAACCTTTCCATTTTTAGCTTTGCCCCGCCCATCTCTAGCTAAGTTCCACCCACACCTCGCTCGTGTTGGGATAGAATGATCTCTACTCCCTGACTATCAATTTCCAGAAAACTGTACAGGTACGCTGTTGAATATTTTGAAACTAATTTGACTGGGCATTGTTGCTGCCTATGGTAGCAACAGCGCCCAGTCAAATTAGTTTCAAAATATTCAACAGCATGTTTATTAAATAGTAGAGACATGCAATTTATACGTGCCAAACTATTAAGAGTTAGACGGGCCACATAGAATCATTTATGACGTGATGATTATGACATCATCCTACACGCCGCTTAGCTGATTATGACGTCATATGATGTCATTACTCTGGAAAGGTCTTATCAAACATTTATCGCGTGCGTATAATGACAATTGATCGGTAGCAATTAGATCTTAGTCAGTTGCGTGTGTGCTGGTTAATGACCATCGCTAGAAATTTAATTTAGTTTCTTGCACCAAGTCTGGTTTTGACCAGTATGCATGATTACTGTATTCTGCGGCTATAGTAGTAGAAACATCCTACAGCTGCAATCAGTCATTCGCTTTTGCCCACTGCGTCTTGTCCTCAGCCGAAATCCGTAGCTTCCTCGGGTCCATTCTTGACTTGAGTGTACCGGGTCCTGCTTTCTTGAGGTCACCTCGTAGCACGCTTAGCAGATTTATGCAATGACGTCATCTCCTGACCAATTTTAATGTATATATAATTCAATGGCGAGGTCTTACTGGTAACAATGTTGACGCGGTTTTGCATCCAGTAGGAAGTGTTTTATTTAAATTGTTAGCCTTCAAACTGTAGGTTAGCATGCACATGTATCCACAAACATTTGAATTCTGCTCATGCAAATGATGGTTTTCATTTATACTCTACTTGAACTATGTTAACCCTCTAGCACTCATATCAGCCAAAAACAAGGTTTAAAGATACTAATCTTTTCCTTGTTCAGTGAACATGCCTTTGACCTACTTTTCATGGTTCACTGAGCATTACAGAGAATTTTTGTCCGGGCCATAGTTTATAGTGTCCATGCGGAGTATGCCTTCGGGGACCAATCAGTTTACAGATATGCGTTGTTTTATTATGGCCGCTGCGTCGCTGGGAAATTATATAACTTATGATGATAACTAGTCTCATGACATTACACTGTGAATATGTATGTGTCTGTCACAATAACTACTGTCTGACTGGAGGGAGATTGCATTTGGAGTTCCTATGAACGCTCTCGATTCTGGGTCAAAGTAAACGAAAATGACATAGAGGCGATACTGATAACTTGAGACAACCTTGATCAGCATCATTCTACATTGTTTTATACTGTTGCACACAGGAAAGGTGTGGTTTTATGGAAACAAATTTGTAGATATAACGCACTATCAAAAGGGCTGGAAATAAGATTACGGCAGATGTGTCTAAAAGACATGACCTGCAGAAAAATAGCATCATGTATTTTTTACATTGGATCTCACGCCCATCCCCACCAACCCCGCCTTGATACACATTGCTCAATTATACATTCAAATACTCAATCAATCTTCAAGTCTTCACTGAATGGACCTTTCCAGTTTATCCATACATCGTAGAACATCATAATCAACTAAATGATGTCATAATCAATTACAGCATGAATGACTCGATTTAGTCTGTCTTAAACGTCTAATAGTCTGACATGTACGAATTGTATGTCTACTATTTAATAAACATTCTTTTGAATATTTTGAAACTAATTTGACTGGCCGCTATTGCTGCCAAGTTCAAGTTCACTTTATTCACTCAGGCCTTACAAAGGCATATGAGGTATAGGCAGCAACAGCAATGGCATCAACAGCACCCAGTCAAATTAGTTTTAAAATATTCAACAATTTACCTGTATAGTTTTCTGGAAATTGATAGTCAGGGAACGATCGATCCCAACACAGGCAAAGTGTGGGTGGAGCTTAGCTAAAGATGGGCGGAGCATAGCTAAAACTGGAAAAGGAACATTGACTGGAATTTTAGTTGCAACCGCGGATCTGTCAATTTTTTACATGTCTGAGAAGGCTGCCTGTGTCACAACTATAGCTCGTCAGCCTTATTGTAAGAGACAAGGAGACAGTAATATCAGTGATACGTTTTCAAGAATACATTTTTCACTGCCTATATTTTGTTGTTGTGTCCACTGTGTTTATGTATAAGAGATGTATTAACTCAGAAATTCACTGAATTATCAACGGATATATATTATTGTATACATTTGAATAAATTCTATATTTTAAGTATAATAATGTTTCAGTGGTAGTTTTTTAACCTGCCTACCGTTTCTCTCTTCATCCAGAAAAGGATATTGTTACGCAAGATGCCTCTTATCACGAGTCATTATAGAGTTTAATAGTTTGCATCCAGATGCTGGACCGTTAACACTTTCCAGTGAACATTCAGAAATGTGCTTTCAAAGAAGCTAAGCAGGAAGCCTAAATATTTGGAAAATAACTTGACAAATTTCTTGCTGCCTTTTCTGGTTCTTAGTGAGCTTATGCCATGCTGTTACAGCAACTTTAAGTTTTAACCCTTTAACACTCAAATCAGACAAAAACGGCTTCTGCAGTGGTCTTCAGAACTGTCTAATTGCAGACCAAAAGAAGACGACTGGCTCAATAACCAAGCCAGTCATTCCGGTGGTAAATTTTCAAAAATTGTCTTCTCTTCGTCTGCAAATTAACATTTTCTATGAGAAAATAGAAATTTTCTTGAATAAATTCGAGGGTTAAAGGGTTAATAGTTAAGCTGGTTGAAACTTGGCACTGCACTGTTCTTGAGAAATGTCCGTTTGCAGATGAATACTAGTTTTGAAATCTCACCACTTGAATAACTGGCTCATTAATCGAGCCAGTTATTAGCTCACCTGGCCTGAAAGGTCAAGTGAGCTTATGCCATCCCCAGCGACCGTCAACTTCAGTTATATTTCGGTGGTCATCTTGGATTTTGGTAGTAAATGAGGAGTAGGCTTTTATATTATTTCCAGACATTTTTTGAAAATTCAAGATGGCCACCAGAAAAATTGGCCAATCAAAATTCTGTATACAAGTTCTGAAGCCTACCTCCTTAGGGTCCTTCCTTCCAAATTAGGTTGAAATCCTCTAAGCGGTTAATAAGTAGCATTTTAAAGCAAAAGTTGACGGACAGACAGATGACGGACGCTTGCCATGGCATAAGCTCACTTGGCCATCCTGGCCAGGTGAGCTAATAACCGCCTGAACGAGTTTGAACAAACTCGGCTGGAAGGACCATAATGTGGTATGCTTTAGAGCTTGTATACAGAATTTTGATTGGTCTTGGGAGATTTCAACCAGACTGGTTGGAATGAGCCTATGGCGGTAGGCTTCAGAACTTGTATACAGAATTTTGATTGGTCAATTTTTCCGGCAGCCACCTTGGATTTTCTGAACATTTTGGAAAATCAGCTAAACGGCTACTCTTAATTAACCGCTTGGTCGATTTCAACCAAACTCAACTGGAAGAACCCTAGGCCGGTACGCTTCAGAACTTGGATACAGAATTTTGACAGCTTGATTTTGATGGTGACCATCTTGGATTTCGGAAAAATGGGAATTCATATAAGATGCTGCTACTCATTAATCGCTTGGGAAATTTCAAACAAATTTGGCTGGAAGGATCCTATTGTGGTAGCCTTTAGAAATTCTATTCAGAATTTTGATAGGTCAATGTTTTGGCAGCGATCTCTGATTTTCTGAGTTTTCCGGAACCATTTAAAAACTGTACTCCTTCAATCAATAGCCTGATTTCAACAAAACTTAAGTGGAACGATCATATGATGGTAGGCTTTAACATATTAAACGAGAATCTTGATTGGTCAATTTTTTTGTGGGCATCTTGGATTTTCCAAAAATCATCCATCATGTCTATTTAAATGCAAATGGTTTAAATGCCAATGGGCCCAGTAGTTTCAGAGATATCCATTGATCCAGTTTTATCTGATCCGGATACGCTTTTTTATCCAGATCATGGCCAAAGTCTGGAATGCCTCTCATGGTAAGATCCTTTGTTGTGTGGATAAAATAATTCTACTGCTTTAAAGCTATCGTAAGGCGATAAGACCACCAAATCAGGTTATGCTAAATGCTCATAGTTCTGTCGCTAAGAGTCGATATGCAATCTTTTAACGAGTTGTGACGTCAAAATTCCCTTTATATACTGGAGTAGGCGAT
This sequence comes from Chaetoderma sp. LZ-2023a, assembly GCA_034401795.1. Classification (NCBI taxonomy): domain Eukaryota; kingdom Metazoa; phylum Mollusca; class Caudofoveata; order Chaetodermatida; family Chaetodermatidae; genus Chaetoderma; species Chaetoderma sp. LZ-2023a. Next base: position 79,867,311 of record CM067366.1, read on the forward strand.
TAACAAATCTTAGTTTAGCCGTGCTCGTCGAGTCGATAGTTCGCAGCATGCTACGCTAAGTATTCACAGAACAAGTTGACTGACAATTATTTTTGCTTATAGCATGTGTGGTGGGAGCTTATGTCCAAAAGTACCCCCCCCCCCCACCAAGTTATAAGTCAATAGCTCTAAATATGACCATATGTAATGAATGTGCCACCTAGTGATATCTTTTCCAATTCACCTTTCCAGAGTACCCACCCATCATATGACATCATAATCAACTACGTGGTGTGTAGAATGACGTCATGAATGATGTCGATAAGTATGTCACTAACGCATAATTGAAGACGGTCTATGCATTGTTGTACAAATTGTATGCCTTTACTATTTAATAAATATTCTGTTGAATATTTTGAAACTAATTTGACATGGCGCTGTTGCTGCAATGCCAACCCAGTCAAATTAGTTACAAAATATTCAACAGCTTCCCTGTATAGTTTTCAGGAAATTGATAGCTAGGGAATTCGAGGATCGATCAATCCCAACACGGCGAGGTGTGTGTGAAGCTTAGCTAGAGATGGGAGGGGCATAGCTAAAACCGGAAAGAAGATAAAACATGTCTAAACATTAACAAAATGTATTCACTCATTTATTCCATTCATCTGTTATTAACTGTCTTGCTGCTGCAAACCACCAAACAATAATTTCACAGCAAAAACACTTCAATTGCTGAATATTTTGAAAACAATTTGACTGAAAGTTGTTGTTGGCTTAACAAAGAACAAGTCAAATTGATTTTTAAATATTTAGCCGGTCCGGAGATAACTCGTGGAATATGTCATCTACAAAGACTCGGCAGTCGGACGGTTAAATGGAATTAATCAATCAGTAATCAGTGATTATCACACACGATATGTTGATCACCATTTGCGTATTTATAGAGTCAGCGCTTGGCTAGTGACTGTCACCGCAAACATGTGCTCACAAAACTCATGTTTTTCAATTACCGGTATACCAATCTGACAAAAATTAATATTACAGCACTATTTAAATAGCTAAGAAGAGAAATCAGAGTTTGTCATCCCTCATCCTCCTGGTTTTATCAAATTATAGATTGTTTAGATTTTCGCCATTTTTCAGATCGTACCCAAAATTGTTGAATACTTGTGTATGGTCACACCCTTTCTTGTTTTAAAATTCGAGCCATATCAAACCAGTAGTTTACGAAATATCAAACTCCAAAATTGGATCCCGTTTTTGGTATGCAGATCACAGCTAATGTCTGGATACAGCAAGTTACTTTGTTGAGTTAAAGTTTGAGACATGTCGAATCACCATGTTCACCACAGACCTAGATACATCAATCATTATGCATTTTGATTGTGATGTCAGCCTACATGTAGCATGATCAGATCCACACCAACTCTATTCTTATTGACATTTAATGGTATTTTAATATACTGACGCACGCACGCACACACACGCAGTACTCTTTTGCCGGGAGGCAAATACTATTTATGTGACAATAATGGGAGCAAACACTTGGCCTAAGCGGGATCCAATTAGTGATGCCGCTGAGCCAGGTGTATGCAGATGAATAGATAATAATAAATAGTGATACTGACAAGGCCATTTGTTTTGTTTGCTAAAATTCTGTGTACAGACTTCATACTTTAGCAGTCGCCACACATCGGTGAATTATAGCATTATCATACTATAATCAGAATATTATACAAATTCACCAATTGCATTCATCATTTGCTTCTGGTAAATCTCTGATGAATCTCACCATTTGATTGAATGTTTTGAGATTTGGGTAAGCAGATCCATGAGTTAATATCAAAACATTCAGATGGGCTCATAGTCTTTCAATGACCCTTTCAAGTTTATCCATCGATCATATGACATCACAATCAAGCATGCGATGTGTAGGATGACATCATAATCAATGACGTTATGAATGACGTAGATAAGTATGTCACGAACGCATAATTGATGATGGTGGTGGTGTACAAATTGTATGGCTTTACTATTTAATAAACTTGCTGTTGAATATTTAAAAACTAATTTGATTGAGCGCAGTTGCTGCCCAGTCAAATTAGTTTCAAAATATTCAAAAGCTTAACTACATAGTTTTCTGGAAATTGCTAGTCTGGGTGCTCGGGGATCGATCAATCCCAAAATTGGTGAGGCGTCGGTGGAGTTTAACTAGGGATGGCCTGGGCATAGTTAAAACTGGAAAGGTCCATTCAGATTCAACTCGGAATACAGAATGTATATGATGGACTACATTATCTAATCTCTGTACGTTGCATCACAATCTCAATATCGCTAGGAATCTTGGGACATTTTGCTGTCAATACAATAGGGTCAGTTTCTGTCACTAACACGTCATCTTCAATTCGTATTCCGATGCCGCGAAACTCCTTTGGTACATCTTGATTATTTTGTGGTATATAAATACCTGGAATATAAAATTAAGATAATTTATTCAGGCTAGCATCTCCATGTTTCGTTAATAACAGTCTGTCATAATTCAGCTGACTAAACATTCATGTCTAAGTTTTATATTTTGACACCTGCCAGGTTTACCAATGGAAGGGCTGGCTCACAAAACAAACCAGTCATTCCAGTCTTAAGTTTTCAGAAGTAATAATCTGTTCATTTGCAAATGAACATCTAAGAGAAAACTGAAATTTTCTTGAACAAATTTTGGGATTAAAGGGTTAAATGTCAAAATCTGAAATTCTATTGTCTATTTCTGCTAAAATATTTATACAAATTAACTAATTCAATGCACCCAATAAATAGCGTCTTGATTGATCAGTGGAATAATGAAACAGTGACGGGTCAGTCCTGATTGACAGGTTAGGCGGTAGGCCTGATCATTGATAGGTTAGGTCGGATTTTCAGTTTAGGCCTGATTGACAGGTTAGTCCTAATTGACAGGTTAGGCCTGATTGATAGTTTAGGCTTGATTGATAGATTAGGCCTGATTGATAAGTTTGTCCTGATTGACAGGTTAATACTTATTGACAGGTTAGGCCTAATTGATAGGATAGGTCTGATTGACAGATTAGGCCCGATTGATAAGTACGTCCTGACTGATGGGTTAGGTCTGATTGACAGCTTGGACCTGATTGACAGATTAGGCCCGACTGATAGGTTCATCCTGATTGACAGGTTAGGCCTGATTTATAGGCTAGGCCTGATTGACAGGTTAGGCCTAATTTATAGGTTGGATCTATGTAGTGCTACTCATTCAACATGGGGCTTCAGGATATACTGATATTATATCGAATAGCGGTATCATAGTTATACCGTTAGTCATACCAATATGATTTTGCTGATATCGAACTATCGAGATATAAGATTAAATTGGTATAACATTTTGTTAGGCAGATAATCTGCTTCCCATTAGTAATATTTCAATAGTATATAGCTGTCTAGCGATATAAGTTACTGCTCTTCGTATGGGAAAATTATGTTTTACCTGTACTTAACAATCACACTTTTCTTATTTATCCAGAGCTGTCAAATTGTTGTTTTGAGGCTAGTGTTAGAGTAATTGATCAATTAACGATATAAGAATGCACTTCTCAAAAAAATTTGAATAACACTTTTAATTACCATCATAGGACATCGGATGGTTAAAAATGGTTAAAACCTGTATTTTCCTGCGCTAATATTTTTTAATTTTGGCCCGTTGTTTGCTACAAAAATCATAATATGAAATGAATATTTTGAATGATATTTTATATCAATTACTACAGCCTGGTTAGTCAGCGATTTCCCGGAATTGAGCGGCTTTGTAGTGACTGCCCAACAGCCCAAGTAAAGAAGAACCCGACAATATGAGAGAAAATTCTCAATTCCCGAGAGCTTTATTCACTTCTTATATTGGCGGGTATCATTAGATATCGATCGGTACAAGCTACTCTAACAAGAGCGAGCTTAGGCCTATGTATTTGCAGCATATGGTAGTCTATTTAGTATGTGTTATAATGGCTAATTTGTACCCCTGCGCAGAGATTTCCACGTTTTCTGGCGGCTTCATCCCATTGCAAATTCATCCTATAAATCACAGGCCATCGTTGAAAGTTCATTTATTATTCTAACATATACATCAATGCAGATAGCCAGGAAAATTAGTAAAACGTATGTTTACATTCATATCCAACCTGTTTGACTCATAACATAGTCAGTGAAATATCAACAGCTTTTAGCTGTTCGCAGTTTAACTGAGCGAGTTTATACAGGACGAGATGGTCACTGGCATCTCGCGAAAATAGTTGTAATTTAGTGGCAAATTCAAATCATTTGTAGGGACAATTTGGGGGAGTTTCAGCCATTTTGTGAAATTTTGCGGCGACTTTAAGCAGCGCTGATATACGTTGACTATGGAATCATACTACTCAAGCCTCACTCCATTTTTCCCATCGGAATAATACTGGTATTAAAGGTATAACAGTATGAAAATTGATATCGATACTGATATTCATTTTTCTAATACCATGGTGCCCTAATTCAACATGACATTCAGTGCAATATACATACAGTAGAATGAGCAAATATCACATCCATTCATTTGCAACTAGTATAAGTCAGTCGGTCAATTTTTTGTTGCGACTCGCGACTAGTCTGTCTGTCAAATCGTTGACATTTCTAACAATGCAACCTACGTCGCAATTATAGCGTGTCATTTGTTTTGATTGTTATTTTACAGCAAATTCTGTATCTGTCATATTTGACAGTATGAAATTGATTGGCTATTTCAATGATTTAGGCATGAGAGAACAAATGCTGTATGATCTAAGAATTATTCTGTTGAATACTTTGAATGAAAATAATTTGAATAGGCAATAGTAGATTCCTGTAGAATTATTTTCGATATATTCAATAAAATTTCTGTTCTAAATTGTAAATAAAGAGATTTCATGGATGAAAGAGTCAATATATATATATTTACAAGAGGGTAGTCACAATATATGCTTATTCTGTTTTTTACCTGGCTCTATTGTAATGATCATGTTTGGCTCGAGGTGAACACAGCGTGGTATATCACCTGTATCATGGACATCCATACCAAGATAATGACTCACATGATGAGGGCAGAACTTATGGGCAGCCTGAAAATGACATTATCACTAATAATTATATGATTATATCTATTAACCCTTACCACTCTGATGTCAATATTCTATCTTTTACTGTGTCAATATCAAAGAAACTGGTGTAAATTTTTCAACAATTTTGTTGGAAGATGTTGCTGTCTACGACAGCAGCATCTCCCACCAAATTTGTTGAAAAATGAACACCAGTTCATTTTTAAATTTAATTTTAAAATTTAAAGTTTTGACACCAGAGTGGTAAGGGTTAACTATTTCAGTGCTACAGACCTGATGCAACACATTCTTTAGGACATAATTATCATGTTGAATATCTGGAAATAGAGTTAACTGAAGTGATTGCGACAAACTCAGCTGAACTTACACAATAAATGAAAGCTAGACGTCCAAATTGCTAATGATCAGCCGATTTTATCCCCTTCATAATCAGCCATATAGGCATTGTCTATAACCATGTGATCACCAAGAACGTATGTGCTTGTTTTAGATAGACCTGACGATTTAGTTTCCCACGTTAAAATGTTGGAAATTGATTTAGAGCAGCAGACATCGTCGAAACAATGAACATGCTCATCGTATTTAACACTTTATTGGCTAAATTTGGTCAAGAAAACCTGAATATGTCCTTTTTGAATGCCCATTTGCAGGATTATAGGCTATTTTTTTAATGTACAACTGGAATGACTGGCTCGATTATCAAGTCAGTCATTCCAGTGGTAAATTTTTTAAAATAGTCTTCTTTTGGCCTGCAAATGGACATTTCTCAAGACTACTACAGAGGCTGGTATTGGCTGGTTTCGCCATGAAAGGGTTTAAATGCTGGCCAATGTCTGTTAATTTAGATACACAGGACATTATTTGGGCATCCATAATTGGCTGACAGAGACTACCTGTCTCTGTCAGCCAATTATGGATGCCCAAATAATGTCCTGTGTAAATGACTCATGTAAATTTAGCAATAGGCAGCAGCGGCTTCAGTCAAATTATGTAGAAAATAGTCAACAACTCTCTGGTATTTTTGCTTTGACATGATGTCACAAATGAAACTAAGGTGGCTGCTTATCTGACTAATTTAAAGACTAAATTACATTTATTTGTTTAATAAGAAAGAATACAAATAATAGACATCAAGAGACATGGGTGCCACAAGGCGGAGTATTATCACCGACTCTTTTCATACTCTTCATTAATGACATTGTAACAGAGCTGCCCAATGGGATCCAAGCAGCCCTCTATGCAGATGCCCTCGTACTCTGGTGCACCGAGGAGTACACAACGACTGCCAAATACAAAATGCAGCTCGCCTTGGACAGAATTACAGCGTGGGCCAATCGCTGGTGTATTACCATCAACAAAGAAAAATCATCAGCCATGCTATTCTCACTGTCCACCAAAACCAAGGTTGGCAATCTGACACTGGGCGGTACTCCACTCGAGTACGAGGACCAGCAGACATACCTGGGAGTCACCTATGACAGAAGATTAACATGGAAGGAGCACATCCAGAAGGCAGAGGCAAAGGCCAGAAGAAAGCTAAACATCATGAGGCAGCTGGCATGAACAAAGTGGGGTGCCAATGAAAGGATCCTCAAGACCATCTACCTAGGTGCCGTACAACCACACCTTGAGTATGGATCCAGCTCATGGATGACAGCAGCTAAATCTCATCAACAGAACCTCGACAGAGTACAAAACCAGGCACTGCGCATCATCACTGGTGGAATGAGATGAACACCAATAGAAAAAATGGAACAGACCACAGGCATCCCCCCACTTAGCAAAGGAATGGAATGCAAAGCACTGATCCAAGCTGCCAAGTTCAAATCGTTCAACAACCACCCGATGAAGATCAGGCAAGCACAGCTGTCATCAGGAAGACTTAAAAGATCAAGTTTTGTGAGAGACAAAAGCACTTCAAAGAAAACACCAGGAAATGGTGTCTGCATAAATAGAAGACCCAAACCACACCCTTGATCCTCCACCCTGGGAAAACAAACTAGAGAGCATAGCTATTTGCACCACAGTATGTCATCTCACAACCAAAGATGAACACAGTGATGTGAGCAAGAAGGCCCTGACCCTAGCCATGCTGGAAGAAATGTACCCTCAGGAGACATGGATAAGGATCTACACTGCCGGACTGCACATACAGTATCCAAACGGACAACATGAGTCAGCTGCAATACCGACGGGCAAACACTGCACAAACTACAGAGCTGAAGTCGAAGCACTGGTTCATGCAGCTAATACCATCAGCAGAACAGCAGACCCTATTGCACACATTGTCTTTTTATCTGATGCCCGCTCAGTCCTTGAGGCTATCACCAAAGGTAAGCTGCCACAACTTGAAGAAGCACTACAAACCATCAAATGCTTTCGGATAGCATTGCAGTGGATCCCCTCACACTGTGGAGTCCAAGGAAATGAGGAAGCACACAAGATGGCAAAGGTGGGTGCAGAAGAGAATCAGACAGAAAACATGGTTACCCATACAGAGATGAAGACTATCATCAAGTCACTCTATAGAACACCTCAATCAGAAGATGCCTACCATCATCTCTCGAGGCCAGAGCAAGTGACCATTTTTCGTCTCGGAACTGGACACAACAGACTAAACCAACACATGTACATGCGGTTCCACCTTACGACATCGCCCGCTTGTCCTTGTGGAGAAGCAGAACAGACCACAGAGCACATACTTCAGTGTTGCAGTACGTATCAGCTGCTGAGAGAAGAGATCTGGCCTTTGTCAACCTCTTTTCTTGAAAAGCTGTATGGGCCTGTCGAAGAACTGCAGAAAACTACAGATTTCATCTTGAGAACGGCTCTCCAAGTGTGATACCAGCGATCGAAAAGAAGAAGATGATACTGTATTTAATTCATTCACTGACTCCTCACAAGACATTTAAACATACAATTAATCTGGAAGATCAAAATAGATACTATACAGCTAACATTTACTTAATTATTACAAAAGCCACACTTCTGGAGACATTCAACTTGTAACAATGCAGTTAAATATACCAGCAGAAAGAGTTAATGAAACATGGTATATTGTGACCTTGAGCCAGAAGACTTTAACTTTAGTCTCTAACAGACTCTCACATGTGAGTCTGTTAATGTCTGAAGCTATTCAAGCTAAAGCGTTTCAAGATAGTGATTCCTTGCCATGGCAATACAACGATGCACACTGCAGCAATGGCTGACATTTTATGCCAATTGAGCAATCCAGTTTTAGCTATGCCCTGCACATCTATAGCTAAGCTCCACCCATGCTTTGCCCGTGTTGGGATCAATCGATCCCTGCACTCTCCGAATTTCAATTTCCAGAAAACTATACAGGTAAGCACTATCATACCTAAGTCTAAGATTCAAAGGGATAATTTGAGGTTTTGGGCCCCCTTTCTATTAGAAGTAAATAGGGAGATGTTAAATCGACTAATGGGACAGTTATATTTTCAGCTGGGAAATGGCCCCATGGCTCGCTCTAGGAACAACATTGAATAAGCTGTTGAATATTTTGAAACTAATTTGAATGGGTGCTTTAGCTGCCTATGACAGCAACAATGCCCAGTCAAATTAGTTTCAAAATATTCAACAGAATGTTTATGAAACAGTAGTCATACAATTTGTACAACTTGTTGGACTGTTAAGTGTTTGTGACAGACTATATCGCATCATTCATGACATAATTGATTGACGTCAGCCTACATGTGATGTAGTAGATTATGACATCATATGATTGACTGATTACCATGATAATATTACATCACTCATCAACATTACAATGTGATGTCATGCCATTATTATGCCATTGCATTCTATTTCACAACTTTTAATCAAGGTGTCAATTCTTTTACACAAAGATGGTGGGAGTTTCCAATGCCACTATGGAGAATGGCTGGTTGCCAGCAGCTCTGAAGCAGTCTGCGCTTTTACACTTGACATCAGACTACAAAGTTAGGGTTTTTAAAAGCTATACTCTAGTTTGAAGAGTCATCATATAACTGATCTTGTATGTCAGTCTATGCAAAATTAATTTTCACTACAGTAGTGTAGATTACTCCTTTTACATGTAAAACTTGAAATTACAATGTCTCGATATCAAGACAACTATAAAAGGAAAACTGTTGAATATTTTGAAACTAATATAACTGGAACCTGTTGCTGCCATTATTAGCAAAAATTAGTTTCCAAATATTCAATAGAATAGTCTTTACATCATAAAGAATGTCTTTCTTGTCTGAGAGAGTTAAAGAATGAACCTTTCCAGTTTATTCATCCATCTGATCATATGATGTCATACTCGGCTGACATCATAATCAATGACGTCATGAATGTCGTAATTAAGTTCACCACGAACACATAATTGATGTCGGACTACAGCGTTGTAAGAATTGTATGTCTTTATTATTTAATAAACATGTTATCACATATTTTGAAACTAATTTGACTGGCCTCTGTTGCCAGTCAAATTAGTTTCAAAATATTCAACAGCTTACCTGTATATTTTTTTGGAAAATTGATAGTCAAGTTGCATATTTTGAAACTAATATGACTGGCCTCTGTTGCCAGTCAAATTAGTTTCAAAATATTCAACAGCTTACCTGTATAGTTTTTTTTGGAAATTAATAGTCAAGGGAGTTCAGGAATCGATCATTCCCAACACCGGCCAAGCATGGGAGGAGCTTAGCCAAAGTTGCGTGGGGCATAGCTACAACCGGATTCCGCCATAAAGTAACCAAAACGCCATACAATGCAGGAAATGTCAATTTCCCTTTCTCCGAGATCTAACAATACTCACCATTCTGTTACTTCTGATATACAGCTGGCCCTGACAGCGGCTCTAGGATTATAGACTTAGAAAGCTTTACCGACTCCTGGGAACCGGGTACCCGGCTCCCCACTGCCGAGTACCCGTTTACCATAGAGCTCATATTGTTTGCATAGCCACCAAACAAGAGAAAACTATGGCTTGCCTCCGTGGGGCTGGGAGGCTGGGTCCGTAACAGAATGGTGAGTATTGTTAGATCTCGGAGAAAGGGAAATTGACATTTCCTGCATTCTCCTTCGATCAATACTCACCATTCTGTTACTTCTGATATACACCAGATTTGATCAGTCACCTGGTGGGAAGGGGCAAGCCATACATGCTAATTTTGCCCCTTGGAGAAAGATTTTAGACTTCAAACTTGACTAACGGAGACCTAAAAGGACCGTCAAGTTCACGGAACCGAATCACATTCGCGTCACAGCCCCCCCCCCTTTTTCCTCCTAAGAAAAGGGAGAGAACTAACGAACATGTATCTCGCCTGAAAACACCAATATGCCAAGAGGGTTAACTACTCCCTGCATATCGCTTGTATTAGCCTGGAATGAGCATGAATATATACGATGAATGAACATGATACATATACATAATACAAAAAACTCTCACTTGTTGAATTACCTTATGATAACAGGACTTCAGACGTACCGCCTACAACCATTCACCGGTTCGGCCATCAGTGACACAATCTGGTTGACATCCTCTCGCTTGACCATGCCTGCTTTAGGTTCTTTTCTTACCAAAGTGAAAAAAGGGGAAAAGCAGTGTGGTCACTAACTATCGTTTCAAAACAGCTAAAGCGAGTGGATTGGCTGAGTCTGACACATCCCTCATATAGTAATCCGTAAATGAGGACTCACAGTGCCATTGTGCAACGGCCATGATGTCCTCTAACGGAACACCATTGTAAAGGGCGGTCGAGGCGGCTATTCCTCTAACATCGTGTGCCCTTACGCCCTGCACCTGGTGCCCAGTCGCCATCTCATGAGTAGTTTGAATGCATTCGACCACCCAACGAGAGATAGTATCCATGGATGCGGCGCCATAAGGCTTTTTATGGCAGATCCACAGATGTCTATCGTTCGACCGTAACGAGTCAGTCCGTTTCTTGTACTTAGTCAAAGCACGGACCGGGCACCAGACACTGGCATCACGATCAAACCTGGTTAACTTCGGTATAATGATCGGTTTGCCGGGATATCTCAAAGATTGGTTCTTTGACATAAATTCTGCTCTTGGCAGAAGACGCAGACCTTCTCCAGAAACAATAAATCGGTTCCTCTCTGCCGAAAGCGCATGGATCTCACTGCGCCTTCTAGCTGAGGAAGCTGCCAATAGAAAGACCGCCTTTAGAGTCAAATGCTTTAGACTAGCCGAACGCAACGGTTCGAATGGGTGCTTGGCCAGTACATTAAGCACTAAAGATAGACTCCAGGCTGGAATGACTACCGGTTGTCTCGGGCGGAGATTGCTCATTCCCTTCAACATCACGTTTAACTGGGCCACCTCTGGACTATCCCTGTTGGCTAGACAAGGGATAACTGATGCCAAAGCTGACTTGTATCCAGCAATTGTGACGGGAGCTAGTCCTGTAAAGAACAGCTCACAGAGAAAGTCTGCTATTTGCTGAATAGTGGATTGAAAGGTATCAATACCCTTTTCTTCACACCAGTCTGCAAATCTGTTAACCTTGTTGTTATATGACTTGAAGGTTGACCTCCTTCTCGCAGCCGCGATGAAATCAGCAGCCTGTCGAGAAAAGCCTTCCGACGTGGAACGTTGTTTGACAACATCCACGCAGTCAATTTGAACATTTCGGGACGCTCGTGTAGGAAGCGTCCCTTGGCCTGGGAGATTATGTTCGGAATCTCGGGCAACTGCACAGGATTTTCCACCAGCAGATCTAGAAGATCCGTGAACCACGCCCTGCTCGGCCAATACGGCGCTATTAGCAGGACCAGACACGGTTCCTCCCTGACCTTCACCAATACCTTCGGTAGAAGAATGGTGGGTGGATACGCGTAAGCGTGCATCCCTCTCCAGCTTATCGCCAGAGCGTCTGTATCGACGGCATTTGGATCTGGAATCGGCGAGACATATGTCATGATTTGAGCATTTTCCTTTGTGGCGAACAAGTCCACGTTGGGTTTGCCCCAATGCTCGAAGATCCGTCGTAGAACTGGAGGGTTGAGGGACCATTCTGTTGGCAGGATTCTCTGTCTGCGAGACAAAGCATCCGCCAGAATGTTCAATCGGCCAGGAATATGAGCTGCTTTCAAAACAACCGAGTAATTCCTGCACCATTGAATCAAGTGCCACACCCTGATGCACAGGGTGGGCGACCTGGTCCCTCCTTGGCGATTTATATATGATACTACTGTCGAATTGTCCGACCGTATCAATATCACCTTGCCCCTGATCATCGGAAGGAATTCTTCCAACGCCAGTTCCACTGCCATCATTTCCAACAGATTGATATGCAGCTGACTCTCCGGGAGAGTCCATGTGCCCGAGACCTGGTGTTCTCCCAGGCAGGCACCCCACCCTTCCAGCGATGCATCCGTGTAAACGGACAGCTGGGGGTGGGGTAGGTGCAGCGAAACCCCTATTAGGAGATTCTGACGCTGTTTCCACCATAGAAGATGCGATATTATCGGCTCCAAAACTGGCACCAGTTTTGACAGGGGTTCTGTTCTCTGTTTCCACAGAGACATCAGATACAACTGGATAGGTCTTCGCATTAGAGCAGCGTACGGGATAACCTGCTCCATGGAGACCATCATGCCCAGCATCTGAAGGAACCGCCTCGCCTGAATGTGGTTTCCCACTCGAAAACTCCCGAGGATGGCTAACAGAGACACCACTCTGGGCTCTGACGGGTAAACCCTGCCCTCCTCGAGGTCGAATCGCATCCCCAAATAAACGAAATGTTGAGTGGGTGTCAACTCGGATTTCTCCTCGTTGACTAACCAGCCTAGATCTGAAAGTAACTTCAGAGTCAGAGCAGTATCCACGTTCAACCTGGCTGCCGAGTCTGCCTTGAGCAGCCAGTCGTCTATGTAGGTGTGTAGCGCCACGTTCTCTTTTCTGAGAAACGCTGTCACCGCAAGGACCACTCTTGTGAAAACCCTCGGAGCTGTCGACAGGCCAAACGGGAGAACTGTAAACTCCCATACTTGATTCTGAAACGCAAATCTCAGAAACCTGTGCCAACTCCGATTGATCGGAATGTGGAAATATGCATCTTTCAGATCGATCGATACACACCACATTCCTTTCCTCAATCCCGCCATTACCGACCTCGGTGTTTCCATCTGGAACCGAGGCGTATGGATAAACCAATTTAATGGCCTGAGATTGAGTATGGGTCTCCATCCCCCCGTGCTCTTGGGGACAAGGAACATGTTTGAATAGAAGCCTGGAGTGTTCCGGTTTGCTGGTTTTATTGCTCCCTTCAGAAGCAAACCCGACACTTCCTTTTGAACGGCTTCTAACTTGTCTGGCTCCCTTGGTACGGGTGTCCAGACTGGTGCCAAAGACAGATTTTGCGGCGGAAAGTCCCACCACTCCGGCATGTAACCCTGGGATAACCATCCCAGGACCAGACTGTCTGACGTCACACCTCGCCAAGCCTCGACGAAACGCATGAGCCTTCCACCCACCATAGACGCCTCGACGTCTAACGGGGTTGTCCGGCTCGCAGTCCGCCCCCCCCCCCCTTTCTTAACGAGAGAGAGTGAGAACCATTTCGTTCTAGGCACGACGGGTATAACTGGCACCGCTGTTCCTGTCGCACAGGTGCGGTCCAGGCGGATATGAAGGGAGCTTGCGTACCCTCAGGTACGCTTCGGCCCCTTCTGTCCGCCCTTTGAGGCCTTACCCTTAGCCTTCCCCTTGCCCTTACCACCTCTAGGGCGGTCAGGAGCAACATTGGGAAGGGTAGGCGCCTCTACAGCCTTCCTGGGTTTCTTTGCCGGCGGCGGCTCAGAAAACCCAGCCGAAACAGAAGTCGCAATAGGCCTGGCTTTCGCCTTGCCCTTATGCTTCTTCTGTTTCTTCGAAGGCTGTCCGGTTAGCGGCTTGCCCACAGCCCCTAGTGCGTGCGCTTGCCGCACCAGCTCTAGCTGGAGATTCACCGCTAACCGATTCTGCGCAATGCTGGCGGTGTCCTCTAAGATGGCCCGCGCCTGGCCACCAAAGATGCTAGGCCCTGTCAGGGGTGTCCCAAGAAGACGCTCCCTGACTGCCGTAGCCGGACGCATATGGTCAATGACCATTTGCCTCCTGGACTTCGTCACACGCGCTTGCACCCTTGCCAATGCGTCCATTGACAGCACCAAGCCGTCATTAACGCACGATAGCGCCACAGGTGGCACAGGGTGGCCTGCCCCCGCTTCAGCCCACACCGACTGAAGTAGACGATAGGAGTGATTGACAGCGCTCATGGCTGCCCTCACACCCTCATCGCATAGGGCCAGGACTTCTTCCTGGTGTACCTGGGCTTTATCCACTAGTGCCGGACCGGGACCACCCGACCCCGCACTCTGGACGCCCAGTACCCATCGGTCATCCTCAGTGACCGACGGGACTACACCATACCTGTCGTATTCACCCCTCGGAATACGGCACCTTGCCCGCACCTCCCTGGAGGCCGCAGGGAGCTGACCCTTGGTCATCAGTTGTTTACTATAAATAGCATCCAACAAATCAATGAACCGTGGATCCAGTCCCACTGACTGGATCCGGGCCGCGGGCAAAATCCCCGTCCTAATCGACGCAACCGACGGACGGGGCGCATCTTCATCGGCCGTGGCCGAAACCACAGACGGGTCAACTCTGGCTAGCCACGCCAGAGCATCAGACCAGTCTATCTCCGAAGAAGATACCCCCGCAAACACGTCACCCGTTGACATGCTTACGGGTCTGCCAGCCATGGCCTCCCGGCCAGGAGCCACGGCTGACACGCCAGGCACTCCGCTACCACATGGTTCCGCCGCCACCCCATGAAACACTCCGGTCCATGGGGTAGGTCCGCACGGAAAACCGTACGGACCCGTAACCGTCGCGGAACCATAGCCAGCCACGGGCGCCAACGGCACCCCATGTCCGGCTGCCAGACCAGGCGAGATAGGTGAGTACCACGCCTGGCCCGGCACACCGGTTCCCCTGACGGCTGGTGACAAACCAAGCCGCGTGGAACCGGTGCACGGTAACGGATTGGCCTCAGCCGCAGGCGGAGCCGCTGACCTGGCTTGCGCCAAACCAGACAAATGGAGGCCGGTTCCGTCCAGGACGGAATCAACCTCCATATTCTCCACCTGCGGCTTCACGGGCCGCAGCAACTTCTCCTCCTCGGCCTCATCGTCTTCAGACTCCGAAGAGCCGTCACTAGACGAATAAACCGTGGAGCCGTCCTGGCGGACGGCTCCCACACCTGACGGACCGGCCACCGCTACTGGACCACCCGGAGGTGGCCGCAGAGAGACAGAACCCGTCTGGCCGAAGCCAGACGGACCCGCCAGGGGGCCGTACGAGACGGCCCCCTCGGTAACCAGTCCAGAATCCTGTCCGAAGACAGGATCCGTACCAGGCATGGGGAGAAACTGCCCCCCAACCTTTGGTAGCAGGGACGACACCAGCGTGGGCAGAACGCTATGCAGAAAACCCTGCATAGCCGGACCAAACCACGCCGGCGGTGCCATCTCCGCCACCTCCAGCTGGGGACGTGGAGCACCCCCACCGGCCGAACCGGGCGCTCCACGATTTCCTCTCGGACCGCCTGACCCCGCGTCAGACCCAGCCAAGTCCTTCTGGGCAAGGAACTTAACCATCGTTTCGACGGACCACACTGCACAAACATTACACCTATGATCTATATTACACAGGGCACACCTAAAACAGACATGGTCCTTGAACATAACACGGACAAACTTATGGCAGTCGTCACATGATGGCGGGGCTGGCTTGGCCTATAAAATAAGCACAAACCTACAATAAACAAGCGGAACGAGACACGGATGGAAGGCAGACAATTAATTTTCAAATATTTTGACTCATAAATTAACCGTAACCTCCCGCACCCCACCCCGCCACGTTACAACAACGATCGCATTGATTATGACGACAAGAACGCGGCGGGCACAACACACCCATAATAGATCCTACAGGATGTGTAACGGCTCCAGGAATCATATCGCATAGCATTCAGGGTATATTTACCAATCAATATAAATTATACTCCTAACGAACGCAGCACGATATGTGAAGAAAACAACAAAATGTATAACAACTGCTGTCTCACACGGTAAAACCGCAGACCACGCATCTACTCAAGAATTTTGAAACCACCGATCATTGCAAACCGATCGTGATCACACGAAAAACTTGATCATTCTAAAGTTTCCGGTACCATTTTTTAGTACGCAGCACCCAGAACAAGATGCGCGAATAAATGAAAAAATTTTTCTTCACATAAACATCCGAGCGACCGGGTGTGACGTCACCCGCTCGGATTCTACGGAGAACGACGTCAGCCGATATTCGTGTTAGAAATACCGTAGCAAACACCTATTTTCATATCTGCCGATCGCCTGTTGGGGTTTAAAGAAGGCGATCGTCTGGCATATATCGTTGCTAGCACACGTCCCAGATTCTATGGGGTTAGAAATTGGAACATGCGACACAACGAAATTTAGAGACCTAAGTCTTTTAACTATGGATATAAAGAACAATACAACCTGGTTATCTTGGGCGGTATTCTCCATAGTCCTTAGTTATTCCTTTAGCGCACAAACTATCACCGATTAAAGACTTAGAATCTTTTTAAAAAACACTAAAATCCCTAATGCGAAAAGCATGTATTGCACTTGTTGCTATGCAAACAAGAATGAGCTCTATGGTAAACGGGTACTCGGCAGTGGGGAGCCGGGTACCCGGTTCCCAGGAGTCGGTAAAGCTTTCTAAGTCTATAATCCTAGAGCCGCTGTCAGGGCCAGCTGTATATCAGAAGTAACAGAATGGTGAGTATTGATCGAAGGAGAACTAGGGGAATGCTCTGGCATGGCTAAAACTGGACTCCTCCATAAAAATACCACGCACACACTCACGCAGAGACTAAAAAAGTCTTATATAATGTATTGAATGCTTACGGTGAGCGCGTCTTGTTGTGAGCTATCTTGTGGAATCATGTGCAAGCGCCCTAGTTGTTTACCCAGCAGCTTGAGCATGTCATGAAACACTTCATCCAATGTATATTCCCCTGTACATTTACCGATACATAACTGTTGTACTTCTAGTAATGCTTCATAGAGCTCTCGTTGAGCTGGATTAAAGCGGCCTAGAACAGAATGATAATTGTCAATGGTTGACGATTAAGACATTTTTTCTAATCACATAGCGGGTTAAAAGAGATAACTACAGTACAGCTCAGAAATAACTTTGTTTCTAAGACAAAATAAATGTACCGTTGCCTAAGGCAGCAATGCTTTCCAATCAAATTAAGTCCAAGATATTCCATAGAACAGTTATAATGTGTTCAAAGTTGTAATAACTAACATGTTTCTATGTTTGTTTTAAAAATATATTAACTTATTTCCGAGCTGTATTCTACTCATATGTTTTACTATTTGTCAGTTATAAAAGTGGGAAAATACATTTTATTTTTTTCGACTGCCTCACAGTATTAACCGAGAGCGTTAGTGATGCAGTGCATCGCAAACAGTGTTCATACAGTCGTCGTCGGTTTCCATTCAAGGACTTTCATGGCCATAATTTCAAAATTTTCAAGGGCCTGATACCAGGATAGACATGGGATGTGAAATGAAGGGGGAGGGTTGGGATGGGGAATCCACTAACAATACAACTAACAAGCATCTGTAAATATTGCTTTGCAATACATGTCCTGGTGATATAAATCTTTAGAGATTGACAGTCAAAAATTTCATTAAAAATTGTTAGAAGCAGCTGAAACTCGAACTTGATCTGTAACTTCTCATAACATAGCAATAAACCAAGATTCAGTTATATATGGAAAAAGTTATATACATAAGGAACAAGAGCTCCGCTAACGGCGCATAATACCCCGCCATGATGACAAACCAATGAATGAGAGCTATCAGAAAATATTTATTTTTTCCTCAGCCCCATCAGACCAGTCATTCTTATGAAGTGTCAAAGCGATCCGTTAAACGGTCAAGGAGATATCGTCCGGAAACCAATTTTCAAGATGGCTGCCACTGACTGGCGGCCATCTTAGATTTCGGATTATCCTAAATTTTGATAAGTTTCTTCACCAGACATATTCCAACGACCGTAGGAAGTGATCCAATAAATGAAATCCAGAAACTAACTTTCAAGATGGCAGCCCATGGCTGGTGGCCACCCTATGAAGTTTCATAGCGATCCGATAAACAATAACGGAGTTATCAACCGAAAACCAATTTTTAAGATGGCCGCCTGTGGCTGGCGGCCATCTTGGATTTTGGATCATCATCGATTTCGATAGGTTTCTTCCGCAGGCCGAGTCCAACCACTCTATGAAGCTTCAAAGCGATCCGATAAACAGTAACGGAGGTATCATCCGGAAACCAATTTTCAAGATGGCCGTCTGTGGCTGGTGGCCATCTTGGATTTCGGATCATCATCGATTTCGATAGGTTTATCCGCAGACCTAGTCCAACTACTCAATGAAGTTTCAAAGCGATCCGATAAACAGTAACGGAGTTATCATCCGGAATCCAATTTTCAAGATGGAAACCCGGTGGCTGGCGGCCATCTTGGATTTCGGATCATCGTCGATTTCGATAGGGTTCTTCCCCAGGCATAGTCCCACCACCCTATGAAGTTTCAATGCGATCCGACAAACGGTAACAGAGTTATCATCCGGAAACCAATTTTCAAGATGGCCGTTGGTGGCTGGCAGCCATCTGGGATTTCGGATCATCGTCGATTTCGATAGGTTTCATCCCCAGTCCTAGTCCAACCACTCCATGAAGTTTTAAAGCGATCCGATAAACGGTAACGGAGTTATCATCTGGAAACCAATTTTCAAGATGGCCGCCAAATTTTTTCGCGGGGTATAGTCTTGAAAGCTGATATGTTTGTATTTCATAAGTCGAAAGGGGGCATAACTCCAAAAATTTACGCATACGCCTGAAACTCCAACTTGGTCGGTAACTTCTCATAACACAGCAATGTAGCAGTTGTCAGTATAATATCTTGAAAGACTGCGAAAAAAGTGTGGCAAACTAAGTCGAAAGGGGGCATAACTCCATGAAAAATTGATGAAAATTTCTGAAACTCAAACTTGCTCTGTAGTAACCCCTTATACTAAAGCGAAATTCTGATTTTTCCTTAAATATCTTGAAGTCGAAAGGGAGCATAACTCCATCAAAAATTGACGCATACGCTTGAAACTCGAACTTGGTCTGTAACTTCTCATAACACAGCAATATACCAATTCTCAGTTGAATACCCTGAAGGACTGCGAAAAAAGTGCGGAAAACCAACTGCGACAGATGGACAGAAAGATGGATGGACGGACAGACGGAGTGCAAACCTATAGTTCCCCCCCCCGGTTTTACCAGTAGGGGGACTAATAAGGGGCTCTGAGAGTCTGTTACTGCAAAGATTGCTCAGATGCTTTGAGAAGGCAATTCCTTCATTTTAGCTGACGATTCAGGACAACACTTTTGTACTCATTGAAAATAATAAATATTAAACTCAAGGGCTTTTCAATGCATTAAAGCAATTTTCAAGTACTTTTCAAGGGAACTTTAAAATTCAAATACTCTAAGTTTGTATGAACCTTGGCAAAGGATACACTCACCGCTTGCTGAACGCATGCAATTAATATGTGTTGGGTGATCCATGAAAAGAATTACAATACAATCGCTCACCAAGTCCAGATTTAAATAACTCTTGAAACTACAGCCAGGACAAGAATAAACTATGATGTTCTGTGAACTACGAAAAGTAGATCATGCGGAGGCACACATGTGCGGACAAAGTGATTACTGTATAACACCCCCACCCCAACACCACAGGTTTGCAGGGGTATAAGAAGCAGATTGAGTCTCAGATTTGAGTGTAGGACAGTTTTCAAAATCATCACTGTAGCAATGTCTTAGGTGAGGCATGTGGCAGATGTCCCACTGTCAGTCTCACATTTTGCGAAAGTGTGGGCAACTCGGTAGTGAAATTATGCTATCGCATCTTGACACGAATCCATCCATCACTTATGCCATTTATTTGATAACTTATGTTCTACTGCCCAGGACAAACACAGGATACAGCCCTGAAGTGTATTTAGATGTGAAACTTTGTCGAAAATCAATAAAGTTAAAAAGGTATGTCCTTCGAATGCTGTTACTATAATTGCTACAAATCTTAAGCCCTGCTGGCAGAATCTTATTGAAACTTCATGGGTATAATATTTTCTTATTTTATCCTTAAATCAAAACTGACTTTATAGTCACAGTTTAATTACAAGAAACAAATTTTTCACCGCTGTTGTATAGTGGGCTTAAACAAGGGTAGCTTTTCAATTTCAGAAGATTAAAACGTATTATACTTATGTCTGAGAGACGGACATATTGATCCTACTATCAAGTGGTTACAAACGAAGCCAGGATCACTAATTGCAAATGAATCCTGAACTCAAATCGGTGCAAATCACTTCAGGCCTGTAAATAACTTTTTCAACAGTGTCCAACACTTTGTCAGGTACCAGTTACTTAGTACCGGACATCCAGAATTTGCTGCCTGTCAACACTATTCTACTTCAGTGTTCTTTACTTGAACTTATTATAAACATGGTCAAAAACAACTAAACATGTGTTATCGCGATACACCTTAGCTATCTGAATATTTTATGGCTTTATCAACACCTATATGCACACTCTTTTGTTGCACACTGCAACTACTGGGACTGTTTAAATCTGTACCTGACAAAATGTCAGGAACCGTTAAGACTGTGCCTGACATTTGATAGTTTGGTGCCTGACAATGTTCTTGACAGGCACCTTATTTCCAGGCTTGAAGTCACTTTACTACATTGGGTGATGAACTGCTTTCAAATGATGAGATTTCAATACTATTTGGCATACATATGTGACTTCAAATTGGTTCAAACCTTACCACTCTAATGTCAGTAATCTATGATTTACTGTGTCAATAACAAAGCAACTAGTGTTAAGTTTAACAATTTTGATGGATAATGTTTCTGTCTATGACAGCAACATCTTCCTCCAGATTTGTTGAAAAATGGACACCAGTTCTTTTAATTTAATTTGAAAATTTAAAACTTAGACTGGTATGGGTTAAATCATTTTGCTGCTAAAGATCACAGTTACTATAACTGATACTAGAACTTGTATTTCGGCACAATAACTAATGTGGATTAGACAATGGCTCATATGGTGGTAGTTAGGGTGTAGTGGATACAGTGATTCTATCAGCTAGTTCTTACCTGATACCGGCCAGGTACGTGTGATGTCACTGGTATATCCATGCAGTTCACACCCGGCATCCATCAGCACCATATCACCAGCCTCAATAATCTGATCATTCCGGATATAATGGATTGTGTTCGCACGGTTACCACCTAATTTTAATAATTCAATAAATAGCAGTGCATAATTTGTGCAACTGTTACATGAATTAACTGTTGCTCATCTGGAATTAAAATTTATTATTAATGAAGAAATGACCTCTGATTGTGTCAAAAACATCTACATAATTATGCAAACCAGTATAACAAGGTCGACAGTATCTCGGTAGCTGTGGGTGATGCATGAAAAGTCGGTCACACTGACATACTTTTTTACGCTTAAGCATGTACAATGCATGCATACACCAAGTTTGATTACTGTACATGAAAAACTCTTGAAACAACAGTCACGAATATGCTATTGTGACTGATGAAATAACTAAAGGACATCGTGATTTAATTCACTTTTCCAGAGTATCCATCAATGATTTGACATCTTATGACGTCATACTCAGCTAAGTGGTGTGTAGGATGCCGGCATAATCATTACGTCATAAATGATTCTGTTAGGTCCAACTTTAACTCTTAATAGTCTGACACACTGTATGAATTGTATGTCTCTACTAATTAATAAACATGCTGTTGAATATTTTGAAACTAATTTGACTGGGCACTGTAGCTGTTAGTTTCAAAATATTCAACAGCTTACCTGTATAATTTTCTGGAAATTGATAGTCAGGGAGTTCAGAGATCGATCGATCCCAACACGAGCGAGGTGTGAGTAGAGCTTAGATAAAGATAGGTGGGGCATAGCTAAAAATGGAATGGTCCATTGAGCTCCTAATTACATGACGACCAGAGACCACTCTCCACATCTTTGGGATCCCGTAGCAACCTTCTACCCAAGTCTGATCAAGATCTCTCCAGTAGAGCCAGAATTACTGACAAATTGTGTCTTTCAGGCACAAAGTTTTCAACACAATCATGAACTAACTAACTAACTAAAGGACACAATTTAAATGAGCCCAGCTGCACATGATACTGATATTGTTGACAAAATTTTAACTTAATCCATTGAGACCTCTAGGAGGAGTTGCGCTAACAAGAAATGATTGTCAGAGATGGATGGACCGACAGACAGACATACATTTTGGACAGACAGATGGATGTACAGGTATGTGGATAGTACATGCACACCTTCACATGGTAATGCTAACAATTACCAAGTTTCAAAAGAATCGTAGCAAAACTGTATGAGGAGTTATGATTGGCAATGCAGTTTATGTATCAGCATTAAGATATTTAAAGGGGGATAACTCTGCAGGGGGATAACTCTGCAGTGAATAATCTTTTGGCCGTGAAAAAAGCACATGCACATCTGGACGTGATACTGATAATGTGTACAAAATTTTAAGTTAATCCATTGAAACCTCTAGGAGTTGTGTTGACAAGAAATGATTGTCAGAGATGGATGGACTGACAGACGGATATACATACATTTTGGACAGATGGATGGACGTACGGGTATACGGATAGCATACACACGCCTTCACATGGTAATGATAATACTTACTAAGTTTCAAAAGAATCAGAGCTAAACTGTAGGAGGTGTTGCGTTGACAAGAAATGATTGGCAATGCTGTTTATATGTCGACTATAAGATATTTAAAGGGGGATAACTCTGTAACGAACAATTTTTCGGTCGCGAAAAAAGCACATGCACATCTGCACATGATACTGATGATGTGGACAAAATTGTAAGTTAATCCATTGAGACCTCGAGGAGTTGCGTTGACAAGACGGGGACAGGCAGACACGCTGATCGCTATATCCCCGTCTTTGGGACTGGGAGGGGTTAAAAAGGAAAATCAAAGACCCATGTATAACATCTGGATCAGAATGTATTGACAGATAGTCATAGAATGTGTACAGGCCAAAATCATGAAATAAACTTGTAGCAACTTTTGTTTTAACTTTTGGAAAAACATTTCGGAGTACACTCACAAAATCTTATCTAAGATAAAGATTCACTGTTCAAGGATTTTCGTAGACCATGTCAAACAAGTCGTGTACAAAATTGTACGCCATCTGATTGCAACTACATGTATTGGTGAAAGTCTGGAAATTGAAATCTTTGCTTAGTGAAAGTAGATTTATAAGTCACGAAAATTATTTTTGAAAAGGTACCACTACCACTGCCATGACTGGCTCGGTTATTAAATTTTCAAAATAGTCTTCTCATGGCCTGCAAATGAACATTTCACAATATCAATAAGAGGACGGTTTTG
Source organism: Chaetoderma sp. LZ-2023a (assembly GCA_034401795.1). Taxonomy (NCBI): domain Eukaryota; kingdom Metazoa; phylum Mollusca; class Caudofoveata; order Chaetodermatida; family Chaetodermatidae; genus Chaetoderma; species Chaetoderma sp. LZ-2023a. The sequence goes on from CM067366.1 coordinate 79,891,026, forward strand.
GCCGACTTGACCATTAAAGGGTTAAAATCTGTATCCAAATCCAGATCAGAAATTACTTACATAGGATTTCCATACAGCCTGTGGTTAAAAACTGTGCCACATTGATTGTAACGTTTTGAGAACCATGCAGGGACACAGGAAATCTGGATCCGGATCCTAATCAAAAGTTAGAGATTTGTCGGAGAGGTTATCCATCAGACTAAAGGTCTATGCCAAATTTGAATTCAATATGATTGTAACTTTTTGATTTGAGGATGACCCGACCTTGATGCTAAAACCCCTTTATTATTATAAAAAACCTTTAACACTCATGCCTACCAGCACTGGCATCAGCACTGGTCATGAACAATGTTCATCTGCTGGTCAAGCGAATACTATTTTTTATAACTTACCACTGGAATGACTGGCTCGGTTAACCGAGCCAGTGTTTTAATTAATATTTTTTATCCCCTCGTTCATGACGTTTTTCAACTAAAAACGGGAATTATGCTGTCCCACCCTATGTGTGTATGTACGTGCATGTGCGAGTGTGTGTATGTGTGTTTCGATTGTAATGCAACTCCTCCAAAACGAAATTTGGAATGTGATTTATAAGTGTGACTTGCATGAGGCCGTTTACATTTGTCTCTGCCACCAAGGGTGGAGGTGGGGTGTCAAATGGTCAAATCAGTGAACGTGGGGATTTGCGATTACGCCTCATTGACCGAGCAATCTAGTAAGAATAGTCTTCTCTTGGCAGGCAAAATGAAATAGACATTCAACAATCAACAATTTTCTTGACCATTAACAATTTAAACTTATATCAGCCAAAAACGGCCTCTGCAGTGGTCTTGAGAAATGTCCATTTGCAGACTAAAATACTATTTTTGAAAATTTACTGCTGGAATGACTGCCTCGATAACCGAGCCAGTCAATCCAGTAGTAAATTTTCAAAAATAGTCTTCTCTTGGTCTGCAAATGGACATTTTCTATGAGAAAAGTGAAATTTTCTTGAACAAATTCAAGGGTTAAAGTGTTAATTGGACAAAATGTCAACATGTCTCCAGATAATGTACCAACCTGCTACAACCGGCGGATATGCGAGGTAGTTGGCTCCATGAACCCGACATTCGAAGTCCATTTTGGCATATAAATGAGATTCGTTCACCTAAGTTTAGAAAAAACAGTATGGCAACACTTAAATAATAGACTGGCTTGCACCATTAATATTAAAAATAGGTCAAGAATATACACATATATTTTCTGCTAGGATAAATATTTTAGTGCAGTGGCAAATCTCGGGGTAAGAAGCATTGGGTGAGTGTTTCATGTGGGGTTTGGGTGGTGGTGGTGGGGGTTGTGGGTGGGGGGTTACAGGCCTGGTCACCTGATCCTAGATTCAGGCGCTTTATCCATTTAACACTCAAGCTGGTCATAAACAGCTTCTGCAGTGGTCTTGCGAAATGTCCATATGCAGACCAGACAATTTTTAAAAATTCACCAATGGAATGACTGGCTCGATAACGAACCCTGGTTAGCAGGATAAGGTACATGTATTCGTGTAGAATATTTTGATGAAAATCCATCAGGGGCCATATTCATGAATGTGCGTAGGTTACGCATATGCTTAACTTGCCAGCACCTATATGTATTGACTAACCCTGACTATGTCATATTCACAAAGACACATCTAAATATTCATCTAATTAAGTGAGTACTGTGAGTATACTTTGGGTTTTTTAATTTTCGCCATACGCCGTAATATTTTTGTACTTAACCCGTTCACCGATGAATTGATCCCCATATCTAATTTTCAAGGCAACCATACAGAACTGTTAAATATTTTGAAAGTAATTTGACTGGAAGCTGTTTTCCAGTCAAATTTATTTCAAAATATTCAACAGAATAAGTTTTATATCGTAAATAACAATGGGTTAAGGTATTCGAAAATTCTGTAAACAAAGAGACACCTTTCAAATATTCTCAACTTCACACCCTGCAGAACATAACACTACATGTTAGCATAAATTACTTACCCCTGGGTGGGAATAATCCATTACTTCCACGAAGGCTTCTGATGCTATATCACATGTCTGTTTCATTAATTCAATCTCAGATTCACTTTTCACTAATCGCTGTTGATGAAATATTCGTCGTGGATTTTGTATATGTAATCCTTGAAAATGTTTGGCAAAATGTTTTAAAATGTTTCCCTGGAAGTCTGCTTGCGCCGGTGATGTATAATCATACCAGACAAAAGTACTGGGGTTCTGTTTTCTATAACTTTGTAAATATATATGAATATCATTTATATCAACCGTCTCATCAACACCTGTCAATTCCAATGTCCCATGTAATCCGGATCTAGGACCTTCCCATAATTCAAGGGAAGGATCATTTCTGGGAACAAACAATACAGATCTCATTTCTGATGAGAATGTGCCAGGTTTATTTTCAATTAACAATGCACTATCCGGCTCCTGAAAACCTGAAAAATATAGAAATTCAGTATTTTGTCTAAATGGATATGGAATATTATTTGTCATATACGTCTTTGAAGCCGATGGGATTAAAATAACATGATTTTGTTTCCCGGATGTGCGATGCCGATGAGGTATAAAGTTATTTTGGACAGCTTCCATCACGCACGTTCGTCGATACCGATATTCTGCTTTTGTAATACCCGGCGTTACCTCCCCTTCTTGAAGCAGATGTGGGTGCGTCTGAACACATGGTTGTCCGAATAATCGGCAGGGTACCACTTGGCATGATGGCAATGCTAAATGTTGAACCACCTTGTTACCTACATGACCTAAAAATATAAAATACATACATAAACATGAATAAAAATAAGTAACAATTATAAGCAATCCTACATAACCGTTATATGTGTTAACCCTTACCACTCTGGTGTCAAAACTTTAAATTTTCTAATTAATTTAAAAGATGAACTGGTTTTAATTTTCCAACAAATTTGGTGGTAGATGGTGCTGTCGTAGACAGCAACGTCTTCCACCAAAATTGTTGGAAAATTAAAACCAGTTTCTTTGATATTGACAAAGTAAAAGATAGAATATTGAGTGGTACGGGTTAATCCTTTCACCGATAATTTCTCGTACCTCAATCGCTGAACAAACAAACAGTGCATATTGATTTACATTATAAGTTTTGTAGTTACATGACACCCTGTAAGCAATCCTACATAACCGTTATATACTGAGTGCCAATGAAAACGCAACACCTAATTTTTTCAAATATTTTGTAAAAAATAGAATTCTACAGTACTTAACGTAACCATTGTTTATTGGTTTAAAACTGAGCAAGGTTTCTTTCGACAAGTTCACAGACCACTGCTTTTTTTTTTTAACTCTCTATTCACCGTTATATCCATATGAATGCACGGGTATTTCGTTTTGGCGCGAATCTCTGCACGATTGATTTTCAAAAGACTTGTTTTGTAAAGGATAACTAAAGTGATTACAAATCCGGTCAAGAGTTCCAAAATTTATGGCCCGGTTTTCCAGCAACCAGCGGCATGAAGTTTGGGGTATGATCTAAGGAGGCCTTTCTCGATAGTGTGGAGATTCGCACCAAAACGAAATCCCCGTGCATTTGTATGGGTATAATGGTGGATAGAGAGTAAAAAAAATTGAAATTGTCTAAAGAATCCTTGCTCAGTTTTAAACCAATAAACAACAGTTATGTTAAGCAGAATTCTATTTTCTACAAAATATTTGAAAAAATTAGGTGTTGCGTTTTCATTGGCACTCAGTATATGTGTTAACCCTTAGCACTCTGGTGTCAAAAGTTTAAATTTTCTAATTAATTTAAAAGATGAACTGGTTTTAATTTTCCAACAAATTTGGTTGTAGATGGTGCTGTCGTAGACAGCAACGTCTTCCACCTGAATTGTTGGAAAATTAAAACCAGTTTCTTTGATATTGACAAAGTAAAAGAAAGAATATTGAGTGGTACGGGTTAATCCTTTCACCGATAATTTCTCGTACCTCAATCGCTGAACAAACAAACAGTGCATATTGATTTACATTATAAGTTTTGTAGTTACATGACACCCTGTTTTCTCACTTACTCTCTTTGTTTCGAGGCTTGCTTCATCCATTACCCGTACCACATTGGTCAGATTTTTAAATTTTCAAATTAAATTAAAAGATGAACTGATGTACGTTTTTCAACAAATTTGGTGGAAGATGGTTCTGTCGAAGACAGCAAAATCGTCCACCAAATTTGTTGACAAATGTACACCAGATTCTTTGCTATTGACATGGTAATGGTTAAGTGTGGTCAAGAAAATCAAAATATTTGCATATTGCCCATTTGCATGCCAAGAGAACTTTTTTTTTTTAATATACCACTAGAATGACTGATTCGCAGGTCTGTGCTGTTAATGAGATCTGATGCAATAGGTCATTATGAGTTTGCCTGAATTAACTTTTATATCGTACCGATTAATTTTAGTATAAACACCACTGAGATTTATAATGGTTAATTAAAATCAGTCATTTAATTGACAAAAATTATCTTTTCTTGGACTGGAAATGCAGGAAATGTCAATTTCCCTTTCTCCGAGATCTAACAATACTCACCATTCTGTTACTTCTGATATACAGCTGGCCCTGACAGCGGCTCTAGGATTATAGACTTAGAAAGCTTTACCGACTCCTGGGAACCGGGTACTCGGCTCCCAACCGCAGAGCACCCGTCTACCATAGAGCTCATATTGTTTGCATAGCCACCAAACAAGAGAAAACTATGGCTTGCCTCCGTGGGGCTGGGAGGCTGGGTCCGTAACAGAATGGTGAGTATTGTTAGATCTCGGAGAAAGGGAAATTGACATTTCCTGCATTCTCCTTCGATCAATACTCACCATTCTGTTACTTCTGATATACACCAGATTTGATCAGTAACCTGGTGGGAAGGGGCAAGCCATAAATGCTAATTTTGCCCCTTGGAGAAAGATTTTAGACTTCAAACTTGACTAACGGAGACCTAAAAGGACCGTCAAGTTCACGGAACCGAATCACATTCGCGTCACAGTCCCCCCCCCCCCTTTTTCCTCCTAAGAAAAGGGAGAGAACTAATGAACATGTATCTCGCCTGAAAACACAAATATGCCAAGAGGGTTAACTGCTCCCTGCATACTCCATGTATTAGCCTGGGAATGAGCATGAATATATAAGATGAATGAACATGATACATATCCATAATACAAAAAACTCTCACTATTGAATTACCTTATGATAATTGGACTTCAGACGTACCGCCTCCAACCATTCACCGGTTCGGCCATCAGTGACACAATCTGGTTGACATCCTCTCGCCTGACCATGCCTGCTTTAGGTTCTTTTCTTACCGAAGTGAGAAAAGGGTGAAAAGCAGTGTGGTCACTAACTATCGTTTCAAAACAGCTAAAGCGAGTGGATTGGCTGAGTCTGACACATGCCCCATATAGTAATCCGTGAATGAGGACTCACAGTGCCATTGTGCAACGGCCATGATGTCCTATAACGGAACACCATTGTAAAGGGCGGTCGAGGCGGCTATTCCTCTGACATTGTCTGCCCTTACGCCTTGCACCTGGTGCCCAGTCGCCATCTCGTGAGTAGTCTGAATGCATTCGACCACCCAACGAGAGATAGTATCCATGGATGCGGCGCCATAAGACTTTTTATGGCAGATCCACAGATGTCTATCGTTCGACCGTAACGAGTCAGTCCGTTTCTTGTACTTAGTCAAAGCACGGACCGGGCACCAAACACTGGCATCACGATCAAACCTAGTTAACTTCGGTATAATGATCGGTTTGCCGGGATATCTCAAAGATTGGTTCTTTGACATAACCTCTGCTCTTGGCAGAAGACGCAGACCTTCTCCAGAAACAATAAATCGGTTCCTCTCTGCCGAAAGCGCATGGATCTCACTGCGCCTTCTAGCTGAGGAAGCTGCCAATAGAAAGACCGCCTTTAGAGTCAAATGCTTTAGACTAGCCGAACGCAACGGTTCGAAAGGGTGCTTGGCCAGTACATTAAGCACTAAAGATAGACTCCAGGCTGGAATGACTACCGGTTGTCTCGGTCGGAGATTGCTCATTCCCTTCAACATCACATTTAACTGGGCCACCTCTGGACTATCCCTGTTGGCTAGACAAGGGATAACTGATGCCAAAGCTGACTTGTATCCAGCAACTGTGACGGGAGCTAGTCCTCAAAAGAACAGCTCACAGAGAAAGTCTGCTATTTGCTGATAGTGGATTGAAAGGTATCAATACCCTTTTCTTCACACCAGTCTGCAAATTTGTTAACCTTGTTGTTATATGACTTGAAGGTTGACCTCCTTCTCGCAGCCGCGATGAAATCAGCAGCCTGTCGAGAAAAGCCTTCCGACGTGGAACGTTGTTTGATAACATCCACGCAGTCATTGAACATTTCGGGACGCTCATGTAGGAAGCGTCCCTTGGCCTGGGAGATTATGTTCGGAATCTCGGGCAACTGCACAGGATTTTCCACCAGCAGATCTAGAAGATCCGTGAACCACGCCCTGCTCGGCCAATACGGCGCTATTAGCAGGACCAGACACGGTTCCTCCCTGACCATCACCAAAACCTTCGGTAGAAGAATGGTGGGTGGGTACGCGTAAGCGTGCATCCCTCTCCAGCTTATCGCCAGAGCGTCTGTATCGACGGCATTTGGATCTGTAATCGGCGAGACATATGTCATGATTTGAGCATTTTCCTTTGTGGCGAACAAATCCACGTTGGGTTTGCCCCAATGCTCGAAGATCCGTCGCAGAACTGGAGGGTTGAGGGACCATTCTGTTGGCAGGATTCTCTGTCTGCGAGACAAAGCATCCGCCAGAATGTTCAATCGGCCAGGAATACGAGCTGCTTTCAAAACAACCGAGTAATTCCTGCACCATTGAATCAAGTGCCACACCCTGATACACAGAGTGGGCGACCTGGTCCCGCCGTGGCGATTTATATATGATACTACTGTCGAATCGACCGACCGTATCAATATCACCCTGCCCCTGATCATCGGAAGGAACTCTTCCAACGCCAGTTCCACTGCCATCATTTCCAACAGATTGATATGCAGCTGACTCTCCGGGAGAGTCCATGTGCCCGAGACCTGGTTCTCCCAGGCAGGCACCCCACCCTTCCAGCGATGCATCCGTGTAGACGGACAGCTGGGGGCGGGGTAGGTGCAGCGAAACCACTAATAGGAGATTCTGACGCTGTTTCCACCATAGAAGATGCGATATTATCGGCTCCAAAACTGGCAACAGTTTTGACAGGGGTTCTGTTCTCTGTTTCCACAGAGACATCAGATACAACTGGATAGGCCTTCGCATTAGAGCATCGTACGGGATAACCTGCTCCATCGAGACCATCATGCCCAGCATCTGAAAGAACCGCCTCGCCTTGAATGTGGTTTCCCACTCGAAAACTCTTGAGGATGGCTAACAGAGACACCACTCTGGGCTCTGACGGGTAAACCCTGCCCTCCTCAAGGTCGAATCGCATCCCCAAATAAACGAAACGTTGAGTGGGCGTCAACTCGGATTTCTCCTCGTTGACTATGCAGCGTAGATCTGAAAGTAACTTCAGAGTCAGAGCAGTATCCACGTTCAACCTGGCTGCCGAGTCTGCCTTAAGCAGCCAGTCGTCTATGTAGGTGTGTAGCGCCACGTTCTCTTTTCTGAGAAACGCTGTCACCGCAAGGACCACTCTTGTGAAAACCCTCGGAGCTGTCGACAGGCCTAACGGGAGACTGTAAACTCCCATACTTGATTCTGAAACGCAAATCTCAGAAACCTGTGCCAACTCCGATTCATAGGAATGTGGAAATATGCATTTTTCAGATCGATCGATACACACCACATTCCTTTCCTCAATCCCGCATTACCGACCTCGGCGTTTCCATCTGGAACCGAGGCGTATGGATAAACCAATTTAATGGCCTGAGATTGAGTATGGGTCTCCATCCCCCTGTGCTCTTGGGGACAAGGAACATGTTTGAATAGAAGCCTGGAGTGTTTCGATTTGCTGGTTTTATTGCTCCCTTCAGAAGCAAACCCGACACTTCCTTTTGAACGGCTTCTAACTTGTCTGGCTCCCTTGGTACGGGTGTCCAGACAGGTGCCAAAGACAGATTTTGTGGTGGAAAGTCCCACCACTCCGGCATGTAACCCTGGGATAACCATCCCAGGACCAGACTGTCTGACGTCACACCTTGCCAGGCCTCGACGAAACGCATGAGCCTTCCACCCACCATAGACGCCTCGACGTCTAACGGGGTTGTCCGGCTCGCAGTCCGCCCCCCCCCCCCCCCCACTCTTTCTTAACGAGAGAGAGAGAGAACCATTTCGTTCTAGGCACGACGGGTATAACTGGCACCGCTGTTCCTGTCGCACAGGCGCGGTCCAGGCGGATATGAAGGGAGCTTTCGTACCCTCAGGTACGCTTCGGCCCCTTCTGTCCGCCCTTTGAGGCCTTACCCTTACCCTTCCCCTTGCCCTTCCCGCCTCTAGGGCGGTCAGGAGCAACATTGGGGAGGGTAGGCGCCTCTACAACCTTCCTGGGCTTCTTCGCCGGCGGCGGCTCTGAAACCCCAGCTGAAGCAGAAGTCGCAACAGGCCTAGCTTTCGCCTTGCCCTTATGCTTCTTCTGCTCCTTTGAAGGTTGTCCCGTTAGCGGTTTCCCCACAGGCCCTAGTGCATGCGCTTGCCGCACTAGCTCTAGCTGTAGGTTTACCGCTAACCGATTCTGCGCGATACTGGCGGTATCCTCTAAGATGGCCCACGCTTGGCCACCGAAGATGCTAGGCCCTGTCAGGGGTGTCCCAAGGAGACGCTCCCTGACTGCCGTAGCCGGACGCATATGGTCAATGACCATTTGCCTCCTGGATTTCGTCACACGTGCTTGCACCCTTGCCAATGCGTCCATCGACAGCACCAGGCCGTCATTGACACATGAAAGCGCCACAGGTGGCACAGGGTGGCCTGCCCCGCTTCAGCCCACACCGACTGAAGGAGACGATAAGAGTGGTTGACAGCGCTCATCGCTGCCCTCACACCCTCATCGCATAGGGACAGGACTTCTTCCTGGTGTACCTGAGACTTGTCCACAAGTGCCGGACCGGGGTGACCCGGCACGGCACTCTGGACGCCAAGTACCCATCGGTCATCCTCCGTGACCGACGGGACTACACCATACCTGTCGTATTCCCCCCGCGGAATACGACATCTTGCCCGCACCTCCCTGGAGGCCGCAGGGAGCTGACCCTTGGTCATCAGTTGTTTGCTATAAATAGCATCCAACCATTCTATGAACCGTGGATCCAGTCCCACTGACTGGATCCGGGCCGCGGGCAAAATCCCCGTCCTGATCGACGCAACCGACGGACGGGGCGCATCTTCATCGGCCGTGGCCGAAACCACAGACGGGTCAACCCTGGCTAGCCACGCCAGAGCATCTGACCAATCTACCTCCGATGAAGACACCCCCGCAAACACATCACCCGTTGACGTGCTCACGGGTCTGCCAGCCACGGCCTCCCAGCAAGGAGCCACGGCTGACACACCAGGCACTCCGGTACCACACGGTTCCGCCGCCACCCCATGAAACACTCCGGTCCATGGGGTAGGTCCGCACGGAAAACCGTACGGACCCGTAGCAGTCGCGGAACCATAGCCGGACACGGGCGCCCACGGCACCCCACGTCCGACTGCCGGACCAGGCGAGATAGGTGAGTACCACGCCCGGCCCGGCACACCCGTTCCCGTGACGGCTGGTGCCAAACCAAGCCGCACGGAACCGGTGCACGGTAACGGATTTGCCTCAGCCACAGGCGGAGCCGCTGACCTGGCTTGCGCCAAACCAGACAAATGGAGGCCGGTTCCGTCTAGGACGGAATCAACCTCCATATTCTCCACCTGCGGCTGCACGGGCCGCAGCAACCTCTCCTCCTCGGCCTCCTCGTCTTCAGACTCCGAAGAGTCGTCACTAGACGAGTCAACCGTGGAACCGTCCTGGCGGACGGCTCCCACACCTGACGGACCGGCCACCGCTACTGGACCACCCGGAGGTGGCCGCAGAGAAACAGAAACCCGTCTGGCCGAAGCCAGACGGGACTGCCAGGGGGCCGTACGAGACGGCCCCCTCGGTAACCAGTCCAGAATCCTGTCCGAGGACAGGATCCGTACCAGGCATGGGGAGAAACTGCCCCCCAACCTTTGGTAGCAGGGACGACACCAGCGTGGTCAGAATGCTATGCAGAAAACCCCTGCAGAGCCGGACCAAACCACGCCGGCGGTGCCATCTCCGCCACCTCCAGCTGGGGACGTGGAGCACCCGCACCGGCCGAACCGGGCGCTCCACGATTTACTCTCGGACCGCCTGACCCCGCGTCAGACCCAGCCAAGTCCTTCTGGGCAAGGAACTTAACCATCGTTTCGACGGACCACACTGCACAAACATTACACCTATGATCTATATTACACAGGGCACACATAAAACAGACATGGTCCTTGAACATTACACGGACAAACTTATGGCAGTCATCACATGATGGCGGGGCTGGCTTGGCCTATAAAATAAGCACAAACCTACAATAAACAAGCGGAACGAGACCCGGATGGAAGGCAGACAATTAATTTTCAAATAATTTGACTCATAAATTAACCGTAACCTCCCCGCACCCCACCCCGCCACGTTACAACAACGATCGCATTGATTATGACGACAAGTACACAGCAGGCACAACACACCCATAATAGATCCTCCAGGATGTGTAACGGCTCCAGGAATCATATCGCATAGCATTCAGGGTATATTTACTAATCAATATAAATTATACTCCTAACGAACGCAGCACGATATGTGAAGAAAACAACAAAATGTATAACAAAACTGCTGTCTCACACGGTAAAACCGCAGACCACACATCTACTCAAGAATTTTGAAACCACCGATCATTGCAAACCGATCGTGATCGCACGTAAACTTGATCATTCTAAAGTTTCCGGTACCATTTTTAGTACGCAGCACCCAGAATAAGATGCGCGAATTAATGAAAAATTTTTCTTCACATAAACATCCGAGCGACCGGGTTGACGTCACCCGCTCGGATTCTACGGAGAACGACGTCAGCCGATATTCGTGTTAGAAATACCGTAGCAAACACCTATTTTCATATCTGCCGATCGCCTGTTGGGGTTTAAAGAAGGCGATCGTCTGGCATATATCGTTGTTAGCACACGTCCCAGATTCTATGGGGACAGAAATTGGAACATGCGACACAACGAAATTTAGAGACCTAAGTCTTTTAACTATGGATAATAAAGAACAATACAACCTGGTTGTCTTGGGCGGTATTCTCCATAGTCCTTAGTTAATCCTTTCAGAACACACAAACTATCACTGATTAAAGACTTAGATTATTTTAAAACACTAAAATCCTTAATGCAAAAAGCATGTATTGCTCTTGTCGCTATGCAAACAAGAATGAGCTCTATGGTAGACGGGTGCTCGGCGGTTGGGAGCCGAGTACCCGGTTCCCAGGAGTCGGTAAAGCTTTCTAAGTCTATAATCCTAGAGCCGCTGTCAGGGCCAGCTGTATATCAGAAGTAACAGAATGGTGAGTATTGATCGAAGGAGAATGGACATTCCTCAAGACGTGCAGAGGCCTTTTTTGGTCAGCTTGACCATAATTGTCTTAAAGCCATGCACATTTTTTCTTTTACAAAATCTTCTAACTTAATTTTTCCATATCTAGAAAGAAAATGCTGCTGGATTAAGCCATTATTTACATTTGGCAGCCAAAACCTTACATGCATCACTCAGAATTCCTTTTGTTCTCTGTAACTTTGTTAACACTTTAATGGTCAAGCCAGTCCAAATTGCTTTGCAATGGTCATGAGAAAATACATTGGCAGGACAAGAACATGATTTTTGAAAATTTACCGCTGGAATCGCTGGTCTTTTCTTGGCCTGCAAATGGACACTCGATGAGAAAATGTTTTTGGATTTTCTTGATCAAATCTTGACAATGAAAGAATTAGTACTGTAATACCTTAACCCTTACCACTCTGATGTCAATATTAAATCTTTTATTGTGACACGCATTAATTCCCGTTTTTGTAGCTTTTGTCTGGATAAACGCAATCCAAAAATTCTAGCGGACGACGTTTCATTATGACATTATAGTTATCACCAAATAGCGTACATTTACTTTAGAATGTAAAGCGATTAAATGGTCTGAAGCAGACCAGATAAAAGCTTTATTTATTCCTATTTATGCGTCTGTAAATGCAATATGCAATATGAGGTTTGGTCGACTGCCTCGTATTATTTTTAACACTCATGGCAGCGGAAAGTCATTGTTGTCAATGTCGTATTTAGCGAAGATAGCAGGAAATTTAAGGCCGGGTACCACGCCATTCGCACCCGGATGGAATGCACATTCATGTTACTCGCAGCCATGCATTAATTCCCGTTTTTTTGGAGCTTGTCTGGATAAATGCGATTTAAAAATTCTAGCGGACGATATTTCATTATGACGTCATAGTTACTATGACCTTGTTTGTATTTCCCCAAAATAGCGAGGAGCACCGCAATACGTAGGTACAACTTTTATAACGTCATTGGTTGGACTGGTACAAATATTGAAATAAGATGGGAACGCGTATTTAGGACATTTCGACCATATACAAATTCGTCCCAGTTATTTAGGCAATAAATGGTGTCTGCGTTCGCTTATAGGCAACGCCTATTTTCACATTATTACATATTACCTGAATAACAAAATAAGTTCACAGAAGCCAAACATTGTGCGATATGCCGCATATTTCTGCGTAAGGCCGCTGACATTTTATGAATTTGTTGGTGGCAGAATGGTACACAAGAGATTACTCATAGGACCTATCATCATCATCGTCATCATCATCATCATTTTACGAGGCATAAGCCCTTGGCTTGTTATTGCCTCTGGAATTCTGTTAGTATTGTATTACTAGTGCTTGTACTTTGTTTAGTTACAGTTGTTTATTTGTTTGGTTGGCATTATTCATTGACAGTAATCAGGACCCTGGTTGACTTTGGGAGGTGCTGTGGGGGGTAGATGGGTTATCCCGGCGTCAGCTGCGGTGTGCCACCTCCGCTCATGGTTACACCCTTCTGCGCCTAGCATTTGGGTATATTTCTAGATTGTCTTATTATTATATATCTATTAGTTGGTTATGTCATGATCGTATATTATGTCATTTAGGTGCATATCTAGTTTTGATTTAAACACACTGAGCGTTGATGCCTCGACCACAAAAGAAGGGAGTGAGTTCCATGTGTTAATAATTCGGTTCAGGAAAAAATGCCTACGAATTTCTTTTCTGCTGCGTTTAGTGTTGAGCTTGAATGTGTGACCTCTAGTGCGTGTGTTACTTGATCGTTCAAAGAATGTGTTTTTGTCAATGTTGTAATCATCATGGATACATTTGTAAGTTTTGATTAAGTCTCCTCTAAGCCTTCTGTATTTTAGTGACATGAGGGTCAAAGCCTTTAACCTGTCTGTGTAGCAGTAGTTTCTCAAATGGGGAACAAGTTTAGTGGCTCTGCACTGGACCCTTTCGATTATACAAGATTGTCTTTTAAAACGAGGAGATGATATGCAGTTACAGTATTCCAAAATTTGTCGGACTAGTGATTTGAATAACAAGGTAAGAGTGTTTTCATCTATGTAATTGAAGGTTCTGTTAATTAGAACAACTATGCTGTTAGCCTTTGATGCAATTGCATTTATATGGGTATCGAAGGAGAGATTTTCATCTATGTGCACGCCAAGATCTTTTTCAATTGTGGACGGTATGATTTCAATGGTTTGTGACTGGCATGTAGTGTCTGTCATATAATACTGGGTCCTAGGATTATTTGAACCAAAGTGTAGTACATGCGTTTTGTCTGTATTAAAGTGTAGCTGCCAAATCTGAGACCAATTACATACATTATCTATATTGTATTGAAGGTTCATGGTGTTAGGGTTACCAAACAGTTTTGTATCATCTGCAAAGATCTTACAAGGGCAGGTTACGGAATCGGGTAGATCGTTTCTATACAGAAGGAAAAGCATAGGGCCCAAAACACTGCCTTGTGGCATGCCACTAGTGACGGCTGTCCAGTCGGATGTTGCTTCGTTGATCTTTACACACTGTTTTCTATCAGTTAGAAATGCTTCAGTCCAGTTAATTAGTTGCTCTCCTAGACCGTACATTCCCATTTTCTTTAGAAGTCTTTTGTGTGGTACTGTATCGAAAGCTTTGGAAAAATCTAAGTATATTGTGTCTATAGGTTTGTTTACATCTAGATTGGATGTTATGGTTTCCATGTACTCCAGTAACTGTGTTTTGCATGATCTGTTATGCCTGAAGCCATGTTGACAGCTGGTGAAAAGGTTGTTTGTTTCCATGTGGTTCATTATTGCAACACGTACAAATGTTTCTAAAAGTTTGCAAAGTGGGCAAGTTAGACTGACGGGTCTGTAGTTGCTTGGATTACCTTTTGGGCCTTTCATATAAATCGGACAGACATTAGCCATTTTCCAAATCTCAGGTACTACAGCTTCCTCTAAAGATTTGTTAAATAGGATGCTAAGAGGTACACTGATCTCCTTTGCTAGTTCAATCAAAATTTGTATAGGTATGCCGTCTGGTCCATGACTTTTATTTGGGTTTAGTTTTTTTAGTTTGGCTTCAATAGTCTCTGGGCTTATAGAAATGTCTGGTAAAACAATGTTTTGCCTTTCTGCCTTTTCTATATCATTTGTACACACTTCATCGTTTGAATATTTAAGTTGGCCTACTGTTTCTTTGAGAGTTGTCTAGCTTTTGACATATTTCCGAAAGGACTTGGGTTTTTTCTTGCATTCTGTTGCTATATTTCGTTCGAATGACCACTTGGCTTGTTTGATACATGATGTAGAATTATTCCTTGCCATTTTATATTGGTTATAATCATCAGAACTCTTTGTTTTCTTGTATTTTTTGTACAGTTTGGTTTTTGCTTTAAGCGTGTGTGTGGCACTGGAAGTAAGCCATAGGTGTTTCTGTTTACTCGACTTGTTTGTTTTTGGGATGTGTTGAATTAGCATTGTGGTTAAGATTTTGTAAATAAGGTTCCATGCTTCTGGTGTATGAAGTTCCTGCATGTTTGTCCAGTCAGTCACTATTGCTAACTTCCATGCGCATGTCATTAAACCTACCTTTATTCAGCAAAAGTTTGGGCAAATATGATTCAGTTGAAACATTAAATATATACGCATGAAGGTTTTTTTGTAAGACATCGTGATCGCTTTTTCCTAACGGGGCTAGATGAAATATGTCATTGATAATGTGTGTACTGTTTCCTGTGTCTTGTTGGTTTTAATACAAACTGGTGGAGAAAATTGTTTCTTATGGTATTGATAAAGTTGTCACTATCATGAGTGCATGGGAGACCAGAAGACCAGTTGATATCTGGGAAGTTAAAGTCTCCTGTAATCAAAATGTGGTCTGGTTTTAGTTTACTAGTGTTGTTTATTAGGGTCATGAGATTTAAATTATTATCTCTATCACTATTGGGACTCCTATAGATACATCCTACTAAAACATTTTCTTTATTCTGGGTAGTCCATGTACACCAAACCGACTCCTTGAAAGAATCGCCAGTTAGTGTCTCACAGGGTTGGGCTTGTAGTAGTTTGTGGCTGCAGATGGTAACTCCCCTAGCTGGGTTATTATTAAGAAATAAATCATAGTTATCTCGTTGCAGTTTGCTTAATTTGATGCTTGTGCTGGGATCTTGGTATTTAGGGAGTACTTCAGTGATACATATAACGGCTGGAGAGGTTTCATGGACTATTGCTTCGAGTTCATTTCTTTTATTCAGCAGACTATCTGCATTGGTATAGATGCATCATCATCATCATCATCATCATCATCTGTGTTGACTTCCGGAGGCTGTAGATGGCCTATTGTAAGCTCTGTTGTCACTGATTTTGTTGCGCAAATTGCGAAGTGTGAAGACGTTTGTATGTGAAAAGCATGTGAAAATGATGTCGAGCAACAGTGGGGCATACTTACGAATATCTTACGAGATGCAGAAAAGGAGATTATATCAATCACACCGCTGCGCCACACCAGCCGATTGAAAACATTTCCTGTCTTTGAAAATTATTATTATTATTATTATTATTATTATTATTATTATTATTATTATTATTATTATTAATATTATTATAATAGTTATAGGCTCATAATTGGATAATTCATGCGTTAAATATGTGTATTTTGAATGTTGATATGTAGTAATCGTATATAAATTCCTTTAGTTGGCGGCTAAGAAAATGTTAAGCCGTTTTACTAATGTGTAACATGTTCCCGGTTGCTAGACAGTTAAAGGTCAACTATCAACATAAAGTACACACAAAAATATAATAAGATAAACACTTTTTCCGATAGATTATTGTCTTGTAACAAATAAAAACAAATAATAATAAAAATAACGGAGTATAATTAAAATTAAACACTAAAAATATATAAAACAATTAAAATATAAATAATTGATATGTAATTGTAATACCTGATATACAGATATGTAATTGTAATACCTGATATACATCTAAAAAAACAACCCCTAAAAGTATCTTGTTAATAAAATCATAATTATTATTCTTATCAGTTAATGTAAACTTAGTTTCCGTGAGCGAGAATTGTAGGTCTACAAGTAACAAAATGGTCTACACTGATTAAGGATAGATATAGATAAATTTGTATGTGCATTATTGTAAACACGGATAAACCTGTTTACAAGTAAACTAGATAAAAATGGGTTGTCATGACTGTAATAGATCACATCCCTCATTAATAAACCGCCACTGTGATGACATGCTTTGTGATGATTGCTTTTGCATACGATTTCCACAATACAGGCCTAATACCATCACACCCTGTTCTACAAACTCCACACTGGTTGCGGATCAAGTAAACACTCCCGCAACAGAAAACCATCACTGTAGCTGTAGCTGTAGCTGGAAGTGCTGACATAACAGAAGAGGCAAATACCATCTCTCATGCTATGAGCCCTTCCAGTACAGATACTGATCAAACTGAAAATGGCCCTGGTACATCTGGAAATATAAATCACTCTGATATAGTAACTGACATAACTGTAAATGATCCATATATTCCCGTCAGCGCAAGTCAGGCTGGGAAAAATGACACTAGTATAGCAAACATGCCGATTGATTGCAAGTGTGCATGTGGAGCTCCTGGTAATGTATACATGCATGATCAAATGTGGTAAATGTAAATCATGGTCTCACTATATATGTACACATCTACCTGTGTATATGCTTAGTGCTCTCACGTCAACAAAAAGGATGTTCACATGTGAGTCTTGTACTCCTCTCTCAGACCAGATCTCGGAATTTTTTTCTTGGCATGTCCAAAATTATGACTGAATACAATGTTAACAATAAGCTAAATGGTGAAGACGCAAGTGCTAAGATTATCGAAAAATATAACGTCAAAAACACTAGTAAATTACATTCAGCTCTTAGTATTATAAATTCAGGTCAGAGTGACAAAAGTTCAACTGATTCGTTATTATCTGTCCTGCAAGATATCGAAGAAATCAAGGCAAACCAAAATATAATGCAGAAGCAAATTGCTAGGTTACACAACAACAAAATTTGATATAGCAGACACTGACTCTGATTCAGGTGATGAGTCAAATACATCTATCAAAATAGGCTTGGACATGCTTTCCCCAGAGCATAAAATTCCACACAAATCACTTAAACAAGCTAGTCAGGCCTCAACATATGCCACTTACAACAAAAACAAATCAAATTTCCAACAGCAACCCGATCAACCAGACCAACGAATCCTGAATAGAAAAGAAAAACAAGCACCTACAAATCATGGTTAAATTTTACAGACATGTACATAAAAAATTGGCACAGATAGACACACTCATAACAATTCCAAGCATGTCCATTTTCCTACGAACAATATGGCTAGACTGGAACAGTCTCATCCACATTCAGCTACGCCTTATTTCTCAAAGCTTTCAAAAGCTAGAGAAAACAGATTTCCTTCTCGTCGATCATCACTGCTACATCATGGGATTAGAGCAACACCTGAAGATTACAGGCGATATAACAATGTAGTGAGTGATATCCCATACCATCAGCAATCCAGAACAGAAATGACTACTACATATAATCATCCTAGTGGTACTAGATAACCATTCCAAAATCAAAATCATCGCATATCATTAGATAGTAGCAAAGAACATAGGCACATACTTGTAATAGGAAGCTCTACACTGTGTAAACTTAGCGGAAGGTACATGTCTTCAGAACATGCCACCTTCACTATCAGATCATTTAGTGGAGCTAGAATTAATGACTGACCAGCTAGACCAACTAATGTACACCGAGTTTGATGCTGTGGTAGTACATGTAGGCTCAAATGACATTGGTAAGCATATTTGCAGCAGTATGCTCAAAGACTATGATGAACTTATTCATAAGATCAGATCACTGTTACCGTCAACTAAGATCTTTGTGTCATCACTACTACCACGCCATACAGACAGGCGTGCAAACTGTTTAGTAATAGAGTTTAACGGTATGTTAAATCCGTTGTTTTTTTGGTTAAATGTAACTTTTATTGATAATTCTCAACTCTTTGCCAGTCCAGAAGGTGATATCTATAGGGAACTCTTCTGGGACCACGTACACCCCAAGCAGGGTACTAGGCTTTTGTCAGAGAATATAACCAATTATCGCTCTGCTCATATGGATATAGCAATAACCGCCACAACTGATTCTCAGGATTTTTTAGTAGGGACATCTGTTTGGAGGAGCCAAGGCAGCCAGTAAATTCCTTATCATATCCTAAAGCTCACACAATATCCATATCAAACAAATTCAATCCATTAGTAATAGAGACTCGAGTAAATCAGAAAGGTAATGGATGGTTGTATCATACGGTTAGAGCTATAAATGACTGTGATAAACATCAGTTGCACACTGACAACATTCTTGTCAATGGAACCAGCGAAACCATTATTGTAAATGATGTAAATATTGATATTCTAAGTAATCATGTTAACAATGATGTCAGTTATGAAAAGCAAAAGAAAAAATTAAAAAAAATGCAAACACATAAAGAAATTCATGTCTATACAAGGTAGTAGAATACATAAATCAATTTCATTGACAGCTAAAGATTCACTTAAAGGTTTCTATACTAATACTGATAGCTTATTAAACAAGCGTGCAGAGTTCAGTGCTATTGTTGCTGAACAAACTCCGGACATAATAGGAGTTACAGCGATCTTACCAAAAATGTTTCTATAGACCCTCAAGATAGCGAATTTGCACTGGAACAGTATGACTTATTTAGAAACAGTTTGCCGAGTCTAAATGGTGTCAAACTAAGCTGGAGAACAAAGACTGTCTTATTATTGGATGTGTATATAGGTCGCCCAACTGTAAACATGAAAACGATTCCTGTTTAATAGACTTATTAAGAAATGTAGCTGACTTAAAATCTAGCCATCTTCTGATAATGGGTGACTTCAATTATAGTCAAATTGACTGGACCATTGAATCATCAAATATTCAGCTTTGCTCTGCATCAAGCTTTCTTGAATCAATTAAAGATTTATACTGGCATCAGCATGTAAAAGAGCCAACTCACTTTAGAGGCAATCAAACAGCAAATACATTAGATCTTATAATATCAAATGAGGAGAATATGGTAGAAAATGTAATCATAAGTGCACCTATAGGAAAGAGCCACCATGCAAACATAAGCTTTACTTTCAATTGTTATATAAATACCATCTTGCAAAACCCTCACTACATTTTCAATAGAGGTGATTATGATGGTATGCGTGCAGATGCTGCACATATTGACTGGACATCTAAATTATCTGGTGACATTGAGCATGATTGGTGTGAAATATTGAATGAAATTAAAAGGCTAACTGATACATTTGTTCCAATGCCTAAAATTAATGCAAGAAAAAAATCAATTTACCTAACCAAAACTGTCTTTGAAACTCTAAAACAGAAGAGACTTGCCTTTCAAAAATGGAAAAAATCACGTGACAATACTGACTATTTGTATTACCAAAAAATCAGAAATCATACAAAAAAGTTATTTAGGAAAGCAAAGCGAAATTTTTAACAAAAAATAGAAACCGAATCACAATGTAACCCGAAAGCTTTCTTTCATTATGCTAAATCTAAACTGAAAACTAAAAATTCTGTATGTGACCTAAAAAAACAACCAAATGGAACCCGTACAAATTCAGATTCTGAAAAGGCTGATGTCTTAAATACATTTTTTACTTCAGTCTTTACACACGAGGATATGTCCCATCTGCCCAGCTTTAGCTACAGACAATATTCCACAATTCTAAATGAGATCTTAATTACAGAAGACATGGTGTTAAACAAATTGGAAGGTATCAATACGAATAAATCTGCTGGCCCTGATGGGATATATCCACGTGTTTTGAAAGAACTAAACAGCCTCATAGCCTACCTCCTTCTTCACCTCTTTAGAAACTCGCTGAAGCAGGGAAATTTACCATCACTTTGGAAACTGGCTCATGTATCACCTTTATTTAAAAAAGGTGATAGGCATTCCGCAAACAATTATCGTCCTATTAGTCTGACATCAGTTGTGTGTAAAATACTGGAATCTCTAATAAAAGACCATTTAGTAACCCATTTGGAAACTAACAATCTGAAAACTAAAGACCAGCATGGATTTATTAGGGGACGCTCATGTGTCACACAACTCATTTCCATTCTAGATATTTGGACAGTTGTCTTAGATCATAACGGGCAGATTGATGCTCTCTATTTAGATTTTGCTAAGGCAATCGTAACTGTACCACACGAGCGACTTCTACTCAAACTTGAGAAATATGGTATTCAGGGAATGGTCTTAAATTGGATAAGAAGGTTCTTATGTAATAGAAAACAACTAGTGGTAGTAAATGGTACACACTCTAAAGTAGCGCAAGTTCTCAGTGGGGTCCCTCAGGGTAGTGTTCATAGAGAAATACGCTCCATAACAGATGCATCAGAACATCAAGATGATCTGAAGAATATAGAAGATTGGTGTTGCACAGGGCAAATTCTTTTAAATCCATAAAAAGTGTAGTGTAATGCATTTAGGATCAAATAACAAGAAGTATCCATATTATGCAAACAAAGGGGGTACACAAGTCAAACTAAATGAAGATATTGTCGTTAAGGATCTCGGGATTAACATTGATAAGCAGCTGAAATGTAATGAACATTGTAAGACACAGGCAAATAAGGCTAACAAAATTTTAGGATTAATCAGACGATCTTATACCTATTTGGATGCACCAACGTTAGTAAAATTGTATACTTCGCTTGTAAGGCCAATCCTGGAATATGGCAATGGTGCATGGTGCCCCATGTTCATTAAAGATTGTGAAACCCTCGAATCTGTACAAAGATGAGCAACAAAAATGGTGCCTTATTTAAGATCTCGCAGCTATCTTGATAGACTTAAACATTTGAAGCTCCAATTAGTATACTATCGACGTGCAAGGGGGGATATGATTGAATCATACACACATCTACATAATATTTATAATATTCAAAGCCAGTATCTTGAATTAGATAACAAAGCCAAAACCTGTGGTCATAGCCTGAAATTATCCAAAAAGCGGGCAAATAAAACCATAACACAGCATTTCTTTCCAACTTGTATCACCAACAACTGGAATGGGTTACCTGAAACTGTCGTAAATTCCCCAAGCTTAAATAGCTTTAAAAATCAATTAGATATATATTGGACTACCTTTTGGTATATACAAGAACCTATGCACAACAGGTGCTCTGCAGTAAACATTGCCTATCTTGGAAACTTATAAGGTGCAATGCATTTACTGTATTATCTACCTACAGGCTAAGTGGCCTATCAAGGTGGTATATGATAAGTATAAGTATAAGTATCAAACAAGACAGTCACTCCACAATCACAAGCGAAAAAAGGCAGTACACCACTGGATAAGACAACAATAAAGGCGATTGGAAAGAAACAGAGATGCTGGCAGCGCTATATCGAAACAAGAGACCCAGAGAAGTATCGAGCATACACACGAGAATGTAAGAAAGTGAGAGCTCTAACAAGAAAAATTCAGAGAGACCAGGAGAAGGCTGAAGTATGCTGGGTAAGAAGCTATCCTGTACGGCGACATGAATGCCTCTCTGCATCGCAACCCACCAAACGAGTCTGATATTGCCTTCAGGGAGTTCTGCAGCAGAAAAGGTATAAGCCCCATTGCCACCTATCCAGTAAAACCAACCTTTTTCTGGAATAGGAAGCAGTACGACCTTGGTAAGGAACATGAACTCCACACATCACAAATAGACTATGTGCTCTCCACGTGCAGCTCAGTCATAGAAGAGGTTTCTACACTTGACTATAGTACATTATTTGCCCAGTCCAATGGCTCAGATCATGACTCGGTTATAGCAAAACTGTCTATTGCAAAAGCATAACACACACACCAAAAATGCCGTCCAGCATGTAAAGAAGTAAAGAAATCCTCATGGCTGTGGCACAAGGCAGACATTCAAAGTTACAAAAATGAAGTGACACTCCGTATACAACACATACTGGACTCTCAACTGGAAACTCCAGAGAAAGTCGAAGTAGCAGTCAGTGATCTCACACATGCACTCACGGTTGCCGCAGCAAAGGCCATGATATTGAAGCGAGGACTAAGATCAATTCTGAAGCATATATTGACCCTACATAAACAGTCCAAAGCAGCCTTCTGGCACTGGAAGACAGTGGGGAGACCAAGAGAGTCGGTCCTTTTTGACGAAGTCAAGCAGCTCAAAAAGAATGTCCGCAGAGGACAACGGCAGGCGCGAATAGCAAAACAGAAGGAGCTATATACCCAGATACAAGAGGCCAGCACAGGTGATCAAGAGCTGTTTTTTAAGCTAGTGAACCGGCAGAGAAAGTGCCAAGCAGCAGTCGCCACCGAGTTAGTGGTAAACGGCGACAGTCACAAAACCACAGACTCTGTCAGACAAACGGGGGCTGATTACTTTGAGAAGCTTGCTACACCATCTGATAACAGCGACTTTAACGAGGAGTACAAGCGACAAGCAGGATCTGACATCACACACATAAGACATCTGGCTACAACGAATACAACCTACATGAAAGCAATAACGGCAGAGGAAATCTTTAAAGCATCCTGAAAGCTTCATAAAGGCAAGGCTGCAGACAAATATGGTATTGCATCTGAACACCGTATCTACGCCATTAATATCCTATCAGTGATCCTTACACATATAGTCAACGCAATACTTGACATCCAACAAATCCCTCAGGCTTTCAAGGAAGGAATCCTTACACCAATTCTCAAGAAATCTGATAAGTGTAAAAAGCAGCTTGACAACTACAGAGGCATAATGGTTTGTTCCACTATTGGGAAACTCCTGGAGATTGTTCTAGTTGAAAGGATGTCACCGTATAAAGAGCATATCCAAAGCCAACAGCGAGGGCTTACAGAAAGTGCAAGCTACCTACACATCGCCTTTGCCATTTCTGAAACCATTGCAGAGTTCGAAGAAGCAGGTGATGACCTCCTGTTTATCACCTTGGATGTCCAAAAGGCATTTGATGAAGTATGGCATTGCGGCTTCCTCTTAGAACTATATAAGTTGGGGATACCTACACAGATGTGGAGTCTGCTCGACGATTGGTACAAAGGACTAACTGGCCAAGTAAGGTGGGAAGGTGAGCTGTCCAGACCGTTCAAGGTTCTCCAGGGCACGGGCAAGGGAGATCTTTTTCTCCAAGCAATTATAAAGTGTTCAACAATCCCTTCCTCAAGATGATTGAATCTGCTGGAACAGGAGCCTATATTGGAGATATCTGTGTAGCCGCACCAACGTGTGCAGACGATGTCGCCCTCCTAGCAAAACACCAGTACCCAGACGCTCAAGTCGCATTGACAGCAACTCAGAATTTTGCAAGTGACCGTCGATATGTCATAGGGATGGCTAAAACCAGTGCTATCATTTACGGTACACCCTTGCAAGAATCTGGTGTGAGCTACAAGATCGAGAACCTGGCAGTGTCTGAGGAGACCACACACCTCGGCACTCTAATGAGCGCTTCCAGCAAGGTGAACCAGAAAAGGGTGGAAAAGAACATCGCTTCAGCCCGAAGTGCAGCATACAGTCTCTTCGGTGCCGGCCTACACGGAAAAAATGGCCTGAACCCAGTTGTCTGTCGGAAAATCTGGTTAATATATATTCAGCCAAGGCTAACTCATGGATCCGAGCTTTGGAAATTGACTACCAAAGAAACCGAGCCACTAGAGATTTTTGCCAAATCAATCCTGAGGCAGTTACAGAGCTTGTCTCCAAATGCAGCAAACCCAGCTGTATATGGGCTTTTTGGAATCATACCTGTCGCCGGTGAAATACACAAGAAGGCACTCACTCTTCTAAAGAATCTGGTAGCAGACTCAACGCGTCGAGTGCATACAATCATACTGCGACAACTTGCAATGAAATCGCTCTCCAGTAAGTCATGGCTGTCATGCATACAACAGCTCCTCTTGAAATATTGTCTACCATCGGCCCATGTTCTCCTAGCACAGCCTCCCTAAAAAAATAGAGTGGAAACATAAGGTCAACAAAGGAATAGCAAGCTTCTGGGCTGAGCACCTATGGGACACAGCATCTGGAATGTCAACCATGCAGTTTATGTCGCAGTCAATGATCACACTTGAGAATGGTCCAGCGCCAATCTGGTCAGAGTCCACAGCAACTCTACGGGAGACCGATAAGGCTCCTGACCGGAACCTATCAACTCCAGTCTACCTTGGCAAAATGGGACAGAAAAGGCACCATCTCTCCAGTCTGTCGGCTGTGTAATGACGGCAACGAAGATACCTCACACTTCCTGGTATCCTGCGCCGCCTTGGCAGAGACTCAACAGCCACACTCTCTCCAACTGTACAGAGCAATCCAGTGCAAGCCAAATGACAAAACCGTGACCCTGCTGCTGCTCAATCCACTGCATCCTGACATACCAGCGTCAATATCAGTAAAACCCATATCCTTGATTGAACGAATCAGCAGAGACTGGATTCTAACCTGTCACAAAGAAAGACCCTGTCTCCTGACAGCTCTACGTCAGGACCACAGACCCACTGCACATACATGTTTCTTTGTTCATGTTTGCTGTTGTGTTTTTTGCGTCATAATTAACTATCGTTATCGTGTTGCTTTCAATATAAACTGTTTTAAAACTCCACACGGAGGTTTCTCATCACTTGGGGGAATCTGCATGTAAAAGAAGAAGAAGGCTATAGCAAAAGGTGCTAAATCTAACCCGAAGCACTTCTGGAAGTATGTAAAAAGTAAACTGAAGATTTCAACAGCAATTGCAGACCTTGTAATGACAACCGAATCTGGTGAAGGGTTCTTAAGAAAAACTGATGAGGAGAAATGTAACAAAATGTACGACAATATGTACGACGTCAATCGGGAGCATCTACTGCCATCAGCTGTAGGTAATTGCACTAGAGGTAACAGTTACAAGCTCACCAAATAACGCTTCTGCAGTGATACCAGAAAGAGGCAATTCTTCCAATACAGTTGACTGATCTTGGAGTAGCCTGTGTATAGACAAGAACATGCTCGCTAGCAATTCCAATGACCAGTAGATACATCTCTGCTTCCGCATCCACACTTTGTGGTTGTGTGAAGAGACACTAGTATAGAGGAAACGTGGATGGCAATGAACACAGAAAATGAAAACAACAGCAGTAGGCCAACTACAGCATCCACAATTCAGCATGTAAACAAATTCTATGCACAGCATGGTGTAACTATGAGTGTAGGTGGTATACCGCAGCTGACACGGGCAACATTCATCTGCACCACAGCATTTCCACAAAACAGAGCTAAAGTCCTAAATCTAATGTCACTGATATACTGAAGGATTCGAGGAGATTTAATTAAGCGACAACCGTCAAATGATTCAAGAACAAACTAGATATAATCTACTACAGAGAAACATCATTTAAATCAAGTTCAAGTTCAAGTTCAAATTCATTTATCTTGATATAAAATTGTACAATTTGTAATTACACAACAGGTCGTCCACCGAAGGCAGAGCCTATTTAGATGGTGGACCCCTAAATAGAAAAAAAATTATACATGGATGACTGATACTATAAACTAGAGACACCGGACCTGGGACAGATAGACAACATATTTACTGGTGCATAGAGAGGTGTGCTTATCGTGTTAATTAAAATTCATCTCAAGATTATAAGATCATCTGAGTTACCAAGAGACACGGGACATGGGACAGATAGACAACATATTTACAGGTACATAGAGAGGTGTGCTTATCTTGTTAATTAAAATTCATCTTAAGATTATAAGATCATCTGAGTTTTAATTTAGGTTCTTTTTTTGGCATGTAGTGCTGATGGTGGTTGCAATCAATGGCAATATTGTTGTTGGTGTTATGTGGTGAAGACTGAAGGTGATGGTAAAGGCATTAGCAATCTGATGATTACTATTACGACAATTATTATTATTATTATTATTATTATTATTATTATTATTATTATTATTATTATTATTATCTTCTTCTTCTTTCCGTTCGCTGATCATACCGCCAGTCCTAAAGTGACTATCGACATGATCATAAGCGTTAAGTGCATGGATCCATGGTTTATTAGAGTGCGCCGTGCAGCCTGGAACCTCCGTCTTCAGCACTCGAGGTTTCTGTCAGAGTTACCTCACCCTTACCTCCTTTAGTCGCCTCTTATGACACGCAGAGGATACGGAAGGTGTATTCTAAGCCCCACCTACAGGGCAGATTATTATTATTATTATTATTATTATTATTATTATTATTATTATTAACATCATGATAACCATCATTAATTATTATTATTATTATTATTATTATTATTATTATTATTATTATTATTATTATTATTATTATTATTTCTTCTGATGACTGGGTGCAAGTATGATAATGGCTTGGTGGTGTGGGGTATTTTGTGGGGTTTCTGTTGTTTTTTGGGAGTTTTAGGGCCTAGTAGTTTTTTATAATCATATTTTTGATCTTCTGTTTAAATGACTGTAGAGTAATAATGTTTGTGCGTGTCTTTGTATCTGTGGTATTCCATAATTGTATTGCCTTATATGAGAGCTTTTATTGTGATGCTTCTGTTTGATGGTGTCTTGTGTGCAGGTTATTTCGTGTTCTTGTGTTGTGAGAGTGTATTTGTGTATTGACCGTAAAGATACCAGTTAAAGAACAGGGTAAGTTGCCATTGTGGAAGTCTCTTAAAATTGTGTATAATTGGAGCCTTCCAATATCCGCGAGTTTTAGAATTTTTTCTACTTTAAAGATATTCTGGCCACCTGCTGTTTGTGCAAATAATTTAATAGATTGTTTTTGTCATGATTTAGTTTTTTTAGTTTAGCTTCAGATGTGTTAGTCCAGATAGCATTACAGTAAATGATGCCAGGAAGTGTCATTGTGCAGTACAGCTTTTCAATAATATTCGGTGTTAGATAGGGTTTTAGTCTGCGTATGATGCCAATGTGTTTTGCTACCTTGGATGTTGCGACCTCAATATGCTTCTCCCATGTCAAATTCTTATCCAAATAGACTCCTAAAAACTTAGCATATTGGGCTTCATGTGTTATCTGGCTGTTGATGCAAAGTTTTGGGAGAGCTGCTTCCTTTAATTTATTAGATTTTGTAAATGATAAATATTTGGTTTTACTCACATTTAAGGACAGTTTGTTAACTTTAAACCAATCTCTTAATTTTGTACTTTCATTATTAACATGTTTGTAAAGTATTTCTATGTCCTTATGACTGCAGAAAGCATTTGCACCATCTGCAAAGAGGATTAAAGAGAGATGATTACAGACTTTGGGTATGTCATTCATATACAAGAGAAACAGCAGGGGGACAAGAACTTAACATTGTGGTACACCACAGACTACCTCTTTCTATTCTGAAACTACAATGAATTGTACATATTGTTTTCTGTTTGACAGGTAGCTCTGTGTCCAATTCAATGCAGTGCCCCGTATTCCATAGTAAGCAAGCTTTTGTAATAGAATCGAATGGTCAATTGTATTGAAGGCTTTGGAAAGGTCCAGGAATACACTTAAAGTATGTTAGTTATTCTCTAGGGAGACAGATAACTTTTCAATCATATCCACAATGGCAAGCATAGTAGAGTGTTTTTCTTGGAAACCATACTGAGATGGATATAAAGATGGAGTTTTTGTTTAGGTAATTTGTAATTCTATTGAAATACACCTTTTCCAGGAGTTTAGAAAAGAGTGGAAGTACCGAGACTGGCCTATGGTTAGTAAGGTCAGATGCATCTTTGGCTTTGTATAGAGGTGTACAACCTTTAGTCTTGTTGGAAATATACCCTGTGTCAGTGATAGATTACAAATATGATCCAGTGGAGTTAGTATTTCTGCAACACAGTGTTTGAATATTTTCCATTTTAAATTATCAATGCCAGCACTTTTAGTTGTGCTAATTTGCATTAGTATTTTGTAAATTTCTTCACTATCAGTAGCACTGAAGATGCACTACAAACCATCAAATGCTTTCGGATAGCACTGCAGTGGATCCCCTCACACTGTGGAGTCCAAGGAAATGAGGAAGCAGACAAGATGGCAAAGGTGGGTGCGGAAGAGAATCAGACAGAAAACATGGTTACCCATACAGAGATGAAGACTATCATCAAGTCACTCTATAGAACACCTCAATCAGAAGATGCCTACCATCATCTCTCGAGGCCAGAGCAAGTGACCATTTTTCGTCTCAGAACTGGACACAGCAGACTAAACCAACACATGTACAGGCGGTTCCACCATACAACATCGCCCGCTTGTCCTTGTGGAGAAGCAGAACAGACCACAGAGCACATACTCCAGTGTTGCAGTACGTATCAGCTGCTGAGAGAAGAGATCTGGCCTTTGTCAACCTCTTTTCTTGAAAAGCTGTATGGGCCTGTGGAAGAACTGCAGAAAACCACAGATTTCATCTTGAGAACGGCTCTCCAAGTGTGATACCAGCGATCAAAAAAGAAGAAGAAGAAGACGAAGTAGGATTTCAGAAAATGGAGTGTTGATAGCTACCTGTCAGATAGTCCTGTACATGTATGTTCGAGCTTGGTTGAATTTTTTTTTGATAAACTGGGTCCAATGTTAGTTACCTAGTTATATAGTCCTTTTCTGCTGATTGGGCTAAACAGCCTGTAGCAGATCTTCATATTCATCTTCGATAACTTCGATCAATTCCTCTTGTACCTGTTGTACATGTGGGTGGATGCGGACGAGTTCAATGGGAAAGTCATTTTTGAACATCTGATCTTTGTAAAACTTGTCGAGTCTTCCCATTAAGGTGTTGAGCATATGAACTATGACAACTGACTCAGGTATACCATTCCAGTAGTTTGTCACCCAGATGCTGAAAAATCTCTTCCATGTGTTAGATTTAAAACGTTGCTTTAGCAGTTTGAAGCTGTGACCTCTCGAGTGGTGTCCATCGTCAGATTACAGCAGCTCCTCACGATTAACATCATAGATCCCATGAACATACTTGTAAGTCTCTATTAGGTCACCACGTATGCGCCGCTATATCAAACTGGGAAGATTTAGTGCTTTCAAGCAGTCTTCATATGGACTATCTTTCAGGCCTGATATCAGTTTTGTAGCGCCACACTGGACATTCTCGATGAGCCAGATTTCTTTTTGTGCATGGGGGGAACCATACCGCATTTCTGCATTCGCGATATGGCGTCACTAAGCTCTTGTAAAGCCGGATAAGTGTGTTGGCTTCCAGGCAGATAAATGATCTTCGTATCACACCAAGGATCTTGTTGACTTTGTTGACTGCCATCTCGACATACTGTCTGAATTTTAGATTGTCGTCGACATACACATCCAGGTCCTTTTCATAGGTGGTGCCATCTTGAATGATCTCCTGGCTATTCTCTATCATCATATACATCATCTTCGCATTGGATCTGCCTAAGTACATTACTTTACATTTGGATGTATTGAACCGCATTTGCCAGGTGTCTGCCCATTCTTTTAAGTTGTTACAGTCTGTGTGGAGTTTGTCACGTTCTTCTGTTGTAGCGATTTGTGAAAGAAGCTTAGTATCATCAGCGAACATCTTGACTAAGTTGTGGGCAACCTGTGGCATGTCGTTAATAAAGCAAATGAACAGTACTGTCCCTAAACCCTTCCCTGGGGGTAACCCACTAAGCACTGGTGACCAGCTTGAACAGGAACCATTTATTGATACTCTTTTTCTTCTGTTGTTAAGAAAATCGGCTATCCATCCCAGGACTTCACGTCCAATGCTGTAGTTTCTCAATTTGCTAACCAGTCTTTGGTGTGGCACAGTGTCAAATGCCTTGACAAAATCTAGTTAGATAACATCCACCACCTCGCCATTATCCACAGCTTGATTATAGAAGTCCAGAGTGTCCAACAGTTGTGTAATACAGGAATGCCCATTTAGAAAGCCGTGCTGACACTTAGTAATAAAGTCGGACATATTGTGCATAAGCGCGTCTTTGCTGAATAGTTCCATAATTTTGCAGATGACGGATATTAGACTGACAGGTCTATAATTGCAGGCTGTTGATTTCGTCCCCTTTTTGAATATTGGTGTAATCTGTCCCATCTTCCAGTCATGTGGTAATGTCTTTTCCCTAAGGGATCCGTTGAACAGTAAGGCTAACGGTTTTCCAATTATTTTGCTGGTCTCTTTTAGAACTCTGGGATGCAATCCATCTGGGCCTTGGGACTAGGAGACCAGGCGTCTGATGACATCCTCTTCTTTGATGGCGATTTCTTCTAAGTGGTCTAGTGATATGGTATCAGGCAGCTGAGGAATGCATGTTGTATCTTCATGGGAGAATACACTGGGGAAATATGTGTTCAGTTCCTCTGTCTTTTCTGTATCTGATCTAGTTAACGATCCTTCTTCACATTCTAGATCCGCTATTCCAGAAGTCATCTTTAACTTGGACTTTACGTAACTATAGAGGGCCTTTGGGTTAGCTTTAGACTTTTGTGCAACCTCGCGCTCATAAGTGCATTTCGCCTTTCATACCGCTCACTTCAGCTAATTATAACATTTGGCGTAAGCCTTGTAATCTGCTTCATCGCATGTTGCTCTAAAGGTGGTGAAAACAAGTCGCTTATTCTTCAATTTCGTCTTGAGTGTGGTTGTCATCCATGGACATCTTTTTTTCTTGGATTTAGGTGAATTCCTTATGGTCTTACATGGGACACTTATAGTGATGGCATCTAAAATCTTGGTCTTGATTACATTCCATGTCCCCTCTGTGTTCAGGTCATTCAGTAGTAAAGTACTTATTAAATTTGTCTGCTATTACTTTTTTGTCATTTATGACTATTATTGTAAATAAACTGCAATGTTTCTGAATTGGTTTTTTTCTTGTTCAGTAAGGACTTAATCAGTTTCCAGCCTTATGTTCCGTAGCAGAGGTGGAAAATAGTTTCAATGGGATGCTCTAACAGAGCGCTCTGCTACAAAACTATTCTAAACGGGACAAGAATGTTTGCTAAGAAAATGGTATCCCAGCATCCTTTGCACGACACACTTATGACATAATATATGCCTCTGTGACGTATGACGTGCAATTACGTCACAGTTGGAAAACATGTTTGCTTTGCATGAGTCACCTCCAAACATGTTTCGTGAACTAGCAGAGCACTCTAACAAAATGTATCGTTCTGTAGCAGAGGCGGAAAACCTCGCTAATCTAGCAGAGCGGTCCGGAGTGCTTTCCCTATGGAACAGGCTCCGTGTTTCTTTTATATTATTTTTTATTCATCAAATTTATTATGAAAATAATTTATTTTTTGCTGTTCTAATTATTTGATTATTTAGACTGAGCAAGCCTTCAACTTCAACTTCAACAATTTTCTTGAAATCCCCCCCCCCCCACCCATAAACCTGAGGATTATGTGCTACACGTGGGATTTTAGTAAAAGAAACAAAAAGTGCATAATAAAGGAAAAGTGTGCAGTAAAAGAAAGAATAGTTAAAAGATTAAAAACATAGCTTGTATGGTTACATTGCCTTGTACAGCCTCAGTCTGAATGAGTCAACTGAGGGTGCAACGACAGGAAAGAGGACGTAACCAGGCAGGGCATTCCAATCTCTGATTGTCTGATGGAAAAATGAGAATTTGAGGGAGTCCTTGTTGGCTTGTGGAACGATAGATTGGAGATGGTGATTGTTCCTGAAGTGTTGGTTGTTTGGCACTAGTGATGGTGTTAAGTTTATGTTCACCATGCCAAACTGAATTTTATAAAACATCACGTACTCTGCAGCACATTTTGCGCCTCAGATGGAGGGTGTGCCAGCCGAGGGTATTCTTCATTTCGGTGACACTGCTGGTGTTATGCCATCTTCTAGTGGCGAATCTAGCTGCCCTATTTTGAACTTTCTCTATGGCTTCTCTCCAAACTTTGTGGTGTGGATCCCACACGCCCGCGGCATACTCCGATTTTGGATGGACTAATGCCTTGTATGCCTGGGATTTGGTGTGTGTTTGCAATACGTAGTGTTCAACAGACAAAATTTAGGTTCTTGCTGGCTTCGCCAACCATGTTGTTTATGGATTTTTTTCATGTCACGTCGTTGGATATTGTTACGCCTAAATATTTGCTTTCTTGTACTACTTCCAGGACTTTATCATGTAATGTGTATTCATATGTGAGAGGGCTTTTGGGATGTGTCATTCTCATTGTGAAGCATTTCTTGGTGTTAAACCCCATCAGCCACTTAACTTCCCAGTTTTCTACTGCTGTTAGATCTTGTTGGAGTGTATCTTGATCCATGGAGGATGTTATCTCATGGTTCAGGACACAATCATCAGCAAATAGACGAACTTGGCTGTTCTGGACAACTTCTGGTAGATTGTTGATATAAGCTAGGAAGAGGATAGGTCCTAGTACTGTCCTCTGAGGAACACCACCAGTTACTGGTCTTTCAGAAGAGGTCACACCTAGTAAAACTCTTTGAGTTCGATTTGTTAGGAATTCTTGGATCCAATCTAGGGTTTGACCACTGACACCATGCCACCATACCATCTAAATTCTTAGATATTAATGTGTCTTAGGGTTAGAATTTTATATTGCTCTTGTTCAACTACTCTACCTAGTTTGATTTGTTGTTTTATTCTGTACTGTTCTTGTCCAAATACTCTACCTAGTTTTAGGGTGTTGTTTTATTCTGTCCTTGTATATTTAATTTTCCCTTGTTTATTACTTGCTTTTATTCTATTTTCGTTTGGTTATTATCCGATTTTAACTATTACCACTACGGTGGGGGCTCCTATCAAGAGGAGGATTATACGAACATAACAACAATAACAATAACAACCACCTCAACTTATGGATTAGTCTTTTGCCATACTATAACAAATAACACTGAGGCAATAACAAGTCAGTGGCTTATGCCTCGTAAAATGATGATAATGACATTTTAGAAGTTACAGAAAATGCTGTCCACAATGACATTTTAGAAGTTACAGAAAATGCTGTCCAAAAGAAAACCTGAATAGCAAGTCCCCAAGACCTGATGGAATGCATCCGCGGTTCCTAAAAGTATTAGCATTACCACCTAGTAGGCCATTATGTATGATATATAACTATGGTTTGAGTTAGGGTTGCACGATATTTCGATTATTCGATTAATCGCGATTATATAATTCAAAATGATCGTGGACGATTATAAAATGAAATAATTGTGTAATCGCCATGTTGGAATTTTTGTCAGGACACTTTTACGCTTGTGAAACTCTGCTCGCATTACCATCATGGAAACAAACATCCCGCTATCAGCCGAATGTGTGAATGATTAAATAAACTAAATAAATAACTGATTTGTTTGTATTGACTCATGATTAGTTTTAGATGAATAAAGATTGTTCACGTGGTCGCTATTTGTCATTGTTGTTGTAATCACACCCGCTTATCCCGCATTCCCCATTCTCTGAATAGTTATGCGTTAACGGTTTTCCTAAAAAAGTTCTAAAATGATACCACGGAAATTCAACGCATTTTCTCCCATGAAAAATTCTCACCGCCTATGCCTATGTTTAATGTATACCTCAAAACATCATCGGGGAAGTGAAATTATTTGATTTGAGTGCCTAAATATTGCGTATCCTTTAATAAAGGTCGTTTATTACATCAAAATTAATCCACAATTTGATATAGAATGGCGTCGCGGAAAAAATACAAATCACGTGATTCGCCTCCAATTGAAGAGTTTATTTTAGAGCGAGTACTCGGATATAAATATTCTGGAATCGGTGACTCGGAACTCGGGAATTTCTATATATTATCATTGCGTGATAGGAACTGAGTATTATACTGATCTGAATAACGGGTACCCGTTTGATAAACTCACGTTAGCGTATAATATCTCGCGAGAACACGCCACCTCCCATCGCAAAAGAGCCGCTGGCTCACCAACTTAAGAAGCTGGCTATATTGTCGTTCATAATAATTCAATTTGGATCATTTAATGTTGATTGGCACGCATTTTTTCCCGTACTTGTTTGGTACATAAAT
The DNA here is from genome assembly GCA_034401795.1 of Chaetoderma sp. LZ-2023a. Taxonomy (NCBI): domain Eukaryota; kingdom Metazoa; phylum Mollusca; class Caudofoveata; order Chaetodermatida; family Chaetodermatidae; genus Chaetoderma; species Chaetoderma sp. LZ-2023a. The sequence goes on from CM067366.1 coordinate 79,925,777, forward strand.
TTGGTCTTAAAATATATTTTATAAGGAAGCTATTTAATCACGCCAAGACTGTTTTAAGCGCATTTTGACTACACAAGTTTAGAGTAAACTTTATTATATCTTGAACATACGTGGCCTACTATTAGTATTAATCTAATAGGTGGTCGAGATTTACAAATCCGAGGCCTGTATTGACTTCTAGAGGGGCCGGAAATGTATCAGGGCAGAGATCGGTCTGAAGTAGACACACCCTGTGACACGATTGTTATTATTATACACGTTGTTCTTACAAATTTTCCTATACAATCTGCTGAGTTAGGGGGTGGGCTTCTAAATACAGAGTTTTGCCATTTTGAAACTGCTAAGAAATCATTGGAGCTCACATGTCAAAGTTAGGGGGGGAAGGGGGGGGGCTTCCATTAGAGCATAGGCTACAATTAAGCGAAATACGGTGTCTTCCGTTTTCCGTCTAGAAATATCTTGATACATTCCTTTATTTGCAATCGGGAACTGGCGTATTCTGTCCATGTATGTATACCCATTGTAGATATGGGATTGTCTTGTGGGAAGTCATGACCCCGCTGGACATCTTATATGCACGAGTAAGTCCCGAGTAAAAAAACCTGAGCCTGAATACCAGGCGAGCTAATAGACTATGTCACCATGTATATTAAGGTGTACCGATCAGCGGTTACTAGCAATGATCATCATCTATACTTAGATATATTACCAGCATCTTATTATTTGGATATATATTATCAGCACTGAATAACTGGTACCGTTTATAGCGTCCTTGTAAGAGGAATGCGTACATTATCAGAGAATGTATACATTATCAGTGTTGGACATGTATGCACTGTCAGGGAGTGTACGTACATTATCAAAATTGGCAAGATGATTAGCGTCTAGCCGGAATCAGATGAAATATGACATACGGAAGCAGTTAGTTACAATGGCGATCTATATTCTCACGAAAGCTTGAGAAAATGAACCGAGAAGTAAACAATCAGAATAAGGAGAATGGTAACTTGTTTACCGATCATTCATCATTTGGACAGATTCATAAGCAGTAGCCGAAAAGTAATCACTCAAGACTAAGAAGAATGGTAACTTGTTTACCGGTCATTCGTCATTCTGACAGATTCATAGATGTTAGGTACACAAATCGAAACTTGTCATCAAACCCATCATTCGTCACTCTGACAGATTCATGGATGTTGGGTACACAAATCAAAACTTGTCATCAAACCCATCATTCGTCATTCTGACAGATTCATGGATGTTGGGTACACAAATCGATACTTGGTATCAAACTGACCATTCGTCATTCGGACAGATTCATAGGCATAGATACACAAATCGAGACTTGTCGTCAAACAAGATAAGTCATTCTGTCATAAAAGGCAGCTGGAATTTTAGAGAACAACAAGATATAAAAAACTAAGATTGTATATAAGCGGGACTTTAACTTTCAGTCGGGGTTCGGTCCGGTCTCTAACGTTGAAAGTTCTTAGGAAAAGATTAGCGTTGTAAAGTAGAACTTAGTGAAACGAAGTACGATACCTGGTAAAGCTTCGAGTCAAATTGATAAGTTTATTGTAACTACAGTAGTAACAGTAAAAGTTACTTTTTGTTGAAAATATTATACAGTTAAAAACACAGTAAATAAAAGTATCACCCTGTGATTTCGCTACAAGGCAAGAGTTTGTGTCTTTGATAAAGTTACTATGTTATCTATGGAAGATCACCGTAGCGTACCATCATCTTCAGAATAGCATAGTCAGATCAGGCCTAGATACGAATACAAATACCGTGAATTCTACCTACACACGAGGCGAGCCCGTATCGATCACTTTCGTCGTCGGTAAGACTGGTTGTCGCAGCAACCACACATACAGGCCTTACCGAAGTCGTAGGTGACCACAGTCATTAGAATCAAGAAGACATCAGAAATCTTCAGTGGCGAGCCTGCCAGGATTCAGAGTAACCAGACACAGTGAGTACATAATATATGACCCAAGCGGACCGGCCGGGCATAGTAGTACTGAAAGACCTGGGAGACCGAGTGCAAACATTCATAGCGACGGCCAAGCTGTCAGCCAGTACGACAGTAACCCAACACCGAGAGTACGGTGATAAATTTTCAGTGAAAGTAACGACCGACGTAAAGTACCCAGACCAACCCAGACTCCAGCCAGTGACCGTCAGTTTGCTGTACCATTAGTCCCGCAAAATGGTGCGACCACCACAAAACCCAACCGACCCAGGACTACCGCCGACCGACCGACCTCGGGTCGAGCTGAGACCCGAAACGATGGCAGCCATGCAGACCATGGGTGCGGCGATGGCGGAGGCGATTGTAGACGGCAGCAATCGCCGATAGACAGAGCGGGTGTGTCGACGTGAAATACGGGACAACGTGTCCCGCATCCAACCCTGTGACGGGGTAGTACCAGAGGAGGTACGGACATTCTTAGACGAGACGAGACGCGCCTGTGTCGCCAATGATGGGCGACTGGCCGGGATACCTGCCTATGTGGTAGTCAGGGCGGCGCGGGGACCACTAGCCCGAGCCCTGGATGGTTTCTTGGCGGGGAAAGCCCGGGAGGACATTACGTTTGAGGAGCTTAGGGAGTATGTGACCCTGAACTTCGTGTCAGCCAACGAGGGAGAGCGCATCAAGTATGATCTTGAGGGGGTCCGGCAAAGGCACAATGAGACCATTGTCACTTTCAACCGAAGGTACAGAGAACTGAGCAGCCGGGCCTATCCACAGGAGAATGACGACAATCGTCGTACCATACTGGGAATCTACCTGAGGGCGTTGGCTGATCGTAGCCTGAGCAAACGAATCATCCAGAAGCGCACGACCACCTTGAACCGAGCTATCGAAATAGCTGAAGAAGAGGCAGTGTGTGACGACTTGCTGCAAGCGATGAAGATCGATAGCGGTCATCATCGAGAGGAGAGAATGGAGGTGGATATGCTAGAATCGACAGAGGAACAGGAATTAGGATCCATGGTCAAGACACTGAAAAGACAGACTGCCCAACAGAGCAAGATGATAGAACAACTGTGTGGCTTGGTCAGAGACCTTCAGTTACAGCAGCAGAAGCCAGTGGCTGGGGCCGCCCAGCCCACGAAAGAGACAGCCGTGCAGGCAAAGCAACGCGCCCCACCCTCGCCCCAACCAGTCAGAATGGGACGAGAATTGCAGCACATTACCTGCTATAATTTTGGCCGGGTCGGCCATTACAAAAGTGACTGCCGCCAAACGGCACAGCCGCGGGAGAATACTAATAGACAGGCTGCCCAGCGACCCCGACAGCCATGACGGGCGCCGCCCATGACCTGTTCCCAGTGCGGGAGAGAAGGACACATGGCCCAGAATTGTTTTGGGGTATACATGACCCGACAGACGACTCCGACCGTAACGACGAAATGTTTTGGGTGTAATCAGAATGGACACTTCGTTAAGGATTGTCCGCATGGCGTGCGCGGCCAGCGCAGAGAACCACCGACCGGACAGATAGATCGACCGTTGGAACGACGAGCGGTGAAGCGTCCACGTGAAGAAGAGAATTGGGACATGGAAATCGATGCAATAAATGACCGACAGACGAACGTACGAACGACGCCACGAGAATGTTCCCGCAACTACAGAAAGGACATAAACAATCAGATGCGCGTGGGAGAAGATTATATTGATCGTGACGGTTTTATTTTAACGAGTGAAAATACCGATGCACATGGCCGTTATTCAGACGGTATCAGAAATAATGCATCGAATCATAGGCACAGTTACGCCGAAGTGGTTAATAGACGAAGGAGCCCGGGAAACGACGACGGAGAGAGCCGTTGGTGAGATCACCGACCGAGCGGTTCTTAATCCGTCTTCGTATAGATAAAAACGGTCCAACGGATCAGGGTGAGTACCTGCATGCCTTAGTGGATACTGGTGCTAGCACATCCTTGATTCGTAAAGATATATGGCGTAGCATGTTGGATGCTAGGCCATTGAAAAGAGCAAAAACGCTCTTAGCTGTAAATGGTTCCCCGATAAAACTTTTGGGGGAAACACAAGTAAAATTCAAGAACGCCCGACCCATCCCTAGTACGATTGTGGCCAGAATGAGGCATGAATGTTTACTTGGAGCGGACGCTTTGCACCTGGGAAATGCAAAGATTGACTATCAGGCCAAAATTGTAGTATGGTTTGGCCAGATATATCCCTTTAGATATCCCTATAGGGAACAGACAAATTACATCCATGCAAGTTGTAAGGAAATGACCGGATATAAAGATATCGACAAAGTCATGGCAGACTTTGCGGATATTTTTGATACGGCTCGTCCAAATACTTTAGGATTGGTTCCCAAAGTCAAGTGTACGGTACCGACAGGGGATGCCTATCCTATTAGGCATAAAGCGTACCGTCTACCGCTAGCCAAGCAATATATAGTCAAGAATCAAGTGGCTGAGATGCTGGCAGCAGGCGTCATAAGACCGTTGTCATCCCCATGGGCGTCACTCATTACGTTGGTCCCTAAGAAGGACGGGGGGACGAGATTTTGCATTGACTATAGGAAATTGAACTCCGTTTGTCGTAAGGATAGCTATCCTTTGCCGAATATATCAGACATTTTTGATTCTATGGGCGGCGCTACGATATTTTCGACTATGGACTTGAAGTCTGGCTATTGGCAGATACCAATGGACAGCCAAGACATAGCGAAAACAGCGTTCGTTTGCAGCCAAGGTTTGTTCGAATTTGTTCGGATGCCGTTCGGTTTTGCGAACTCAGGTGCCGTATTTCAGAGGGCAATGAACGATATTTTCCGCGAATTCGTGGGAAAATATTTGCATGTTTTTGTCGATGATGTAGTCATATATTCAAGAAATCCGACTGAGCATGCACAGCATTTGCGTACGGTTATGCGTAGAATTCGAGAATATAATTTGCAAGTAAAAAAATCTAAATGCGATTTCGCCCAACCATCAGATGATTTGTTAGGATATCGTATTTCAGCACAGGGAGTGGCTCCTCAGGTCCAGAAGGTCAAGGTCATAAGAGAAATGTCACCGCCACGCGACGTGGGTGAGGTGAGAAGTTTTCTGGGCGCTACAGGGTATTACCGCTCTTGTGTGCAAGGCTATGCCGAAATTGCTAAACCTTTGATAGAATTGACTAAGAAATATAAACGTTTTGAATGTGGTCAGGAGGAACAGCAAGCGTTTAAGAAATTGCAAAACTTGCTGTGTAGTGAGACGGTTCTCACATATCCAAATTTGAATGCTCCATATAAGTTATATACTGATGCATCTAGCTATGCGATAGGTGCGATACTGGTACAGGTAGATGACAAGGGTATTGAGCGGGTAATTCAGTATGTTAGCTCTACTCTTAAAGACAGTCAGTTGAATTGGGCTGTGATAGAAAAGGAAGCTTATGCGGTAATATACGCGCTAAAGAAGCTTAGACCATATCTATTTGGCTCGCAGTTTACCGCGTATACCGACCACAAACCCCTAAAGAGTTTGTTTGTGGGCGAAGTTAAACACACGAAAGTGCAGCGCTGGGCGGTACTGATTGCTGAGTACGGATGTAAGATTGAATACATCCAAGGCTCGAAGAATATTCGAGCGGACATGTTGTCCAGATTACGTCATCCGGTGGAAGTCGCGACGTTGGATACGGGCGACTTTGTAATACCAGACGTCGACGAGGGAGTATTACCTCACGTCCCTCTGGAAGCGTTCGACATACCATGTGACGAATTGTGTGCCGAGCAGACCAAGGAATACCCGGAGTTGTTCAAGGACACCCCGGAGGAGTACATGGTCAAGAACGGTATTTTATATTCTTTAATTACGCCTTCAGCATTGGACGCTGAGTACCCCAGAATTGTCTTACCCACCCTGTTCCGTGAGAAAGTGCTCCGGATGGCTCATGAACGAGCTGGTCACCAAGGTCTGCAGAAGACCATCGGCATGGTAAGAGATTCGTTTGTATGGACGTCTTTAAGAAAAGACATAATTCGTATGCTTGAAATGTGTACGAAGTGCCAGGTCAACCGACCTGTCACTACCCGACCCAGGTATAGTGAAATGCCCATGGCCAATTATCCGGGTCAGATAATTGGAATAGATTTGATCGGTCCACTATTAGAATCGGGTACGGGTAACGTATATATCATGACGGTGATTGATCACTGTTCTGCGTGGGCAGAAGCATATCCAATCGCTGCGAAAACATCTCAAAATGTGGAAGACAAATTCTTCAACGAGTATATCGCGCGTCATGGCGTTTCCGTGAGATTGTAATAACCGATCAGGGTAAAGAATTTTGTTCCCATTCTCTGGAGGAGCGATTTAAGGAACACAGTATCGACCATAGACGGTCTAGCCCATACCATCCGCAGACCAATGGACGTACCGAGAGATTCAACCGCACTCTTAAGGAGTTGATCCAGAAAGGGGTGAACAATGCCTCGCGGGCGTGGGAAGACGAGTTGGGAGCAGCTTTGACAGTGTACCGCAGTACTCGTCATGCGACGACCGGATATATGCCATTTTATTTGACATATGGGCGACGGGCGAGATTGCCAATGGCCGTTCCAATCGATGCGTCGCAAGACCTTGGTGAGAGACTAACGTATCTCAACGCCTTGCTATGTGCTCGGGAGGGAACAGCTAGATGTCGAGAGATTCACAGGGAACAGGTTAATAAGCGTGCGAATGCTGGTGAGTTTAAAGTGGGGGATTCGGTGGTCGTCAAAGCTGAAGAGAGGATGAAATTGACCTCTCGCAGTGACCCCGAGTATGGGATCTTCAAAATTAACGGACCTGTGGCCCATGTCCGCCATCAAAGGTCCGGGAGAATGCGTGTGCTTAATATATGTAAGCTGCGCGTAGTCGACTCGGAAATGTGCTGGGACGGGGTGCGACCATGCCCCATTCGTAACCCTACCAAGGGGACGAAAGCTAGCCATCACCCCAGGGCGATGTTGCCCGAGCCAGAACCAATGGTCACCGACGCCGATACGACACCCCAGGCTCGTAAGAAGCGGCCAGCTTCGGATATAGAGCCAGAGGTGCGTACAGGGGGTAAGAGGGTTGACCGGAAAAGGGTGCAACCCAGTACGAATCGCAGTCGAAACCATGAGTCACCAAGTGACGTCATCGAAACTCCTAGGCCCATGGTGATTGATGCTCCGGAGGCGGCACCAGAGCCGCCCCCTGAACCAATGGAGACGCTTCCATCGCATCCTTATATGCTGTGCAAGCGCAGACATACACAGGATGACGATTTTGACAGCAAGCAACTCCGGCTGGATATGAAGCGGAAACACGGGCATAGGCAGGAGGACGAAGAGGGTAGCAAGCGACTCCGTATTGGCATAGTAGACTCCGCCCTTTACGATGACGTGCTATACGCTGATTTCATCAGTCGTATAAATGCGGTTATTCGGCGGCACAGCCGCCAGTAGTGTGTATTGTATCGCTATACTATACACCTGTGCAAAAGTTAAGCACCAGCAAAAACAATAGAACGTAGAAACATGATGGTACAACTAGGCTGCCATACTTTTTGTCCCCGCGTTAGCTGACATAATTCCAAGTACGAAGTGCACATGCATGCATGACTTCACGCCGCTTGATGTCCGTGCGTGGCGGGAAACAGCACACGTGTTCAGTTATGTAAAAGTCCAGTTTGAGGTGTAGAACATTACATACAGATTTAGGCGACAAGATTAGGAATTTTGTGTTCATGACCGTGGTTTATTTGTACAGAGAGAATTAGCTCTTGATTGTGAACCGCTATGGCAAGACGAAGGTTAAGTGATCGTGTGAAATGGCAAATCATAGGCATGCATACCACTGGTATGTCATGCAGAGAGATTGGCAGACAGCTGAACATTAACCATACTGTAATCAGCCGTTTGATTGCAAAACATGGGCAAACTAACGAGGTGCGGGACAGGCCTAGATCTGGAAGACCGAAGAAGACTGCTGCCCATGATGATCGAGCCCTAGTACGCCTTGTTAGATCTCCATTCACCAACAGCAGAGTGCTCAGCCAGCAATGGGAAACGCGCAATAGAGTGTCAATGTCTACCGTCAAAAGGAGACTGTATGCTGCTGGCATGAAAGCTAGGAGACCTGTCAGACGTCCTCTCCTCACTGCATACCACAAAGAGGAGCGTCTGTGGTGGTGCAACGAAAGAAGACACTGGAACATGAGATCCTGGAGACGGGTACACTGGTCCGATGAAAGTCGGTTCCTGCTTCATGCCACAGATGGTCGAACTCGTGTATGGAGGTCCAGACGCACGGCGTACAACCAATGTAACATCATGGAAGAAGTTCCATTTGGTGGAGGTTCCGTTATGATATGGGGGTGCATCTCATTTGATTGTAAGCTGGATCTGTTGACTGTACCTGGAACACTAAATGGACACAGATATCAAGATTCCATACTGGATAGAGTTGTGGTCCCTCATTTTGTAAATCGTGCACCTGGAACCCACCCTATATTCATGGATGACAACGCCCGACCACATCGTGCTAGAGCTGTGCATGAATACCTCCGCCAGAATGCCATCGAAACCCTACCATGGCCAGCAAGGAGCCCTGACATGAACCCTATTGAGCATATCTGGGACATTCTGGGAAACATGGTGAGAAGGAGGGATCCTCCTGTGCAGAACCTACAGGAATTAACAGACGCACTCCATCTTGAATGGCAACGAATACCACAATGGCGTATCAGTCGGTTGGTGACCAGCATGAGACGTCGTGTCCAGGCCGTCATCCAGGCACAAGGTGGATATACCCGGTATTAATAATGACAGTCTCAAACTCATGCACAGATGTTAAACTTCGTTTTCAGACACCATTAATGACAATCTAGCCACGTGTGTCAACTGTAGGGCAATAGTTGTCAGTTGTGTCAACGTAACCATATTCAGGCCTCGTTTTCAAGTTCAAACAAAAACATACAGTGTTTCCCCACCATCATAATCAGCATTCCTCTAGTTGCATTATTACCTCTTGCACTAAGATGGATGGGTACATAAATGTTTATGCTATTGCTTTCTTCATAGCACATGAATATACCCTCGCATGTGCGTAAAAATAGGGTGGTGCTTAACTTTTGCACAGGTGTATATAACATCGCGAATAGCCGATACGTAAAGTATCATAACAATTAAAACTAAATTCGTTCGCAAGATACAAAAATTTATTCGTTTAATTTGTGAGTTTTAGCTTTGTACCAGTAAGCATCACAGAGCGTGGAATCATGTATATTTTACGATTAAGTATGGTGGTAACCCTAGTATGTTTAATAAACGGATTGTGTAAGACGTCTAGTGTACATAGATTACCAAACGGGGTAATGACAACTAAACCAGAGGATATATCCATTATCCGGGCTGAATGGACCGTAGTGGTGTCTATTGACCACCCTTATTTACCTCCCCAATTTCTTGAACGGTTAGCGCAGTTTCGTGCTCTGATTGTGGACATCGGTCAAAAGACTTCGTTAATAGTCAAGACATTTTTGGTTTACAACATCGTGTTAACAACATTAAGAAAACCGCTGTTGAGACACAACAAACTATGGTGCGTAAGGACAGTATACGACGCAAACGTGGTTTGTTTAACTTTGTCGGGGATATCGGCTCGTCTCTATTTGGTACCGCTACCTCTGGTGATATAGATGCAATTAAGGAGGTGGTTGAGGTTGCTTCAAGGAACGTAAATCGTTTGGTACATTTCTCCAACAAACTAGCCTCTCACGTGAAACTGGCATTCGTAGGCATCAATACCAACGTTAACCGTATCAACGAAATTACCACCGGCCTAGTGGAATTAACTAGGAATGTGAGCAATATATTTAAAGCGCACGCCGCCCGACAAGCCGATTTGTACGCTTTAGTACGGCTTGGGCATATTATTGACTCTGCCGAGAGTGTGGTATATAGTTACCAGAAGGCAGCAGCACGATTTCATAGACAAACTGCGTCCCTAGAGTTAGGAAGACGAACCGAGGAAATATTCGGTCCCGCCGATCTGACATCAGTATCAGAACACGTCAGAGTAGGGAACCAGCTGATACGTCCGTACCAGTGGTACTACCGGAATGTGATAGTTTACCCGTGGTGGGAGAACGACAATATGTTACACTACGTGGTGACGTTGCCGTTGATCGACGATGGCAATTATATAGAGTACGGTTTGCATTCATGGCCCGAACCGTTAGCTACCGTGGGGTATTACGTGCAAATAGTGGTAGGCCGGACTAGCATTGGTCTCGATACAAAGACTGGATGGTACTTCACGACGTCTGGGTGGTGCGGTACCGGTCCTAGGGTATGTCAGGGACAGTTAGAGGTCGATAAGACCCACGTGCCCTGCATAGTGAGCCTGTTAACAAACACCACCGATGGTACGTGTAGCGTGCATCTTTCGGAATCCAACGTAACCGCTAGCAAATTATTCGCCCATAAGAAAGTAGGCGTTGTGTTGCAAACGTTCGGTGAAACAATGGATGTACACTGCGACGGACGACTGACCGACCAGTGTGTGGTGAGTAATGGAGTGTATGCACTAATGTCGGGTGAATGTGGTTATAGTGGAAAGGGCTGGCGATTCGAGCCTGTTGCGTCTTACAGTCGGACGTACACTCGGGTTAGCCTGGCCATCGACATGCCCCAATTGGATGTGAAAGGAATTCTTAACCAGTCCGTGATTGTGAATCATTTGAAAATGCAACCATGGAACCATTTACAAAAGTCCAAGTATGTGCCGCTAGCACCGTTATCCATGATCGACCCAGTGGCAGTCGATGGCATTGGGGTACGCTCTTTTGTATCATATTCAACGAGTTCCTTCGTAGTTGTGTTAGTAATTGTGCTTATATTATACAAATGTGGCGTGTTATCACGCATGTGGAATGCGCTTAAATGCGAGCCACATGCGGCCCATAAATGCAAGCCACATGCGGCCCATAGTAGTGAATCGCATAGCATTGCATCAACTGTTCAGACCCAGCAGCCCCGGAGACCTGCAGCTCTACTGGAGCCGCTGCTGCTGGCAGCCGGGTCGTCGCCTAATGCTAATGCCAGGACTGAGATCGACCCGACGGCTGCCGACTGGATAGAAATGGAGACGTACGTTGACATGGTGGATCCTAACGTGAGCATAGACCGCTTGGAGGTATCACCGTGACATTTTGGCACTAACTTTATGTGTTTCTACTGGAACAGTAATTGGTGACTATTAATAATTGTGGCACAAACTTTATCATGATACCATACTGTGTACTGTTTTGTTTAAATAGGAAAAATTCACATGATCTGTAATGATATTTGCACTGTAGGATTAAGGACTGACATTTATGGTGACGTCGTCACGATTAGATGGCGTCATTAGAACAATGGATTGTGGTGTATTATACTATTGTATTGCTTGATTGATCGTATTGTTTTCTATGTTAAGTTACGCGTGGATCGAGGTTATCGACCACGGTTTAATGATGCTATTAATGTGTTTCCGGGGGCGGACTTTTGCGCACGATATTCTGCTACCCGGACATGTATGTTTGTATAATTATCAACCATACACTAACGAATACTACTAATGTATTTCCGAGCATTCCGCTACTCGGACAAGTATTGCTGTATAGTATATTGACCTGTATTATTGATTTCTTGACAATTGGATAAATATCGGGTGGTATCCATTCAGGCTGCTAGTATAGATTTGGGTTGTTGATAGTCCACAACGAGTTAATTATCACTCTCTTTAGGCCTTGAGAGACGGCTAATTAACTTCGGTTGAGGGGCATGTGTAGATATGGGATTGTCTTGTGGGAAGTCATGACCCCGCTGGACATCTTATATGTACGAGTACGTCCAGAGTAAAAAAAACCGAGCCTGAATACCAGGCGAGCTAATAGACTATGTCACCATGTATATTAAGGTGTACCGATCAGCGGTTACTAGCAATGATCATCATCTATACTTAGATATATTACCAGCATCTTATTATTTGGATATATATTATCAGCACTGAATAACTGGTACCGTTTATAGCGTCCTTGTAAGAGGAATGCGTACATTATCAGAGAATGTATACATTATCAGCGTTGGACATGTATGCACTATCAGGGAGTGTACGTACATTATCAAAATTGGCAAGATGATTAGCGTCTAGCCGGAATCAGATGAAATATGACATACGGAAGCAGTTAGTTACAATGGCGATCTATATTCTCACGAAAGCTTGAGAAAATGAACCGAGAAGTAAACAATCAGGATAAGGAGAATGGTAACTTGTTTACCGATCATTCGTCATTTGGACAGATTCATAAGCAGTAGCCGAAAAGTAATCACTCAAGACTAAGAAGAATGGTAACTTGTTTATCGGTCATTCGTCATTCTGACTGATTCATAGATGTTAGGTACACAAATCGAAACTTGTCATCAAACCCATCATTCGTCACTCTGACAGATTCATGGATGTTGGGTACACAAATCAAAACTTGTCATCAAACCCATCATTCGTCATTCTGACAGATTCATGGATGTTGGGTACACAAATCGATACTTGGTATCAAACCGACCATTCGTCATTCGGACAGATTCATAGGCGTAGATACACAAATCGAGACTTGTCGTCAAACAAGATAAGTCATTCTGTCATAAAAGGCAGCTGGAATTTTAGAGAACAACAAGATATAAAAAACTAAGATTGTATATAAGCGGGACTTTAACTTTCAGTCGGGGTTCGGTCCGGTCTCTAACGTTGAAAGTTCTTAGGAAAAGATTAGCGTTGTAAAGTAGAACTTAGTGAAACGAAGTACGATACCTAGTAAAGCTTCGAGTCAAATTGATAAGTTTATTGTAACTACAGTAGTAACAGTAAAAGTTACTTTTTGTTGAAAATATTATACAGTTAAAAACACAGTAAATAAAAGTATCACCTTGTGATTTCGCTACAAGGCAAGAGTTTGTGGCTTTGATAAAGTTACTCTGTTATCTACGGAAGATCACCGTAGCGTACCATCATCTTCAGAATAGCATAGTCAGATCAGGCCTAGATATGAATACAAATATCGTGAATTCTACCTACACACGAGGCGAGCCCGTATCGATCACTTTCGTCGTCGGTAAGACCGGTTGTCGCAGCAACCACACATACAGGCCTTACCGAAGTCGTAGGTGACCACAGTCATTAGAATCAAGAAGACATCAGAAATCTTCACCATGTGCCTAACCCATAATCTTACAATCTGCAGTAGCATAATAACGCCCTCTAAGCAGCATTGACGTAGTTAATATAGTTCATGATTAATCGTATGATCGCGATTATTTTTTTTAAATGATCGCAATTATGAAAAGTGAATAATCGTGCAACCCTAGCTTGAGTTTAAAAGAACTAATGGAAGAATGGAAACAAGGGAAAATCTCAGCAATTTTCGAAAAGGGAAGCCACAAATTGGCAGGAAACTATATACCTGTTAGCTTGACCAGTGTGGTGTGTAAATGCATGGAGAAGATTATTAGGAACTATGTAATAAACCATATGACGGATAACAAACTCTTAAGCACCAAACAGTTCAGATTTATGAAAGGAAGATCAACGGTCTTACAATGCCTACACGTAATGGATTCGTGGACAAAAACCCTAGACAAGCGAGTCGGTTGACACAGTATACTTAGATTTCATGAAGACCTTTGATACGGTCCCTCATAGAAGGCTAGTAGGCAAACTAGAGGTTTATGGTATAACGGACCCAGTCCTTGGCTGGATCAAGGCATTTTTGATGGGTAGAGTCCAACAAGTTTGTGTAAATGGAGTGAGCTCAGACTGGAAGAATGCAATGAGTGGCATACCACAAGGCAGCGTACTTGGGCCTGTTCTATTTGTGTTATACATAAACGATCTACCAGCAAGCTTAAAAGCAGAGGCATACTTATTCGCAGATGACACCAAAGTTTCCAAATCAATAGCCAATCAAAAAGACTGTGAGGTTCTACCGACAGACCTGAATATGCTAACCATCTGGTCGGACATATGGTTATTACGTTTTCATCCAGATAAGTGCAAGCATATTAGATTAGGAAGAGCATTATAAATACATCTTAACAACAGATGGAATATCCCACAAGCTATAATCAATAGATGAAGAAACAGATATAGGGGTTGTAATAGATTCAAAATTAGAATTTGGAAGGCACATAAATAAGAAATTCAATAAAGCTAACAGCATAATGGCACTCATCAGAAGATCGTTCAGTTTTCTGGACGACACAGACGTCAGTGTTCCATACAAAGCCTTGGTAAGATCACACTTGGACTATGCAGTGCCAATATGGAGCCCATATAAAATGAAATATATAGAAGCGATTGAAAATGTCCAACGTCGTGCCATGTATCAGTTACCGGGGATGAAGGAACTTTCTTATCCTGAATGGCTAAAGAAACTCAAACTACCAACTCTGGCATACAGGAGAGTAAGAGATGATATGATTGATGTATTCAAGATCTTGCGAGGAAACTCCGATGTGGAAGTTTCAAATATACTGCAATTACATAAAGACTGCATAGCCAGAGAGATCACCAGAGGACATAGGTACAAACTATTCCAGCAGAGAGCAAATTCAAATATCCGCAAGCACTCCTTCCCACTGCACGTTGTTTCAGTATGGAATAATTTACCTGACAATGTCATTGAAGCACCAACATTAGAGATATTTAAATCTAGACTTGATAGGCACTGGAACAATAGTGAACTCCTATACGACAACTACAAGGCGACCATAACAGGAAACCGTAAAGAATACAGTGCAGAAAATATTGAAGAGCTGACCATAGAGGCATGAAGCCTGCGGTCGAAAGACATCCTAAGTATACCTAAGTAAATATTATGATGATGATGATGATGATGAATTCTCTCAACAATCCATTACAAACTCTTCAATAACAACCTTCTCAAAATAATTGAAAATGTAAATATTGGTGCTAAAATTGGACACATTAACTGCAGTGCACCAACATGTGCGGATGACATAGCCCTATTAGCTTAGGACACTGATCACCTACAGGAGCTCTTAAACATAGTTCATCAATACACAGTTCAAGAGCGCTACACTATAAACCCTGGAAAAGCGCATTGATTTCGCTAAACAAGCGAACTAGATCTGCTCCAGTTATTCATCTAGGAGACAGACAGATCCTTGAATCTAAATGTGACACTCACGTAGGTATAGAACGGTAAAAAAATGGGAAAGGCAATGTAGAAAAACGCATTCAAGCAACAAGAAGAACATTCTATTCACTGATCAGAGCTGGACTTCATGGAAATGGTGGACTTTCCCCGTTAACTTCAGCGCATATATGGAAAGTCTACTGTCTTCCAAGATTACTGTTTGGTCTAGAGGTCATTCAGATGACAAAGGCTGAGATTAGTGCATTGGAACTATTCCAACTGTCAATTCTTAAACAATTACAGTCCCTTCCAAAGAATACAACATCATCAGCAACACTATGCCTACTAGGAATAAGACCCGTCCAAGCAGAGCTAGACTCCATAAACTAAAACTACTAGGAAACATCCTCAGAAATGACGATACTGTAGAATTCCAGATAGCAGCCAGACAACTTGCTGTAAAGAATATTAAGAGCAATAGTTGGTTTATGAAATGCCAAGAAACGCTTCATAAGTATCAGCTCCCAAGTGTCTACCAACACTATAAACAGCATGCCTGCAAAGTTAGCGTGGAAGGCCCAAGTTGAGAAGCACACCAACTGTGCTGTACACAACGTCTGGAAAGAAGACTTTGTCATGAAGACATCAACAAAATACTTAAATGTCAATGTATGCACTGTAAACAACGTTCACCACTGTTGGAACTCACTTGACAACACAACCAGGGATGTCAGACTAGCAGTAATAAAGGCAAAGATTATGACTGTCTCATACATCTTGCAAGCAAGTCGTGCCCATTTCAATCAATATGTTGTCTCTGAAAAGTGTTTACTTTGCCATTCAACACCCGAGGACAGGAATCACTTCATTACATAATGTATAGCATTGGAGGAGTCAAGAAAACCATATTTGAAGAGTATTCTCACCACCATGTACCTAGAAAATAACCCAGTCATCATCAACACGTTATTAGCTGATCCCGAAAATACAACTCAGCTGATACTTGATCATACAATGATGATACCCAGATTGAATATTCAGAATATTAAGCTGTCTCCAGCAAATTCTCTCAAAATTGCGAAAACTACACGTTTTCTCTGCTATGCCTTGCACCTCAAACGTACACAATTGATTGAGGCAATTGTGTCTGTATAAATACGTCAATGAACACTAATCAAAGTAACTCATACACAATCTAAAATTTACCTATTCTTCTACAAGTTATAAATGCTACTAACAGAACTTTCTTATTAATGTGTGAATGAAAAACTCTGCAATCAATTTGACATTAATTAATTTAATCCTACTCAGTCAGAGCAAATTTCGTGTATTCGTGTATTTAAGACTGTGTTATATTGACATTTTGAAGAATCGTTCGTACCCTACGGAATAGGGGTGAGCCCATCGCGGCTGGATTTCCACATACAGATACAGATCACGTTACGGATTGACTACATACGCGCGAATGAGTTACATTTTAGTGTAACATTCTAACATCAACCACAAGCAAATTAAATGGTGTCATGTGGTTTTAGCGACTTTCTGCAAATTAACTCATTGAGTAACTTGTTCTTTTAATTTCACGTGCATTGGCTTGAAATTTCAGTTAAAGTTAATTAATTTATCAAGGTATGCTTATTTAAGTTATTAATTTTCTTCATTCGTATCCATACGAAAACTGGTTACGCAAGTTGTTTGTGACCTATCACACTACCCTATCTCCATGGCTTTACTAACTGCGCATTTCCTGTGGCAGTGGACACTATTTGATATCTGTTGTGTGATCGTCACAGACTCCAATTGAATTGGTTGCAACTATACTCGACTGAAAACATTGAACAGCTTCCCTCAATCCCTGGGGGTCAAGTTAGACTCCTAACCATAGTTAGCTAGAATACCAGTTGAACTTCAAATAGTTAACTAGCTAGTCAACTATAGTCAACCGAACACCCGACCTCGGTTCATATGGTTGGTGCGATATTTGCGTAAATTTCAAAATGGCGGACACTGATCGCTTGCCACGAATAAATGCATAATATGAAAATAGGCATTGCCTATAAGCGAACATAGACACCATTTATTGCTTAAATAAATAGGACGAATTTGTATAGGGTCGAAATGTCCTAAATACATATCCCCATCTATAGTATTTTGAAGCTAATCTTCGTCATGCATGGACGGCATTCTGGTAAATCCAGTCCACGATATTCACAACAATGCGTCTGCCCATTGTCAGTGATATCGGCCAGCATTATTGCATCTTTTACTGGGGCCTACACCATTAAAATAGTTGCACCAGTCCAATGATGTTATAAAATTTGTACCGACGTATCGCTGTGCTCCTCGCTATTTGGGGGAAATACAAATAAGTTCATAGTAACTATGACGTCATAACGAAATATCGTCTCCTAGAATGTTTAAATCGCGTTTATCCAGACATAAGCTACAAAAAAACAGGAATTATTGCATGTCTGCGAGTAAATACAGGGATGCACATTCCATCCGGGTGCGAATAGCATGGTATCCGGCCCTAAATTTCCTGCGATCAGCGCTAATGACATACGACATTGACAACCACGACTTTGCATGGACATGGGTGGGTGTCTGGGTGTGAAAAATAATACGAGATCGTGAACGAAAATCCACGCTTGCTATTGCATATACATAAATAGGAACAAATATAGCTTTTATCTGGGCTATTTCATATTATGTAATCTTTTTAAATTCTAAAGCAAATGCACGCTATTTCGTGATAACAATATCACACAAATTTCGGATATTGAAAATATGCAGTGGGTTGACCTAAAACAACTAGGGGGAACATACGCATAATGAAGAACCAAATCCCATAATGCAACAGGGATTCATGAAGAAACCACAAAAGCTATATCATAAGCCGAAACCGGAACCGAAAAAAGCTCGCGACCGGAAACAAAGCTTTCTCAGTCGCATAGTATATGTATTTTAGCCTGGTTCCCTGTCTCATTTTTGGTTGATTTTTTTCCTCATTACACATACGTACATGTTATCTATATATGCTCACTTCATTCGCGATGGCTTCGCGCGAAGCCATCGCTCACTGCGTTCGCTATAAAAGTGTGAATATTTCACTAAATAACTTGGATTTGAATAAATTATGCTTTCCCATTGTATGTCAATGTTCCCAAGCCCATATTCCTTCCCACTTTGTGCCATATGGACGCTTTTTGACGTCTTAGCGGACAAAAATAACCCATTTTTGTAGGTCATCAAAACAGGCAACAGAAAGGGTTAATGGAGACTGGTACCCGGCTCCAAATTTTCTGCAATAGTAATTCAATAGTTCAACCGGGTACCAATGAACTATAGTCGACTACGATCAGGTTTGACTGGGCATAGCAACTGCGCATGATTAGTAAACCTGCAAACTGACTATAGTTAGCGAGTCGAACGTGACCTGGGTTTCTACTAATCACCGCCGATCACTGTCCGTCAGTTATTTTTACCGGCCGTCAGTTATTTTTACCGTCCGTGGACCGACGGCAGGTTATTTTTACCGACCGCGGGCGGACTTAGCGTCCACGAGAACGTCCGTGGCAAAAGACACTAAATTTGACTGGACGCTTTATTTATATCGGTGGACTATTCATTGAAAAGAAACCAACTTATTTAATACGAGGGTTAAGGCCAACGATACTGATACGACATGCTGTAAGCACGTGGTGTTTTAAAATTAAATTGACTAATTATTATATCGGACATCAACAATTTTTAGTCAATTTATTTTACAAATATTCAAGACTGTTATGTGCCCGCGACCACCTGCAACCGCCCATGGGTTATTTTTACTGACCACATGCTTTAACTGGATGCTTTATTTATATCAGTAAACTATTCATTAAAAAGAAACCAACATTTACTATGAGGGTTAAGGCTAATTATACTGATACGACATGCTGTAAGCATATGGTATTTTAAAATTAAATTGACTAATTAATATATATCGACATCAACAATTTCTAGTCAATTTATTTTTAAAATATTCAAGACTGGTGTGTGCAACCTGGGTTTGATGGGTGCCTACGAGAGAATGGATATAGGAGGATGGACAATGTATAAAAAGTAAATTGAAGTAATTAGTTTGAAATAATGAGTGTTTACTTTAGGGCTGGGCGGTTTGGCCTAAAAGAAAATCGGTGATGGTATCACTAATTAAACCAGTATAAATGAAATACTGGTTTAAGAGGTTAGAATGATCGAAAATAATTTGAAATATGAAAATATGCCGCTTTCATTAGCTACAGTGCATGTATTTTGCAATTTGACAACTGACGTAAATTGCCACGAAATTAGAATGGTAACTACGTACGACTGCTCACTTCGATGCTATCTATCTCAAAATAGTAGTTAAAATAAATAAAATTAATAAAGTGTCACGCTGGGTTGGGGTCAATTCTGATTGGAATTAGAATTGATCAGTCAATTCCAATTCAATTCCGGAATTGGAATTGATAAATCTGAGGTCCCCGGAATTGGAAATGGAATTGATAAATTTTAAGACACCGGAATTAGAATTGGAATTGATAATTTGAATTGACCGGAATTGATAAATTCCAACTCAATTCCAATCAATTCCAGTCTTATTTGTCATAGATTTACTGAACATTGTTGGCTATGAAATGTACATATAATATCTGTATTATACACTGTCAGATCTTTATATGCCTTTAATGCCTTTCATCCTAAATGATCTATATGATACCATTTACCACATTTCATTCTATATGCAGGTTGATGATATTTATTATGCCAGCTGTTATTAGATGTTTTATTGAATATTTTACAATTTATTTGACTGAATACTTTTGTCTCCTATGGCTGCAACAGTTTCTATTAAAATAAATTTTAACAACTTAGTTATATGTTTGGTTTGAAGACGTAGAATTTGAGATGCTGATAATTCAGTGATGAGCAAGTTAGCCCTTAACCCTTTAGCACCTAAGCCAACCAAAACACCTACAATGAGTTCGAGAAATGTTCATTGGCCAAATTTACCACTGGAGTTGCTAGCTGGATAATTAAGCCAGTAATTCCAGTGGCAAATTTTCAAAATTATCTCTCACTCTGAATTTACAAAATAAAGATCTGATAAATGCTATGAACTTTGATACATTATTGAATTAACTCAATTCTCCATGACCAGTGACCAATTAAACCTTTTTATCCTATGTGAGCTCTGTACCTCCTCTATTCAATCAAAGCCACTTGAACTTATTTCATTCTGCATTCCCTGGAAACAGGGTTTCATCTCTATGAAATCTTTAAAATCAGACAAATGAGTTAAAATGATTTCAAGTATATAAGCTGTAACCAAATTGTGTTAAAATTATTCATCAAAATGCAAGCAATAGTGTTCAGTAAAGTAATAACTATAATCTGCACCGAATGAAATTGGTGAAGAAAGCAGTACATTACAAGATAATTGCCCGGTAATTATACCCTCTTACATAACAAAGGAATCATTGAACAACACCCCCCCCCCCCCTCACTCAGTACTGTACTATATACATTGTCTTCTAATACTTTTCAATGCAAACATTTAAATAGCAAGGTTTACATGTATCTGTAATAATTAGACATGGTGTTAACCTTTAGCCCTATTCATCAGAAAAAAAATCGGCATTAAGCTATAATTAAGTCAAATGAACTAAAAATAAGATCTGCTGAATGTTGATCTTTTGGACAATGATTTGATTGAAAGATATAACTACCTATTGGCAACAACAATTTTTATTCTAATTGTTTTAAATATTAACGGAGAAGCCAACCAAAAATGCCTTCTGCACTGGTCTTGAGGAAGGATCATATATATGTATGCTAAGAGACTATTTTTGGAAATTTAGCAGTGGAATGACTGATTCCATAACTGAGCCAGTTATTGCATTGTTAAATTAAAAAAAAAATAGTCTTCTCTTATCCTGCAAATGGACATTTGCTAATGATGAATCTAGTTTTTCTTGGCCAATCTTGGGCATTAAAGGGTTAAAATATTACAATGTTGATCTCAAGTAAATGTTGGTATGGATTTGGAATTGATAAATTGGAATTGGAATTGACCTTGTCTGGGTGGAATTGGAATTGATAAAATGAATTGATGTGGAATTGGAATTGATAAAATGAATTGAGGTGGAATTGGAATTGATAAAATGGATTCATGGGTTCATGTGATGTCGTGAAAATAACACTAACTACTAAAATGTTGATTTTCAACACTGTTATTAGGTAACTATTTTCGAAAGCGTAGTAAAATCTAAAGCATGTGAGTAGGAACCCGGATATGAGAGCGAGTTTAGGCTCCTAGTAGAGTACCGCACATACGGTTAGAGTTTGTATAACCACCTACAGTATGATCTAGTCTAGTAAGTCATGTGTTTGTATTCGAGTACTCGGTATGTAGTAATACTCCTCAATAAACTGTCGTTGACGCGGGTGATTGTCATTCAGCACGTGACTAAAGGGTAGTCATTTCCTGGAAATCGCACCAAGAATTCTCACAAAAAGCTGTGTTTGACTATTTTTGGAGGTTCATATGTCATAGTAAAGAGATTATGATAATTTGACAACATAAACGCAATGATTCGTGAATCTAACTTAAATCTACTTGGATCAACATTCTGTAGTCTTGAAGATATACGAAGTCGAAAAAGACCGGGCCGGCCCGTAAAACAAAACGATGTGATTCTAACATCTATCGAGCAGAAAAGTCACGTGATAAAAAATACTACAAATTTCTTTCATAAAATTAATAGTAGTGAATATCCCGGCGGAAGAATTTGTTAACAACCAATCACATTATGCCTGCTCATATTTGAGAGGCTAAGAGGTTTATTTTACTTGTAACTACTCCGCCAACGTAAGAAGCGACTAAATCATTTTCATTTTTCGGGCGTTCAAGCAATTTGCCTCGTATGTCTTATTCCGTGATGGATCATTTTATGTTTGTCGAAATCTAAGGGAAATAATGACATGTTTGGATTGGGAGTTCATTGTATAGCGTCGTTGTTTTCGTAGCGCGTCTTGATTTTTTTTTGTATCATGTCACATTTGGAATCCTAATTAAACAGTACAAACTCGAATTGAAAAAAGGATTATTTGTTACAAAGAAGAAATTTTCAAATTATTCAATCTTACATTGAACCCGCAGAGCTTACGTCATGTAAAATTCATTGCTGGCGAATCAAATCATATTTGCCGAGTGTCGTCCTCGGCCGATTTGTTGGTATTTCACCAACACCTTTGCTTTCCCACGGCTAATAGTTATAGATGCCTGGATTTTATGTCCCTATTAGCAAGATGATAATATTAAACTGCAAGTCAAGAACAAACTAGGTTAGGACAGTCATCAGATTTCGTGCAATGGCGATCTTACGGACGTTTTTTTATTTTCGTAACGGTTTTTAAACCGTCGCCATCTCTAGTTTATTTACATTATAGGCCCTATTTCTCTAAACAATATGTACTAAGCAACAGAACAGACAATCGCAGACTTGATCTACAGAATAGCACATGCTCGCATATATATGTGTGTGCACTTAAATACGCCACCATGATCTATGCAACGCAACTATACCTACTATGAATCCTACAATATATATGTATATATATATATTGGTCAATATTTAGTTACAGAATACACACGTACTCCTATATGCACGCACACACGTATGCACTCGGTTACAAGGTATATATATATATATATATATTATTGAAATGTAGATTTTACAATATATGAGCAGTTCTTGTCTTTGTTGACTTGACCATTTTTTGTTGTCCCGGTTTTTTAGCTGTCCGTGGCGTCTTCGGAATGGTAAGCTGTCTATCAGTCTATGTTACATAATTGTCACGTTTGGATACTCCATTTATAAATTTATCCCACAGTTTTTCCTTCTCCTCCGTCTTTGAGTTCCACGACATTTGTGATGCTTTAATTTTCGCCATCCAAAGGGCCAATTCAAAATTTCCCCTCCCATAAATTTCCCGTCTCATGTCCGTTTTCTGCAACCTCACAATGTTATGAATTTTTTCTACTAAGGAATTTTCTGCGTCTTCCAGTTACATTCTAATTTTAAAATATGATTCAGACTTTCACAGGAATTATTCTTCCTGTCCATGGGTAGCCATTTATGGTTCTGTAGTGGTGTGTAAATATATTGTTTAATAGTACATGTCAAGGATTTAAAATAGGGGACAAATGACCAGAAATGGTCTGAATAGTTATTTTCCAAGTGTATAGCCTTTTTGTCGAATTCATAATCATCGCTTGACGATAACAGTCCATCTGAGCCGAATATGTCAAGAATTATTTCTTTTTTAATTTTATCATTAACGCCGACTTGATTTTAAATACCGTTTAACATTTTCTTTGAGGTGACGTCTACAAAGAATTTGTTCGGAAGAAGAAAAACTATTTTTAATAGCTTTTGTTAAACCCTTTTCCTCATCCAAACCTAACAATAACTGTGTCCCGCTAGCCTGCATTCCACCGATATCGCCGTCTAATTTGCTCTGCAAGTGGGAAAATAATTTGTGGTAGGTTTCATGGCATCCATCCAGTGAGGAAAGACTGGTCCTAACATGATTGGGTGTTTCTGTTTCGATTTACGTAGTGGGTTTGCATTGTGATAAACTGGAGTGGTCACATAGCATGGGCCTAAATTAAATGTTCTATCTACACCTAGCACACTGGGATGAGCAGCATCGGTTGCACATAAGTTCTTAATATCACAAATTTCTGCTGTTCCTGATTTCGAATTAATATTGATTCCTATTTGGCAGCTGATCTCAGCTGCGCCAAACCGCATGATACAGCTAGGGTCAACCTCTCTAACGAGCTTGTGTAATCAAGTTCTCCATTAATGCTGGTGCAAATTGAGCACATGTACTCATCCGGAATGTTAGCTAACTCTGTTAATTGTGTAGACGTCAGACCCTCACATGATGCATGGAACCATTTACCACACTTGTTGCAGTAAATGGAGCCATCTTGACAGTCGCCATCATCACATGATCCACATGGCCATTTTGGGCTTCCCCGTGGTCGCCTTCTTCTCTTGCCCTGTACGAATCAATAAGATATGATTGGATTATTAGCAATGTGTGTGTGGGTGTGTGTGTGTGTCCACGTACATACATGCGTGTGTTAAACATGGAATTTCAGAAGCAAAGAGAGGACGGACAATTAACCATTTAAATTTAAATTCAATACTACCCAGTAAAGTTATGACTATTTTGAAACTAATAGATATGAATAACTGAAGAGAAGATAATCCAGAAAATAACTCGGAAAATTAATCAGACTACGTACAATAATAATAATAATAATAATAATAGGATATTTATAGTGCGCTATAATTCCACGCAAATATTGCGTGCTCTAAGCGCTTACAATAATAAAATAAAATGATCATACAGTTGGATATGCCTGACGGAACAAAAACGTTTTAAGATTTGATTTAAATATAGCTAGAGTGGATGAAGATTTAAGACTAGCTGGAAGATCATTCCATTCTGTAGAAGCAACAAAAGCAAATGTTCTGTGACCATAGGTTTTTGATTTAACTTTCGGAATTTTAAGCGGGTTTAGATTTGCAGATCTAAGTGGCCTGCTTGGCGTGTACGTTTCTAGCAGTTCTGAAAGGTAGGTTGGTGCTGTAGATATGATACATTGATAGGTTAGGCAGAGGACTTTGAAGCGTATTCTCTGTTCTATTGGAAGCCACTGAAGATCTTGGAGAATGGGACTGATATGATCACTCTTACGCTTTAGGGAAACAACTCTAGCGGCTGCATTCTGAATTGCTTGGAGTTTGCGCATAGCATCTTTTGAGGCGCCTATAAACAGACTGTTACAATAGTCTAACCTTGAGATAATTAATGTTAGTACCAGCATAATAGCAGCTTCGCGATTATGTATTTTCTGATGTTTGATATATTCCGCAGCTGCATAAAACACACCTTACGCAGATAACGGACATGATGTTCCATACTAAGTTCATTGTCTAACATGACACCCAAGTCCTTAACAGTGTCTACCAAGGGAATTTGAGCTGAGCCGATGGTAATCGCAGATAACTCTGTTTTGGCACGCCGAATTGCTGGCCCAATCAACATCGCTTCGGTTTTATCATCATTCAACATCAACACGTTAGAGGTCATCCATAATTTAATATCGGAGCAACAGTTTGTTATTTGATTGGAAGCGATAGTTGCAGTGGATGTGGATGGCGTAAAATTGTTGATTAGTTGAATATCATCTGCGTAAAGGTGTCTTTTGATATTATGTTTTTCGATTACTGAACCTAGTTGTCGAGTGTACAGGGTGAATAGAACGTGGCCCAGTATAGACCCTTGTGGTACGCCGCACGTAAGCTGGATTGATTCCGAAGGGGTTCCATTTATGTATACTGATTGACATCTATCAGTCAAGTATGAATGAAACCAATCTAATGCAGGACCTTTGACACCGAATGCACGACTTAGTTTAGAGAGTAGGTTTTCATGGTCGATGGTATCGAATGCAGCGCTGAGGTCAAGTAGAATTAGTAACGAGACATTACCCATATCGATACCACTTCGAATATCATTTATCACTCTTAATAACGCTGTCTCCGTGCTATGACTCTGTCTATAAGCAGATTGGAAAGGCTCATGTAGCTCGTGTGAATTCAAGTGTACAGATAGTTGTTTACATACGGCCCGTTCAACAAGTTTTGAGATAAACGGCAGGTTAGACACGGGTCTATAGTTCTTTAATACGTCTTGATCAAGACCTTGTTTTTTAAGCAGCGGATTGATTATAGCTTGCTTGAAGACCTTTGGCATGACACCCGACTCTAGACTAGAGTTAATGATTAATGTTATTGTTGGAAGTAAAATGTCCAAATATTCAAATATCATTTTGGTTGGGACAGGGTCAAGAGCACAAAATGTTGGTTTTGATTCTTTGAGGAGAAATGAGACGTCTTGTTCAGAGAGAGGCTGAAAATGGTCGAGGTAGCCATGTTCGAATGCTGGTTCATCACACGTGGACATTGTCGAGACAGTGGATTGATGTAACTGACTTCGAATATCATCAATCTTATTTTGGAAAAACTGTGAGAATGATCTAGCAATCTGCGCATGATCGTTGTTATCAGGAAGTGAGGAGTCTTTGCGCTTACCCATAAGAGTGGACATTATATTATGAAGCTCTTTTGGGTTGGATTTGCATTCTGAAATTTTATTGTTGAAGAACATTGCTTTTGCCCTATCAATGAGCCTTGTAACATTGTTCCTAGCTTGGACATAGATCTGGCGATGGACTTCTAGGCGTGACTTCCTCCATCTCCTTTCGGCCTTCCGCCTATTCCCTTTTTCTAGCCTGACTTCTTGTGTAAAAAGCCAATGAGATTGAGATCTTTGGGGAATCATCTTAATTTTCTCAGGAGCATGCTTATCTAAAAGCCGTAACAATATGGCAAAAGTAAGTAAATGCGCAAGACTTCTACCAATATCAAAACTATAATTAGGCAAACAATTTTAGCTAATTTAATTATCACTAAGTTACTAAAACTTTATACTTTGACACATTTCCGTACAACAAATGGTAAACAAATTTGAATCAAAATGTGTAAACTTTGAATCAACCTTGAAACAAGAATGATATTTTCGTGGAAAATATTAGGGTATATATATCTAGGTTGAGTAAATTTGAGTAGAATTTAGGGTTTCTAATTCCATATTGCTAGCTAAATAACAATGCCATATGCGTGAAAAAGGCATATCCATTGATTACCAAGATCAATGGTCATCGGGTATATTACGTTATTTCATCATCTTTATTCATATTGTTCAAGGTGTAAGTTAAAGGCTGCGCATGTAATGCTTTCACTACAAAGGCGTGAATGTTAGAGGCCCCCCCCCCCCCCACCAATGCAAAAACACGCTCACAGGTCGTTTCTGTGAAGCGTGGTCATTAAATATAGGCACCCTTTATATAGAGGTGGTCTTTAGAGCAGGGTTGACTGTCTTAGATTTTGAGTTGCAACTCGTACATTATAAGTTTGTCTGCCACTTTTGCCGACCTGTCAGTTTCAGTCAGTAAATTTTTGGATATTTCTGACAAGTGCCTAGAGGGCACTTGCACTTGTTTGTGTGTTGGGTGCAAATTCACATCACAGCAAATTGAAAGCAATCTAAACATTTGTAATAAATTTTGCATTCTTTGATTAATATCATACAAAAATCATTTCCTCTTTATTTAAAATTGTATTATTTCTCATTCAATGCCACCTATAGCCGCCGCCTGTCATTCTAGAAACAGAGGTATGGCTTCATACGCTTTCTCGATCTCGCGGGTGCTGATAGTCACTGGGGACTCGCGGACAGTCAGCAGGTACTCGTGGACAGTCACCGGGTACGCGCGGACGGTTGCGCGTGGCCACTGCCGGTAACAGACGTTAGCGGACTGTAAATATTATGATCGCTTCCCTGAGATACTGGAATCTGATAGCGAGCATATGTTGACCAAACGTTTATCACTACGTTTATCCAACATTGTTTGGCTGATCCGCCCAACGTTAGCAGTACGTTATTGGGGCCAACGTTGAGCCAACGGGCATAAATCTATGAAGATATTTAAACTAGCACACCAGAGAGCATCATTTAACAATTTAAAAATTAAAAGGTGAATATTATGTTGATTTTGTTTGATATACTGTGAAATTTCCAATGCTGGCTCAATGTCGGCTCAACATGGGCAAACAAGTGATGCACCAAAGTTGTAATGCCAACCTTTTGCAAACGGTGGCCCAATGTTTACATCATCATCATCATCATCTGTTGCGACGTTGGAGGCCATGTTTGGCCTATTGCCGATTTAATTATTTTATTTTTTTTCATTGCTGTGGTTGTTTGTGCAATGTGCGGATAATGGTTGAAGTTCTTTTTTTACTGTTTGTATTATAGGGTTGCTGTGGTATATGTACAATTTACAATGTACATATACATCTTTGATCTGGTAAGACAGACCCACATTATTGAAGTGCAGAAACCTCTGGTTCTTCATGATGTGGCTTGAAGGGCTGGTAGGGCAATCCCACCTGGCTCAGCCACTTACAATAAGCATAATTTTTAAAATGTACAATATATATATATATATTTACATCCATGTGGGTGGAAAGCCTGACCCTCCTTGCAAGCTTGATTGAATGATAGGACCGACCCACCTTATCAGTGCACATCTAACCTCATATGGATGGTAGGATACGCCCACCTGCCCTGGATTAATATGTGTGGAGATATATACAATATGTATCATTAATATGTTTCGTGATTGGTAGGACCAATCCTCCTTGTCAATTTACTTGGGGGTGGGGGGGCTGTGACAGTTACGATTACAGTTCGATGTATTCTTCCAGATTAATATGTGTAGAGATATATACAATATGTTGGCTGGTACCGGGTACTAAAACATAGGACTTAAGTACAGCAAGAACTCATCTATTGACCTGTTGGGGCTGGTAAGGCTGACTCGCATAATTAGCTTACTGAAATGGTAGGACATACCCACCTCATCAGTACGTTTACATTATTACAATTTAGTTGTTTATGTGCTTGTTGCGGATGAGAGTATTACATTATAGGTTGGCTGTGGACTAGTAATAGAACATGGACCAGGAACAGCATAGCTGGTTTAGCTGGTGGGGTGGACCCGCCTCATTAATACATTTCATGATTGGTCGGACCATCCCACCTTGTCAATTTACTTGGAGGACTGAGACAGTTATTATTTTCAGTTCGGTGTATTCTTTCATGATTGGTAGAACTGACCCACCTCGTCGATATACTTGGGAAGTTATCTCAACATGTTGGTGGCAGGTTAACTTGTCTCAAGATCCTTTTCGCACATCCTCACTTCCATTTGGGTCACTTTGCCTCCAGATTCAGCCATTACATATGTATAATCAGGGTGGTCCGTACCAATCCTCATTACCTTGCATTTATGGGGATGGAATTTCAGTAACCATCGTTCTGACCAGAGTTGAAGATTGTCAATATCTTTTTGTAGTATATGGCAGTCCTCTACTGATGCAATTGCCCGGAAGACTTTAATGTCATCGGCAAACAATTGTATGTAGCTGTGGACAACATCCAGCAGATCATTGTTATAGATCAGACACCTAGATGGGTCCTAGGACACTTCCCTGTGGGACTCGACTAATGACATCAGCCCATGGTGAATACGATCCGTTCACGCAGACTGGTGTCTGCACGATAGGAAGGCTAGGATCCAGGTAGAGACCTGGCCTCCAATTTCATAGCTCCATAGCTTGGCGAGGAGTCTTGAATGTGGCACAGTGTCGAAAGCTTTTTGAAAATCAAAATAAATTGCGTCTGCGAAACTGTTTGTCTAGCAGTTCTGTCCACGTTTCTGTTACTGTCAATAGCTGCGTCGTGCAGGAAAGTGCTGCCCTAAATCCATGCTGCTGGTCTGCGAACAGGTTGTTGAGGGTCATGTGATTGACTATGCTATCTCTGACTAAGGACTCTAACACTTTCCAACAAATTGAAGTTAGACTGATAGGCCTATAGTTACCGGCTGATCTCTTGCTGCCCTTTTTGAAAGTAGGCGTTACATTGCTTTGCCGCCAGATATCGGGTACATTGCCTTCTAGTAGGGCTGCGCGATATACCGATACCATATTTAAAACCGATATCCTGCACTGACGGTTTCATAACCGATTATAAGAAAGAAATATCGAAAAACCGAATATGAACATATTTTCGGTTTTTCATATCAGGATTGTTAAAAATAAAAGATACTAACGAGCATGAAAGTGTAATGAATAATAATGACCATACTTTCCATTAAGCTACGTTCGGGGCAACTAATAATTGAACGTGGCCCCAATTGCGCATAGTGTGTAACTCCATGTAATTCGCTGTATGCCGAAAGAAATCAAGCAGCGAATTAATTAAATAAATATCCACTCGTCTTTTCTCTGGTAGCCTCCGATAAATTTGCAATATAAAACAATACTAACGCGAGAATTTGTCATTGAAATTTGTATCGGGGAACACATTTCTAAACAACGGCATCCATTTTATTTACGTCACCGGCTAATTAACATAATGCGAAGTCGTCCCAAAACTAAATCGCCCGAATGCATACAAATCTCGCCAATAAATATAATGCTGAATACATTTTGCTGATTAGGATATAATTTTAAATAAAATTATTACTCAAGCCGTTTTTAAAATGTTATCTTCTATACACAATATCATATTAACTTATGAAATTCGCGTTCGCAATATTACAGTTAATATTTTCTTCAAGGCATGATTTCGTCGCCGGGCCGAATTGGAAATGAAAGAAGAAAGGGAGATAATTACATCATAATTAATTACAATCACGTGATTTACGTCTTTTCGCAACCTGTTTTGCTGATGATTTATGATTAATTTTGACAAAATAAACGATGCTTATTTAACTGTGCGTAATATTTAGGTGGTCTAATTAATAATTTCACTCCCGCGATGATGGATATTATGAGGTATATTAAGCTTTAAATGCGTAAAATGTTACGAATGTATCAGGGCGTGAAAATACGTTCTGTTTTCGTGCTATTTTTTATAATTTAAATGTTTTGTTTCATGTCCATAAAACCGATATTCGGTTAAAACCGATATGAAAAGTCATATCGAAACCGATATGGCTGTACGCCAAACCGCGCAGCCCTACCTTCTAGGCTCTTTGAAAAGATGATATAGAGTGGCAATGATAGTGTGTCACTAAGTTCTTTTAGTACCCATGGGTGTATATTGTCTGGTCCTGCAGATTTATTTGTTTTGAGTTTACATAGTTTGTCTCGAACATTATCTACTGTCAGAGTTAATTCACACAATGGTGACTGCACTGGGTGTTGGCTACATTGTATATTCGCGTCGTCTTCTTTGGTAAAAACACTAACGATGAAGTCATTGAGCACTACAGCCTTATCACTGTCAGATGTTGCTTTTAATACCCCGCCAAAAAATTTGGCGGGATATTATGTAATGCCGTCATCCGGGTAGGCGGGTATGCGGGTGGCAGAGTTATTTGCGGATGATAACTCCGTTGCCGTTTGTCAGATCACATTGAAACTTCATAGGGTGGTTGGTCTTGGGAAGAAACCTAGCGAAATCGACGATGATCCGAAATCCAAGATGGCCGCCAGCTACCGGTGGCCATCTTGAAAATTGGTTTCCGGATGATAACTCTGTTACCGTTTGGCGGATCGCATTGAAACTTCATAGGGTGGTTGGACCAGGTCTTGGGAAGAAACCTATTGAAATGGACGATGATCCGAAATCCAAGATGGCCGCCAGCTACTGACGGCTATCTTGAAAATTGGTTTCCGAATGATAATTCCGTTACCGTTTGTCGGATCGCATTGAAACTTCATAGGGTGGTTTGACTAGGTCTGGGGAAGAAACCTATCGAAATTGATAATGGTCCGAGATCCAAGATGGCCGCCAGCCACCGGTAGCCATCTTGAAAATTGGTTTCCGGATGATAACTCCTTTACTGTTTGTCGGATCGTAATGAATGTTCATAGGGTGGTTCGATTACATCTGGGGAAGAAACCTATCGAAATCGGTGATGATCTGAAATCCAAGATGGCCGCCAGCCACCGGCGTCCATCTTGAAAATTGGTTTCCGGATGATAACTCCGTTACTGTTTATCGGATCGCTTTGAAACTGCATGGAGTGGGTGGACTAGGTCTGGGGAAGAAACCTGTCGAAATTGACGATGATCCGAAATCCAAGATGGCTGCCAGCCACCGTCGTCCGTCTTGAAAATTGGTTTCCGAATGATAACGCTGTTACCGTTTATCAGATCGCTTCGAGACTTCATAGAGTGGTTGGACTAGGTCTGAGGAAGAAACCTATCGAAATCGACAATGATTCGAAATACAAGATGGCCGCCAGCCACTGGCGGCCATTTGAAAATTTGTTTCCACAATAACTCCTTACCGTTTATCGGATCGCTTTGAAACTTCATAGGGTGGTTGGACTATGTGTGGAGAAGAAACCTATCAAAATTGACAATGATATGAAATTCAAGATGGCCACCAGCCACCATCTTGAAAATGGGTTTCCGATGATAACTCTGTTCCCATTTATCGGATCGCTTTGAAACTTCATAGGGTGGTTGGACTAGGTCTGGAGAAAAAACCTATCGAAATTGACGATGATCCGAAGTCCGAGATGGCCGCCAGCCACGGGCTGCCATCTTGAAAGTTGTTTTCTGGATGATATCTCCGTTACCATTTATCGGATCACTTCCTATGGTTGGTGGAATATGTCTGATGAAGAAACTTATCGAAATTTACGATAATCCGAAATCCAATATGGCCACCAGTCAGTGGTAGCCATCTTGAAAATTGGTTTCCGGACGATACCTCCTTGACCATTTAACAGATCGCTTTGACACTTCATAAGGATGACTGGTCTGAGGAAGAAATAAATATTTTCTGATAGCTCTCATTCATTGGTTTGTCATCATGGCGGGGTATTGTGCACCATTTGCGGAGCTCTTGTTCTCAAATAAAACTGTAAGTGACATCAGATTAGAAGTTTTTGGCCAGAGATCTCCTGTCTCCGACAGTTCAGAGGAGAGCTTGGACCAAACAATTAAGAGTCCTACTGAGCATGAACAGCATGTGTCAGCCAGCAAAACATTCTCGGACATCACCATCTCAGAAACGATCGAGGCAAATATCCTCATTAAACGCTCTCTTGGGGTCACCAAGGACCGCCAAATCTACAACATTGACTATCTACAGTGCTATTTGATTTTTCAGACTGGAGGATGCGAACAACCCGTCCAGGTCCTTCAAGAAGCTCATGCCTCACATGGAAACACACGCGCGCCATGTGACAGAGGACTCTTGAGCTATCAACTTTTCACATATATAAAATATATACACATACATATATACTGTACCGGTACTGTTTTCCCAAATTTTTGCCACATGATATAACACTAGTAGCTTCAACTAGACAATCATCATTCTACTTATTATTGTTTACTTCTTTGTTTTTCATTTATTTTTATTTCACCCATTTAAGACACCAGCCTTAGCACTGAAAACCCACAGCAAGAACGCTTAGCAAATCTGTGTACCATGTCATCGCCTCTGATGAGTCCTGCAGTTGGACGAAACACTATAAAGTCTGAATCATAAATCATGTCAGTCTGATCTATACCCCCCCCCCCCAGTTTCTTCCCACCCAATGCCCATCAGGCACATATAAAATGCCAAACACGTACCGCCAACACCACCAAACTAATTGTTCCCCCCACACCACCAGACACTGCCCACACCTTATCAAACAAGTACCGCCAGTAAAGGCACGCACCCCAACAACAAATACATCCAGTACCGCCAATACCACCATAGGTACCGCCAGGTACCGCCAACCACCATTCACCCACCACTGCCAGGTACTGCCAACACTGGTACCGCCAACACTGGTACTGCCAATACCGCCCACCCACACCGCCAAGCTGCCAAGAAAACCCCCACCCCCAAGGTCACGTGACCGCCAGCTACCCAACATGCCCATATACGGTCACCCACGGTCATCCCACTGAAAAGTATAAAAGGAGCAAGCAAACTCGGCTCAGATCATTCAGACTTTTGGATCTGACAAAAGCAGGTTATTCAAGATACGTTGTTATCATCATCAATTATATGTATTGTATACTGTTCACATCTGTGTGCTTTTTCATCAAAAAGAATTCTGTAAATAAGCAAACATAGCCTGTAAATTGACATACCGTTATTGCTAAGCTGCAATTTGTATCCACGGAATTAAAATAAAGTGCCCTAAAATAAAATTGCAGACTAACAGTTATGGCTGAGATCAAGGCCATTTTGATACAAATCTAGATTTGCATTTGGAAATGCATAAATTCAGCATAATGCCAAGATTTTCGCCAATATCCAGTCAATGTAACACTGATGTCTTGTTGGTTTAATAAATAACATGAATTTGTATATGGTTGAAATGTCCTAAATACATATATCCATGTATCGTACATTTGAAGCTAATTTTTCATCAGTCTTGGGGGGAGAATTCTGGAAAGTCGCCATCAACTCTACCTTTAAGACTGGTAATAATTGGATGTAAATAGTAATATTTAATAATTGGTAATAAATGTAAAACGTTTTGCTGACCAGTTGTTTTGTACGGTTAACTGTTCTGCGGACTAGTATCTATAGAATTGTTTAAAATTTGAACCCTGAAAATGTCTATTTGCAGATCAAGAGTGTCGAGCAAATCATTCCAAGGGTAGAATTTCAAAACTAGTCTTCTTGATTTGCAAAAGAACATTTCTGATGATAATATATCTTTTGTTACCTACTTTAACGCTCATACCAGCCAAAAACGGCTTCTGTAGTGGTCTTGAGAAATGTCCATTTGCAGATCAAGAGAAAACAATTTTTGAAAATTTACCTCTGGAATGACTGGCTTGATAACCGAGCCAGTCATTCCAGAGGTAAATTTTCAAAAATACTCTTCTCTTGATCTGCAAATGGACATTTTATAGGAGAAAATTGGACTTTTTAAAAACTAATTTGATGGTTAAATGGTTAAGAAGTGATTTGCTGCCGGGTTTGGCATTAACAGAGGTTTAAACATTCTGAATGAATGTTAATAGGGTTATTTAAAATTAATTAAAGGTGCATATTCACACAAAAATGTTTGAAAATAAAATTTTAGAGGCGTGAACTGTTTTTCTTGATGGAAGGAAATTAAATAAATCTTAGCATATGATAATTTCATTCTGTATAAATACATTAAGTATTTTTAGTTGTGAATTTGAATTAGGGACTCGTGCCTCTAATTCAATTTGACAACTTAAAAAATTATCTTAATTTACACGTAATGAAATCATATGCTAAAATTTATTTCGTTTCATTACATCTAGACACACAATTTAAGCCTCTAAAAGCATACAATTTTAACAATTTTATTTTCAACCATTCTTTTGTGAATATGCACCTTTAAGTGTTGTACATGTATGTAATATGGTTTTACGCATTTGTTTTGCGTATGAAAATGACCTTTCTCCTTCGATCAATACTCACCATTCTGTTACTTCTGATATACAGCTGGCCTTGACAGCGGCTCTAGGATTATAGACTTAGAAAGCTTTACCGACTCCTGGGAACCGGGTACCCGGCTCCCCACTGCCATAGAGCTCATTCTTGTTTGCATAGCAACAAGTGCAATACATGCTTTTCGCATTAAGGATTTTAGTGTTTTTTAAAAGAATCTAAGTGTTTAATCAGTGATAGTTTGTGTGTTCTGAAAGGATAACTAAGGACTATGGAGAATACCGCCCAGGACAGCCAGGTTGTATTGTTCTTTATATCCATAGTTAAAAGACTTAGGTCTCTAAATTTCGTTGTGTCGCATGTTCCAATTTCTGACCCCATAGAATCTGGGACGTGTGCTAGCAACGATATATGCCAGATGATCGCCTTCTTTAAACCCCAACAGGCGATCGGCAGATATGAAAATAGGTGTTTGCTACGGTATTTCTAACACGAATATCGGCTGACGTCGTTCTCCGTAGAATCCGAGCGGGTGACGTCACACCCGGTTGCTCGGATGTTTATGTGAAGAAAAATTTTTTCATTAATTCGCGCATCTTGTTCTGGGTGCTGCGTACTAAAAAATGGTACCGGAAACTTTAGAATGATCAAGTTTACGTGCGATCACGATCGGTTTGCAATGATCGGTGGTTTCAAAATTCTTGAGTAGATGTGTGGTCTGCGGTTTTACCGTGTGAGACAGCAGTTGTTATACGTTTTGTTGTTTTCTTCACATATCGTGCTGCGTTCATTAGGAGTATAATTTATATTGATTAGTAAATATACCCTGAATGCTATGCGATATGATTCCTGGAGCCGTTACACATCCTGTAGGATCTATTATGGGTGTGTTGTGCTCGCCGCGTTCTTGTCGTCATAATCAATGCGATCGTTGTTGTAACGCGGCGGGGTGGGGTGCGGGAGGTTACGGTTAATTTATGAGTCAAAATATTTGAAAATTAATTGTCTGCCTTCCATCCGTGTCTCGTTCCGCTTGTTTATTGTAGGTTTGTGCTTATTTTATAGGCCAAGCCAGCCCCGCCATCATGTGACGAATGCCATAAGTTTGTCCGTGTAATGTTCAAGGACCATGTCTGTTTTAGGTGTGCCCTGTGTAATATAGATCATAGGTGTAATGTTTGTGCAGTGTGGTCCGTCGAAACGATGGTTAAGTTCCTTGCCCAGAAGGACTTGGCTGGGTCTGACGCGGGGTCAGGCGGTCCGAGAGGAAATCGTGGAGCGCCCGGTTCGGCCGGTGGGGGTGCTCCACGTCCCCAGCTGGAGGTGGCGGAGATGGCACCACCGGCGTGGTTTGGTCCGGCTATGCAGGGTTTTCTGCATAGCGTTCTGCCCACGCTGGTGTCGTCCCTGCTACCAAAGGTTGGGGGGCAGTTTCTCCCCATGCCTGGTACGGATCCTGTCCTCGGACAGGATTCTGAACTGGTTACCGAGGGGTCCGTCTCGTACGGCCCCCTGGCGGTCCCATCTGGCTTCGGCCAGACGGGTTCTGTCTCTCTGCGGCCACCTCCGGGTGGTCCAGTAGCGGTGGCCGGTCCGTCAGGTGTGGGAGCCGTCCGCCAGGACGGCTCCACGGTTTATTCGTCTAGTGACGGCTCTTCGGAGTCTGAAGACGATGAGGCCGAGGAGGAGAGGTTGCTGCGGCCCGTGAAGCCGCAGGTGGAGAATATGGAGGTTGATTCCGTCCTGGACGGAACCGGCCTCCATTTGTCTGGTTTGGCGCAAGCCAGGTCAGCGGCTCCACCTGCGGCTGAGGCCAATCCGTTACCGTGCACCGGTTCCGCGCGGCTTGGTTTGTCACCAGCCGTCAGGGGAACCGGTGTGCCGGGCCAGGCGTGGTACTCACCTATCTCGCCTGGTCCGGCAGCCGGACATGGGGTGCCGTTGGCGCCCGTGGCCGGCTATGGTTCCGCGACGGTTACGGGTCCGTACGGTTTTCCGTGCGGACCTACCCCATGGACCGGAGTGTTTCATGGGGTGGCGGCGGAACCATGTGGTAGCGGAGTGCCTGGCGTGTCAGCCGTGGCTCCTGGCCGGGAGGCCATGGCTGGCAGACCCGCAAGCATGTCAACGGGTGACGTGTTTGCGGGGGTATCTTCTTCGGAGGTAGATTGGTCTGATGCTCTGGCGTGGCTAGCCAGAGTTGACCCGTCTGTGGTTTCGGCCACGGCCGATGAAGATGCGCCCCGTCCGTCGGTTGCGTCGATTAGGACGGGGATTTTGCCCGCGGCCCGGATCCAGTCAGTGGGACTGGATCCACGGTTCATTGATTTGTTGGATGCTATTTATAGCAAACAACTAATGACCAAGGGTCAGCTCCCTGCGGCCTCCAGGGAGGTGCGGGCAAGGTGTCGTATTCCGCGGGGTGAATACGACAGGTATGGTGTAGTCCCGTCGGTCACGGAGGATGACCGATGGGTACTGGGCGTCCAGAGTGCCGGGTCAGGTGGTCCCGGTCCGGCACTAGTGGATAAGGCCCAGGTACACCAGGAAGAAGTCCTGGCCCTATGCGATGAGGGTGTGAGGGCAGCCATGAGCGCTGTCAATCACTCCTATCGTCTACTTCAGTCGGTGTGGGCTGAAGCGGGGGCAGGCCACCCTGTGCCACCTGTGGCGCTATCGTGCGTTAATGACGGCTTGGTGCTGTCAATGGACGCATTGGCAAGGGTGCAAGCGCGTGTGACGAAGTCCAGGAGGCAAATGGTCATTGACCATATGCGTCCGGCTACGGCAGTCAAGGAGCGTCTTCTTGGGACGCCCCTGACAGGGCCTAGCATCTTTGGTGGCCAAGCGCGGGCCATCTTAGAGGACACCGCCAGTATTGCGCAGAATCGGTTAGCGGTAAATCTAGAGCTAGTGCGGCAAGCGCACGCACTAGGGGCTGTGGGTAAGCCGCTAACAGGACAGCCTTCAAAGAAACAGAAAAAGCATAAGGGTACGGCGAAAGCCAGGCCTATTGCGACGTCTGTTTCGGCTGGGTTCTCGGAGCCGCCGCCGGCGAAGAAACCCAGGAAGGCTGTAGAGGCTCCTACCCTCCCCAATGTTGCTCCGGACCGCCCTAGAGGTGGTAAGGGCAAGGGGAAGGGTAAGGGTAAGGCCTCAAAGGGCGGACAGAAGGGGCCGAAGCGTACCTGAGGGTACGCAAGCTCCCTTCATATCCGCCTGGACCGCACCTGTGCGACAGGAACAGCGGTGCCAGTTATACCCGTCGTGCCTAGAACGAAATGGTTCTCACTCTCTCTCGTTAAGAAAGGGGGGGGGGGGGGTGGACTGCGAGCCGGACAACCCCGTTAGACGTCGAGGCGTCTATGGTGGGTGGAAGGCTCATGCGTTTCGTCGAGGCTTGGCGAGGTGTGACGTCAGACAGTCTGGTCCTGGGATGGTTATCCCAGGGTTACATGCCGGAGTGGTGGGACTTTCCGCCACAAAATCTGTCTTTGGCACCAGTCTGGACACCCG
This sequence comes from Chaetoderma sp. LZ-2023a, assembly GCA_034401795.1. Taxonomy (NCBI): domain Eukaryota; kingdom Metazoa; phylum Mollusca; class Caudofoveata; order Chaetodermatida; family Chaetodermatidae; genus Chaetoderma; species Chaetoderma sp. LZ-2023a. Next base: position 79,964,622 of record CM067366.1, read on the forward strand.
TACCAAGGGAGCCAGACAAGTTAGAAGCCGTTCAAAAGGAAGTGTTGGGTTTGCTTCTGAAGGGAGCAATAAAACCAGCAAACCGGAACACTCCAGGCTTCTATTCAAACATGTTCCTTGTCCCCAAGAGCACGGGGGGGATGGAGACCCATACTCAATCTCAGGCCATTAAATTGGTTTATCCATACGCCTCGGTTCCAGATGGAAACACCGAGGTCGGTAATGGCGGGATTGAGGAAAGGAATGTGGTGTGTATCGATCGATCTGAAAGATGCATATTTCCACATTCCGATGAATCGGAGTTGGCACAGGTTTCTGAGATTTGCGTTTCAGAATCAAGTATGGGAGTTTACAGTTCTCCCGTTTGGCCTGTCGACAGCTCCGAGGGTTTTCACAAGAGTGGTCCTTGCGGTGACAGCGTTTCTCAGAAAAGAGAACGTGGCGCTACACACCTACATAGACGACTGGCTGCTCAAGGCAGACTCGGCAGCCAGGTTGAACGTGGATACTGCTCTGACTCTGAAGTTACTTTCAGATCTAGGCTGGATAGTCAACGAGGAGAAATCCGAGTTGACACCCACTCAACATTTCGTTTATTTGGGGATGCGATTCGACCTCGAGGAGGGCAGGGTTTACCCGTCAGAGCCCAGAGTGGTGTCTCTGTTAGCCATCCTCGGGAGTTTTCGAGTGGGAAACCACATTCAGGCGAGGAGGTTCCTTCAGATGCTGGGCATGATGGTCTCCATGGAGCAGGTTATCCCGTACGCTGCTCTAATGCGAAGACCTATCCAGTTGTATCTGATGTCTCTGTGGAAACAGAGAACAGAACCCCTGTCAAAACTGGTGCCAGTTTTGGAGCCGATAATATCGCATCTTCTATGGTGGAAACAGCGTCAGAATCTCCTAATAGGGGTTTCGCTGCACCTACCCCACCCCCAGCTGTCCGTTTACACGGATGCATCGCTGGAAGGGTGGGGTGCCTGCCTGGGAGAACATCAGGTCTCGGGCACATGGACTCTCCCGGAGAGTCAGCTGCATATCAATCTGTTGGAAATGATGGCAGTGGAACTGGCGTTGGAAGAGTTCCTTCCGATGATCAGGGGCAAGGTGATATTGATACGGTCGGACAATTCGACAGTAGTATCATATATAAATCGCCAAGGAGGGACCAGGTCGCCCACCCTGTGCATCAGGGTGTGGCACTTGATTCAATGGTGCAGGAATTACTCCGTTGTTTTGAAAGCAGCTCATATTCCTGGCCGATTGAACATTCTGGCGGATGCTTTGTCTCGCAGACAGAGAATCCTGCCAACAGAATGGTCCCTCAACCCACCAGTTCTGCGACGGATCTTCGAGCATTGGGGCAAACCCAACGTGGACTTGTTCGCCACAAAGGAAAATGCTCAAATCATGACATATGTCTCGCCGATTCCAGATCCAAATGCCGTCGATACAGACGCTCTGGCGATAAGCTGGAGAGGGATGCACGCTTACGCGTATCCACCCACCATTCTTCTACCGAAGGTATTGGTGAAGGTCAGGGAGGAACCGTGTCTGGTCCTGCTAATAGCGCCGTATTGGCCGAGCAGGGCGTGGTTCACGGATCTTCTAGATCTGCTGGTGGAAAATCCTGTGCAGTTGCCCGAGATTCTGAACATAATCTCCCAGGCCAAGGGACGCTTCCTACACGAGCGTCCCGAAATGTTCAAATTGACTGCGTGGATGTTGTCAAACAACGTTCCACGTCGGAAGGCTTTTCTCGACAGGCTGCTGATTTCATCGCGGCTGCGAGAAGGAGGTCAACCTTCAAGTCATATAACAACAAGGTTAACAGATTTGCAGACTGGTGTGAAGAAAAGGGTATTGATACCTTTCAATCCACTATTCAGCAAATAGCAGACTTTCTCTGTGAGCTGTTCTTTACAGGACTAGCTCCCGTCACAATTGCTGGATACAAGTCAGCTTTGGCATCAGTTATCCCTTGTCTAGCCAACAGGGATAGTCCAGAGGTGGCCCAGTTAAACGTGATGTTGAAGGGAATGAGCAATCTCCGCCCGAGACAACCGGTAGTCATTCCAGCCTGGAGTCTATCTTTAGTGCTTAATGTACTGGCCAAGCACCCATTCGAACCGTTGCGTTCGGCTAGTCTAAAGCATTTGACTCTAAAGGCGGTCTTTCTATTGGCAGCTTCCTCAGCTAGAAGGCGCAGTGAGATCCATGCGCTTTCGGCAGAGAGGAACCGATTTATTGTTTCTGGAGAAGGTCTGCGTCTTCTGCCAAGAGCAGAATTTATGTCAAAGAACCAATCTTTGAGATATCCCGGCAAACCGATCATTATACCGAAGTTAACCAGGTTTGATCGTGATGCCAGTGTCTGGTGCCCGGTCCGTGCTTTGACTAAGTACAAGAAACGGACTGACTCGTTACGGTCGAACGATAGACATCTGTGGATCTGCCATAAAAAGCCTTATGGCGCCGCATCTATGGATACTATCTCTCGTTGGGTGGTCGAATGCATTCAGACTACGCATGAGATGGCGACTGGGCACCAGGTGCAGGGCGTAAGGGCACACGATGTTAGAGGAATAGCCGCCTCGACCGCCCTTTACAATGGTGTTCCGTTAGAGGACATCATGGCCGTTGCACAATGGCACTGTGAGTCCTCATTTACGGATTACTATATGAGGGATGTGTCAGACTCAGCCAATCCACTCGCTTTAGCTGTTTTGAAACGATAGTTAGTGACCACACTGCTTTTCCCCTTTTTTCACTTTGGTAAGAAAAGAACCTAAAGCAGGCATGGTCAAGCGAGAGGATGTCAACCAGATTGTGTCACTGATGGCCGAACCGGTGTATGGTTGTAGGCGGTACGTCTGAAGTCCTGTTATCATAAGGTAATTCAACAAGTGAGAGTTTTTTGTATTATGTATATGTATCATGTTCATTCATCTTATATATTCATGCTCATTCCCAGGCTAATACAAGCGATATGCAGGGAGTAGTTAACCCTCTTGGCATATTGGTGTTTTCAGGCGAGATACATGTTCGTTAGTTCTCTCCCTTTTCTTAGGAGGAAAAAGGGGGGGGGGCTGTGACGCGAATGTGATTCGGTTCCGTGAACTTGACGGTCCTTTTAGGTCTCCGTTAGTCAAGTTTGAAGTCTAAAATCTTTCTCCAAGGGGCAAAATTAGCATGTATGGCTTGCCCCTTCCCACCAGGTTACTGATCAAATCTGGTGTATATCAGAAGTAACAGAATGGTGAGTATTGATCGAAGGAGAATGAAGGAAATGTCAATTTCCCTTTCTCCGAGATCTAACAATACTCACCATTCTGTTACGGACCCAGCCTCCCAGCCCCACGGAGGCAAGCCATAGTTTTCTCTTGTTTGGTGGCTATGCAAACAATATGAGCTCTATGGTAAACGGGTACTCGGCAGTGGGGAGCCGGGTACCCGGTTCCCAGGAGTCGGTAAAGCTTTCTAAGTCTATAATCCTAGAGCCGCTGTCAAGGCCAGCTGTATATCAGAAGTAACAGAATGGTGAGTATTGTTAGATCTCGGAGAAAGGGAAATTGACATTTCCTTCAATCCGTGCTTGTTATCGCTTACTGTACTATTCTTCTCATATTTGTTCACAGATGAGCCTGCCGAAGGAGCAAATAACTTTGCTGAAGGAATTTGTTCGAATTTGCAGTCAACAGCCAGACCTACTACATCTGCCAGAACTTGCTTTTTATCGCACATGGCTTGAGAGGTATTTAAAACTACTGGAAATAGTATTTAGTTTATTAACAAGGTCGATGGAATCCCTGTAGCTGCGGGTGAAGCGTGAAAAATAGGTCAAACCGACATAGTTTTGTTACGTTAAATCCGTTAAGCCTACAATGGCTGCCTACACAAAGTTAGATTACTGGATGCCAAAACCCCTTGAAATATCAGCCCAGAGTAAGCAATGTACCTTTCCGGTTTTAGCTATGCCCGCCCATCTCTAGCTAAGCTCCACCCATGCTTCGCTCATGTTGAGATCGATCGCTCTCTGAACACACTGACTATCAATTCCAAAAAACTACACTGGTAAGCTGTTGAATATTTTGAAGGCAGCAACAGCGCCCAGTCAAATATTCAACAGCATGTTTATTAAATAGCAAAGAATTACAAAGACTTACAATTCATACAATGTGTCAGCCTATTTGAGATTTGATGACGGTCTATATGGAACCCTTTGTGACATAATGATTGTGACGTCATCATACACGCACTTAGCACTTACGAGGTCACATGATGGATGGATACTCTGGAAAGGTGAATTGTGACTGACTGACTAATGAACTAACTAACTAACTAAGGGACATCATGGTTTATTGAACTGCTACATGTATCCACATGACCAGTCAAACAAATGGCTGTCTTACGTGTCTAGTGACTGCTCTACATTTACATATGTAAACAGACACAAATTTGATCAATACTCGTGGCATTCGCATTTGGAACTTGGAAGAATTTTCGAAGACAAGGTGGGGATTATGTGATGCAACCCATGTGTATGTGAACCGTCTGTGCACTTATCGATTGTAAAGCATCTCCTAGACTATTTAAGATAGAAACGTGAAATCTTGGTGATGATTATACCTATGGGCAAGGATGTGCATGACAGGCCAGGGGGTCAAAATTGGCCAGCAATTATCGATTGTAATGCAACTCCTCCTAGACCATTTCAGATAGAAACTTGAAACTTTGGAGATGACTGCACATATGGCCAGAGATGTGCATGACACTTGGAATTTTGGTATGACACCAGGGGTACGGCCCTGGGGTGGGAAATGTGGGGTAAAAAATAACATTTTTCCAAAGGTTGTTATGTCGCAAATCATTTTCAAGCCAAAGAAAGAGGAATTATTTTGATCTTGGGTCAAACTGAGGGGTAGGGGTTGGGATAAAAAGTGGGCACCAATCGATTGTAACGCAACTCCTTCTAGACCATTTCACATAGAAACTTGAAACCTTGGGTATGATTGCACATATGGC